>CM074191.1:15932614-16593448 GCA_037179385.1 Holothuria scabra
TATCAAGACCCTGCATATTTTTGCGTACTATGGAGATGGTGGTTTGATCACCAACATTGAATCCCACAATTCTTTGCAGTAATCGTTATTCATTGGATCATCTGCTTTTCTATTACCGAAACTACCAAGTGTCACCAAAAATTATCAGTGTTAACTTCAAAATGTCGGAAAAACAGTTGGAGATTTGGGTTAATAAGGGGGGGGGAGGAGACATATGGTCACAGTCTTCCGGCTACCATTTTACCGCACTTGTATGAAATTGATATTATTCGAGTGCTATATTGATACTAAAATATGGCAAAAATAACAAAAAACAGATGTCTTAATTTTCATAAAAAAGTTTACGAATACCTTAAAATTAATAGAAGTTTACTTTATAAAATATTCATCATGGAATGTTGGCACGGATTCCTTGTAATATTTTTTATAATTGTTTACGATAATCGATGTAGGAGCGATTGTGTCCTGGTAAGGATGAAAATTTTTAACACTCTGCCAGTGGTAATATATGAGAACAAATTGTTGACGAAAATTATTTTGATTAAATGATTCTAGGGTTAGGCCCACTAAAATGTACAAATGGAAAATGACAAATCGAAAAAATTAAGGTTGTTTAATTCTCTCTGATTTTTTAAAGGCAACATGTTGAAGGATTATTGTAAACCAAATATACACCAAATGTTTCATAATTAGAATTATACAGCGGATATTTTCATCGAACTTCTTTTTTAAGCTATGTGACATACGTTACTCACCCCACAACGTAATAAGGGAAAAAAATGAGGGACTTATGTCAGATACGTAAAAATTTCTAAAGCGTGGCTGTCAGCAGGTCGTATGAAAATATTGCGCTAGTAGTATAAGTCTCCTTTCTTCGCCTCTTTATAGTTTCTTTCAATGTGAATTACGTCTGGCATTAATTAAGACCAAATGAATGATCTCAGGCGGACTTACTATTATTTTCTGAACTTTTGTTACGATCGGACATTAGATAAGGGTTTTGGTCTAAAACAATTCTCACTTGGACATGGTTTTTCATATGATTTTCAGTTGATTACATTAATTAACAGTTTTTGAAGGAACTTTGACTTGAAGTGGAGTCACCCAAGTTACGGTACATTGCATGCAGGTATCGTAACCCACATGGAAAACATGTATAGACTCAGAGAAGAATAATCTATAAGGTCGAACCAACAAACTCATCTAACCTTACTTTTTTAAAGCATCTTCCCAGCCAACATGCCCAGCTGGGCTCCAACTGGGCTTCAGCTGGGCTACTTGCTGGGCCCCAGCTGGGATCCATTCGTGTTTGTCAGGTGTTCCCACGTGGAGTCCAACTGGGCTAGCCTTTCCCAGCTGATGCCCAGATGAAGCCCAGCTGGGCCCGCTCCAATAACTGAAGGCTAGCTGGGCTTCAGCTGGGAAAGGCTAGTAAGTGTAACTTATAACATGAGCTGAAACTATATGCGGGTGTCAAACATTTTTTTATTCTTCGCGGCTTTTGAGCGATTTATTCACGCTTTTGTTTACACCCAAGTGAACGCTGATTGCAAGACAAGTAAACATCAAATATTATTTACTCTTCTACTTTAAGTAACGTATTTGTAGCAGCAAATTTACACTCTAAAATCAAAAGAGTGAACGAAGTCACTCATTGATCGAGTGAAAAGTGTAAATTCACTCCATTAGAGTGATAATTCACTCCAAGGGGAGCGAAGTTCCCTCCAAAAAGAGTGAAGTTCACTCCAAAAAGAGTGAAATTCCCTTAAAACGAGCGAAGTTTCACTCTTGATGGAGTGCCCACAGTGATCGCTCTTAAAAAAAGAGCGATCATTGCAGGCACTCGTGGAAGAGTGAATTTTCCCTCTTCCTCTAGTGAATTTCACTCTTTTTGGAGGGAACTTCACTCTTTTCGGAGGGAACTTCACTCCTCTTGGAGTGAATTATCACTCCAATGGAGTGAATTTACACTTTTCACTCGATCAAAGAGTGACTAAGTTCACTCTTTTGATTTTAGAGTGTATGATTTCCATTTGTAACTTACGTTACTTTGCCTTTGGGATCTAGTACATGATGCAAAAGTCACACATTCCTACCATAAATTTATGAACAAATCTTTTTAATTTCTTTTCTTGCATTTATTCTTGCATTGTATTAGGGCCCCAGATAGGATGCTTCATAAATAATTTTACACTCTAAAATCAAAAGAGTGAACATAGTCACTCTTTAATAGAGTTAAAAGTGTGAATTCACTCCATTAGAGTAATAATTCACTCCAAGAAGATTGAAATTCGCTCCAAAAAGCGCAAAATTCCCTTAAAACTAGCGAAGTTTCACACTTGACGGAGTGAATATAGTGATCACTCTTGAAAAAAAAAGCGTGATCTTGCAGGCACTCGTGGAAGAGTGAATTTTCCCTCTTCCTGTAGTGAATTTCACTCTTTTTGGAGTGAGTTTCACTACCCTTGGAGTGACTTTCACTCCTCTTGGAGTGAATTATCACTCTAATAGATTGAATTTACACTTTTCACTCTATCGAAGAGTGACTAAGTTCACTCTTTTACTTTTAGAGGGTATAATTATACCTTTGCTAAAATGGAAACAAAAGCTTTGAAAATATCGTACGTTTCTTATAATTTTGGCATTGATCGGTGAAGCTAAAATGCCTTTATCTCAATATAGTTTTCTCACGAACAAATTTTTATTCTGATAGCTTTGCATTCTGCTGCCCAGCCGATGCGAAGTAAGTCCCTAAAAAGAGTCAAGGACGTATCCAGACCTCGAAATTTTTGGAACGTAACCGCGTTGCGTACGAGACGGGGTGGGGACAGGGGAAGAGCACCCCAAATGTTTATCTGCGAAATTTTAAATAGTAAAAATTCGGACAGTCATTTGGGTCCTGAAAATTGGCATGGGGTTATAATTTTAAAGAAACTTCCGAAGAGTGTCCGAAATTTTTAAAAAGATATACCCGAAGGAGGGGATAAGCATTACAATCACGGTAAAAACTTCATCAAAAATCAACAAAATTACGACAATTCGCTTAACATACTAGGGCAGTTCCAAAAGCTGATACTCGTGATCTTTATTTCATAGTACTCTTGCCCCAAAACAATGCAACAAATGGTAGAATATATGATTATTTTCAAACGTGTTGATTAGTCTAGACTGTAACATTTTCATAACAAAAAACAAACAAACAAACAAAAAAAAAACAAAAAACAAAAAACAAAAACAACAACAACAACAAAATTGCGGCACATTCTGAAAGCCTTTGACTTGAAAGAAACAATCATTCCTCAGACTTTTTTAGATCTTGCATCACATATGCCTGTATGCAACGCACAAAATGGTCGATTGTCTGAATTATTCCAAAAGTTAGCCCCCCTTCCAAAGAAAAACCCTACATATGCAAAGAAAAGTTTTCATGGAAAATATAAAAAGAAAGGTTCGTGGCACATACGGGCGGCTTATGGAAGATCTTTTGCCAGTCTCATTTCTTATTGTAGTCTTGTAAAAACTGCACCCGAAGTGGTAAAATATTCGGCCAAAGATTGAAAAATTACACGGACCGTGAGGGATGGGACGAGGGCATTCAGGTATTATGCAGTGCGCAATAATGTGCCACATACCCTGCCCCGACATCCGGGCAACGGTTTAACACTAGCATATGTTTTTCAATTTCACATAATGATAAACATTCATGTGTGAATGTCTTCCGATAAGTATGTCGGGCAATTTATTTGGAACCACCCTGCAACGTGACGTATTTCCTAAAGGCGTTTGTTTAGAAGTACAATCATTTCAGGTCAGAAGTTGGGCAGAAAAATGGAAAATTTCATCAGTTTAGTGAACATTACAATTGGATTCCGTCAAGAGTCGCGATAGAGTAAAACAACATGTTTTCATTTCCGTTCTATAGTTTTTCTTCGCAAAGGTACAAAACCATTTTATCCATTGGTATATAGTGGTTAATTTTATTTGGTAATTTTTGAATACTTATCAGTTTCAAGCTGCTGTTTTTTTGTTCGAGAGAAACTTTTATAAAGATTTTATAATGATTCCTCGTTCTAGTTACAAGCCGGGGAAATGCCATTTGGCCGACTGTTTGAGGGGTTCGAGTTTTTCAAAATATTCTGTGCCAAGTAGTGGTGGCGCTCTGCTTGTTTCGGCCGAACAGATTTTAAAGGTCTTATCCTCTCACCCTAAACAGTTCCAAATCTGCTGACGTAATACGCCCCCTGCAACTGTCTAAAATTCGTCATAATCCAGACACAATCTCAGTTTATTGCTTCATATTGAGTAGCCTACAAACGGTAAGACCCCAATGTGTAATTACGACACTCTCAGTGCAGTTCTTGCTGTTTAATACTGTGAGCTTCCCTACTCTGCGGCATTTTTTTGTCAGTCAAAGAGCTGTGCCAGTTGCGGATTTCTGTGGACTACTACAAAATAATAGTTTGGGGTGAGAGTCTGAGAGGATTAGTCTACTCAGTAATATAACAATGAAAGCTTGTCGGTACATCAGGTGCCTACTCGTGTTTGTCGATATTAGGAATCATTGTTCCTTAGCCTAATAGCATGAAAATCTAATGGTAGTGGCATAGTTTACATGATCACTGACCGAACAACAGGCGCAATTTCCTTATGGCCTTCCTTCATGTTTTCAAATGTTTCAAATATAGCACAAGTTTGCATCTTCTTCCAAGAGCAAAAAATGTCTAAAGGGAAGGGATATATCCCTTCCTTCAGACCCTCCTCTGCACAGTGGCGACGGCAGAATGTTAAAAGTGGAGGGGGCAAACTAAGCTAGGGCAAAGGATAATATTGGAGGACGATTCTTTTTGGCGAACCTAAAAATCTAGTAGCCCAAAGTACTGTACCCTTTCCTCTGTGGGGTGGGAGACCAGGTGGCGAAGCCACCCAAGCTCCGATGTTCTTGTAACACATCTCTAGATGAAAAATTAGCAGAGGAGGTACATCATTGTGCATAGACCTTTTGCATATGATGTCACAGAGCGGAAAGTACGCCCTCTCTTGGAGCAAAACAAACCAACGCAGAAAAATGCACACAGCTGATTTGTCAACTGGTCGAACAGTCTGTTAATTACACGTGCGGGACGAATCCTTATGTGTGTGGCCACGTGTTCCATTGTTTTGCCCCAAGAATGACGTCAGTGTGTCGTCAATGCACAAGGTCTATTGACTTGTACTCGGGAAGTGGGAATTAGGGTTTAACTTTGCCTTGATGACCCCTATACCAGTTATTCACAAATAAGTAAGCCGTTTTGAGAATGTTATATTTTTATTTCAGGGAATACTTCTTTGATTTGTGGAAAAGTTGGATGTTCTCATTGAAGGGCAATTAACATTGCAAGCAATTCTGCGATAACCTGTCGAATATTGTGCGCCGTCGATCTCGATATCTAAGCCCTAACTCCTGAACCGAAGCCTCAGGTATTTTTAAACATACGGTGTTAGTTGATCCGTTGCCTCATTTTAAGGTATCTTTTATGATCTGATTATCGTGTTTACTTAAATCTTTAATAAATCACCGACACCCGTGCCCCTATTGGTAATAGGCCTATTCAGAATTTCATATTCATAATTAATGTCTCTGCGGTCAACACGTAGCCTATACACTGTACAGCTGCGTTTAGATGGTAATGGCAGTGCGTTGCTGTTTCGGGTTCTGTGTTAGGCTAGGCCTGTAGGCTAACATTAGTCCTAGAATAGGCTTAGTCACTGAACGTGACCGTATAATCCGCTCCTTGTAGTCACTCCTTGCAACGGAAATGAAGTGTATAGTATAGGAACATAATGCTGGGCCACACCGGAAAGTACATTTGCCATATGCCAAAGAATCACGCCAAGGTGAAGGTGTTTCGAATAATACGTTGTATTCCAACTGTTGTAATTTTCTCTGTAGCACTAGCAGCCGGGTACGCCGTACGCCAAATTTGTTGGCGAACATTTCCGCATGCCAAAGATCTTTCTGTGACTGGTGAAAGGCCCTACTTTCCAGTATGGATGCTGGGTCCTGTTCAAGGGCTAGATAGGCTAGGCTATGGCAAGTCGGCTCTAATTGGGTTTCCGTACCCACAGTTATTGGGTTAGGGTTACGTACGCATAGTAATGAGGTTAGGATTATGTACACATAGTAAATAGGGTAAGGGTTACATGTGCATAGTAATAGCCTACTGCCATTACTGGGTTAGGGTTATAGTCAGTGTTGTAGTACGCGTACTCATGACCTGGTACCCATACTCATGGCCTGGTACCCGTACCTGTACTCATGGTTTATTTTTCTTGGGACTCGTACCTGTACTCAGGACCTGGTACCTGTACTTGTACTCGTACTCATAAGCTGGTACCCATATTCATGACCTGGTATTTCATACCTGTGTTACTGTATTGTACTAGACAACTTTAGTTTATAATGGTTGACAGTATACTATCCAAACTACCGAAGGTTCAGGGTGACTCCCACTGGAGGGTGCATGATTTTATTACATACGGAACTACTCACCACACCAAATTTTGAAGGTTCCCATCAACACACATATAATATTTAACCAGATCAAGGTCCACTACAATTCTTACATGAACTTGAATGTAATTTTCAAACTCAATCCCATGTACAATATATTATTACTGTACCTCCCTCTCTCCCCCCCCCACCCCTCCATTATGCAAGCTCCTATTTTATTTACCATAATGCTATCAGCCCCTTGTCTGGGAGTAGTGTCCATGGTGTTAATTGCACTATTAGGGGAGGGGAAATGATTGGTGTTTATTGGGAATTTGCTGTGGAAAAATAAATTTGTCAGATGAGAATTTTATATTTTGGATAACTAAGGCCTCTTCTTGGGGCATGAATTTTTTAGTCATCCTTGGGCCCAAAAAGTTAGGGGAACACTGGTCATAAACTGATTCCTCAAGTTATGTGTTACCTGTACTTAAGTACATTTGAAAAAAGAATGAGAGTTTACCTAAGATTAAAAAGTGATACATTATGGGGGCCTGGTTAAATTTAAGCTTGTATTGCACACTGTAGGTTATGTTTGACAACAGTGTTCCATACAGTTGACTACTTGTTAGCTTGGCATGGTTGGGGATGCATCCACTTAGGCTGTCCCAAATCTTAGTCCAGAATAGTCCCAGTCTGATTCAAGCCCAGCACAGGAGATCGACTAGTCCAAACTATGTCAAAGTCTCAGAGTCTGCCAGAATTTGAGTCTGAGCCTTGCCAACAGCAACACCTCATGAGCATTTCTTTTGGTGGGGCTATGTGCATGGTACAAGAGGTGAGGGGAGTGGTGCACACTCACCTCCAGCTGAGACTCATATTTACAGTACTTGTAACACAGAGTCAGAGAAAGTATGCCACGCAGTGTCTATCAGTGACTGAGCCAGGATTGCCTGAGGGGGAAATATGTGGACCAGGTCAGGGAAGAAATCTGACACTTGCACTCATACAGTACACAATGATGATGGGGAGGTGGCTGCGTAATTGTGTAACAAGCACAACAAATACAATATCAAGAATTTATGGCCTTTTGAGGTAACTTTGTTGACTTCTGGTTGTATGAACAAGTTCAATACTAGTACACCCTCACATGGTGCAGTTGCAGCTGAATGGGAAGGCAGTGAGAGCTCTGTTGGGTGTCACTGTATAAAGACCTGATCTTACCAACTTACTTAAGCCCCTCCCACAACTGTTTAAATTCATCCTCATTCAGACACAGCCTTAGTTTATAGCTTCAGGGTGAATATACAGATGCTTTTATCTTTGTTGGTTGAAAAGCTTTGTTATGTTAACATTATCACACAGGGTCTATATATTCCCCTAGTTGTAATTCCATGCCCTTTTTTACACATAGTACAAACAACTGCAGGTTGTAAAATTCAAGCTACCTTGGCTAAGGATGTACAGTACATGACTAATCAGTAAAAAGTCTGCTGTGTAGAAATATAATTTTGTCATTGACCACTGTGCCGTTGTATACATTTTTTTGCACATCTGATTTGGATGCAACTTGCAAGCCTTGTCACCTGGAGTAGTGCTCTTTTTATACTAGAAGTTACAAACAAACAGGATGCACACATAAGAAAGTATTACCTCCTCTAGAGCCCATAATTAACTAGGGCTGTGAACGTTTAGCAAAATAACTAAACGTTTAACCCCCAAAATTTGCGATCGTTTAGCGACTAATCTTGATTACCTTATCACAATCATTTCAGTATGTAGTGACTGATACTGAATTTAATGCAGAAATGATAAATAGTTGTTACAGTATCTTGCATTGTTAAATCAAATTATTCTGAAACTTTGAAGCCTACAAGGTCCAAATATGCCCAGGATGTTCCATTTAACTAAAACCAGGGATCATCAGAGTATGCAAATGGATAAAAAACTCTCAAAAACATGGCCATACCTGTAATGGCATGGTTGTCAAAACCAGTTACAAATGTCATATTCATACTGATGAATTCATACCTGTACTCAAAACACATTTGCAAAGGGTGGGACTACCTTGGTTGGACCAGGTACCAATACCAATACCCATACTCGTATCTGCACCCGTACTCGCACTCATGACCTGGTACCCATACCCGTACACATAGCCTGGTACCCAACCCCGTACTCATGATTAATTTTTCTTTGGACTCGTACCCGTACCCGTACTCATGACCTGGTACCCGTACTCGTACTCATGGTCCCGTACTCACACTACAACACTGGTTATAGGTGGGGTCTGTTAGTTTCCTCCCTCGGTAGTTTCCGCCCGTTACTTTCCGCCCCTAAAAAACTTAGGGCGGAAATAAATGTTTGAACTTACAGGAATTTAAAATAACTTCAAATTTCAAATCCAAGTAGCCTACAAGACAACAATGAAAATCGTGGATAGGCCTAAAACTTTGTCAGTATCCTCATCGAAAAGAATGAATTCTATGACCTTTTTTCTAAACGGCAAGTCTATTCATTGACTCTTTTTTTTTACAATATAAGAAGTCCGCTTGTCTATAGGTAAGCTTATACTGAATGTGTGAACAATTGTTCACAGCACTGAATACTATATACCTGTACGTAAGTACGTATTAGTATACTGAAGTCTACAGTGAGAATGTTGTTTGGAAATAAGTCAACATGGCAGTGAAGGGTGTCGCATTGAATCGTAAAAGACATCGATAAAGTTTGAAACTTCAAGGAAAAGTTGATGGAATCATCATTTGACAAAAGTACCACTGATATCACATTCCATTACTTTCCGCCTCCCAAAAAGATGTTTTTTGCTAAAAATGGGGCGGAAAATACTGTTTTTGAGGGGCAGAAAGTAGGGAGGGCGGAAACTAACTGTAACTGTTATAGGTTAGGGTTAGGGCTACATGCATGTGAATGCATATGCCACTTCCGGGTACGGAAACCCAGTTAGTCCCGGCTAGTCTATATCACTGACACTGTGTTAGATTGAGTTGTAGGCCTATCTAGTATCTGGTTGTTTGGCCCCTTGCCAGTTTGCCCCCAACAAGTTGTCCCCTTACCAGTTCCTAGTAACTTAAGAATACCCAGCCTCAGTGAAAAGCTTCTGGAATGGTGGATAAGGATTCCTAGTGGATGACTTTCTTATGGTGTAAGGGCTAAGGCTATTTGCTTTTGAGAAGCATGTGTGTGACAGGGAATCCATTCTCAGCGGGATTCTGAATCCTAGTCGACGTCGAACTGTGAATGCTGACGAACTTGATGACATCATTATTACTGCAGAGTTTTTGAGAACAAAGCATATGGGCCATTGCACAGTAAACTGCACCAATTGTGTTGCATTTTCAAGAAAAAAATATTGAACATGAGCAGTAAAACACATTATATTTTATAAAAAAAAACCATACATCCAGTATGGTTTTATAGATTAACAGCGTCAAACATAAGAAGACACCCAAAATAGGCACAAAAATGGATTTCAGTAATGTAACTGATACGGCTATGTTTTGCACTGTTACAATTCCAAATGTTAATTATTTTATAGGACACAAACTTGTGAGTAAAACCCTTGTAAAATTTTTTCACTGCCACTTTAGCCAATATTTTTATAAGCAGTTTTACCCCCAATATTTTTCAAAATGAAGAATTTGACAAGCAGTTTTTCAGTGCATTTGCTCAACTGTTGATATTTTGTCTTCTTTGTTGCTGTGAATGTAGTATCACCCAACTGGAACATGTACCATAAAAAGTTTTGAAGTGTACTGGATAGTTTCCAAATTTCAGTTTCCATCCAAGTTTGTAACACATCGCCAAGTGAAACTGTCGGTGTAACTGAATCATATTATCAGGCAGAGATTTGGATATAAATCACATGCAACAAAAGTGCCAACTGAGCTATCTAATGTTTCTTCTGTTGCATAGATAATGAACAAAATAATGGTACAGTATATGATTTTTGTAAATAGGGCTTTCGTTAATTTTTTACCTCAAAGAGTATTTGACTGCTAGTCAGAATCTGAAAGGGTACTGTATTTGACTGCCAGTCAAAATTTTGAAATGTATTTGACTGTCAGTCAAAATTTTGAAAGGGTATTTGACAGCCAGCCAGAATTGTCCGTCAGGTCCTTCCCTATAAAATAAAGAAATACAGTATCACTGTGCAAACTGTAATGTAATACTGTACTATAGCGCCCATCCTAATGCAGGTGAGAAACCCTTGTATAAAGTGTTATGGGGCATTTTATTGATAGGGAGTCCCGAGGCATTCATATGCATGGGGTACAGGGCCCACAACAGGGCCCCAGAACCTCTGACACTTTAGGCTTTTTACTGGACTTAATTGAAGCAAAAAGTGCCTTTGTATAGGTATTATTAATAATCCTAAAAGGGACATCATTATGGGAGCAAATGTGTGTCATTGGGGCCAATAAGGGGACTGGAGATGTGCCCCTCGCTAAGTATGTTTAAAAGGTCCTGATTTGAAAAGAAGAAGGATAATTTGAAAAATAAAGATAGTTTCCAAAAATTTTTGTTTGAACTGTTTAAAGGGGGAAAGTAAACTCTCCTACAGGTTATCTTTAATGTGGGGGTCCATGGGGCAAAAGCTTTGCAACTTTTGCACTCTGAAAAGTAATAATTGAGCCAAATAATAGCTGAAATGTAATGAAAGCAACTTGAAATTTATTTTGTGACATTCAGTTATTGGGGGGGTGGCACATCCCATAAAAAAGTATTGGAGGTCCAGGCCCCTGTCCCCCCCACTTCCACCGCCTATGAGTCCACAAAGGCTACTGATATTGCGAGCAAAACTTTCTGAAAGGTCCCTTCTCCCCGGCAGTGTCATAGCTACAGTACATGAGCCTCACAACCAAGGATACTGGTACATACAGTAGGCCTATAAATGTGCATGATAAAACACTAGTGCAAATGCTCAGAATCCTGTGCTGTACCATAGCTATGAAAAACCCTGTTGTTAGGTCAAAGCTTGAGTCAAAAAGTTTGCCCTGTTATTGATAAAAGGTTCTGAAAAAGAGCTGAAAAGAGCTATGTTACTTTTATGGCTTATTTTTTTTTATAGTTTGCACACCTAAAGCCTTTTAAACAAATCCAAGCTAGCCATTTTCAATATCCTTTACTTTTCTCCCTTTGTCAGACTTAAAACCATCAAAGAAACAACTTGAGGAGGATTTTCAAGATCGAGAGTACTGTTTGCATTTCTCCGCAGTTTCTTGTGACAAGCCGTGATCATCATCAACAAATATCATGGTTATTTTCTTCAAAAGTGAAGGTACATTATTGATTCCTTGTTGAAGGCAGGCAAGGAATCTGTGTGATTGTGATGGTTGTGTGTGTTTGTGTCACTTGGTAGTTAACAGGATATCTCAAGGTTGGAATGACTGACACTTTTCATATTTATTTGTTATATAGATTTGTCATACTAAGGGGAAGAACTTATTTGTTTTGGGTGGAGGTCAAAGCAAAGTTCATTTGAGGTAGCCTGCAGTAAAATTGCAAATAGGCCTACTTTAAAAATGGCTTGTCAACATCATATATCAAAATAGGAATGACCTATACTTTTTTTATTTGGTGTATACATTTGTCAATTTTAAAGGTAGAACCATATTGTTTTTGGCAGAGTTCAAAAGTCATTTGAGGTCACTAGGGGACAAAACTCCCAAAACCTCGCAACAGATCTCAAAATTAATACTGTAGGAATGACCAACACTTTTGATATTTGTAATAGATTTGTTGTGTGGCAAACAAAATCCAATCAACTGTTATTTGGATGGTTATTCTGCTACCAAATACTACAGGAGTATTCATTAAAAATTAGGAATAAAAGTTTGCATGGATATTGCAATATATGGTAAAGGTCATGTGCATGTAGAAACAGTGGTTAGGAGACAATTTTATACCACTTTGCACCCTGTCACAAGAAGTTAGAAATTCAGAAGGTAGGACATTTCAGTTAAGGTGTACCTCATGTCAAAACATTTAAAAATATAGGGAACAGCATGAAAAATTAATTCTAACAGTCCAGCCTCCTATCTTAATAGAACATTCTTGAGCTAAGATATAAAATGTTGAAGTTTATTCACTTAAATTAAAATGGTACATTGTACAATAATTTCTGATGCAGGCAGTCATATTTGACAGGAACAATTGTTCCCCATCGCGTGGTGGTCCCCTGGTGATGCAATCACGGAACCAGCAAACTGGTTACCACCAATCAGCTACCACCTATGCATTTTTTTAATAGAACCCAAAAGTGGGTTCCCATTCGTTACCATGGTGAAAAATGATGGCACCTACAAATGGATTCCCATGGTTTTTGAAATTCACATTGCTGTGATGTCATTGTTGTACTATTTGAATTGCAATCTTTGCATATTTTTGTTTTTCTGAAAGTTACTGCACCATGTACAAAGGTGTGGTAGCATGCATGGGTTGATTTAATTAAGCCCTCTTTGTGCAACATACTATGAAAGCAAACAGGAAGTGTTCAAGGTCATAATAACATCTTCAATTGTAAAGGGAAACAAAGCAGGTAATGTGAGTTGTACAACAAGAAAGTCACAAATTTTTGTGCAATGGACTAAATTGTTTTAAGTGAATAAACTTCAACATTTTATGCCTCAGCTTATGAAGATGTTAGTTGGACTATTCAAATTCATTTTTAATGCTGTTTAATATATAATTTTTTGACTTGTAGTACCTTTTAAACATATTCACAAGACAATTGCATGTAGACCAAGGACTTCCTATACCTGGACAGAGCATACTGCATGGTAGATTGTCCCTACCATATGTGTGAGAAAAAGCCAACCAAGATGGCTTTCTGCTGTGATTTTGCATAAAAGTTTGGACTTGCTCAAGTCAGTTCCTAGATTTTGCAAGAAAGTTGAAATATTTTTGAAATAATGGAAGGTAATATCAAAATTACTACAAGTATTGCAGGAATATGACATCATTTCCCATTCAAGTTTAACCCTTTACCGTTGTGCTCCGAACAGGGCATATTTGCGCGCCTCCGGAGCAGGCAGAAAAGCAGACGTAGCCCGCCCCGCATCAGCTTCTGTAGGCCATTTACCCTGAGTCCTTAAACTATTGTCTCTGTCATTGTTGTGGCCGAATTTTCAGGTAGCTACTGGCAGCTTCGAGCTCCGTGTGAACCAGTAAAGATGGGTGACAGCTGAGCTCTCCGTATGGGTCCAAAAGGACCCAAACAACGGTAAAGGGTTAACTTTTGTTTAAAGTATTACATACATATATTACGACAAATCATACAAATTATACCATCACAGCTGCCATCTTATTGTGCCTTTTTTGTCCCAGACGGTGGAGGACAATCTACAGATAGGACGTACCTGTTACATGATCTGTCCATGTATATAGGAAGTTCGTGATGTAAACTTTGTGATTTGGTATGTATGTGCTGTATCTAAAACAGTCACTTTTTGTAATCAAATACATTTTTTCCCCTTACAGTGGTGTCACCACCCTTCACCATCTACATGGGAGTTGACAAGCATGAAAGTAAGTGTCATTTATTTTTAACATTGCTGCCTTTTCTGTTTCATACACAGTAAGTATCTGGGCACCATTAGTGTAGTTACTGTTTTTGGCCATTGGTGGGGCCCATCAGCCTTTAATTGTCGTAATTTTTATTTTCTACATGCACTTTATACTGTACCCTCATATTGAGTGAAATTTGGGGAACCAAGAGGTATTTTAGTACGCAACCATCCATGACACAGGAGATTTGAAGGCCCAATTCTCTCACCCCAAACAGTACCGATTCTTCTAAACCTCTTACTTAGGGGAGAGTCATTTATCTAACAGGCCAGTATGAGCAGGTGGGCAAAGGAAATAATACGTGACTCGGCCATAACCACCAGCACTTAAGCCCCTCCCCACAATTTTCTGGAATTAACCCTCATCCAGACACCATCTCAGTTTATATTGCTTCAGGGTGAATATAGAAAAGCTCAATGTGTATAATCAAAACACTCTCAGTACATTACAAGCTGTGTAATATAAACTTTGGTGCTCTGCATTGTTTGAATAAGTAGTCATTCAAACAGATGAGCCAATTGAGAGTTTCTGTTACCCCCTATAAGAAGTGTAGTCTCTTGGGTGAGAGGATGGACCCTTTAAGGAATTTGAGAGATTAAAGGTTACATCCATCTAAAAACAGGCCATTACTTGACTGCTTGGATTCATCTATATTGAAAAGAAAGGAAAATTACAAAACTGCTGTCTTCCACTGGTTCCCTCGCAGTTGCTGGTTTACTTTGGAGCGAGACTAGACCCTAACTACCGCTCCAAACCACCATATTTAGATTCCTTCGGTGTTGAGGACCTTATTTCACTTTCGGTCCCATGGACCTTAATTCACTTTTTTTCTTGCAGACCTTCGGTTACACAAACTTTGATTAGCCTTAATTAGCTTACAATCACGTGTTAAACAGTAACTTAGTTAGACAGAGTTTTTCAGCCCAGTTTCCAACCTATTGGTTCAAGTCCAGCCTGCCACAGACTTTTTCCAGTTGTGGCTCACTGACTTGTTTTACCCACGCTGTTGCTTATGCGGGGCATCACACACAAAGGTAGTAGGTTCCATTTTTAGAGTCTTTGGTATGACTCGACCTGGGAATAGAACCCAGGCCTTCCACATGTTAAACAAGTTACCTCTTCTCCCATTTGGTGCAGTGCAATTTTGGTCTTGCGGATCTTTGGCCTCACAGGAAATTCCCACTGTTTCTCTTAGGTCTTGAATGTGGATTCATTGAAATGGGGACTAGTAGCAACCTCCCCATTTCAGTCCTTACTGAACTGCAATTTTGATATTCTTTATTACACACAGATGAAGACTTGATCAAGTTTGGCTTCCCAGAGGATGTATGGTGAGACTTGAATATTTTCTATTTAAATTTTATTCAAGTTAAGGCTAGTACAGTTGCTTTCAGGCCAAGGCCTCACAGTAGCTTACCATAGTTTCCATATATAACCCTTTTTGTAACAATCAGTGAAGTGGGCAGAGAGGGTTATGTTTGATTACCTCTAACAATATGTCTACCAGTGTACCATCCCTCTTTTCTATTGTACCTGTTAAATTTAAGGCCCAGTTCTTTCACCCCAAACAGTACCAATTCTCCTAATCTTCTTACTTAAGCCCCTCCCACAATTGTCTGAAATTCATCCTCATCCAGAGACAATCTCAGTTTATTGCTTCAGGGTGAGTATAGAAAAACTCAATTTATATAATCAAAACACTCTCTGTACTGTTCATGCTGTGTAATATGAGCTTTGGCACTCTGCATTGTTTGAATTTGCTGTCAATCAAAGAGTTGAGCCAATTGAGAATTTCGGTACCCAGGTACCAAAATTGTAATTTAGGGTGAGAGGTTTGGCCCTTTAAGGTATGATTTCTTTATCAGAGATATCCTCAGCTACTGTACCTGCAGTGCATGGAGCCCCCAGGGGGAAATTAATAATTTTAACATTAAAATTAAAATCGTTGATCCCTCATGAAACTTTGCTTTTTATGGTGGAAGTCTTCCCATTGCAAATTGGGAAAGAGTTTATAAATGCAGTACATTAATACCTCTTTTTTCTAACAACTATAAGGATAGAGTTTACAAGCTCACAGTTGTTGTCTGAACACAGACCTTTCTTACTAAAACAGGACGTGAGTTTTGGGTGCAATCACACACCACCCCTCTGCACAAATTACTGCGAGGAGTATAATTATTTACATACCTAGATAAGAGAGTACCTAGATAAGAAAGGCAACTCAGATAAATCTATTTCAGTTTAATCAAAGAGCACACCTACTGCATTCCTAAAGTATCTAAGGTGTAATTTGTAGTACACCTGAAATATCGAAAACTGAAGGCCTGTTAAAAGGGTTTAACTAGCAGAGATTTTGCTAAAGTCTGGTCCCTGATCTTCTTGTATTTTCAAACATGTCTTTCTCAAGATGTTATGTGTCTTTCTTTGCAATCCATCGCTGGCTGTACTCTCAACCTCTTCTTTATAAATGGAACCTGCTATTACCAGACTCCCGTTCCAATCCTTTAGGAATCCGCCATTGTTGACTGTACTCTCAACCTCTTCTTTATAAATGGAACCTGCTCTTACCAGACTCTTACCTACCCCAATCCTGTAGGAATGTTGCCAAAACTTTGGTGTGTACATCTAGGTGGCTCTCCTTTCTCCATACTTGGATATTATGTAACCATGCCAATTTTTTGATAGACCCAATGAGCTATGCGCAACAAGTGCATTTAGGTTAAAGATTTTTTTTGCCAAGGGATAAGGAAGAGATCAGAAAATTTTGCAGTTTTCTTAAAAGAATATTCTAAATACAAATTTATTTTTTGATATGTTAAAGAGGAAAATGTTGTAAGCATTCTGGTGAAGGTTTTATTCATTTCCCATGTTCGGTTCTCAATGTATTAGCAATTGAAGTTGAAACATTTTGTATTAAAAGTGAACTTGGGGCAAGCAGGTGTGATGATATGGATTCACATTGTTGGCCAATGTTTTGCTTCCAGTTCATTCTTTGTAGAAAATTTGTCACATTAAATTGCTAATTCTGCAAGAACTGAACATGGGAAATGAAAGAAAGTTTCATCTAAATGCTTAGAATACGTCCTTCTCCAACATATTAAAAATAAATTTGGCTCTGGACTATTTTTTTAAGCAAAAAACAAAAACAAAAATTGAAAAATATGATCAAAATATGACGGCAAGTTAGAGGAGGGCAGTCAGGACAAATGAAGGTACTCTTTTGGGGCCTGCCGTGAAAGTTTGATGAAAAACTAATAGCATTATGATAACCTTTATCAAGAAAAGACAACACATCCTACAGACCTGTGGTCCAGTGGACCCTACTTCAACTGATTACAGAAACATCAGCAAGTCATTGACGTAACTTTTTCGTTTTGGCTCAGGTTTCATGTTGACAAATTATCATCAGCGCATGTTTACTTACGACTGCACAAAGATATGTCGATTGATGAAATACCTTCTGCTGTTTTAGAAGATTGTGCTCAACTAGTGAAGGCTAATAGTATTCAAGGTAATTGCAAAATTCTTTCACTTTGTATATTAGTAAACAGAATGGCTGTGTGTATTTCTTCCTAGCAGAATTGAAGCAACAGAGGTCGACACTTAGTTTCGCCATCTAGAAAAGTTCTTTGGAGTTGGGACAAATTGCATTAAGAAAGCCTTACACAGGCCTTCAGTGTTAAGGCATGGGAGTATGACCTATGCTATCACTTGCAAATCAATGTGAGAAGTAAAATTTTTGTACACCTAGATCAAAATTGGAAAGTAAGGTAAATGTATAAGAGTATGATTTAATTTTTTGTGGAGTGTGATTTGTAGCACATTGGAAAAATTTAATTTTCAAGGGCTGTAGCTTGGTACTGCACCACCAACACTCTAACTTCCCTCCCAAATATCAAAAAGAATCTTCACCCCCTTGCTACATCTTCAAAATACACCCCACTTTTTCTGACCATTGTGAGGTACACTGCTTGGACTTTAATTTGTCCAGCTGCTGAAATCCCACTTCTCACAGGGTTCATACAGGTCCTGGAAAGTCAGGGAAACCGAAATTTGAATTTCCAGAACTGGTAAAAATCAGGAATTGAGAACATGTACAAACCCTTTCCCAAATAAAATAAAACCTGCTAGGGGTTGCACTTCATCCTAAGATTGTATTGAAAAAAGGCAAATGGAAATTAGGATGTATAGTTCTTATACATAGATACAAATGGCAATTTGGAAAGGAGTGAGAGACTCATGTGGATGGTGAAGTGCAACATTACCATTGGGTTGTAGCCAGCTGCTAATTTTTGTAGAGCAATACCTTGATCATAGATAGGCATTGATCTAGAAAGCTCAGTTTGTCATAAAATTTGGTATTAAAGAGAAATGGAAAATTCTGTAATATCTTTAAAATATATGTGTTGTCCTGGAATGGCTTGAAGTTTGAGTTTGTTGGTATACATGTACATTAGTAATAAAGGAAATGCTCATTAACCACAATTTAGTTAAACTCCAACCGTTACTACTGTGTTCTAGCAAATCAATTGTATAGCTCAACTTTCTGGCTGATATGAACCCTCCTATCTCAGGCTCCTGAGAGCTTGCATTGTTGAAGGTTACTAGTGGCCCTTTGCCAGAGGGTCAGGAGGACTTTCGAAAAAGGTTACTCATGAATGACTCTCTGAAAAGTTGTGCTAGAAGTATCCCCAACAGTTAAGAGGAGGAAAGCTATAAAGCAAACAAATAAGTATTGGTAGACTGATTGTAGTCTCATCACATGCTTCGCATCCCAGAACTATGTGAAATGGACTTGCCATAGGCAGGTAAGGTTAGAGTTAGTAATAGAATAGGCCTGGTATGTATAAGTGTCCATGTGATTTGGAAATGTGCAGCAGTGATAACTGCTCAAGCTCATCTCTCAGGTTGTGCATCTTATTTTATTCTGCAAGATGATCACTGCATGAACCACAACAAAACAGCACAATATGTCTTTTATAATACACTGCTTTGTTTTGTAAGAAAATGGGCCAGAACTGTTTTGTACAACCAGATTTCCTTGTTGACAATTAAAAATGTTGAAGTGGTTGTCCAAAAGGCCTTAAAATTTTGTGAAGACAATTTTTTTTGTCTTTCTTTTCTTCCCTGATTAGGTTGCAAGATGAACAATGTTGGTGTTGTGTACACACCTTGGGCAAATCTGAAGAAAACTGGTGACATGGCCGTTGGTCAAGTTGGATTCCATAGACAGAGAGAGGTATGGAAGCAGTGTTTCCTCTAAGAAATTTTACAATGGGTCAGGGCTTGAAAAATTTTTTGTTGCCCTGTCACCCTGTCAGGCAAGTCATCTTCTAAAATTAACATTTTTTGTTGCCAGAAATAGTTTAGTTGTTCTCCAAATAAATGAAATAAACCATCTAAAAGAAACATGCTTGATCATTACAAATGTTTTTGTTACTCTATGCAATGGCAATCACTGACATTCACTGTAGCTTACTGTAACTGTAAGAGTTCCTGAGAAGTCAATCATTGCATTTGGGATTCAACTATTATTAGTGCTCACTGATCCAAATTGTCAAATGTGTGTGAGTGTTACTTGTTCAAGTGAACATACTATTCCAGCAGAAAACATTGTATAATTTATTAGTTATGGGTGACTTTCAAACAAGGTGATCTGTCTGTACAGTGGTTAAGATGGTGACTTATGGTACCCTGTCCGGCGTGTTCTGCTGTGCACATTAAACCCTACAAATTAAATTTCCTTTATTATCATGTGCAAATTTTCTGTCCAAGTTACCCCAAACATAGTATTAATACTCTGAGAAAAGTAAAATGAGAAAAAGTAGTGCAGAAAGTGTATTTTCCTGTTACCTTAGAAGCATGTTTTATGCAAAATTTGTGAGTAAGCTCTGCAGCAATGATGGTGAGAATCATATGATGAGAGAGTCATAAATATGATTTGTGTCCCACACTCAGATCTTTTCAGCTACAAGTCTGATGAATTACAAACTGTGACTAACTAAATATTTCTGTCTTGTGGGACTGTGTTTATGTACAACATGGGTTGTTAATACACTGCAACTAATTTTGTGGAATAAATATTGAACCCTTTTTTTTTCATTTTTTCACACCAACATCAGTGCATCAAAATTGACAAGTTGTTGTAGCAAAATTGCACCATAGTGGCTATAAAGCAGAAAACTGTATATGTGGCAATGGTAGTAAGTAGTATCATGGCTAGTAAAGTATGGTATTGTTCACAAGCTTAATCAGTTTATCAAATTGATACTAAAGAAAAGAGATGTGTATAGTTTAGAGTAGTGGTTAGCAATATGCAAGCTTGTCAACCAAAAGACCCACAATGTAAAATCAAATCCCAGTCGAGTCAAACTGAAATATTGTTGAAAAAAGAAACCTTCACTGTCTGATTGTACAGCCTCATGGCTGGTACATAAAGTGAAATTTTGAACGAAGAGATTGTAGGCAATTTATATATTGGGCCGTGATCATTGTGTAGAATAGGCATGTGATCCATTAAAACTTGAATATTGTTGTTAAGTCTTAACTTAAAGTTAACTTTCTTGATAATGATATGTGACATATCAACAGTGAAGTAGAGAATAGGTAGAATTTTAAAGCAAAAGGAGGCATAGATGTGAATGAATGAACTTCGAAACGATTGTTGCTCATTTTCTTACTTCCCACCCTCTCTAAAAGAGGGTCTACATATAACAGCAGTGCATAAAAAATCAAGTTGACTGGCTGTATGGTCAAGTTGTTACAGCATCAGACTTGCAGTTTGGAGGTTAGGAGTTCCAGTCCTGGCTGGGTCATAATGAAGACTTAAAAAACAGAACCTACTGTGGTTGTGCTCGGTGCTCAGCACAAGCAATGGAGTAGGGAAAACAGGCCAGTGAGCCACAACTGGAAAAAAGGCAGTGGCCGGCTTGACTTGAACCAGTTGAATGGAAACTGGGCTGTAAAACTACATGTAACTGTCATAGCAAAATGCAACACTCTTTCCCACATATTTCATGGTTTTTGTGTGTTTAAGGTAATAAATTGTATACAAAGGGGTTAAATAGTAAATTTAATTTCGTAATATTTATTGTTCTCTTCTCTTCTAGTACAAGCCATACTGAAATTTTGAAACCCTAACTGTTTATTATAAATTGGTTATCTTCTTTCCAGTGGCCTAGCCACGAGTGTGGTTTTTGGGGGTTGAAATCCCCATAACCCAGCCTTGAATTGAAATGCAAAAAAACACCTAAAATAGCATTTTTTTCTCTCTCTCCTCAGAATTTTCCCCCATGTCGTGATCCAACCCCCTCCCCATAACACAATCCTGTCTATGCCACTGCTTCTTTGTATTGGATTGTATGCCCAACTTGTAATTGGGACACTTCATCACCTAAGGCTAAATTATATACAATGTAGGGCTGTGATAATGTAGTGAATTTACCCATCAGGCTAACTTCCCAGATTCTTGAAAAATTTCGATTTGGGGGCCTCTTTCGGATTATTTTTACTTCATTCATTGTGCTTTGGATTAAGTCCCCTGACCCAGTGGACCATGAAATTGTAGATAGTGTGCCAGTAGACTCTTCGTCAGGAAGAACAAGGAAGGGAGCCTTTTAAATTTCTACTACTTGTCTTGTGTTGTTACAGTATAGTCAGTTGGTTAACAGTCTGGTCAATACAACATGTGGGTAGTCTAAACTGCATGTTTGGTCCAAAGATAAGAACATCCGCCTCTCATGCAGAAGGCCCACGTTCTATTCCCAGGTCTAGTCATACCAAAGACTCCAAAAATGGAACCTACTGCCATTGTGCGTGATGCTCACCATAAGCAATGGAGTAGGGAAAACAAGCCAGTGAGCCACAACTGGAAAAAAGGCTGTGGCTGGCTGGACTTGAACCAATAGTTTGGAAACTTGGGCAGTAAAACTCCATCTAACTAACTAACTACATGTGGGTAGTATTTACACTTGACTCAATCAACAGTGAAATTGCTTTATGGAGATCGTCCAGCTAGTTTTCCTCATACATTGAAAAGCAAACCTTTGCAATCTTTTAACAATATTAATGGCAATTTCCATGCATGTGAAAATTGCTGCAAACATCATCGGTTACAACCACATGTTCATTGCATTTGCTGTATCAATGGTGTCTCCACTGGCATGAAAGATATATTTAAACTTTTCTGCTAACATGCTGTAAAACATGTTTAAAATGTCTGTTATTGGCATCCAAAGGGCATTAACATTTGGGTAAATACCTGATAAGGAGCTGAATATTTTCATTGATGTTTCCGTAGGAAAAGCAGTCTAAAATGGATGGTAAGCTATTGTAGCTTCAGAAGAGGAAGGGTTTCATTGAACACCAGCTGTGATTAATCATGAGTATCACTTAAAGGGCCAAACCTCTCACCCCAAACTACAATTTTGGTTAGGGGGTACCTAAATTCTCAATTGGCTCAGCTCTTTGATTGACAACTAATTCAAACAATGCAGAGTACTAAAGCTTATATTACAAAGCATGAACAGTACTGAGAGTGTTTTGATTATATAAATTGAGTTTTTCATACTCACATTGAAGCAGTAAACTCTGATTGTAGCTGGATGAGAGTGAATTTCAGACAATTGTGGGAGGGGCTTCAGTAAGAAGGTTAGGAGAATTGGTACCGTTTGGGGTGAGAGAACTGGGCCTTTAATGTTTATTTCCTTATGCCATTGTTTAGCAAGTAATTGCTAAATAATCACAGCCCAAGTCACATATATATATGCTTTCATGAATTTTGCAACAGGTCAGGACAATTAAAGTTGAAAAGAAGATTAATGAGATCGTTAACAGACTCAATAAAACAAAAGAAGAGAGACAGGTAGATTTGAAGGAGGAGAAAGATAAGAGAGACAGACAGGAACGAGAAGACCAGAAGAAATTATTGAAGGAAGAAAAAAAGAAAGAAAAATTAGCCATGAAACAAAAACAAGAACAAGATGAATTAAAGTAAGTGTACTGACCGATTGGACATAAAGGGAGGGGGGGTAAGTTTTATGCAGGGTCATTGTGTAAGGTGTCATGTCAAAGCCTCAAGCTGCTCACTGCCTCAGCCAAGCTTCTAGGCAAAGGAAAAAATGTGGTTGCCCCAAACTTTTTTGAGACAAAAGGCTAAATCTCACAGTTTTCTCCTTATCTATCTTCCAAGTGTCTTACACGATATTTCAAGACTTAAATACTGTATATTCAAGGTAAACCAAGCACTTACTCTAAGTAAGTTTCACATCTGAGGAGGAAATTACTTTCCAATAATTCTCACAAGTCCTGAGAAAGTGACATGACACTAATTCTAGTTAAAGGGGCTGCATTTTGCCTTTTGAAGGTAACATTGCCAACATGACTTAGGCATTGCTTTGTGCCTCCCAATATTTACAATGGCAAGATCAATTTAATCCTGCTGCCACTGTGATTGGCAATGATATAAAACAAAACATGACTGCTTAGCTTGGGACAGCTGCAAATATTTCATATGGTGCCAAAGTGTAGGTTAGATAAGGTTTTACCCCTTCACTTATAACCTTCGGGGTTTAAATTTAGTGGCACTCACAGAATTTCTTCCTGTTATGGGGTCACTTGTTTTCCCTACTCCATTGCTTATACTGTACCAAGCATCATGCACACAGCAGGTTTTACTTTTAAAATCTTTGGTATGACAACAGACTTCCTATACATGGACAGAGCATACTGTACGGTACATTGTCGCTACCGTACGTGTGAGAAAAAGTGCACCAAGATTGCTGTCTGCTAAGGTTTTGTGTGAAAGTTTGGACTTGCTTAAGTCAGTTTACAGATTTTGCAAGAAAGTTGAAATATTTTTGAAATATGGCAGGTTAAGGTCAAAATCACTTCACTTATTGCAAGAATATAATATTGTTTGCCATTCAAGTTTAAATTTTGTAAAAAATATTACAGAGTTGTCATTAAAACATAAAAATCATAACTTCACGGTGGCCATCTTGGTGCGCTTTTTTGTCCCAGTGGGTGGCGACCATCTACTGATATGACGTATACATTACATGCTTTGTCCATGTATATAGAAAGTCTGACTCAGCCTGGGAATCAAACTTTTGACCTACTTAGTGAAGGTAGGATGCTCTAGCAAATGCCAGATAGACCGCATACCCAGCCTTGGTGTAGGTGATAACGCCAATGTTCATCAAATTGTCAAATTATTTAAAGGAAGTACAGAGTATAAACTTGAACCAATAATCACTTAAAAAAAACAGCTATCTATCACCAATAAAACTTCAGGTTCACCTCAGGGGCAGTAGAACACATTTTGAATGGGGTGATAATCACCAAAGCAGCCCAATATATCCAACAATATAATAGCAATGTATGGTGGCTTGAAATGCCTACTTCAAAAAGTGGGATGGTAAAGCTCCCCAGCCTGCCAGCTTCACATCCCCATGGTCCCTGCACACACAGACACAGGCAATATGTTTTCCTTCTGCACAGGAAATTAATGTACATTATGTGTGAAATTTCATATGTATGAAATTTCTTTAAGTTTGAACCAGAAAATTATCCTTGAGAAAGAAATTATTGAATTTTGGCTTTAAACAAACTTTATTTCATGAAAGGATGCTACCGTACTCACTTATTTTGAAATTTCAATTATCTATTAGGTATCATAAATGCTGGTTTGAAGCCAATATAAAGTTTTACTGTAAAACAAATCCAACACATTAAACTGTTTATGGTTATTTGAAAATGAGTCTGTTATAATCTGATCTGTTTGTAAGTTGTTTCAAGTGTTCTCTTTAAATGTAATGACGATAATGAGAACAACAATTCAAGTTTTCCCGACCAACTGTTTTTAACTTTGAATATATTTTTGGGGACGGTTAAAGAAATTCTATTCATTACAAGCTGATTTCATTTGGCAGTCAACATTCATAAGCTAATTCAGAGCCCCTTGTCATTTTAAGCATCGTATTTAACATGGCCATGATCTGCTCAGTGCCCTTTGGTGTGTTCTATATCCGTAATCTAAACCCCAGTCAAAATGTGTTCTGTTTGCTGCATAGGACATAGTGTGAAGATGTACCTAAGTTCAAAGTGCTATCACCAATAATGAGTAAAAACAATATTTTGGATGATTTTAAGGTCTGAAGTATTTCTTTAGGGACTGATGCAGATGAAGAAAAAAATGAAATCTAACAATGAATATTTTTCTTTCAGGCATTACACATCACTAATGCAGACAGAAAATATGAAATCTAACAAAGATGTTGACTCAGATGCTTCAGATGACTTCATGTGACCTTTGACATCTTATCAAAGACCGATTCCATCATGTAAGGGGGAATGCCAGAAAATGTTTGGACCTTCTGTTATCCTTGAGGTGTGGCTAGGTTATACTCTTCTTCAAGTATTATTATGCAAAGATCAAATGATTCTAAACTTGATGCAAGAAGTTGCAGTCCACTTTTGGTTATATCTGACAGAGAGACAGAATCTGGTGGAGGACATGCTACCTAACTGACAGATAGATGAGGTGAAGTGTTGTTGTTCTGAAAAGCAGAAAAACTTCTTCAGTCCAGCTGACAGGAAGTTGAGATATACAGGGGAGACAAGTAGAAGAAGCAGCTTCTGGCATCCTTACAATTATTTAGAAAGAACAGTTTGAGAAATGTTTCATTGTTTTTAACTGTATTGTACTGAAACCCCATCTACACAATTGTTCATTTGGTTAAACTGTCATCACCCAAGGGCATTATGGAGTTCATGAACAAATTATGAAACATCTTCTACCAGTGGGTTTGGACCTTTTCCCTCACATTACCCCCTTCGCTCACATCCCCCCCCCCCCACCATTATAATCATCCACCATATGTTTCTTACTCCTTACATTATTTCAAAAAGGATTTTCCCTTTATGTGTATGTAGTTACATTCACAGCAAATAGAATGTTCATGGATTTGAGTTGGTGGTCTACTTCTTTCATGGTGTCATAGAAAGCTCAAAAGTTTGACTACAAAAATGAAGGAGAGAGGCCATCATATGGTTTAGAGTCGATGGATGCCATTTTGTGCGGTTAATTTAGCCTATTCTTCTGATCCTCTGTGTGCACAAAGATCCCCTTATTGGAAGTGGGCTAAACAAGTCCTAAATATGTCATCACTCTTAAAATGTTTTCTAGTACCATTATGCTACTATGGTTGCAGACTCTCAGGTTGTTGGACTCTGGTGTAATCTTACAGAACTGAAATAATTAAGAAAAAAATGTACTGGATAGGATCTGAAATCAATAATGAACCCCCTGAAGTAGCAAACTTACCCACCAGGGGATAAATAATGCCACCTTTCAGTTAAGAACCACTGGTGTAAACAGACTTACTGACATTGTTCCCTTTTTTCTTCTCTAGGTAACTATCACTGTATCGCACATTCGTGTTAGTGTGTCGTAAAATCCCATCAAACTGACTGAGTAACTAAGTAACTTACAGTGTTGAACAACATCCAACATGTTTAACTTTTGATTCAGGTCTTATCTCTCTTACAACATTTGAAAACACGTTGGTCTGATCTGTCATTTGATCTTTTGATAAATGGTATAGAAGTTGTGGCTTCAAAGGGTTTGAAAGAGGAGTGAAAAATTTAGAATGGTGCTATATTTGTGAGATTAATTGGATGCACTTAATGCATACTCACAAAAAGCAGTAATTGCTATATTCTTAGTGTTTATGGAGTGAATTCTGTAATCATTTTTTGATACATATGGTCTGACACATAGTATTGCCATCCATAATCCATAACAATTATGTCCATATAATCTATATACCATGAAAAAAAAAAATTAAAAATTAATTGCAAAGTGAGATTTTTTTCTAGTTTGTGTTTGTTATTGAATCTTGATGATGTAAGAACACAAGGTCGTTAGTATGAATTACTGGTGTGTGACAGGCTGTCTGAAAGGTAGCAGTTATTAAATTGATATTTGCAAAGGTTATTGACATGTGGGTGAATTGTAAAGTTAAATTCAAGACTTGTGTTAAAACCCCTGGCAGGGTTATACAAATAAGTGTAGGACACAAACTGCATTGTACACTGTCTACGCCCAGTACCACAATCACTTGGAGTGGAACATATATAAAAATTTTGACCAAAGCATGCTTCCCTCTTCGCAGAAAATGGCGCTTTCTGAGTCTTTTTCTATGTTTACTGCTTATTGAGGTAGAATTAATACTCTGTTTGGTGACTTTATTGGGCAAGTTGAGAATTGCTGGCAGAAATTTGGAGGTAATTAAATTCCTAGTAATAATGGGAATTTGTAAGGGTCTGAAGGGTTTTAATTTATTAGGAGTTTGGTCAGCAAAAAACACCGTGGGTTTGTTTCCCATCCCTTATTGCCAACCCCTGTAGCTATGTACAGCTCTGCCCCCTTGCGGAGTGTAACAGTTCGCCATTTGAAGCTGGGCAATGTGCTCATTCACTTTTGATACTGCCATTGTTATTTCCTCTAAGAAATTATGCATTGGGTCAATACACTCAGTGTGACAAAATTTAAGCTTTGTGTAACTGTGCACATATGATTATTATTTGGCTACAACCTAAACGAAGAAGTTGCCATAAACTATCAATTCCAAGAGCACATTTCTACTCGCGCTGGTCAACAAATGCTTTTTAAAGACAGTTTTGAGCCTACATGTGTTCTGAATTAATGACAACATTGTTGTAGTGTGAGGCTAAGGTTAGCTTCAAAAAGAGGCTCATTACATTGCATGTATGGTAACCTCTTGGCTGCACAAAGTCAGGGCTGAAAAAAATGTTAATTTCCCTGCAAGCAAATCAAATCAAAATTTCCCATTGACTTCACATGTTTACATATACAAAATAAGTCAAATTTCCCTCCAAATACCAAACTTTCCTTGCAATAAGCTTCCCAAAATGCTGGTTTTTTTTTTCCAGACATGCAAAAGGCCAGAGAGTCTAAGGCAAGCTGCTGCTACACCACAACACATTGTCTCAAGGAATTAAAATGAGTACAATCTGGCGGTCTCTCTCTATTGGGCATGTCCTATGGTTTGGGGATTAATAATAGAATGAACTGTAACAGGCTGATCACAATAAGATCAGAGCCATGGCAGTTGAAATTCTCTTTAACTGTGGTCAGTATATGTTAATGGCCAGGTTTGAACAACAAGAGGGGATAATGTTGTTCCCAAAGGTTTGTAGGACTTGAAATCATTGAAGTGTGCACTATCACCTACATCAGTGGTTCTCAAACTTTTTCAAAATACCGCCCCCATAAGGCATCCATGGCTGATCCAATGCCCCCTCCCACCCAACATGCAATCATATTTATATAAGTCTTTGAGCTTTCGTCCTTTCGGAGAAGACAGTCTGTGTCAACCACTCTGCAACCTACTAGGTTCCTTTATTGCACAAATGTATGAGAACCTCCAGAGACCCCTGAGTCAATGCCAATGTCCCCCTATTGTTTGCAAACTCCACAGCACCCCCTTGAAACTTTTCAATGCCCTCCAGGGGGCAGTAGGGACCACTTTGAGAACCACTGACCTACATGGACTTAGTGCTAGTTACTTGATTGGGGCTACTGTAAAAATATTTACCAATTGCTTATAGGTCCATTGGAAACAATGTGTTGTAGCAACTTGTTTTTGCAGCACAAAATATGATATACAGTAGTGGCTTCAAGGGGTCCTGCTAAAGCAGAAGCTGCAGGGTTGTATACTCATGTTGCTGCAGAACTGCTGCAGCTGTGCAGACTCGTATTGCTGTGGCCATCTGAGGTGCTGCAGAAGTGCATACTCATGTTGCTGCAGAAGCTGCAGGTTCGTGTACTCAAGTGGCTGTGGCCATTTAAGGGGAGGGGATGCATTAGACTAAACAATGTGCCCATCTGGGCAGATACAAATGCACTTGGTGACATAGTAGTAGTATGGCCCTACCAGTTGTTGATGAAACAATTGCAGATTGTGGTCAATCTCTATAGTATTTTGTTGACAAAACCATGGTTCATATTTTGATTGGGTTTTTCAAGTGAATACTGTATAATTAAATGTCAAAATAGAAGGGGTGACAATGGGGAAAACTGAAATCATTTCTCAGAACTCACAGGAGATTGTGGGCTGCATGCTGAAGTACTAGCTAGATAAGATAAATCCATATCAACAAGAAAGACAAACAACACAGAAATAATCAGATTTTTTTTTATTCAAAATTTGTGAAAAGTGTTTTGTATCTCAATTGTAAAGCATAACGTATTAACACATGTGTCATTGCAAGTATGTACATAAATTATTGCCTTATGAATATATAGTTTACTAATTGATAATATCCTGAACCCTCTTTATCACTTAAGTAAAATCATCTTCACACAAAATTATCTATTGTATTTTCCCATGTATAGGGTTAAAATGTTAAGAAGAAGTATTACTGGTGGTTCATTCATAACATACATCAAATTGTTTCTATAGGCCGTGTGCTTAATTTTTAAGTAACCCAACATGAGGATGAGAAAGAATTTGTGCAAAATTAAAAAAAAAGAAAAAAAAAAGAAGATTGGCATATTTCAGTTTATCATATGACTAGTTTGTAAAATTGCTTAAAGGCAGTCAATTCTTACCCCACACTACAGTTTTTGTAGTAGTCTACAGAAAACATCTACATGCAAAGCTCGTTGATTGACAACAAGTCAAAAAAAAAAGTACTGTAGCTCATATTTTTTACAAAATATGTACTGTGTTGAAAACAATGTCCTGGAAGTGTTTTGATTACACATTGGACTCTTGTATACTCACCCTGAAGCAATAAACTGAGATATGTCTGGATTAAAATGAATTTTAGACAGTTGTGGGAACGGCTTTTAATAAGTTAGGAGAATTGTTTTGGCTGAGAGGATTAGGGCTTTACCAGCAGTACTGTACTTAATAACCCCAGAAGGTTCCAGTTTTGCCAACCAACATCTAGCCTTCTTCAGTTGTCAGACTAGTACTAATCCAGATAAATTCAAGTTTGTTGCTTGAAGGCATACTCTAGTGAGCATAGAAGGCCTAGTAGGTGTTATTCACTCTTACAGCATATCGTGTAATATGAACTAGTCTGCAGCTGTTAATTTAAAGTCAAATCAAACAGGGATGTGGGTGGGGGGTGTCTTCATACAGAAAGGCCTGTAGTCAAGGGGGCAAAGGATGTAGGGGGGGGGGGTAGAAGTAGCCAACTGCCTTTTAACAGATGGAACACAATCAATTTGCCACAGGGGTAGATGGGACTGCTTTGCCATGATGGCCCCACAGAGGGTTCAGTTCAGGATTTTAAGACCAGCTCATCCACTCTTTCCAAAGTCTTAAACTGGAAGTCACTCTTAGTAAGTTAGTATTGCATTGTCAGTCTGTTGGATGGGCAAATTGAGGTGATTCAATTCATTGTAAAACACTTGTATGAAGGGTCCTACAGCATTAAGCACATTTCTTAAAAAATTGAGGTTTTAAACTCCACTAACCAAAGAAATCCCATTGTGCACATGCATCATAGCACGGCCTGTGATCATCAGCCATTCAAAATGACATCATGTGACAAACTGATATCCTCTACGTCATTGTGGATATCGTTGATGCCTCCATAAATACAAACTGCAATTTGCCAATGTGAAATTCAAACTTTCATGTGTCCCTGCATCACAGTGTTCTTTCTTCAGAAGTATTTAAAACCATTAAGAGAGGAACTTAAATGTCTTCTTTCATTCATTCACGTTCTGAAAATTTGCGGACACTAGACACTTTAACATATTGTATTATCATCTTTTCCCCTATACTGTAAGATGCAACAATGAGAATCATGCAACAATGTATTTTCTCCTCAATTGTGGAATTCACAAGGGGACACAGCCACAGTGGGTGGGGGTGAGCCCCTTCAAAATTGTCTATAAAATAGTTCCATATGAAACGATACAATACTGTACAGTATGCATAGTTACACAATTTTTATCAAAAATATCATTGCACAAACACAAAAGTTAATTTTTACCCTATCATACCTCAAAGAGCATGCGCAGTCCCATCAAATCTAACATTAAATTAGTAAATGTTCCAAATATCACCGCTGCCGCCAGGGAATAATTTATCCAGTATCGCATCGCAATTTGCTACACAAACAAGCCAAGTTGCTACACAACTGAAAAATTGTGTACCAATTTTTTGTGAGCATAACCATTGCATTTTCTCAAACAATGTGTGAACAACCTCAAAAATCTTCAAAACTGCTTAGCAAAAGATGAATGCTAAATTATTCCCTGGCTGTTGTAATCATCCAGCAACTTTCACACAATCAATTACTAATCTTTTCATTAAACAGTGTTACTCAAATCAGGTTTATATAGTAAAACTTTGTAAAACAGCCCTTATTCTAATTGCCTACAACTAATCATTCTAAAACCTGACCTTAGGGCAGTAAGTCAAGTTTTACATATACTTGATGTTAGCACCAACAGTTTCTAACCACCCCAAGGAATAATTGGATTTTATCATATATTTATTGGTTTAGGGTTACAGTAGAATGGCTACAAACTGTACAGTAAGTGTGATCATCAAGTAGAAACGCGACTTGGCACCCCAAAGTTGGGTTTTGACTGTGAGTGGTAGCTTTTTTAAGTAAAGGCTATTTCATGTAATGTTCTTGTTATACAAGTTCATTCATTGTCTCCATAAGTGGTTCTCAGTTTCTCACTGGTGTATCTTGGATATTTCAGTGGGTCCCGTTAATGGCATGGTCAGGTTGCCTGTATGGGGAATGAGCTTTAGGAGTTGGGAGGGTGTGTTTTGAACAAATTTGCACCTGCAGTTATAATCTGCTACATTTGTAGCATCATTAAGCATCAATTCCCTGTTCCATCACAGCAAACTTATTTTCAGAATTTGACTAGGGGAGGGAGGAAGGGGGGTACAGAGGTGCCAACTCTCCCTGATTCTCAGGGAGACTCCCTGAAAATTCAAGGATTTTTTTCCACTCCAACTAGCAAATATGACAATCTCCCTGATTCAAGCAAGCTTTTCCCCCATTGAGTTGCATGTAATTCTAAATTCCTGTGTGAAACCTCAGGAATTTGTGGATGTAAATGTTGGCATCTCTGGGGGTATGGCCACCTTTATGGCTACACCAATCCTGGTTTTCAAGATATCAGTGTATAGGCAGTGTACTGTCCACATTGGGCACCTGGATTCTATTCTCACACTTGTCTCAACAATGCCACAAGTTTTTAAATCCGGTGCAAAACTGCAAATTAAGGTATCCCCGACCCCTTTGAGAAAAATTTTTTTCATTACCATTCATCTCGGTAGCCCTTTCTAAAATAAATGCCTGCTGCTTACTACCCATCAAGTATTTAACTTTTGGAGTACAAATACATGATTCCGATATGTTTCTTGGGTACTATCTTGTGCACATAACAAACAGAATAACAAATGTATCATCAGATTTTTATACACAAAAGGTATACCAAAAACTTAAAGGCCCAATTTTCTCATCCCAAACAGTACCAATTCTCCTAACCTTCTTAATTAAGCCCCTCCCACAATTGTCTAAAATTCACCCTCATCCAGACACAATCTCATTTTATTGCTTCAGGGTAAATATAGAAAGCTCAATGTGTATAATCAAAACACTATCAGAACAGTTCGTGCTGTGTAATATAAGTTTTGTGGTGAGAGGATTGTCCCTTTAAGTTATTGTTCCCAGATCTAAAATCTACACCTAATACAAGTTTATCAATTGTGCGATGGACCCTCTGACCTGCAACGGTAAGTCAAATAAGCATCTCTTCATCTTACTGTAGTTGTGAGGGGTGTCAAAGCTCTCCATACAATATATTAACTTTATACAGTAGCAATGAGATACATGAAGTGTAGGTGCACCATTGCCTACCCGTAAAAATGTCTGACTATCCTAACGTTCAATGTCCAACCCTGCCCAGGGGTCGAACAATTGATAGCCAACAATCTGTTTACAATAGCCTTTTTGTGAAAATGTCCACCTCTTAATAAATTACATGAGCTGCAGGCACACAGAGAGCCACATTTTAAACTAAACAGTATGCAAATGTTGTACAGTGAACGCTATACTGTCTTTGATACTGTGATTATGATGGCTTTAAAAACAGTAAGTATACACTTTGACAATTTCCTTTGCAAACAACTCAAATTACTTTGATGGTTAATTAACTTCATTCCTTTGGTAAGATTACTACTTTACAGTAGTATTAAGTATATGGTCTAAATTACAAAAAAGAAAAAAAAAAAGAATGAAAAAATAAAAGAAAATGGAGACAATTTGTTTTGCACCTCATTAAAAAAATTACATACTGTGAATAGCACAATTTACTGACTTTCATTAGTTCTAAAATATTCAATTATTAAAAATTACATATTTAACCTGTCTTAGCATATTCATATGCAAGCTGTGACTAAGAAAGAAGCCTTTGAGCCTTGAGGTTTTCTGGGCTTTTCCTTTCAGCTTAGACTGGAAAATGAAAAAAAAAAACAAAATCCTTCCAACTGTATTACAAAAGTTAAATGGAGAAAGCCTAAAAGTACAGTAACTTTAGGCTAGGTTATTAAAAGAAAAGTCCAAAGCCAAATTTACTTTTGATATGTAAAAGAGGGACATATTCTAAGCATTTTGGTAAAATTTTTGTTTATTTCCCATGTTGAGATAATGGCAATTGAATATGGCAAATTTTCAACATAGAATGAACTTGGAGCAAACAGGCATGGTGTCATGGATTCACTTTTTTAGCCAATGTTTTGTTTTTCTTCATAATTTACCACAAATTTTATGCAACTAAATTTTAATATTGAAACCATAGGGGCATCCTGAGCAATGAAATTTTAAAACCTTTATACACCATAGGGGCAAAATAGCATGCCTGATTAATTTAAGGTCAAACAAATAGGATAAAAAAATAGGGAAAAACAAAACACTGGCCATGAATATGAATCCATGACATCACACCTGTTTGCTTCAAGTTCACTTTCTCTGGAAAATGTGCCAACTTCAATTGCTAAAATCTCAAGAATTGAAGATCGGAAATAAATGCAATTTTCACCAGAATGCTTAGAATATGTTCCTCTTTACACACCAAAAAGAAAATTGAATATGGACTATTCTTTTAAATCACTTTGGAATCCCATTAGTTTATGGAGAACAACTGAACTAAACATCAAATGCCTATATTGACATAGGTCTTAACAGGCATTTAATACTGTTGAAATGACAAATCCATGCAGCTCAGTAGTATATTTGACAACTTTAAAATATTTTTTGGAATTCATGGTCAGATTTTGTGTCTGATATTTATTATATATCTGGATAACTCTATGTCATATCTTGTTTTGGCAAGAGTATATACTGTACATATTCAACGGATGGAACCATAATGTCACTTCTAACAGAAAAACACTCAATGGTTTAACAACTTCTCTCTAAAGCTTTAATTACTTTACTGTAACTTGCACGTAATGGAAAGACTTGTCAATACCCATAGCTTGTCACCTTTCACAGCCTGTTCAAAGGGTGTGGCTAGTCTGACTAAACCCAACTGCTTGGTAATTGAGCCACAAACCCTCATCTAACACAGTCAGTCATCATTCTTAGAGGACACAGACTTCCAGTTCCATGTACTGTAGATCTGGCTCAGTAACATGACATGTGTTCTGTACAGTAGGTACACAGATTCTTAAAGTGACTTTTTGAATTCATGCCTGTGCCTTCCATCTATCGTGTCATTTTCAAATCAAGGAGTCTGCTAGTACCTGTAGACTCTATCCTTGGAACTGGCTGAAATGAAAAGTTATTGCAACTTTTCTCTCTGGAAAAGGACAAGGCATCCTTCCCCTTTACACAATTCATGCAGAACAAGGCACATTCATCAGTTCCTTATTCACAAAATTCAATGTAAGAACCGCTCTAAAATAGCAGTATAGCACCAGTATCCTTAACTGTACAGTAATGTACAGTACGTATCCTTTTGGTTCCTATCATGCGTAAATAAAAGTTTTCTGAAGGGACAAACTGCCTTCAGCCTTTTATCATGCCCCTGAGGATAAAACAAAAGGTGTAGATGAAAAGGCTATGATGAAGCCTGATCTGCTGCCATGTTCCCATCTGCATGACCCAGTAAAGCAGGTTGTCTCTTCTGCATCAATGTTGTAAGCTGGTAAGCCTTTTCCTTCTAAAAACAGTTCTCCTCCACCTTAGTATATATATTCCTGATCCATGATCCACACTTGCAACTACTGTACAGTACTAAAAGCATCTCAGTCCAAGGAAAGACTTGCCATCTGTTCAGGTGGTCAGCCACCATGTTCCTGTGTCATCATCAGTTGGCCTACAATCAATATATTAAGGCGGACATGATCATGCTAGTTGCAGTTGGAAATGTCAAAGCCTTGAGCTTAATCAGACAGCAATAGTTGCACTTTCATCTTATCGAAACTGTAACATTTCTGAACTGAAGTAAAAAATTGTATGAACTTATTGCAAATGCTGCCTTTTAGGCTCTTTCCCCGGAGGTAGCTAATCATTAATGTTACACATTGCAGAGACCTGAGTAGCTCAAAGTTTACGTTCGTGAGGTGAACATATCATCATCAGGACTATTAAATTAAAACTGTGATGAGCTCATCCTGTCATAAATGAGTGCAACATTTTTTTTGTTTGGCCAGTCCTGCCTAACACTATCAACACTGGAAAGGGCGGCCTGGGTTGGGCCAAGGCCTTTTGACTTGTTACTGTATTGTACAATGAAGATGTAACACACTGCACAGTACGATGAAATAATGCAACTGGATCATTCCGTTGGCGCAAAACTTTACTACGGTAAACGATTCATTCTGGTTCATCGTCACAAGTCTGATCGCACAGTATGAAAGCGCAGTTAGGATAACAGCTGTAGCATATCAACCCTAGAGCAATCACGAAAACTATGCTACAAATTGCACAAGGTTTTCTTTCCAACACAAAGCTAGTGAGGTACAGTATTATAAACATACTATGGTTGTGTAATATGGCTGGTGTTAGCAGCGACTTCGGAAGCGGCATCAGCAAAACAGGAATTAACCACTGAAGACAATACATATTGATTTAATACTTCTTAACTTTTGTTCACAACATTGACGAGGTAAAGCAAAATTTTGAAACACTCTTTCATACATCCAAGTTCACAGAAATACGACAGTACGAAAACCTTTTCCCGCAGTGCTATGCAAGGTCCTACTGTCTCGTCTTGGTACAGTGGTATGGCGGAGGTACTTTCCCAAGGCTATTTCAAATCTATATTTTGCAAGACAAATTCCTCTTAGTTGGAAAAATATATTTTAAAAATGCTATATAATTAAATTATCGTAATAAATACTAGTTTTAAACTAATTTTTATTTTCAATTTGAATTTAAATCTTACTATAAGGTCAAACTATTTATTTTGGCGTTCTAATACAGGAATAATTATTCTGATTATTATTAGGTAAGTGGAAGAGTATAACCTATGAGTTGGGTCACATGACGTAAACTTAGGTTGCATTTACCAGTCGTTACTGCAGAAAGTCTAGCAATTATAGTAGGGGCTCGCGTCGACTAAACTTGGAACGGATCGAGTTGCAATATATGTATTAATTTTGTTGTATCCCTTCCATTTGTTATATTCTTTATGTCTACTTGTAAGTCTCTTGTTCCCCTCCGAGGTGAAGTAGAGAATTATAAATGAAACTGAATATGTTCAGAGAGACCACTCGCGTTTAGCCAGGCCCACTAGCCCAGTGTATGAGGGGGATTGGGGATTGGCCGATGCCCCTTCACAGTTGCCGTATTTTATAGACTTCCTAACCCTAAGTAAGTCTGAAGGGTCGCGAGTTTTTCCTCATTATCTGTTCTCTCCAGTCTACACGCCAATCGATTATGATACTAGCGCTTGAAAAGTCTTTAGGGCAGGATTATATTTAGTGTTTTTGATACCCTGGCATGCACCTACTGGCTTAGTCAAATCGCTTGAATATCCCCTCGACTATTTTTGAATTATATGTTCAGCTTTTGGGAACCGGGAAGAGAAGGTTTCACTAGGAAATATCCCCCAACTGTGGTTCCACGCGTGAGTGTGTCTGAGTAGTGATTTTCAATTTATGCCTACTCTCTACAATGTCCACTATAAGGGGCGTAGCCAACTTTTTTGTGGTGTGAGTTTTCAAAGTCATTTCATTTTCCCCACTTTTCATAGGCGTAGGCACTGGGGGGATGGGAGGGGGGCGGTCCCTAGTGAAAAATGAGGGGGGGGGGCGGAAGCATGCTTCGGCCCACCCCACTTCCCGGGTCTGAAAACCCCTTTTTTGATTCATTAAATCTCAAAAAACAGCAAAGCGCACTGCAGAATGCAATATAGTAGAATGTATTAATTCTCGCTCGTAAATCAGCTTGATAAACTTTTCCGAGCTCTGGAAATGACAAAATCGGAAATGAACCATATGTGATACCACCACTTCATCGAGAGACACCGACAGCTATATTGCTGTTTTTTGAGGCTGTTTCTCATAGCATTCCAAGTTTTCTTCAATGAAAGCTCTTGATTTTGAAATATTTTGTCTAAAAAGGACTGTGACAACAAAGTTTGTCGGTGAAACTTTTGAAATGTCATCGAAGAGTGTCAGTTCGTAGGCCTTAGATACAGTGGCGTAGCTAGGTTTTTTTCCGGGTGGGGGGGGGGGGGGAAGGTATGAAATTTCCCCCAAAATTTTCCAGGTCAATGTGTATGTATTTTATATAAAATATGCAAATTTACAAGTAAAACAACATTACCACGTCATTATGTAATATTACCTGCATTTTAATCTTAAAGTATAACAGTAGAGCAATTGGAAATAACAACTCTTAGTATATTATTTTGGTCAACATTATCTGGTTTATTTGTATTTACTAACGTGGCGTTACGCAGGAATTTCTCTGAAGGGGGGGGGGGGACAGGGGGGCATGCAGTATGGTCTAAGGGGAGGGGTTTCCGGAAATTTTTTGACGTTTTCAAGGAGCCTATGATGCAAAATGGTGCAAGATTTTCGACTTTGACAGGAGCAGTGTTTAAATTTGAATCGTGGTGGTTCATGAGGATAAAACTGAAACTTTTGTGTCTTTACATGCATTTACGAAGTAAAGCTTGTCATTAAATTTGCACCCTTTTAGGAGTCAAAATAAAAGAGCATTGATCGGTATAGGATTTGTGGTTTTTCTTGGCAACAAAACGTTATGTTTTCATAATGATTATCTAAGCGGAGCGCCACCATTAGTTGGCGCGGGGCTGAAAGAAAATTTTGACATGCTGGGAAAAGCCCCTTAGCTACTTCTCAAATTTGGTACCCGCCATAGCAGGCACATGGCAGGTTAGATGGATTAAGTCAATTTCAATGAAGTATTGTGTGTGTGCATTGATCCATGAAGCTACTCAGGAAATGTCCAGTGACCAGCACAACAGAGGCATTGTGATTGTATTCTTCGATTACACTGAACACAAAAGCAGTGATGGCTCTCATGATTTATCTTTTTCCTGCTTGGGTACTTCAAATTTTTCAAACGAGCTAAGGGGAGTTTCCTCTCATGAAAAATCAGACCCCTCAGATGGTCAAAATAGCGTATTCATGCTTGTAAAGAGAATATAAACATGAAGTCTTTTTTATCGATGCCACCAGTGGGATACAGAGTCTACCTTTGTAAGTAAAAGTTGGAATTTGACAGAATTTGCCTAGGTCTATTTGTAGGAATTAAAAAAATTGGCATCACTGAAGGACCTTGCAGGGACAATCCTTCCCCTTTGAAAATTTTTGAAAAATTGGGTGTCCTTATAAGCAATCTGGTGACACATATGCTATCTTTTGAGGTAAAATCTGTGTTACTAAAGTGAGACAACGTATTTTTAAGAACAATGAAAAAATCTGTGAGGGGGGCATGGCCCAATGGCCTCCCCTTCGCAAGCCACTAAGGAGGCCTAATAGTGGCTCACACAGGATATCCTGTTAACAGCAGTCTGTTAAGTGTAGAAGGATACAAGGCACTCATTGACCCGTTTATTGTTACACGCCAAGTGAGCAGAAAGCTATTTTCCCGAACTAGCCTGTAAGCCTCCGAGGATTAGGCTAAGTAACAAAATCGAAATATGCCAATGGATCCCGTTCATTCTAATTTCTAGACCAACTTTAAGTTCATCGTTGGCCATGGATTGTTTCATCCCCCTCCATCGATATGTATACAGAGTAAAATCGGTATAGCTACTACTAGTTTGTAGAACAATATAATAACCTCGGGGGTCTGCGGTAGTGACTTGTAAGTTTTTACATCCTTTTACCGAATTCCCAAAGTGTACAACGAAGAGATTGTGTACAAGGGGATAAGTTCGGGTTTACAGCCTTTCAGTGTTAGTTGTACTGTATCAGCTGTTGTAAAAGTACTAAATAACAGCATCCTTTGCACTGAAATGCACTAATCATAAACCCCGTGCGTATACAAGAGAACATTCAATCTGCTACGCGGCGAGGACATTTCTGTCGCGAACAGGGCCGGTTCATGCGACACTGACGAAATCTGAGTTAATGTGTTGCATGAAAAAACGAATTATGTATAACAAATGCCTCTCACTATTTCTTATTCTAACAAAAATTTTGAGAAATTTTTGTAAGAATAAGAAAGTTCATCAAATTTTCCCAAAAATTTTTCCAGGGGCAACTTGCCCCCCTGCTCCCCCCCCCCCCCGCAGTAACTACGCCACTGCTTTGATAACATTATAGCAACAACAATCCAGTCATCGCATGCAATCATCCTCAGATTTGCCACCAATATATGAAGGAAGTTTAGATTCTTCAGTAATCCCACAACTCTTTAAATTTCGATACAGGGAACCCACAATTCAAAGCTCTCAGTAGTAGATGCTCCATATCTACATGGATTGTAGATGGTGTTCACACCATCTACAAAAATCGGAAAATCGAAAAATCGGAAAACTTAGTTACTATACATAGGCCACAAGCTCCAACATACTATATCCGGCTGTGTGAGGGGTCGCAATTTTTCCAAATTTTCTGTACGCTCCGAACCAACTGAAGATGTTCTTTCGAGCAAGACTTCAGCTTTCCAGGCAGGGAACCATTGGCCTATACCGTACTCAAATGCCCTTATATATACTCACCTATCATCATTTATCTTGCAACCCTGTCAGTTGAGTACCGACGTCTGTGTAGATGGCTTGTGTAAAAATGTTATCAATGTTCAATGTCGCAGATCAGTGTTGTAGCTGCGTGAGACAGAAGGGGGGGGGGAGCATTGCCCCTTGGCTCGAAAAAGTGGAGACACCAGTCAAATAAAGTTCGATTTTCCCAACTTTTCCTCCATTAAATTCCGAATTCTTCCTAATAAAATCTTTTAAAAAGGCAAAATTTGCCGCTCGTTTAGCGTGCCCTAAGTTGCAACCATTAGTGCAGTAAGTGGTGGCTTAAAAGTAGTCCGTAGTAAATTTTTTCGAGCCGCTGCAGTGCCGTTTCTCCAAAATTTTCTTCCATGTCAGCTTTTAATTTTTAAATATCTTGTCTAAAAAAAGGCGACAAAGTTTCGGGATCTCTTTGAATGTTGCCGAGAAGCCTCGATTCTCACTCCTTAGATAACATAATCTAACAGCAACGATCTTCAGTCGACATGCTATCTCGGAGGAAACGCAGATTCTTCGATAGTCTCCCAAATATTCAAATTTCCTTACAGGAAACCCTAGCTGAACATTGGCGGGGGGGGGGGGGGACGGGGGGACACGCCCCCCTAAATTTTTTGGCGAGGAAACGTCCCCCCTAAAATTCTTAGCGAGGGGACGTCCCCCAAAAAATCAGAGAAGAAGTAAAAGAAACTTGGGAGCCTTGAACCAATTCAAAGTTGAGACTATAGTTAACCCACCACCAAACAGAGCAGCCAAAATTGACTTAGCCTATGTTCTGCCATTGTTTGGCTGATTCTTGTCACGGTCCCCTGCGACCATGCTCTATGCCTGTGACCTAGTTTTTGGCTACAAATCATTACAAGAATCTGGCAACCTCGCCCGGTCCGCAAACCAGGTGTATGTAGTATATCACTTGTGCAGTGAAACCGAACCTAATTTACTGTACTAGTATTTTCCCTCTGCGAGAAGTGAAGCATTGCCAATTGCCATCACGTGAACGAACAGTTGACCAGGCTATGCAATCACCCCTCCCCCATGATCAGGAGGTGTATTATTTTGAAGAAATAATAATAATAAACAGCCTAAACGTTGGAACAAACAACGATCTAGATTCTAGACTATGCTATTGCAATAAAGGTCACAAACAGACGAAACCTACAGAAACCTGCGACCTAACTTTTAAATGTGATTGCTAAGAACCTGAACCACAAACCTGGTTATTTTAACAGATTAGAATCCGGAATCCGCCAAAATGAGCGAAACGTATCGTCTATGGGATAATCGCCGAATGGTAGCTCTGTTCGCATGACGTGTGCGTACGTACATGACCGTCCGGTTGGAACTTTGGAAGAGTAAGCTACCTCGGTATTATACCGAAGTAGCCTACACATTGTTCAGAAGTTCGGATTCGTCCTGATCAGATAGGTCTGCATAGGCAGATTCAGACTGATTCCAAGGTAAATATTAATGAATTTACACCAGATTGAATGTTGAAATGAATCCCAGTGAAAGTACAAGAATTTCAAGAAATAGACCTTCAATTAAAATATAAAATCAAACAAACTTACAGGTGCATTACCAAACCAAGGACGAGTACAGGGGGCAACTGATTTTAGAGTAGTTTGGTAACTGCGCCCCTTTTCCTTTGGATTTGAAAAATGATTTTAACAAAACCAAAATTACAAACATAACAACGCAACTGTTGATGTCCAAGAAATAGCAAATAGGCTATCTGTGAACGCAAATATTCGCACATTTTTGTTCATTGAATTCACCGTAAAATGTTCCAAAAACGGCTTAGATTGCACGAGAGAGCTTCCAGAATCTCAGAGCTTCCAGGGCCCGCCTTAGGGCCCTGGACCCACACCAGTGGGACTTCGCGCTTCGAGCTCGTGATGTGCGCTACGCGCACATAGGGTTCGTTTCAGGAGTCCAACCATTCCATCTTGTTCACTGATTGTCCCCCCTAAATTTTTATGCTTCCGCCGCCACTGTAGCTGAATCTAAACTATATTTTGCAATACATTGCAAGCTCCATATTTACAAATGTGTAAAAGGACCCAAATTTTCGGTGCGCTCCACGTGCCGCAATGTGCATTCCTAATACAGCAATGTTCACACTTAGGAAAAAATTATGATTTTTTTATGTTTTAAAAAAATTGTTCTTGCTCGTAGAAAAAACGAAAAAACTTAGCATAAAAATGTACCTTTTGGTCAATGGGGCAGGGTAAGGTGCATGGTCCAAAATTGTTCCGTCTCCCCCACACTCTCATTTTGCTTCCTACGCCACTGCCACTTCTTGACAGGCGACCGTTCTTCTAGTGGGGAACGGGTATGGGAAGTGGACGTCCCCAATCTTGTAATTATTTTTTTGCTGTCTCCTCCATGTAAACGTGTTCATAGACGTGCCGGGTGACAGTCTTAAGGAGTAGGGCAGTACCCCCTTGAGAATTTTTGCCTTCTTCGAAGAAATTAAACAAGAAAATGGTTCGAAGTTTTCCACAAGTTATTTACCTGTAAAAATTTCATTGTAGTGGTTTTAGAAATGAGATATTTTCAATCCGTTACCTCCTCCCCGTGGCTAGGCACCAGTACACTTGACTAATGATATTAGAATTTATGCTTTCAAAATCCTAGTAAACTGAACTGCGCAAAGAGCCAGAAACTGGGGAAACAACTCTACCGGCGACATGAAGGCGTTTTGAGCTACACTGAAAACCGACAAACGAGGAGGCACTAATTGAGGCGGGCAAAGCGCGTCAAGACTTTTTCTTTTCTAACACCACTTACAATATAAATATGGGACTTATAAATTTTGAATTATTTCGAAGAAAATTTTGTTTCTCTTGGTAGAGTACTTTGAAAAAAAAAAGGAATATTGAAGAATCGGTCTTCGCGAAATCTGAAATTGTACTTGGGCAATTAATCATTACACTTCATTTCGACATACGGACTGGGGTTCGTTGCAATTAATTCAAATTTTTCCAAAAGTGTCTTGTCTGCTTTAAGGAAACAGCAGTTTTGCTTGGTGAAAATTTGATGAAAATGTGCTGAGTGTTCCACCCGAAGGACAAAATTGATTAGAATGATGCATTTTGACATGGAAGATCGTTTGGTTATAGCTTAGGTTAGATGGGTTTTACTGCCCAATTTCCAACCAATTGGTTCAAGTAGGGCCGGAACCAAGACCAAGCCTGCAAGCTGGACACGCGTGCATAAGACATCAGACGAGGAGCACTCGAGTGACCTGTAGATATTTGATTAATATTAGGCCGGCCAAATAAATTGAACATGATCTTTTTTGGAACTCAAATCATCGAATAAAATCATTTCAAATCAACTGGAACTCTCTGAATCTTTTTTGTTTGGAGCTACACCTCAAGATCCCGTACAATCAACTTATTATCTCACACTATGATTATTCTACTAGGAAGACTATCTAAGCGAAGCGCTTTCATTTGTCGGTGTGTAGCGTACAGAATATTTTGAGGAATAGACCCCCAGAAAGCGAGAAATTGCATTTTCCAGACTTATGAGAAGGATCCAAGCAGTAACTATTTTGATCACAAAACTACCAAATAACCCCTATTATTTGATAAAATGGCCTTGTATATTCTCGGAGAAACGCTTTAAAACGGAATTGGATATATGCTGACGGAAGTATTTTACTATTTTGCGATTCTCGCTTGAATTCAATATATAATTGAATTGGTGATATTGTGTCACGTAACAAGGTGGGTTGAAATGAATTTTCAGACAGACTTAAAGTTTGGTTTCGCCGAACTGCTCTTTGCCAGAAACTCGTGGGAAGACTTTATAGGTGTTAAGAAAAAGTAATTCCAGACAGACTTATTGGACGGAAGACATTCTCACACTGCATCATATATAGTGTTGAAGAACAAATTGCCTGATTTTCATAACCGTTGTTCAAAATTGGCTCCAGGGGCAGGATAGATGACAAACTATCAAACACCTGAACATCCTTCCTTCTGTCCATTGAATCAATAAGCAGATAAGGCAATTTAAAAATTCCCAGAATTTTTTCAACCTTCGCCCACATACTTTACTATTTGTCATGCAATTTTATTTGTTTGGCTACAGTATAACCCTTTATCACAAACTTTCCGAATGCATCGCAATTCATTGTTATCATTTATTTTCCATAAAAATTTTCTTTCAGACATAGTGTTTCCAGCTTTATCGAGCAAAATTTGAAAGTATGGAATTAATCGGCCAATTCGGGTATTGTGTTACACAAGCTTTAAGAACAGGCTAAAGAATGATTGTGTCCTTTAAAGGTCAAGAGCAGTCCCCCCCCCCCCAAACTTATTTTGAAGCACCAGCTAAATATCACAATTCTCATCTCCGTTCTGTTCAAAGAATCTTTCAAAATATTTTATTACTTCAGTATAACATATGAAAGGTAAACCAAGCAATTACTTCCAGAAAATTTCACATTCGAGGAGTAAAAATGTTGTCACATGACTCTCAACAGCGAAATATGAAACTGGACAGTCTACTACACTGCTTCAAGTTGGGGTGACTGCTCCTGCCCTTTAGTCCTTTAAGCGACATGCTTCCCAAATATGAGATTTTGTCAGTTCCTTTTTCCATCATTTTTCAGAAGTGTCTGGATTCGAGTTTTGTTCCTACTGACTGGCGGGTAGCAAATGTTACTCCAATTTTTAAGAAGGGGGATCGAAGTAATCCTTGCAATTACAGGACTGTCAGTTTAACCAGTGTTGTGTGCAAAGTTATGGAATCTTTGATTAAGGATAGTTTACTTAAGTATCTTTTAGATAATGAGTTACTTAATCTGTCACAACATGGTTTCCTGCCAAGCAGATCTTGTGTTACTAACTTACTGAGCTTTCTTGAAGATGTCGCTTCATCTCTTGATTCTGGGTATGGCGTTGATGTCATTTACCTTGACTTTTCAAAGGCTTTTGATAAAGTTCCATTAGGTAGGCTAATGGTTAAGCTGCATAGGTTAGGGGTTCAGGGCAATTGTGCTGATTGGATAAATTCGTGGCTTCATGGTAGATCTCAGAGAGTTGCTGTCAATGGTAACTTCTCCTCTTGGAAAGAAGTCACAAGTGGAGTACCACAGGGTTCTGTCCTTGGCCCACTTCTTTTCTTAATTTTCATCAATGATATTGATAGTTCTCTTACATCTCGTATAAGTAAGTTTGCAGATGATAATAAGCTTTATAGGAAAATTAGCATTTTGGATGATGCCGTACTGCTGCAGAAAGATCTGGATAGGTTATTTTCTTGGTCTCAGACCTGGCAAATGTCTTTTAATGCAGATAAGTGTAAGGTCCTTCATTTTGGTCCCAAAAGTTTTAGCTATGATTATAACATGAATGGTTGTGTTTTAAGTAATGTCACCTCTGAGAAAGATCTGGGTGTTGTAATTACTGGGGACTTAAAGTCATCAAAGCAGTGTGCAGCCACTGCTGTAAAGGCTAATAGAGTGCTTGGATTGATCAAGAGGAATTTCATCAATTTTAGTAAGGATATTGTACTTAATTTGTATAAGCAGTTGGTAAGACCCCATCTTGACTATGCAGCTCAGGCTTGGAGTCCCTTCTATGAAAAGGACAAGTTTGTTTTAGAGCAGGTTCAGAGGAGAGCCACTCGCCTCATTCCTGAGGTGAGAAATTTGCCCTATCATGCTAGGCTTAAACATCTTGGGCTTACCACCTTGGAGCTGAGAAGGATTAGGGGAGACATGCTCCAGGTTTTCAAGTTCCTTTGTGAAAGAAATCCCCTGCTGACTTGTAGTTATTTAAGGGTTCAAGGTAATTCTCGGGTGCGTGGGCATTGTAAAAAGCTTGAAAAGCCTTTTGCAAGGCTTGACATTAGAGAGTTTAGTTTCTCCCATAGAGTTGTCAAAGAGTGGAATTGTCTACCAGATTGGGTAGTTAACTCCCCCTCAGTTCACTGCTTTAAGGTTAACATTGACAGGTTTTTCCATGGCTGTGGTAGAATCTGATTGTTTGGGGCTGTAGTCAAGCTTTGGTGGTTTGACTTTTGATTAGGGCTTGGTCTTCAGGGCATCTTATGGGGCCTTGGCCCTCCTTTGCCCTTCAACCTGTTATGTTATGTTATGTTATGTTATGTTATGTTATGTCGCGATTTTTTATTTCTTTGATTGTCGCAAATATATTACCACATTGACTATGATACTTTTCTATTTGGGGGGAAATTCTTGCAAGAATGTAGATACTCAACCGCGAATTTAATGTTTCCTTTCGGGCACATTTTTTAAGACGTAATTCATTTATGCTTTACGAATTTTCGAAAAAAAAACATGCTATTTTTTAACAGGCTGTCCGAATTTTTTCAAATATCTGCCCAAATTTACCAAATTCCTTTTCGAATTTTTGACCTTTCGGAAAGTTGGAAGGCAATCTGCTCCCTGCCACGCCTCCTACGCCATTCGGACTGCAAACAACCAGATTCAGCCATGCCCAGTTACATTCGAGAGTATAGACCTATTTCCAAATAGCAATTACAAAGGATTGTGGGATAGAGTTTTGGTGTTTGTCATTTTTGTCAATGGCATTTTACTGTGGTAAAAATTGACACACACCCAAAACTATATCCCACAATTCATTGTAATTGCTATTTGGAAACAGGTTTATGGCAACCCCACTCTGACGTTTATTGAGACGATCTATTGGAAAAGTTGCTTAAAATCCCCAGTTCTCTCATCCCAAACAGTAGGCCTACCAATTCTCCTAACCTTCTTACTTAAGCCCCTCCCACAATTGTCTGAAATTCATACTCATCCAGATACAATCTGAGTTTATTGCTTCAAGGTGAGTAAAGAAAAACTCAAATTTATATAACAAATCACTCTCAGTACCGTTCATGCTGTGTAATATAAGCTTTGACATTCTGCATTGTTTGAACTGGCTGCCGATCAAAGAGCTGAGCCAATTGAGAATTTCGGTACCCCCGTACAAAAATTGTAGTTTGAGGTGAAAGGAGAGGGCAAAAACAGTAGACCAAGCTTTTCAAAATAATCCCACAATATTCCTTTTCAATAATTATTCATGCTATCTGGACGTAAGTATTGCACTTACACATTGTATTTCTATAAGGAAGTGAACATTTTGTAAATAACTTACTTTACGTTCTGTATGCTGTGACCGAGTCACAGTCTCCATCACTATTTCCAGGGTATTTCAGACAGGAAATGTAAATTCTCAAAAGTCGTTTTTTGGTCACAAGATCATCAACTCCCATTCATTAAATAGGGTAGTCCTACTATAATAATAGCAAGTGGGTCTAAGTACTGCATTTTCCCTTTAAGGTAATGCTATATTTAGCACATGTATGGGTTTGAAATCTATCTTGAAAAGGTCAAGGTCAGGAGTTGCACTTTTTATGAGATGGCGCTATACACTTATAATAGTGGGCATGCAGTACAGGCATGATTCGTGCACGCAGAACGTTGCAAAATGGCTGCTCTTATCGCTAGACGATGTGCTCTTACAACTGTAAAACGATGCCTTTTCAGGACCCCCGCAGCCACAATGGCTTCAGGTAAAAATGAAATTTGGTTTCTTGAACGTTTCGAAGAAACAATTTCTATTCCTTGTACTACAGATTAAAATCGCAGTTAACTAATTAATACTCGAATAGCCTAACTGCTCAGGGCGTTCAATTCCAGCCAGTGCGACATCCTCATATTGCTTGCATGGTAGGCGAGTAGTTGTTCCACGCCTAGCGTTAAAGTTTAAACCAAGATAAGTAACGAGTGGGATATTGTGAACTGACATGACTTAGGCCTACGACAACTTACCGTAGTGAAACCGTCGTTATCGTAATTTTGTGTAAAATAACAGGATCAAGGGTGAAGTTGAACTGCACATAGCCTATGTAAACACACAATTGAACAGCTTGTCTGAAACCTTTATTATTAGCCTAGGCCTAGGCTAGGCCAAGTCTAGGGCCTAACGTTCGGGCTAGCCTAGTGTTCCAGGGTGCATTCCGTGTAAGTAAGGCCTAGCATTAAATCACATGCCAAAGGTAGTGTTAGGCAGAGCCATGAGAGTATTGTAATTGGTACTGCAATGCTCACAGAACCGGTATTGAGGCAGTACAGGTTCTCAAACTACAATCCTGGACAAAAATGATGGGACATTTTTGCCCAAATGTAGCAACACGTATGCAAAGACTCGTTGGTTTTCCAAAATCCCCTCCCCCCTAGTTCAATGTTGTTCTCGACAAAATATTCTCAAAATTTCAAAAATTGCAACATTGAACGGGGGAGCGGGGGACTGTCCCATGTATTTTTGTCCAGGATTGTCTGAACGACTGTACACATGTATGGGAGCATACAGATTTACCGCAGAACAGCTGCCATAGAGTGAAGGAGCATAAAACATTTTTCAATTTTGGCAGTAATATGTAAATCTTGGGTTTAAGTTTATAAATGAAAAGGGACAGTGGCATGATAAATCATTGATTTCAACACTTTCAAGATGATCATGCATGATACTAAGCTGACAGGAAGTAAACTAATCTAACCAGTCATTTCGATATTTGGGTAAACCGGGGCTTGGGATAAGATTCTAAACAGGTGTAAGTGCCCATTTAAATTTTTAGACGTCATTCAAATATGTAGTTAAAGAAGAGGAATAAATTCTTGATACCACGTGAAGTTAAAAATAGCATCTTTTATGAGAAACAATGAGAAAAAATTACACTTTGAACACAAAATTCGTCACTGTGAACAGGCTTCTGGTGAAATTGCAGTTAATTTGATATAGCGACCCCACAATTAACGATCTACCATTGACCTGACGACGATCTACCGTTGACCTACACAGTATTTAAATGGAACTGACGGTCGACCGCACATTTTTATGAAGGAACCTATTTCAAAATGATAATTTCAGCAATTTTACGGTTGACAGTGGCAAACGAGGAATAAACTAAATTGGAGGAAACTATTTATTACTGCAGTAATGTGAAACCCCCTCATCTTTACATGCCCCAATTTTGCATGTTTATGACGTCATCCTTGGTGAATAAAATAATAAAAACAAACGGTAGATCGTCTGGTTTACCCTAGTTTAGAGATCGCAGTCAGAGCAAGGCGCCCTCTTCTTTAGTCTGTGGCTTATTTCCAAAATCCAAACTGGTTATTTTAATGTTCCTTCTTTCGGCTGAATTGGCATTGATTAAATAATGTTTTTAATTATTTCATGAGAAATAGATGTAAGTTTATTAACTACTTAAATAAACCTTTTTGTTTCCTAGATTACAAAATGGAGAATTTTACTGTATCCTTCCCTAATGTGACTTTCCTATCACGGCTTTTAAACTTGTCCCCAAAAGGCGACTGCTTCAACACGATCTACAGTATACGTGTGCGCTCCTATATATGTGTACAGCAGTTCAGACAATCTTGGACAACAATGATGGGACATTTTTGCCCAAATGTAGCAACACGTATGCAAAGACTCGTTGGTTTTCCAAAATCCCCTCCCCACTAGTTCAATGTTGTTCTCGACAAAATATTCTCAAAATTTCAAAAATTGCAACATTGAATGGGGGAGCGGGGGACTGTCCCATGTATTTTTGTCCAGGATTGTAGGGTTGTCGCACGCCCACAGAATTTTTCTCCAAAATTCTCGCGGAACTACTCACACCCAAACACCAAGTTGCTAAATCAGTGTGCTTTAAAACTGAATTTATGACACTCAAAATTGTTGAAATTTTGCCTACACTGTAAAATTAGTACACCTAAGACATATTTCTACTATAATATTTCACCAAATAAGCTTTAAAACAAAAAGGAGAAAAAATATGTTACAGTTATTAACGATCCTTTCGAAGCATCGTTGCAATGGTGACAGTCAAAAGTGTGTTTTGGTCACATGTAAAATGCCACACATAGCCATCTTTGACTTGATTGTGCATTGGGGCTGAACCTTTGACCCCTACAACCCATATATCATTAGAAGGAAGAAAAGGAACTCTACATTACAATGGAGGGAAGCGATCGCCAAAAATAATATTTCTTTACCATTTTTGGGCTTAAAACATTGGTGACATGATTACAGTGGGTTTCAGAAAAATCCGCAACTGCTTCCAGGTATCATTTTGTAGCTTTTTTTATGATCTTTCCATTTCCGAAGAAAAAAAATGATTTTTCGCTCAACCCCGATGCACGCTCCATTTAAATGAAACAGCCCATTGATCCCCGCCTACATCTTTTGTACTGAGCCGACATTGATATGTTTATGTATGAACCCATTCTTCAGCGTAGCAACAAGGGATTTCCTGCCAATATGCTTACATACAGTACTGCATTGTATATACCTGTATGTGCAATACCGAAGTACCGTTAGTAATTTACGTACTTGTGTACGTGTGCGTAAGCACGTGTACGGATTGCTATAGCATAGACTGTGTGTAAGCAGGCTATGTGCGACTTGTTAATGCATGTTAAGTACACAGAACACAAGCTACAGTATCATGACACGGATGCGTGATCACTGAGTGTCTTGCCCAGTAACTTTGCATATTCACGCAGGCCCTTCTGATGTACATAACACAGCCATGAATAATCAAAGCGTCTGAGTGAGCAGTAACGATGTTGTTTTTGACCAACTTTTGCAGGCAGATTGTAACACTGAAGCATACGGCGATTTGGAGAAATCGTACGGATTATGGAGACATAAAAGAGCAGGTCCAAGCTATTTGCACTGTGACGTACGGGACATTTCAGAGATGTAAATGTGTCTGAAAGTTATGAAGCAGTTGGCAGTCAAGAAACTTTTAGGCATACACAATTGTTGCAACTAACACTTTAATTTAAAAGGAATAAAAACTTTTCACACGTTGTTAATTAGGTAAGATCTTAATTAAAAGGCAGTGTGACGTACGGAACCAGAAAATTGTGTGTTTTTGGGCTGAAATATTAAACCTTAAAATGCTCTGAAAGTAAAGGTGAAGCAATCAAGCTAATATCATCAATGTGTAGCCTAACCTTTTAAGTAATATACTGCACATTATTATAAAAGAATAAAAAGTAGTTTTGTTACTGGGTTGACACAAACAAAAAATACCTTGTGACGACGGGACGTGACATACGGGACAATTTGTCCCTATACAAAATGTATTGGAAAAGCCTAATTTGGATTAAATTATGATTTATTATGAAAATGCTGTATAGAAAATGCAAATTATTGAAAGAGTTGGAGCCCCTGTACCTACTGTAATGCAAGATAATTATCATACACATTTAAACGGTCATTCCTTTTATTTTATTACTAAAAATGTAGCCACTTATGAAATTTAAAGTTGGACTGAATACAAGACTTTAATTTTTCTAATTACAGTACTGTAACATACAGTATACACTTTTTTACACTATTTGTTGTATTTCAGTAAATATTTGTGAACATGAATTGTATATATAACTCTCTAAAGTATAGCTTATGTTCTAGGAGTTTGCAAAAATGGTGAATGACACAGTGTGTGGGGTGACAGTGCAGTTGGGGGCCAGGATCACAGTTTTCCAGTACAAGATGCTTGTTGGATGATTCAATGCAATATTGGAATTTTAGTAAACCTAATTTTGCAAACTGTTGTTCTCTTTAATGAACTGTCCTCTTACATATATACCCCTTGCCCTAACAGTCTTTTCCATTGATCGAGGTATTTGATAACCCCCCTCCCCATAAAATTTCTAAATAAATGGATTTCATAGACGACAGCTGGTTCAGGGCTGTTTTCTAAAATTTTGTCACTCATCAAATAACAGTAAACCATGCTGTATGGCTTCTATTGTTGCTTCAAACACCTCTTGTCATGGAAGAGTTAAATGTGAAATTTGATCAAATTTCAGTTCAACTGAATCATGTACAATACACATGTATGCAAATTCATTTACAGTGTCACTATGTTAATACCAAGCACATGGTAAAATACTGTTTTGAAGCTCCCCTAGTATTGCACTATACAGTATTACTTTGATACTGTAAGTACTGTAAATAACCAGATCTCCTTGTATTGAGCTGTGATCAATCAGAAATCTCTAGCAACACCCTAGTTCAACTAAATTTAATGTCCAGTACCATGCAATAGGAACTGCAATACTCTTAAAATCATTATGCCCTAATCTGAGAAAATTTTGGAAATTTTTTCAAAAATCAACTAAAATATGTCAGGTTTGGAGTTGAATCACAAAAATGCTAAGAGTTAATGATCATGGGCCATTCTTTCTTTTCAAAAATGCCATCTGATAAACATCAAAAGGGTACATTGCTTAGTATTAGGGTAGAGAATGAGTTCAGAGAGGGGAGAGAAGTTCAGTGTACAAACTCAATACAGTTGTCCCGTACGCCACATTTTGTCCCGTACGTCACATTTTTAATTTGATTATTGAGCATGCATAAATTATGTTAAGAAAAATCTTGTTGAATATATTTTTGTAGACTCCCACAAATCAGAACTTTACAAAATATTTTTTGAAAATATTGTTTACTCTTTCTTTAAACTAAAAAAAAATTAGGCAAAAATTGTGACGTACGGGACATACACTTTTGGAATCTGCTCAATTAGCATAATTAATGAGGTGAGCAAAGTGAAGTATTTTCTTAAATTTTTGGAAGGGTGGATGCACTATGTCTCAGATAATAGTTACTCAAATAAATCATTCCTGGTTTCTGGACTAAATTTTTAATGTCCCGTACGTCATGCTCGTTTTAATAATTATGCAAATTAGCAGCCTGCTATTCATTGTGTGTATTATTTTTTCCAAAAATTATATTAAATTTGAAAACTTCAATCCTTTAGCTTTACAGTGATGCTAAATATGCCTTTTTTCAATGAAATTTTAAAAATGACTCCATGGGATAGAATAGCTTGGACCTGCCCAAAATCGGCTATATTTTGAAAAGTACTGGTCGGATTTTGATAAAATTTGGCATGGTTGCTTAGAAAAGGGTATTTAACAATGTGAATCAGTCAAATTCTTGAAGTTTGATATTTTTCGTGTAGTCGTATTTTCAGTGCGACAACCCTACTCAAACCTCGGGTAGGAAAGTCAGGTGGGAAGGAACCTAGCCTAGGCTAAACTGTGCACGGCACCTGTGTAATCCTGTACTTTGAAGTAACTGGGCATCGGGTAAATGAGGGAGTTTTCGGCAGCGTAAGCTAAAATCTATCAATTCCAGATATTGCTGCCTCTTTACATCTATCATTTCTCATCATAAGTGAAGGTAATTCATATATCTACACATATAATTTATAGTTTTCAGGTTCTGAATACTAGGGCTGTGACGGTTAACCGGTTAACCGACAGACCTGTTGGTTACTGGTGCGTCATTCCTCTTCATAGATTAACCATTTTTGTATTGCCAATTACTCAGTCCCCGCGGCGTTGCTTTGATTAAATTGTTACACAAACATCGCTCAACAAACAGTGTCAGTTTCTCACAAATTGTGGCTCGAACAATAAGTCAATAACTGTAAAAATAGTTTTAAAATCGGCCGTTCGATTGAACGGATTAATTCCGTGGCAGCTCCCTGAATTAAGTACAAAATGATGAGTGACACAGTGGCGCACCCATTGTTACTTTCATTGGCAGAACTTCGTGTGCTCGTCTCCTAATCCCTTTAATAGCAACACCCAAGCACAACTTTAGAAATAAGCGGCATGTTTGAGAGATTACCAAGCGAGAAGAAAGCCACAAGACAAGCAGGGAGCTGTAACAAAAGTATGTAATGCTGCTGTGAAAAAGTTACCAAGCTCTCTACTTCTATGGCAATAAAACCTCAGCGAGACCATGATTAGGGCACAAAAGTATATTTGAATAAATCTCCCCACTGTAGCTAATCGAAATATTTTATCATGTTACACCTCCGTAAATTTCATTATTTTTCATTGTTATTAACCCGTAAAAATATGATCGTAAGCGCCAGATAATTCCCGCCATTTTGTTGTTTGACCAATATCTTTTAAAATGGAACATTCCACATTGATTTTTATGAATAAGCATACGCAGTTCGTTGAACCAACTGGGTTGTAGTTGTGATAATGTACTGTACTGTAGAAGTCCACCCTACGATGCACGTACAGTAAAAATACTCAACGATTTAATTTTTAGCGGTTCTGGACAGCAAAAATATGGACTCGATTAACGTATCTTATGGTTCCTTTCTGCAGATATAAATATCCCTGTATTTTTGCCACTTATTGTCCAAACCTTACGTCTTGTTTTAAAATAATCAGCAAATGAAATGCACTTAAGTCAGATCCCCGAAAAATCCATGTACGCAGAGATTTGGGATGCTGTTTCTTGGTGAAGTTAGCACGGGACATGGCCGGCTGCACAGGCCAGCTATGTAAGCCTGGGAAATGCGATCGTAATAATGCAAACTCAAAGGTGAAATTCATTGGAAGGTCTGGTATTTTCACACACTAAATCCCATAGGTGATGGCGCGAGTTGTGATTGGCTGGCTCAGAATCAACGTATTTGAACCAATCACACTGCAGAGGCAATTCAAATTTTGTGATAGATCGTGTGCATATGATGTCAAGGAGCAAAACATTGTCCCTTGTTTAGTGGTAAAAACTGATACGCACGCAAGTCCACTGCATGCATGGGACCACGTGCATCATTGTTTACGTTTGTAATGACGTCATATGATAACATTCCATAAGTCCTACTGTAAATAACTTTAAGGTAGGAATGCTGGGAATTCCTTAACTTACGCAGGATAATAGGGCTTGGTTGTGCTGTTTGCGGCTTGTGGGCCGTTTACAGTGCAATTGTACAGATCGCTACTATGACAAACACGTGAGCGCTGTACATGTATTGAACACTGCATTGCAAGCAAGCTGCATCAAAACAGCGGTGCCGGAGTGTTTCATGAAGTAACTGACAGTATTACATAGGACCAGGCGGGAAAATACAATCAGTTAGTGGAATGTTAAAAAGTGCACATGGTCTGAAGAAAGCTTCAGTAAATGCGGGATGGGCTTTTAAGTGTGAAAAGATGATATAAACTCAGCGCAAAACACCAACATTTTTGCCACGTGCTAACATCGGAGTACATGACTTAAGACGCCATTTTTAGACTTGTACCTTCCTGTACAAAAGTGATGGCGCTTTTTGGAAATAATGACTTTTTGTTGTTGTGGTGAACATAACGTCATTTTCGGTTAAACGGTTAACCACGGGTTAATAAAATCAGTTAAACAGATAATGAATTAACCGAAAATGCACAGCCCTACTGAATACTAGTACTTGCTGATATTTTAAGGAAAATTGTTTTGACTTCACTGCTGTGGTTTTCAGCACCTCATGAGGGAGTTTTCAGCATGGGGTGTTGGGGTTTTCAGCACCCCCCCAGCAGTGTGTAATATCAAGAAGAATAAACTAAATCAAAACAATTAGGATTGGATAGTGTTTCTTTTATACACATTTTCCAAAGATTTCAACAAATAAATTTGTTTAATATCATATTTAGGTTCATTTTAATGGGACAATGTTGTATTTCTTAATTGTGTTGTATTGTACAACATTGGTTGCTTGGGAAATGTTGGTACTCTTGTCAAATTGGCAGGAAAATGAGTGTAACAGGGCATGTAATCTTAAAAACTAATGGTATGTGATTGCATATTGGTGTATTCAATTATTCACCTTGCCCAATCATTGATTTTTTTGAAAAGTGGTAATAATATCTCATTGAATAGCACAAGGGTGCTGAAAACCACAACACCTCCATTTTGGTGAGGGGGTTTTCAGCACTCTGCATAAACCCAGAAAGTAAGGGAAGCACCTAAGCAGTTACAAATTTTAGATGAAAAATTATTGACAATATACAGTTTAGTCACCTTTGGGATGAAATATTCAGTCACAGATAAAGAAAATTCACTTAAGCTCTATACATGTAAATAGTGATTTCTTATCTTTGAATTTAAGAGGCCCAAAATTCAATAAGTGTGACATGGGTAACCCACATTTCTTGTGGATTTTTCATCACAAATGAGCATAAATAACAAAATTATCTAAAATATAAACCTGATTTCTAAAAACTCAAATCCATAGGTTCATAGGGTTTTAAACTGGCCAGAGTGCTGAAAACCCCCACCCTGATGAATACCCCCTTGTTAACGCAATGATTGAATTAATACCGTGCACTGCAGAAACCTCTGCTTTGACTTTGTTTATTTCTTGACAGTCATGCATAATCGTAAGTAATACTCCTGTTTCCTATCTGGACCTTTCCAGGGTAATTTTTTGGAGTAGCCTATCAGTATTTTTCAAGAACCGTGATTAGAAACACACCAAGTATCTTTGGTATTTTTATTACCTGTAGCTCTAAGTTAGGCCCCTAGTGAGTACCATGTTGTGAGAGGAATGAGCCTAGGCTATGTAATGAACACACAGCCCTTTTCGAGGGCTAAAGTAATGCACACATGGTCGACATTTTACATTGTCAATGCATGCACAAGTATATAGTACACACTAAGTAGCAATCTGTATGCCATTGTACATACTTATGTACGTAATATACACACCATTCATTGGAAATACAAGTACTGTATAGCACAGTATACAAGTGATATTGTTTAATTGATGGTTGTGAGACAGTCAGACAGAAACCATGAACTAACAACTTCAAGTACACACTTGCTACCTATTTCCTACAAAGAAAAATCTTCCAGAATTGCCTTCAACCAATCCCACATAGTGGTACCAAAATAACAGAACCTACTGCACTGGTCATCACATTTAATGCCTGTGCAGAAGTAAAACTAAACTTTTTGAACAATAAGGATGTGTATGTACAGTACTATGTACCAAAAAACTAAGTAACTTAGACAAGCCAAAAGCTACTGTTCCATTATAACTACAGTACAGTACAGTACCTGTATATACTGGAACAGTACAGTGTAGTAAATACTGGGAATTCAGGCCTGTTTTAATGGTCATTCTGAAGTACTGTAAGGAGGTCTGCAAACTCACTACCTTTTTTCAAATTCAGTGCATGCTTGCTGACGAGGGTTGGCATGTCCAGTGTTGTCAGGAAAGTTAATTGGAAAAGGCCTCTTTTGCAATATATGTGCATGATTCTATTTTGATAATGTCTAAGCAGTGATTAGCAAAAAGTCTTTTGAATTGCTAAATACTGTATAATAGCCTCCTTCAAAAAATGCTTATACCTAGTAACATGCTGTAATGCTGGAGTGAGTTGTCATACAATAGATTGCAATAAAGAGACTGAAAAGAACTATTCTTTTAACCGAGGTACAAATGTTACTTTATTAATCTTGTTGCCCCCTCCCCTTACCCTTCCCCTATTCAAAAACAGTAAAATAAGTGTTCAGACTTAATTTTTAAGTCTTAAATGATTTAATATGATGATAGTACCTAATTTGGTTGATGCAACAGGGATTATTCACCACACAAGATTTATTAAACATTTGTGTCCCTCCGTCACCATCAGAAATTGTCCCTCCGTTACCATGAAAAAATAAGTCTAAATATGAAATACTGTATGATACATGAAGACCTACTTTTCTACTTTATAGAATGAATCAGTGTATTAGCCAACATATCATGCAAGTTAGATGAGCGTTGTTATTTAAGAACAGTGCATCAGATTCATGTCAAAAAACGTTCAAAAAACCATGTTAATTTTGTGTCCCTCCGTTACCATGACGTCTTTTGTACCATAATTTCCCCTTAGCAACAGTAATAAAAATTTGAAATGTTGTATTTAAGAGAGTAAGTCCTTGCCTAGATTACCACATAAGAAATTGGGAAATACTCCTTCAACCTTATGCATTGAGAGATAGAATATGGTGGGAGAACTGTCAAATGTCCCTCCGTTACCGCTTGACCTTGCCCGTATGCATTACGTACATGTATACATATATTGTAAATCGCATATGGATTGCTACTTAGCGTGGTGATACCATGTACTTGTATGTATGCATTGCCAATGTACAATGATCAGGTATGTGTCTTGTACACGTATACTATGTACTGTATGTGCACATTCCTGCAGATACTGTATGTAGCATTGTATGTACACAGAAAATTATTATTGAATGTCTTTGGATATTGATGAAAGAAAGCTTTGTGAAGGTTTGTCTTTCACACAATAAAGTCATAGGACAAGTCCCTTTAGACTTTATCTCACTGTTTGAAGCAGTGGCGCCATCAAATGTTTACTGCTGCTCACTGTACTAGTTTGCTGGATGTTCATTATTCCATTTGTTGTCAACTTTATAGGAGAAACTGGACATCTTTCAAGTTGTTGAATCTTGTAAAATGCTCGTCCATGATTTAATTTAGAAAGACATTTAAACTGGGAGCACATTCCCAAGTCCTAATTACTTTCGATGTCTCAGACTTTGGTGGACTTGACTAGTCAAAAAAAAAAAAAAAAAGTAAAAAAAAAAAAAATTTGAAAGCTCCCTTGACAGTTGCTGTTATTGCTGCAGCAAACATATTAGCTTTCTCAAACATTCAGAAAAATAGTATTTTTTTCTTGGGAACATACTGTAAATTTAAAAAAAAAGTTAGTCACTTCTGCATGCAGCTTTTTCTCTAGTCTGTTGTGCATGAATTTGAACTGAAAACTCTCCCCATTTTGAAAATGCATTCATTTTGGCCAAATAGACAACAATTTTCACAGAGCCAACTTTAAGATCCCATAATTGACTTTTGCAAGTTTTCAAGTGTGAAAAAATTCATCTGGTCAAGTTGTGCACCATTTTGACTGTCCTGAAACAAAAACACTAGCCACGGACTAACAAGGTCTAGCAGTTTTATTGAGCCCTGTAATATGCAGTATTATCACACTGCATGGTCCACTGGTTAATGCATTCGACTTGCAATCATGAGGTCTCTAGTTCGGCTCCTGATCGGGTCTTACCAAAAACTTTAGAAACGGAACCTACTGCTATTGTGCTTGGTGCTTAGCATAAGCAAGGGTTAAGGGAAACAAACCAGTGAACCGCAAAGTAGAAAAGGGCCTTTGGTTGACAGGACTTGAACCAATCCATAAGACACTGAGCTGTAAAACTACATCTAACCTAACCTACTATAACCTTTATGGTGGAAGTCCTCACTAATTTGAATTTATTTTCTTGTTTATTTGCAGGTGGAGGTATTCCAGAATACTATGAGCACTCAACTGGGGCAGAAAAAACTGAATTAGATTTGTTAAAAAAAGGAGAAAAGGTATACACTGTTTTGTAAATTTGCAATACATCAATTGGTATTTCATAGAACTCTACGGATTTCTGTGGTCATGGAGAACCTGGAATAGTTCTGAAGATCCAGGGAAATTGTGGGAAGTCATGGAAATGTTCACAAAGTGGACATTGTTTCTCTCTCACTTGAAATGTTTCAGGCTTTGAATTTTGAGGTGTGTAGTGCTATTGCACAGCATTACTCTCCTCAAATCCCTGTTGGGAGTGTGACTTTTGTTGAAACATGGGAGCTCATGTTAATCTATTAAAGTTTAATAAAACAGCATACTCCTGTCTTTCTTGAGGAGTGTGATTCATAGTACACCAGGAAAATCTAAAACTCAAGGCCTGATGCTTGCACTATTTAAATATCAAATTTTAGTATTGGCTTCAACTGAAATTTAATGTGAACTTTCAAGTGGAAGGTCATGGAAAGTCATGGATTGGTCCTGCCACTCCTGGGAAGGTTGGGGAAAAGGCATGAAAAGTGATTTCCTTGAAGGTCTAGGAACCATGTGAACTTTTGCAGAGACAAATTTCAGTTTTGAATCAGTGGATTTAGAGACACAGTTTAAATCTGGTTATATCCATCTCACTCTATTGGTTTCAATAATAAGAGAAACCACATGCAGTCATGATGTCGTGTGTGTGTGAGTGTGTGTTTGTGATGCTTCCCTGGTTCATATCGTAAGATAGGAATGTCTGACTCGTGGAGGGCATAGGTCATCTTGGGTCTCCAGGGGATCATAGTTTGAAAACTTTGTTCACAAAATACCTCAAGACCGAAAATTGGGATAGATAGATTTCATGTGTGGTGTGTGGGTGTGTTTTAGTGAGAGAATGGTCCCTGTTATTTTTAAAAGAGGTCAAAGGTCATTAGGGGTCACGTGAGGTCAAAATGTGAAAACATTGTTAACTGGATCTCAAGGTAAAAACCTTGGATAGCCTTTTCATATGTGGTGTGTGGATGTATTATTGTGATAAGATGGGCTATGTCAATTTGTGGAGGTCAAAGTGACATCAGGGGCCACTTGGGGTCAAACTCTAAAGAAATTTTTTATGTGATATTTCCAGGTAGGAAACTTGGATACATTTCGTATGGTATGTGGATATGGTCGGGTGCTGAGATGGTAAAAGGTTATCTCTATAATCCCAGGTACAACAAAACTGCTTCTCCAACTTGTTAGTTCAACATTTGACACAGTCCTGAGATATGGGGCATCATGGCATTACCTGAAATACAACTAACATTAACACCTGAATGCATTTTTGCATTCTGGTTTTCTATTTATGTGCAACTAAGTGAGGCTGCTTGCCTTTTGAGTAGTCAGGTTTTTTTGTTTTGAAGTTCATTTACTGCATTGTTTCTGTCAGTAGGGGTAAAGGGGGTATTTTTACCCTGCCTCCCCTCCCCATCCCTCCCAAAAAGAGAGTAAAATTCTTCCTTTTCTCTTCCATTAGAAAAGATGAAAAATCCTTACCTGAAGAGGACATCTTTGCAGCAATGTTCAAACTTAGTAGTAGTAGTTTAAGTAGTACATAAAACCCTTAAGAATGCATCTTGTAGGGGCTTTGAAGCAAGCTTTTCTCCCCCCCCCCCCCACGAACCTTCCAAAAACTTTGGCCAAGGACAGCACAAATTTGGACTTGGGAGCTTGACAGTAAAGAGTCCACCACCCTTTTTGTGAGTTTCTTTCAGAATCCTTGCAGTGTAGGGACACAAAATCTTTTGGCAAAATGAACTAAATTGATAACTTTTTCTGACTTTCATCTGTTGTGATTAGTTCTGTGGTAAATTTTTATTTAAATTGAATAAATCACTAGGAACTGCTAGCTGAAGGGTATGCATGGGATATGGGTTGTGTTTGTGTGCATGGGATAGATTCCTCCTTTTCAAAATATTCAACACTTTGAACATAACATATTACAATTATACTCCTTTCCAGCTTATTTTACCTCCTGGAATATCCCTTGTGGGAGCCAACTACCCCCACCCCCCCATCTTATGCCCTAGCGTTGGGTCCGGTGAAGCAAGAATGGCTCTACTGGATCAAGCTGGTAGTCAGAAATTATATCAAAGCAACTGCACAAGTACAAACTATTATGTATTCAGTTTTAATATTGGTGATGAAGTGAACATGTGAGTCAATGGGTCTACTTTGTTTACAACATTCTGGCCAACCCACACACTAATTGTATTTTTTTGTTTTTTAAAGAAAAACATACCTTTGGTGGTTCAATTAGTGCACAGTGATGCTTGGCATTGTCCAGTATTTTGTCAAAAAATAATTTTTTTTTTTCTCTTTGCAGGACCCTTTTAATTTAGATTTAAAGAGGGTACCAATGGGGACCAAAGAAAAGCCAATTGAAGTAACGTCATCATTTTCAAAGAGGATAATTGGATGCATATGTAAGTACTTTCCGTTCTTTAGAAGTTTATGTATTCATGCTGGGGCAAAGATCAACTAAATATAAACAAAAAAATTTGAGAGGTGGTTTTGAATGAAGATACTCTCTATCTATTATTAAGAATGATTTGGCAATATTTTCAAGTAAACTCAAATTTTGAAACATGTCATAGGTGCAAAAGCAGTTTTTTTTAACCTGATGATTTGCAGGATGTGTGCATGTGCATTGTTTTCAAATCTAATTCCAGAACCTGATTATTTCAAGGAAAATTTAAACATAAAGATGTCCTGAGGGTTTATGTTGGAAACAAAACTTGTGTCCTAAAGTAACATCGTTACCACTCAACAAAATGCAGATGTTGTGGCAATCACCAGACAGTTAATGTAGCGTTTACTTAAGAGTGTCAACAGTCAACGCTCTGTAAAACTCCACATCCTTATTATTGAAAAGGTATGGAATTATTCCAGCAATGTTCAATCTTTACATCCGAGAAGTGTGAAACATATTGGAATAATTCCAAGTAGCCTTTCTTTAGCAAATTCTATTCTTTAAATGTCTAGTACTATCATGCCTTCCGGCTGGCATCAGTGCTTCCCACAGGGGTTGAAAAGGGGCTGTTGAGACTCCCCTGTCAGGATCCCATTGCCCCTAATAATGGCTGCTTTCCTCCAGAAATATATCCGTCCCTCATGCAACATCCTTAAATTAGTTGTAGTAATATTTTGAGAAAGTATGTATCACTATTAAAGTACTTACCAGGTGTCCACCCTGCCTGCTTCCTAAGTATCAGAAAAGGACTTCACCAAAATTTTCCATTTGGGTAACAGTATTTGGTAAAATTCATGGCATCGATTTCTTGAAATTTCGGAGTGGAGAGGACCATCTTTCCTCCACTAAAACCCTCCCTCTGCGATCACCCCTCACTAGCTACCCTCTTGTCCTGCACAGAAGTTTCCTTGAGTACCAAAATTTTCCTCAAAAAATACAGTTTCCAGGCTTGGGGCGATTATATCTCAGTGTAATCCATTACGATTGCGATTACTTCATATTTTACGATTGCGATTATGATTACGATTACAGCTATTGAAATTGAAAGTAATTGATTACGATTGTGATTACATTGCAATGTAATCATGATTGCAATTGTGAATACATTTTCTTTTCACATGAACAAGGTAGTAGGCAAAACAATCCAGCGCCCACACCTGGAAAAAGGCCATGGACATTGCTGTAGATAAGCCTGGACCGAACCAAGTCCTCCCAAAGTAGAGATTATTGAACCCATGGACTTCTCACTCATTTTAAGCTAGAACATCCAAGAAAGAGGGACAATTAAATTTTGTCATTCCAACAGAAGAAATACGCACTGAAAATATTGTTTAGTAACTTTACTTCTTTGTTCAATTCAACTTCCATGTAATCAGAAATGAAACCATGATTGCGATTACTTTGCCATTGTAATCGATTACGATTGCAATTACTTTGCGATTTTCACAAAAGTAAGCGATTGCGATCACAACTACTTCAAAATGTGTAATCAGTTGCAATCGATTACGATTACTGATTATGATTACCCCAAGCCTGATGATTTCCCTTCAAAGAGCTTCCCAAACTGCGAAGTTTCCTAACCCAGAGCTTGTACATGCCCTGGAAATCCTAGGAAGTTGAAGGAAATTGAAATTTGAATGTGCAGTGCTGGAACGTAGGGAAATATTGAATAAGCTTTTTACAACATCTTGGAAAAAGTCAACTAGAGGGACTTTAAAGGATGTGGAATTATTGTTCAGACTTTCTTAATGGTCAAATACATTATTTATTGAGAAAAATTTACTGGATATTATTTGCCAGCTACAGACATAGTTTTTGTCATTGAAAAGCTCTTTTCTGAAGAAGTGGAATGTTCTCAAAAATTAATTATTTGTTTTCAGGTGAGGAAGAACAGACACACATTAACTGGATGTGGTTACATGAAGGCAATGCCCAGCGATGTGGTTGCGGCAGCTACTACAAACTGGTCAAGATAGATCCTATACTTGGTGGACACGGTGGTGGCCATTGATGTCATTTGTCTGCCGAATCTTTCTGAGCCATGTGACCTCCCTTGTTAGCTGTACAGAAATACAAGAAGTTTCCTTCAATGCTTTCTTCGTTTCCTTTCCTTGAATGAAATACACCATGATGCTATGAAAGGATGGTCTCAGGAACAGGATTTGATGTTACGATTGAATTGTCCATAGGGTTTGCAGTTCTATCAAAAAGATTTATATTTCAAAAACTGAAAAAAATAATTCTACGTTCAAATAGGAGGTATGCTGGACTTACTTGTCAAATCGACACTTGAATTCAAAGGAGTTGTCACTAAAATTTCAAAATGCAAAACGGGTACTCTTTTTGAAGTTATCCTGATTAAAATACATATAAAATTGCCCAAGGCTGATTTTAATTTAAAAAAAGAAGAAAGTTCAGGTCAATGGTTTACAACATGAAACAAAGAAAAATATTACAGATATTTTGAGTGTTTGCCTAATTAGGTTAACTAAACAGTGGTTTCACGTAATTGAATGTCACTTCTCCAAATGTTCACTAGATCCATGTTTCATTAGATGGAATGTTGACTGTATTGAAGGTTTTCAAGATAGAAGGTTTGCCAATTGACCCATTCACTCAAATGTGACGTGGACTTTTGACCAAGAGAACCTTCCATCTGGTGAACTTTCAAGCTAATGAATCTTCGATATATTGAGCCCTCTCCAAATCTTTGATCTAGTGAGAAGCCCCCACCTCATATGTGAGATTTCCTTACACATGAATTATGAATATGAACAGACTGAAATAACAGGCTTTATTTTTTAAACAGATTTTTCTGTTTGGAACAAAGTTTATTGTTTCATTTAAGTCTGGCATAAAGTAAGGATAGCATGCTGATATTACCTTGCACATACTACCTGTGTTGTGATCCACCTTCTGAATATGCAAAAATTAATGCATATGCATTATACTTGTGTTGAAAAGAGACACCGGAAAATGAAATGGTATTTGAATTGGTGACAAAATAAATGTTTGAATGTAGACTTCCTGAAAACTCTTTGGTCAAGTTGTTTTATTTGAGTGTGTTTTAAGTTTGTATGGCAGGATTTTTTTTTTATGGGGGGGGTATTGTCTTTTCCCATTTCTGGTTTTAATTGTTCAGTTTCTAAGGTTTGAATTTGTCTTTTTCAAAAATTGTACATTTATTAGATCAATTCCTTCTGTTGTAAGGGAGAAGTTCTTTGAATTCCCAACATTCTGGCTGACTTTGATGTTAATAACTTCAGTGTTCAGTGAAAGGGTTACTGTTGATGGTCCGATGTTGGCTTTACCTTGGATCATTACCCAATTTGGACAGACAGGACCAAATCCTGTGGTCCAGCAAGTAGTTTATAGTCCTGGGGGATTTTGCAATGTATATAGTACATCCACATTCTCTACTGTATTACATATTTTCAAGTGACATCTTTTGTTCCAAGGGACAGAAAAATCTGCTCTGACTGACCATCAGGGGGCTGTTCCACAAAGAGTTTCGCACAATCTTAAGTTTAATTCACCATACTTAAGCCAACAGTAAATCAAACTTAAGGATCGTGCATAACTTTGTGGAACAGGCCCCTGGTTATCTCGTGAGAATGAACTTTAAAAGACCACTCTCTTCTTAAATTCTCTGCCCTGATAAATCCTGTATAAATCACCTGTGTAGGTAGGAAGGGAGGGCCTGGCAAAAGGGAATCTCTTTGTCTCTTTGAGAATTTTTTGCCTCTTTGAAAGTTTTGACCCACTTCAACTTTCAAGTAATTTTGCTTTCTTTAGTATTTTGGCCTGCTACAGAGCTGGTGTAGATAATAGCATTTGGCAAGGACGGCTGTGGAGGCTTTGCACAGAGGACTGAAGCTGGGAATTGGTGGAGGTAGGACTAAGGTGTGGTCTACTTTGCCTGAAATGTTTGTGATTGACTTTCAAGTCCAAAAAATTTAAATATTATCCCATGAGGGTTTTAAAAGCACTATTGTCTCTGGTTAGTTGCAGGGGGCTTTGTTAATGTTCCCATGGTTCAATGTTCCAGAATCTTGGGAACATTTGCATTTCTGGAAACATGGAACCCTGGAAATAACAAACCTTAAAATCATTGCCAAATCATTGAGATATACAAAAATGGAGAACCTTGAACCCTGGGAACATCAGGTAGATCCCAGTTGCACAATGTAAGCTACTGTACATTGCATTGATGTGTTAACCTGCACTTGCTGTAATCTAATCAGGATGCCCTGCTTACTACATAAGTGTGCTGTATGCAAGCTTTACAGCTGGCAAAGGCAAAACCCTCTCATAATCATAAGCCAGCATACTACAGTCAACATTTTGGTTATGTGTTTGCCCTGCAAAATAATCAGTAACCACATCTTGAAGAATAACAGTGTAACTATGAGTCAACAAAACTTGCTCATCTTTAATGGATTTATGAGCCCTACTTCCCCGTTTCACAACAGGTTTAATCCATTTTCTGCAGAACACTAGCTGGCAATGTCTTCAGTATGTGGTGCGATACCCCATTGAGACCAAAGGCTAGATACGTCCTTGTTTCATTGCCAGCTGAATGCTCAAGTCGTGTGTAGTGATAGCTCTCATTTTCCCCCCATATCTGAATTTGTTTTTGGTCACTTTTATGTGGAAGAAAGTTTTTGCTGTTCAAGTAGATCTAGTCCTCTCCCATCTTGTTGTTGCCAGATAAACCTCAACTATGCATTTCAGCATCCTGAAGCATCTCCTGCTCATGTTTAAGCCAATGTATGAAGAGCCAGTGGGTCTCCCAGGATTTAGAGAGTGGGAAAAGTTAATAGTTGAAGCCAACCCCACGAATTCCATGGTTGGGATGGGCAATGTAGTGCTATAGAGAAGTGTGTTATAATAGTGCAGGCTTTCAAACCTCGACTTGCCACCACAAATTCTTGGTGTTTTGAAGAATTCATAGTGCTCTGATCATAGGCGAAAATGCTCTGATCATAGGCCAAAATGGGTGAAGGGGGAGGGGAAAGATTCTGTAATGTTGTAAAACTGTTCCCTTCACATTTTCAGTGAAAACATTCCTGGGAGGTAAATGTGTGCAAAATAACCCTGTACTATTTCCAAAATCTACTTTACAAATTGGAGTGATGGCTTAGGGTGCTGCCATTGCACAGAGACAAAAGAATAGACAAAACAGGGTTTCATGTTCACAGGTATTGCAAATTGAGGCAACGTTAGTATTCACAATATGAAAGTATTCTGTTAGCATTATAAAGGCAATGAAGTATTTACAATAGGTGACTGAAATTATATATTCTCTTTGATCGGCTGGACCAGGCACACAAACCACAAGACAACGCAACATTTGAAATATATTTAGGTGAATGCATAAAAAACAGTCAGGCAGATGGATATATTGGCAAGCGTAACTGCAAGTAAGGACTAGGTTACAGGGTACGGAAATTTTACAAGAAAGGAGGAAGCAGGGTTTTGAAAGGAAAAGGATACAAGTACAAATATTGTCAGGTTATTTGGGTGATTAAAGTTATATTTTTTGTCCCTTGCTAAGCTAAAATTCCAAATCTTGCACTTGATGAAGATCTAGAGTGATAGCAGTGCAAGCTGAAGGAGGGGTACTAGGACGGGAGACAAGCAGAAAACCTCTTCCCTAACTTCTCCCCTGACATCTTCTTGAAATAAATGCAAAATGCCCTTGCAACTTCTTTTGCCAGAATATCAACACCCTCTCCTTCAAACACCACTTTATTTTTGAAAGACCAGATTTTTAGCTGGGATGTAGCTATAGTGAAGATAAGGGAATAATAGAGCCAATGTCCACCAATGTTATGTAGTCCCATCTCCAAAGTCATGATGACTTAATATCTTGTTATTTCAAAATGAGGTCCTTTTATTCATAGGCCACGTGGTCCCCCAACCTAAAATTCTAACTGGTCCCCTTGGTTTCCACTGACTGACTGCACAGATGACAATAGTCATCATGATGCAAAACAGCCTCTTTTCTTAACCTCGGACATATTGGTTTAGCTTAAGACTGTAATTTACCAACAACGCTGACAACTGTGGTGGTACTATTTCATTCAAAAAAAAAAAATAATTACAATGACTGAAAAGGTACTAAAATCATCTACTGTGACAGTAGGGTAGGGGTGACATACACTACCACAATAAAAGCTATTAATATTTCTCCACACAGTTAACACATTGTGCAGAAGTTCACTACAGGAAGCAAAGTTTAGTGGCGAGATGGTTTGGGGAGTAAAATAATATTTATGCTAAGATGACTTAAAAAATTGCACTGCCTCAATCTTTACATTCAGTACAGCAGCAATATTTATGTACTTCATAAATCCTTCCTGTACATACATATTAAACACATTACATAGTGAAGCTGACCATAATTGATATATCGTGTAACTATTATATGTAAATATGTACAGAACTGAAATTGTTTTTATACAAAAAAAAAAAAAAGAACAACAACAGAACAAAAACCTAGCAAAAAAGTTTTACAGTACTGATCCCTGATTTAAACTACTTCAGATGCACTTCAACATTCACAATGTGATAATTTCAAATGGTGATATATTTTACCGATTGCCAAATGATTCAATTTTTAAACTTTAGTGTGAGCAGATAAATGCAGACAAACTGAGAATTACAAGTTTCTATTCTTTCAACGATTTCACTCCACAACTCCTCTGCAGATAAATGAACACTTCCCATCAACATTAAAGGCCTAAAGCCCAGATCACACTACAGCAATATCGGAACAGATTTCACTCCATTTTTTCTGAGTTTTACACAAAATAAATAGTTAATTTTTCGTACACGTGGTCCTCTCATAGCGATCATACATTTACACAAGATGGGAAATTTTCAGTTCCTTCCGTCTATGGATGAAAGAAATTTTAACTAAAACTTACAAAAATCTGATAGTAATCCGCTCCGATCCGGTATTGCTGTGGTGTGACCTGGGCTTAACCTTCTCACCCGAATCAATTTCAATTCACATTACCTACTCACTTAAGCCTGTTGCACAACTGACTAGGACTAATCCTGATCCAGATACAATCTGAGACTTAGGCTTCAGGGTGACAGTATACAAGACCCAGAGGTGTAATCAGAATATGCTCAGTAAAGTACACGTTGTCATATATGAGCTACAGTACTCAACAATTTTTGAACTTGCTATCAATCAAAGAGCTGTGTGAATTGAGAATTTCTGTGGACTTCAAAAATTTTAGTTTGGGGTGAGAGATGCCTGCCTTTAAAGTTTGAGGGTTCTTTGCATGAGATGTCCCAATATGAGTTTAAATAATGAGTCCTTTGGAATCTTTTCCTATGAAATTCTTTGAAATGGCTTTCTTTTAACCTTTCGTTGTTGGTTCTTACTTCACAGTGTGGTCCAGCTTCGATAAGCTTTGCTTCTGTTGGGTCTCCTCAACGTCTTATTTCTATGATTTATGTGATGTTATTATAATTAATAGCAGAATATGCTACAGTGGAAATAAAGAACTTCAAACTTCAAAGGAACGTTTCAGTTGAATGGATCATCATTTGATGACTTCTACCAAGCAACTTACTTCCAAACTTACCGGTAATTAAGATTTCTGCCTTTAGTGATTGTTCTAACCATATAGTACTTGCATTGTAGTACTATCAAAATAAACAACTGCTTGGAGACTCGACAAATACTTCACCAGGAAAGAAATGATCACTTCTTTGATCTTCTCACACAAGTACAAAAGTACAAAAAGATGGGGAAAGGGGGGGAGGAGGGGAGGAGGGGGCATCACAGGTGCAAGTATGCTTTTGCATAGTGTAACAAACAATTAGATTTTGATATACAACCATTTTTTACACTTCTGAAAGGAAGCTTTCAAAGCCTGCAGTGAAAAGATTATAATTTGCAGTGTGAGTAAAAATGATGAAGAGAATGGACAACCCCTTAGATAGTTGGAACAAATTACTCCTATGACTTAATGCTAAGGAGCATTCAGTCAAAGTACTTTTTCATTTAATTTCAACCCCTTTTTGTGGGTGGGGGGAGAAGGGGAAAGCTGTTTCTGTGTAATTCCATCCTTACAATTTGAGAGTGAAGTCATTTATTAATCTATGCCACATTGATAAAATCTATGAGATAAAAGGTAGAAACAACAAGCCACCATTTGAACAAAAACTTTCTCAAGAGCCATATGTACATTTCAACAGTCCTTAGCAGTAAGTCAGATTCTGCTTTACAAGACACATACAACATGACATTATATAACTATATAACCTACAGGGTTGTCACCACATCGGGCTGTGTCAGGAGTTGCTACCCAGCTCTGAAAATCTCCACCCGGTACCTGCCATCAATATCAGCACCGCTGCCCGGCACAAATTTCTTATCCTAACTAAATAAAATTCTTAGACTTCTTCAGAGTTGAGTGATACTTAATTCTTTTTTTGTAAGCACCCTTAAATGTGCAACAACTTGTCAAAGGGGAAGGGGACAATCCCTACCCCTTAGACAGCTCCCCCAGAACTGGGATCACAATTTACCAGGCCCTCCAAATGAGCTAGTAACAACCCTGATAACCTGTATATGTGGGCTACTAAATCATAAAATACACTTAGTTTTATTACTTTGATGGAAAATTTTTTTCTTCCATGATCTATTTCCTTTTTTTAACTTTTATGGATGCTTACTTGTTCAATCACAAACCCACTTACTTTCATTCTTTGCTAATTGTCTTCTCTGAGAAAGCAGTGTACTCACACATCAATCATCATTTCTTTTGTACTGGACTAAAATCTGTAAATTTTAAAGTTGCCAGAGGAGATATCCCCCCATCTGTTGAGCTACTCTGGTGGGTTGCAATATGAGGAGGACACACCAATTGGACCAAAAATTTCACCTAAAATATATCGGGAGGGGACAGGGAATTTCCCTCTAAATTCCTAGATCTAGTACCAGAACGGATAAATCTACCTCACCCACTAGGTTCTAAACACTTCCACTCCTTTCCCTACAGTGAAGCATTCACCAATATCTCCATACTGACTGACTCTAATATGTAACTGCTCGATCTTTTCCTACTGAGAAGCATTTCCACATCTCAGTCATATGCTCGCAGGGTTGTGCCAAAAACAGAAATTGTAATAAATAATGTGTAAAGGTATAATTATATGACTGAAATGCATTCAAACAGAACCACTGACTGTTCAATGATTTTTCAGCCTTTCAGCTACGTGGGCCAACAGATGCTAAAACAAAACATCTTGGACCCTGAGTTGATTGGGCCCAAACTGGCCTCTAAAAATTGCACTGTAAGTCAAAAAGTTAGCACACTATTAAATATCAATTAAATATATCTTCTACAAATAAGTATCTGCTATGAGGTGCCATTAGTATTTGTTCCACTACATTTTGTTCTGGCGCTGTCTACTGTATCCAGAAGATTTTTGGCATCCACGGCTAAGATGTGTCCAGCTGAGAGCATCCCCCTTTTGTAATCTTGGTCAAGCGTGGTGGTTGCGTATTTCTGAGCCATTTTCATGGCATTTATAAGGGAGGCCATATCTGAACCCAGCACTTTGTGGGCCATCTCCACTTCACGATGTGTCTCCTTGGGTAAAACCGAATACTGCTCATCAACGCTCCCTAGCAAATTCTTCAGCGCAAAGCCAACATTCTGAAAAAAGGTGAAATGGAGGTTCAAACATGCCCATGATTCAGCCCTCTCATAGGTCAGTCAGCATTCCTTTACCTATAGCAATACATCAGTCAGTATTTCTCCACCTATAGACGAATCCAATTAGCGCTTGTTTTTAGTGACTTTAGACCACCATTAGTGGGGTCCATCAGCCTAAAACCGTCTTTATTTATTGTTTACATGAATTTCAAACCATCATATCTAGTAAAGTTGGAGAATTTAAGATACAAATTAGTGTAAAACCATCCATGAACAACCATCCATGATAGAGGTAAGCAAGGAAATCGAAAGATTTAAAGGTGATGGACCCCAGTCATGGCCAACTGAAATCAGACCATCACTTGCTGTCTGGATTTGTGTATAGCAATAGGTCAGTATTCCTTTACCTATAGCAAAACTATTTCTAAACCTATTGTTAAAACTAACAAAAAATAATGACCTGTCATCATGGCCTAACAGGAATAAGGAATAAGTAAAAAGTTCATGAAGGAATAACTTTTTATATCGAGGGTCATAATTGTGATTAATTGATAAAAAGTATACCCTACAGAGGCATGACACTAGAATCTAATAGCAAGTTTTAGCCATCTCAAGCTGGCAACTAATAATCCAGAATCTACTAGAGGACTTCCTGTTCAGGTATCTTGAGATAAATAAGGTTGAAGGCATTTTCCCCCTTCAAAGACTTTTTGCTCAATAGAGGAACAAGGTTGGTTTAAATGGGGTTAACTCCCGCAATAACAGCTTGCTAGGGTTGAATAGGACATTTTAGCCAATATTACCCGGGAAAAAGGCTTTTTCCTGGGTGTAGCTTATCTCTATAATTATATCAGTTAATCCCTTTTACAAACAAACTCGCTCTATTGACCAAACAGTCTTTAAAATGGTTCCAACCCCTTTAACTTTATTGATCTCAAGACATGTGAACAGGAATTTCTCTCATAGATTCTGGAAAAAAAAGTGTGGTCAACTAGAGATGGCTAAAACTTGCTATTCGTTTCTAGCCTCATGGAGACAAGCTTCACCCGAGAAAACACCTTTTTCTCGGGTAACGTTGGCTAAAACTTCCTATTCAATTCCAGCTGCATATCATGCAGGTCTCCCAAAAATCAAGCAAAAAGATTCTCACCTTGACTAAATTTATGTACTGATCAGATTTGACTGTATGTATATCGTTGACCATAGTCATCACTGTACGAACCACTTCCATGGTGTTCTCATAAACCCTGTCACCACTGCGGTCTCGCTCCATGGTAGGCCCAAGCTGATGGAAAAAAAATGCTATGATTAAGTTTATGTGATGGATGGTTTTAGTATTTTTTACTTTAAAAATGTATTCCACATGGTTTGGAATGTTTAACCTTTTTACTTGTTTAACATGTCAATTTTCCTCAAATGTAGAGCAACCTAATTAAAGGAATTATCATGATAATTAATTCACCAAACATAAATAAATGGTCAAACGGTTTGTAGGTATAGAAAACTGATATACAGAGCACTACTGGTATTTTATGCCTCAGTGAAATGCTATATCCAAGCTAGTAGAGCCAGCACTTTTACAAGTTAGAGTTCATTATAGTCGGAAATGTTGTAGTTCTGGTTCAACAAGCATACACCAACCAGTACAGATGCACCCCTGATGATCATTATATAAAGCGGCTTGTTCATGCTTCGTGAAAAATATTGCAAAGTGCAATTAACATCTAAATTTCAAAATTTTGGTAAAGAAATGAAACAATCTACCATTGTCCTTTCATACCTTTTTGACCAATTCAATAGATTTAGGCTGAATTTTTTTCTTAATATGCGAGTTCACCTATTAAAATTTAGTAAGATTCCCACATTTTTTTCCAGGCTACCAATATCAACCCCTTTCTTTACCACAATTCTGACACCTTGATTTAATCATTCTCCTCTCAAACTTACTTGTGCACTAATTGGTTTCAGTTGTACTGTTTCTGCATCTGCAGGTTCATCATACGCTATGCTCTCGTTGGCATCTTCTCCTTTTAACGCAAAAATAAGATTAAAAGAACAATCAGTTGTAATTTAATAGAGCTTAACAAACATGCAGGCATTGCTTCTTTACCAGAGCTGGAATTAATCGAAGGCCACAAAGGCCATGGCCTTCGTATTTTTGGCAATGGCCTTGATGCCCTTTAAATTTTAATGACCAACAAGGCCATTTGGCCTCCATAACCTACCTATGAGATTACATTGTAGTCAGTACAAAATCACTTGTTTGAACTTGTTTGTCCTTGGTGCGTTCTCAGTTCACATGACCTGCCCTTAAACCTGATGGGAAGATGGCCTTGCCCTGCTGGAAGCTTAATTCCAGCCCTGCTTTACTACAATTTAATAGTAGATGATAGACTCCAAGTTGTTAAAGGTCTCTCTAATGAGCAACTTTGCTACCATCATTAGGAGAAGGGGATGCCACAGAAGGGAACTGGAGGTGGTAGATATGACCTTCACAGTGCAACAGTCATTTATAAGTTACTTGAGACTACTGTGTTACTTCATGAAAGCAAGCAAGCCCAGTTGAGACTCAATTAACATTGCATAACATTGGTCCTGCTTGAACTTAAGCAATTTTAGCAATATTACCTGCAGTCTTATTCACTGAGTAAAAGTGTATGTGGACCCACAGAAAAATGTTTTAGATGTAGCTTTGTGGTGCAATATGAATATTCATATACATGAGAGTAAAAAAATGAGATGCCTGGTAGCTAACTTGCTGCAGTCCTTAGTCAAAAAAGTAAGTAAGACGATGTTTTATGGCCCCGTTTCCAACCAATTGGTTCAAGTCCAGCCGGCCACAGCCTTTTTCCCAGTTGTGGTTCACTGGTTTGTTTTCCCTCATTCCTTGCTTATGCTGAACACCAAGCACAATAACAGTAGGTTCCATTTTTTAAAGTCTTCGGTATGACCAAACCAGGAGTCAAACTCACCTTCCAGCTACAAATCGGATGCTCCAACCAATTGACCATGCAGTCTGTTCAGAGGTAGGAAACTATACGTTTGAACAAAAGAGTACAGCTGAGGACAGCTGCTAGATAGGTCATTTGTTCAACCTCTGTACGTGTTCCTGAATATCACACCATGTATTGACCCATTGATTAAAGGGGAAACACAGTAACCTCAACTTGGGATTAGAGAAGACATCTCTGCACTGCTTTATAATTGGCCCTTGTGAGTCACGTTACAATATTTTCTTCACTAAATTTAAAAATTTATGGGAGTAGTTCATCAGTTTAAACTGAATGCAATGTTAAAATTCTGCAATGTCATGAAAGATACTTGGAAAGTTGTGAGTTCTGGCTGTTGTTTCAAATTAGTTTAGGGCAACTGCTTTTGCCCTTTACTTGAGTAACAAAAAAAAAATACTCACCTTGTGCTTGACCTGCTTGATATGCTGGGTCTGAATGATGGCTGGATGGTGTCTGGAAAAAAAAAAACAAAAAACTTGTTCAAATATTTGACCAAAGTACTACTTTTCCCATTGGTAAAAAAGTAAGAAAGCAGTTAGTCGTCTTGCCTGAAAAATTGGGTATGTGGAGGAATATACTGGCAATTGATGGGAACACCGGAACAAAGAAGGTTGTGGAAAAGATTTGACTTCATTTACAGGAGATCAAGATTCTTTTATCTTTGATGATTCTAAGAAAAAAATGAATTACTGTTAAGTCTTGATAAAAAAGGAACTGTTTCAGAGTTTGAACCGCCTTTCAGATTGGTATCCAATAACGACACCACAGAGCAAACAGACCCATTTCAAAACAGAAATTTCAGAATTGTGGAATGGAGTTTCAATCGAAACCATTTTTTGGCAATAAAAATGACGCACACCAAACTTCTATCGCACCATCCTTTGCAACAGCTACTTGGAAAAGGGTGTACTGCTCAATTATTTTTTATTGTGAGAAAACATGATTAATACAAATCAGAAGTATTTGAGCTTTTTTCTAAAAGTCCCCTCGACTCTCTGGCGAAGAGCCAAGGGGTGAAAACCAAACATTTACTCCCGGAGGAGTTTTGCTCCCTTAAGGAGCTAAACGTCCCAAATGGACAAGTACGCCCTCTATTATGCAAACATGTGTCGGCCTGCTCTAGACTGGCTGTATAGAACAGAAGCCACGCCCTGGATACAGTTTGACGTCATGTCCAGGACTCCCTTAAGGAGTCCAACAGCGGCGCCCAAGATTAGGTTTGAAGACACAGAAGTATTTGAACCAGAGGATCTCATAAGTCAATGACTATGGGATATCATAACTACAATCCTGAACAAAAATGATGGGACACTTTTTCCCAAATGTAAGCAACACGTATCTACTGAATCCCTGGTCTTCCAAAATCAGCTCTCCCCTAAATCAATGTTGTCCTCTACAAAATGTAAGCAAAATTTCAAGAATTCCAACACTGAACGAGAGAGACTGTCCCATGTATTTTGGTCCAGGGTTTAGAACTAAAAAGTACACAAGATACATACAAATTCACTAGCAATGTGAAATGAATGCTTTGCACTTAAAAATGCATATTCATGAAAAGTCTGATTAAAACCAAAAGAGAAATGAATGCTTTGCACTTAAAAATGCATATTCATGAAAATTTTGCATGAAGTGGAAGAAATGCATAAAATAAATGTATTTCCTAAAGAAAGCACATTCATAAAAAAGTCTGCATAAACTACTGGCAATGTTAGGTAAATGTATGTTTATTGAAGTATGAATATTTATGTAAAGTTTACTTAGAGTACAACCTATGTGAAATAAATGTATGCACGTAAATTTGCATATTCATAAATCATGCGTAACTGAAGCAGTAGCACTGACAAATGAATGCATACACTCACATCATTAGTTCCATTAATTGATTCACTTATTTCATCTTCCTCATCTGTACCATGGAAATCAGGTCTCTGAAAAAAAAAATCAAAATTTATAGAAAATGTGATAACTTTCACATTCCTGTACTTTTAAGATTATCTGGTAAAATTCTAACTGATCCTTAAGTGGTACAGTTGCCAAAACAGAAAGGCAGTAAAATAAAACGCAAAAGTGAGGAACCTAAGTATAGGACATACTCTAGCTGAATAGTCTATCTGTTAAATCATTCCCCCCCCCATGTACCTCCACCCAAGTATAGAAACTAATAACACTCTCAATAACTGCAGTCAGTTCTCATTATTAGTGTGTATTGATCTGTGGCTGGCAATTGAGACACAAAATTCTGCCTCCAATATCTAGCTAAAATGTTGATATCATAACAAGAGTGACTCCATCACTTGGTGTATCTGATAAGGACCTCTAAGCAGAAATTCCTTCTCAGTAGACAAGAGCAAAACAACAAGAACTGAGATTTCTTGAAAGTGCTCTCAGAAGTGTCAGTGTTTATAGGTGGCCAGCCATTGTGAGTGAATGTCTGACTCTAGCCTCCCTAGCTGAAACAACAATCTCTTCACACATGTACATTTCTAAAATAGGCATTTGATGAGTATGAAAGACAAAGTCTATCACAGACATTATCAGCCCCAAACATGCATAAATCACAAAACTTTGCACAAACCATAAGGTGGGCCCTCACCAGTGTTTGTTCATTTGTAGCCAACCACTGAGAGTCCGCCTCTGACTCCAGCCTCTGTTTACGTAATTCATGCTCCATCTTCTTCATGTGAAGGATGTGTTCCTCCTCCTCCTGTTCCTGTTTTTGTTTCTCCATCATCAACCTCTCTTGCTGATGGAACAAATCAATACAACAGTTTGCTGGGATGGTGATGTCAATGGTGGGTAGAGGGCAGAGTTACCATGAGTCATAAATTGTGAGGACTTTTTGCTACAATTTCCATTTTACACTGATTCAGTGAGGACTGAAATGTCCCATGTAATATTCCTTTGGGATAGTAAGAGCCCTATATAGGCCAAAATATTGGGCCATATTATCTTGCATACATTTAAAACAGTCCCCGTAACCCTGTCTTTCTCAGGTAGGGCAGTTACTTTTGTCTGATCCCTTATGTATATTTTTAGACTGTCCAATTTTCTGTCCAAATGACACATTTTAATAAAATCTGACCATTTCATCAGTTTTTGAAATTTTGGGACCAATTGACCATGCAGCCCCCTTTGAATGTATGACAAACATTACTTACGTGACAATTTTTTCATACATACAGTTAAGTACTTTGCCATAATGGAATGTTTTTCTCAGGTCGGTATTGAGTTTTGCCTGACTTGTCAAATCCCCCCCCCCGACTGAGACAAAAGACATTTAGTTAGAAAGATTTCTAAAATTTTTACACCCGAACTCCCTGACCTGTATGGTATGGTGAAGTGTAATTAATGTGTAGGTTATACATATGAGAAGTGTATTAAAAATATGGTCATAAATTTCTGAGGTGGAATGAAGCGTCTGTGGGTACACTATCGTATAAATATTAACATCATACTAATATTAACAGAAACACAATGAAATTACCCTGAAAATATGTGTTAGATGGAAAACTGAAATATGAAATCATCTCACAACATAAACAGTTATCATATTGTATCAAACTTGATACATACACTTGGTGTGACACTTAGCTGACCTTTATATGTTTGACAAAATTTACAACAACCTTGTGAATATTCCATTTCCTCCTATTAACACACCTTCCATCAGAAATGCTCACTATTATAATCATATAGACGAATCTGATCAGCCCTTGTGTTTATAGTGAATGTAGGTTGCCATTAGTGGGGTCCATCAGCCCTAAATGGTCTTCATTTATTATCTATGTGAATTTCAAACCCTCATATTTAGTAATATTAAAGGAACCAAGATCCAATTTAGTGCATAACCATTCATGATGCAGGTTAGCAAGGAAATTGAAATATTAAAAGGTAATAGACTCTAGTTACGGCCGCTTGATATCAGACCATCACTTGCTGTCCGGATTTGTGTATAGACGAATCTGATTAGGGCTTTTTTTTAGTAACTGTGCGCAGCCATTAGTGGGGTCCATCAGCCTCTAATCGTCTTCATTTATTGTCTATGTGAATTTCAAATCCTCATATTCAGTGAAGTTGAGAAAATTAAGATAAACTTCAGTGTGCAAACATCCATGGAACAGGTAAGGGAGGAAATTTAAAGATTAAAGGTAATGGACCCCAGTAATGGCCGACTAAAATCAGACCATCACAATCTGTCCGGATTCGTGTATACAGACCCTGTACAAATACCAGTTCTTTGTGAGCAGCACTTGCCTTTGGAATGCTATTCCCAAACAATCAAATCAAACCATCTGTTTCATCCTTCCCTGCTACTACAAACTGTATCCTCCCCAGATCAGAGAGATTGGACCCATCTACACACATGGGTCCTCCCTCAGTCAACTCTTTAGAGACCTTGTTGTTTGCTTTCATTTGCACTTGTTGCTTCCTGGGTTTGGTTTTTGGTTTTGTCTTTGTATTTTAGTTTTGCATCAGTGACACCTTTTGCTTTGTTGCATCTTCCTTATGGGCTTCTTAACTGCTACAGTAACTGTTCACTCTGTGATGGCTTTTATGGCCCTTTGGAGTTGTAATTGAAGACTGGAAAGGACACTTGAAAGTCCAACTTTTTGATAAACCTGATGACCTACTATACTTGCATCTTCCACACTATATATATGTATATCACACTCACTATATATGACCCTCTCTTGCACAATTCCTGAAGCCAATTTCCTAGCCATATAATATTCCATTTGGTTGAGAAAAGGGGGGGGGGGGAATGCAAGGAGGGGGATGCACTAAATATATATTGATTATCCAATGAAAATTATGCTCTTCTCATAATGGCAAATGCCCCCCACCATCATCTTTTGAATAAGTTCCATCCTGTATCCTCATTTACTTGAGTTAAATTCCTACAGAATGACTCTTTCTTTGCATGAGCAAATGTCTGAAAGTTCACTGTATATTCGCTTTAACGACATATGTTAGTATGTCTCCCATGGTACTAGATACTATACATCTCTCCCTATATCATCTACTTTGCATTTTTTTGTTTAAATTATTTTTCCTGGTTTTCTTTTTCACTACTCTGCAGCCTACCCCTTCTCTTGTCTAAGCCATGATCTCCCCCCCCCCCCCCGACTTAAAATAATCCTTTTTGTCAACAGTAGCCCAACCTTCATAGCCACATGCAAACCTGTTACCTCATAGCTGGTCGGCCGATGGATGGTCTCTGGATCGGAGTGATGGTAAGGCGCTTTGGCTCCGCTGGCAGGTAGTTTTTGTGAGGAATCATAATGCATAGATGGCCCTGGATAAGTAGGAAATCCAGGCCGAGAAGGCTAATGGTGCCAGAAGGAGTTCAGAGGAGAAAGAGAGTGATCGTTTGTTAGTGAAGATGATGGAAGGATGTTAAATGATTACATTGCAATGCACACACATTGAACTTGGTCATGAAACTTGTGACATGAACGACTTTGTGTAAACTTCATGATTTAGTAACGATGAAATTAACGAGAAAGAATGAGTGATAAAACACAACATGACAAGTTTGACAAGTATGACAAGTTCGGAATTTTTTTCTCTTTTGCCTTTTGCTGAACAGCAAAGCTTTATGGTGAGCTTTGGTATGACTAAGAAAAAATTTGGGGAAAGGGGATGAGGGTGGGGTATTAATACTTTCATGTTTGCTTTTTGCCTCACTCTGGAAAGACCTTAACTAACACACATCTATGACAAGTTGCATTTTAACTTTTTTGGTTTGTTGCTAATGGAGGAAACAGCCACTCTAGGGACAATAAGGTAGTATGCTGTTCTTTTTGAGTAGAGAGAGGGTTGAATAAGGAGAAAGCTAGGAAATGATAAAAGGAGCTATGTGATATCAGATGGAGTTACCTACAAAATGCATTGCCTACAATCTAGGCACGTGTGCTATTGATAGACAATACTACAAAGCAAAGAGGAAGATTTGGAGAAAATTACAGAAAAATTATACTCTGATGAAATCGAGAGAGAGTTCCCACAACCACAGTTTTTAATAGCTGTTTGTTAGTTAGTAAAAGACAGTATTATACCTCAACTTATAACATTCTAAATTAATCTGGTGACCCCTACAGTGTTTTGCTAGCACAGGGCACTAGCACAGGGCACTGCACTGTTTTCCCTAAGCCATTGATCATGTACGACTGTTTGAAACATTCAAATGCAATATTTCAAAACACGGGTTTTGCACATTAATGGTTACAAAAGATTTATTAGGGACACACTTGAACAAACAGAGCTAAGGTGATATTTGCTATGTGCTTCTGCTGTATACTTGTATTCAGATGGGAGAGAGGGGAGCAAACATTTGACAGTAGCTCTATAAGACTACAACTCTGCTTTAACCTACATCTACTGATTGTAACTGACATGATTTTCATTTAACACAAACATGAACATCTCTAAGTTTGAAATGTTAAACAAACAATGAACTTGAATCTCCAGTGCTTTCAACTGTATGGTTATAGCTTAACCACTTCATTCCACCACACATTTTTGTGAGAAATTTCGTCAAACAAAGATTCAAGGAAAATGACTCAAAATTTCACTCTTAATTTAAGTACATTAACAACATAATTTACAGGAGCTGCAGACACTGAAGTGTCTTCTGGTCCTCTTTTCACCCACTCTATTTTCACTCTTTCTTTACTCAGTCATTACCCTTTCCCTCCCACATGACCTATTTCTCCCCTCTCCATGACCCATCCCTTCCCTCCACATGACCGATCCCTCTCTTCCACATGACATATTCCTCCCTCATCAAGACCCATTCTTTCCATCCCCATGACCTATCTCTCCCCTCCCCTTGGCCTATCTCCCTATACATAATTCTTTTCTATTACAGCATCATAATGTTTTTTCAGTCTATGCTTTTCATCTGTTAAACTCTACTGTCACTAGTCCCAATTCTTCTTCTACGCCCTCTTTTCATTTAATGCCTTTCAGCTATTTTTACAAAATTCTACCATTTTTCATTTTGATTCAGTTCTTTGTTTGCAATAGACAGACATTGAAGACAAACAGCAATTCATGACACAAATGTAGCATGTGACTCAAGGTGAAACTAGCTTTTTGATATGGTTACCATGACACCCCCTTCCCTTGGATATACTAGCTTTATCTCTGGAAAATACAAGCCTTCATGATGAATACTTTATCTCCACTTTGTTTTTTTAAAACTTAATTATAAACATTTTGCTTTTTAATACATTTTTTGGTTCTAAACACAAAATTGACTTTTCTGTCCTGTATGCCCCAAATAATATTCCCTAGCTGACCAATGTGTCAATAGCTCTCAAGGCATCTGACCTTCACTTTTTGTGTTTAGAGATGGGGTAATCTTTAATTTTTTTACTTTTTGTGACATTTGTAATTCCTGATGAGATTCCCCCAGAGATGGGGTAATCTTTAATTTTTTTACTTTTTGTGACATTTGTAATTCCTGATGAGATTCCCTTACTCTGTGCGGTAACTGTTGCCACAAAACATGAATCCCTAAGTAGAGTTCCACGTTTTTCTAGACTATGATACACAACTGGCTCTTCTCATGTACAGCAATATTTAAATATCAAAGTAATTTATTAAAAAGCTTTAAATTTGATTGTGCAAAATTACAATATACACTAGTCCTTCTTTGATAGGGGAGGGGAGGGCGGCAAGGAGGGGGGCATGATATGCCAAACACGTAAAACATATCAAAAAGGTTATTTCATCAGAGAAACTTTTTTTAAATGCACTGCTCTTTGCAACACATGGAATGCTTTGTTTTTTCTTGTGGTTTTGCAATATAATGAAACACAGGGTATGGTCATACCTTTGGTGGGGGTTCATCAGGAATATGCCACATGGATGCTATCCTTCTGTTTTCAGACTGCATAACTGATTCTTTCTGTTCTTTCTCTTCTAAAAGAATTTCACTGGAAATATAATAAAAGAAGAAGTACCCCATCATTTTACATCTATTTGTGCCACTATATGCACATACATTCAATATGTAAGGAAATGATAGCATGTTTCACAATAATCATATATACTTTTACAGTTTGTAGATAAAGCTTTAATTAATTATTACCAGTCTTCATCAATTCTTGAAAAATTCCAATCAAACTTGTAGCTTGTGGCAAGGTAGGAGGGGGGGCTTTTGGAGGGAAACTATTCCTTTCAGGTGAGGCTAAATGTGTAAAATGCTGCACAGCAATAGCAACCAGTGGCTTTCTTAGGGGGGATAAAACATTTCAGGTGACTCCTCCGTTTGTTGTATCCGATTAAGAATTTCGCATTTAGATACCACCTTGGCAACACCTAAGTTCAACTAAACAAACCTTGAAACAAACATTCTCTGTTTTGATTTTTTTGACTTCGTTCCACACCATGAAAGGTAGGAATGACTACACTACATTTAACTAGCAAACCTACAAACTCCATTCACAAAGTCAGGTTTGCATCTATGCCTTTAAGTTACACTTTGACCCATTTCTATAAAAACATCCCTCTTTTACCACCCTCTGATCAAAAACAGTTTGAAAATAAAAGGGGAAGGAACAATACTCCTCCTCAGCAAGGTTAAATTACCGAAACAAAAATATGGTTGAAATGCTAGACAATTACCTGAGGTCCTGTACAGTTTTATTATTAACAAAGAAATGTAAATATTGATAGCAGGAACTATTTCTTTCCTGGAAGTTCAAACGTCACTGTATCTTGCTCTACGTACAGCTTGGTCTTGACATTTTGGTATCAAAGGAAGTGATTTTACTTATCACACAATGTAAACTTCCTCTATACTGCACTATAGCATGTTTGTAGAAAATTGGTACAAACCAGAGTGCGTACATTTTAAAGTTGACAAAATACTGTAATGTTTTCAAGAATTTGAATTAAAGGACCTTGGTTGACATTTCCAGGACCTATAAAACAATCATTCAGATCCCATATTCCCAATTTTTTCCACAAAATAAAGCATTTGAACATTGTGAAAATGGAATGTATAACAAGTCCACTAGCTTGCTTTAAAATCCCTGATCTTTCCATGACCTTTATAAAAATTGTTCAATTTTCCTAATTTTCCAGGCCTGGAAATTCAAATTTCAGTTTCCCTGACTTTCAGGAATTTCCAGGACTTGTGCAAACCCTGCAAATATTAATCCACTTTGTCACACCATTTGAGACAATTAAAGAGATAAAGGGACATATTAAGAATAAAAAGCATTGCATCACTGAAACAAAACAAAATGTTTCTTAAAGTTTACTAAGGAAAAACTATGTTCTCTGTAGGCAGGTTAAAAAAAAAAAGAAAAAAAAAAAGATCAGACTACACTTACTACAATCTCATCTTTAGGTCTTGAAAGGTTGGTCTCTTTGAAGGCTCATATGACCAACAAAGGGTCATTACACTGTACAATGTTGGCGGGCATCCTGAGGGCATTGGTAACCTCTCCCCATTTTCAATTCTTCCAATCACATCATTGTTTTTGATACCCTGGAATGGCTTGATGCCATACATGAGGATCTCCCACATGCATACACCTGAAGGGGAAAAAAATAAATGTTTTGTAGTTGTAAATTTGTAACCCCTCTTCCCCCCTCTCTCAAAAATAAAACCTCTTTCAAGCATATTCATAACATTCATGACTCAACCTGAACCGCATTTGTGAACCATAACCTTCTATCAGTAGTGTTCAACTAGTTTTTGATCATGTCCTCTTCCCTCCCTCACATATTGTTTGTTATCATACCCCCTCTACCAGTAGCCATATCAACAAACCATATTCCCTCAAATGCCTCTACCCCTTCCCCCTCCCCCCCCCCATCGTGAACCATGTACATCTTGTACACCATTAATATTTTACTTTTCTATTTGCTGGCCAATCCTCTACACCAGATTGCTGTAAAATTTATCATAAGAAAATCAACCAATCAAAATTTCTAAAATACTCCATAGGAAAATGTCACAATCCTACATGACATAAACTAATGCATTAATCATTACTGCACATAAAATGTCAATCATTTATAAATACAGGTGTTCCACTTCCTTCACACTCAGTAAAAACTGTTACAAATTTAAACAAATTTTCCACTTCTAAAATTGTATTTCAGGTGAATGACCTAGGATCCAGAACCTTTCAAACCTCACGAAACCCCTGATAAATCATTAATAACTTATATATTCGGTGCAAACTTTGTTTGCAAGATTTAGTTCCTAGACTGGCTTAACTTAACCAAAGTATGTTGCACAGAAGAAATTACAAGAAGGTACCTGGGAGAAATATTGGTTTGCCTGGTTTAATTTATTTAATTTCTACTTTAAAATTTTTTATCTAATATAATTAATATTACATATAATATTTTACTTTTCAAACATATTTTTGTGATTAATTTCAATAATTCCCAGCACATCAGGGGTGCCTTACCTTTTAAATCAAATAAATACACACAAAAAAAAACTTCTTTTCACTTTTTCCACACCCACTGTAGTTAACTTGGGATCAGTCCATGGTCTACCTGTAGATGATTGACTGCTCAGACACTCCTGTTGAATGCATTTTTAAAATCAAATAAAAGAAAAAGAAATAGAACTTACCAAACATCCACACATCACTAGCTGTTGTAAACCTTCGAAAGTTTATAGATTCTGGTGCCATCCATTTAATTGGCAACTTTCCTTTAGAAGCTGTAAAAATTCACAAAAAAGTCAGAATTATCTTATTTTATTTTGTCTTTAAAGAAAGAATGTGTTCAACTTTTCACTTAAAAATTTTTCCTGATAATTGACAGAATCTTGTACTACATGTGAAAAGTTAATAACAAATATATCCTGTGTAGTGATTCACATCCACTGGGGACATTGCCATGTATGGGGAAACCCAAACAGGTTTTTATTTTGTGAGCACAGCCAATCCCTTCTCCACTCTCTGGTTTGAGAAACTGAACAAAACTGTTTCCTGATAAAATGTGACCTCCAAAATCCTTGGAAGGGAAACCAAGGCCAAAGCACCATCCACTGAAAATCAAGAAGTAAGAGGACTTAGAGTGGACACCCTCTCAGGGAGGGAACCTTCAATTTCCACAGTTTAATAGTCCTGTCAGGTCTATACAATGCTCAAAATAAGCAGTTGTCCGCCTGCATCTGATAAGTGGTTTTTGTCTGGGACAACTAATTTTTGGGACAACTAATGTTTATCACATGGTTGTCCACTTGCCCTAGCCCCAAACAAGTACTCTATGTCTGGGACAACTTATGTTTGTCACCCAGCTGGTTGTCCACTTGCCCTAGCCCCGAACAAGTACTTTATGTCTGGGACAACTAATGTTTGTCACCCTGCTGGTTGACCACTTGCCCTAGCCCCAAACAAGTAGTTTATGCCTGGGACAACTAATGTTTATCACCTGGTTGTCCAAGGGACAACTATTACATACTTGTCTACACACTTACTGTCAGCCTGCTTCATGTTAACACTTACAACTATTATCTCCCCGCTGACCATGCAACAACCATTTATTCCTGTACTTGTCTACACACTTAATGTCAACCTGCTTTATTTTGAAACTTATTGTTTGGAAGTAAAATTTCCGTAGAAGGGTTCTCTATGTATCACAATGTACTTGATTGTATGCGAGTGTGGCTATAGTATACTACATGACTACAGTCTGAGTTTCCACAATATTCAGTGAAACCTTATGACAGGCAATAATTTTATGGTGGGGCAATTAAAAATTTAAAAAGGATATTCAAAGTTTTTTAACCACTTGTTCCTAGAAAAACTGATTATTTAACACTGACTTCAAGTCCTGGTCTTTATTAGGTAGATGAGATTTAACGACACCCCAACACTTCCTATGTACATGGACAGAGCATAAAAAAAGGCACACCAAGATGGCCGCCGTAAAGCTATAATTTGCATGATTTGACTGAGGGTCTGACATATTTTCACCAAAATTTAAGCTTGAATGGGAAGTATTATCATATTCCTGCAATAAGGGCAATGACTTTGACCGTACCTTGCATTACTTCGAAACTTTTTCAATTTTCTTGCATAATCTGTTGTTTTTTAACTACTTGAGGACGTACAAAACTTTCACACGCAAAACCACAGCACGTTGTTGTATTGTGTAGGACAATACTAACTTGACCAGTACATACTTTTTCTAAAGCCGTCTCGACTCTCTGGCAAAGAAATGTTCAATAAAAGCTAAAGATTAGTCCAGAAGGTCTCTCTGCTTCCCAAGGAAGCTATGTCACAGTACATTGCACAGCTACAAACTAAAATTTCAGAATTGCCAGATGCTTAGATCACAAACCTTTGTAGTATGAATGGTCATGTAGCAATCTTGATAATCCAAAATCCCCCAGCTTGACATTATCTTTTGCAACGACCAAAACATTCCTTGCAGCTATATCTCTGAACAAAGAGGAGAGAACATTAGAAATTCTTTTTAAAAAAGGAAGAATAAGGCCTTCTCTTTGACTCTTCTATAAAGAAGACTTCGTAGCTACTGAATTGAACCTTAGACTTTACAATATATCCTGAGAACATTTTTCTAATGACATTGGAGACAATGAAAGCATATCCTTAGATCGTCTAAAAATAGATTAAACAATTTTTTAACTTATTGTTCCTGGAAAATCACTTCAACTTTGATGACTAGAATCTAGTTTCTTCCTCCCCCTAAACCACAAATCCACAAAGAGTATCCACCCACACACTGTGCACATAAACAATAAACATCTAGACATATCATGACATAATTAAGATTTATGAATGTTGTTAAAGGGGGAAAGGTAGGAAGAAGGCATACATTATTATTGAGAAACACAAGAAACACCCTTTATGACCGAAACTGTCCAAGGAAAATTGTAGGGAATAAACTGCAATCGTCAAAAGCCTCACTTAAAACTCACCTATGTACAAATTTCTTGCTTTCTAAATAGGACAGTGCTGTACTGAGTTGGTATGCATAAAGAATAAGCAAGGCTAAGTGTAAATCTTCAGCATACGTTTGTAAGAAAGACCTCATCTGGAGAAAAACAGTAAAAAAAAATTACAATAAGACAACAGAGTTTACAACATTACGTGAAAAAGCCCTTTACTAAAACTGCCTACCACTAAACAGTCTAAAACCTGACTTTTGGGTTGAAGTTGGATTTGGGTTTTAATTGATCGTAATTGGGAAGTTGGGTTTTAATTGATCGTAAAACCCAAAAGTTTTAAGCCACTCCAATGCTTTGTGGGTTTTATCATATTTTTATTGATTTTAGGGTTGGAGTGGCTATAAATTGTAGGTGCAAACATCAAGTAAAAACCTGACTTAACTGCACAAAAGTTGATCCAAACATGAAAGGCAAAGCGGTAAATACACAGTGGTCATAATATATATATAAATGACAAGTGCTTGTTCAATTCTTGACCAGGTTATAACATTAAACCCTTGTTGAGGGTTCTTCTATTAAAAAGTCATTCTATAACCTGGGGGCCGTTCCACAAAAAGTTACGCACAATCTTAAGTTTGATTCACCATACTTAAGCCAACAGTAAATCATACTTAAGATAGTGCGTTAACTCTTTGTGGAACGGGCCCCAGGTTTTAATATGGGGAAGGGGTGGAGGTGGGGTGGATGGGGATAATGGTGGGGGATTTGCTTCTACGCAGATAATGCTTTTAAAGTGCAGACTAATTGTTGACATTTTAAGCGGCTCATTGAGTTGGTTCTTGAAATTCAACAAATTTTTCCAAACCTGTGAAGTATTCTTCAAATACCAATGACTAAGGGTCAAACTAAGACAATCCCCATACCCTACATACAAATAACTGTGGTATGAGTGAGTATTTAACGGTTCACTTTGGTTTTCAAAAATTTGTGACCAGACACTTTTTCAAATTATACACAAAACTGTTGCAAGTCACGACATCACAAAATTCAAAATTTTAACTTTTTCCATAACTATTGGGTATGAAGTTTGGCCCATCTGCTAACTTTAAGCATTGTCATGTGTTAGTGACCCTTAAACAAACTCATTAAGTAATCAATATCAACTCAACAAGTCCCTTTATATATAATATGGATCCACCAACACTTCAGCTATTCAAACTTCATATTTGGAATTGCAATTCAGAATCGGGAATAATGAGGCAGGGATTTTTCAGACTTTGTGGATCACAATCCCTCTGCATGAGTGGTGAGGTTATTATTATATACTTGTCCATGATCTAGACAAAGAAAAATACACACGGGAATGCAGTTTGTATAAACAAAGTATGAGAGGGACTTCAATTTTACCTTCAGCCTGGGTATTAATATGCTAATTATGCCTTTTTCCTATGACCATGAGCCTGTAAATCAATGTCTTAATAAAGGAGCATTTTAGAATCCCCAAAATATAAACTAAAAGTAACATTTATGGTTTACATAACTTTTAGCCATGTATTATTAAGTTGATTGCTTCCAGCATGGAGGGGCTGTGTGTTTGGTCTAACGGTAAACAGCATCTGCCTCTCACATGGAAGGCCTAGGTTCTATTCCCAGAAGTCATCCCAAAGACTCTACAAATGGAACGTACTGCCATTGTGCGTGATGCTCCGCATAAGCAATGGAGTAGGGAAAACAAGCCAGTGAGCCACAACTGGAAAAAAGGCAGTGGCTGGCTGAACTTGAACTGATAGGTTGGAAACTGGGCCGTAAAACTATATCTAACTAGCTCTCCAGCATGATAGCTGATTTACGTGTAAAGGACAAAAGAGTGTTGCCTGCTGTCCTATTTCTTTATAAATGGGTCTTGAGAATCGTGTGACATTTTTCCTTCTAAAATTAAATTTCACAAGAGTAAGCGCTTGGTCCACCTAGGATATGTAATATCTTTATCCTGAAGACATCCACCTCAATTCCACCTCAAATCAGGGTTCTGCGGTTTTCAACACTGTGTTTGCTTTAATCAAGCATGATTACCAGTATTTATGGCACTGATGTCCTGTATTTTATAACATTTTACAGAAACTTGTGAAAAAGTTGACCTTGTTACTATGGTAGCACTACTCAATCAATCAAACTCAGAGTAAATGAGGAAAGAGACTGGAAAACATGGGGTTAACCTATGGTTTTGCCATATTGTAAACACAGGGTAACACCAAGGGTCATGAGGTACATGAGACCAAAAATGGAATGCTTGGATTGTAGCTTTGTTTGCTCCCTAGGACTTCAGCAAATGAAATAGGTTTGTGACTGTTCAAAGAGGTACTTTATAGAGTAGAGTAGAGGAGAGGAGAGGAATTAAAACTGTCTGGGATGAAACCAATTTAACTATTTCTTTCTGCTATACTACATTACCACATTGTAAGCAACTTACAACTGTAACTAAGCAAAGTTAAAGATTTCAGGAAATAGGTTATTCAGCCCAATCAGGAAGCAAGCAGGCTTTCACTGTTTGTTCTATAAATTGGTCAAAATACTGCCTGTGGTTAATCTGGCTTGAATCAAGTTCCTGCTAGCCAATGACTCAAAAGCTTTGGTTTCACGGGCATTTTGTACCAATTTTCAAGTTGGTCAAAACTGCTTTCTAGCAGTGACTTCAATATTTTCATGTGAAGCTACTTCCAGGGCAAATATTTGAAGCAGGTGTATAATTTTTAATACGATGCAAACATCGAATTAAGGAAGACAAGAATATCTCTCTCCCCTACCCAAATAAAAGCAGATCAGGTCAATAAAAAATTCAATAGAAGTGGGATCATTATTGAACCTCTTGATCTAGTAGTTAGATAGAGTTTTATGGCACAGTTTCTAATAGGTTCAAGTCAAGCTGGCCACGGCCTTTTTTCCAGTTGTGACACACTGGATTGTTTTCCCTAGGTGGTGGTGGTGGTGGTGGTGGTGGTGGTGGTGGTGGTGGTGGTGGTGGTGGTGGTGGGGGTTGGTGACTTGGGGGTAGGATGGTTGTGCCCTTATACCCCTTACTGTACCAACACTGATCATGCCACCTTTCATTTGACATGTAGGCCACTTCAGGCACTATTACACAATTACATAACATGCACTATTACATAACAGGCACTTTTGTACAACAGGCACTAGTAAAGATATGCACCACACTGTAGAGCCATATTCACTTGTGATCATCAGTTTTGAAAGGACCTTAATTTTAGTGTAAAAGGATGAAATTTTCTGACTATTTTGAGTTATTTTGTTGTTGTCAGATGTCCCATAAAAACTGGAAGCACATGGATAACAGTAGCAACAATATGTTTTTTTTACAAAGTCATTCTACATTTGCACAGATCACTGACTTAAAACAATGCAAGCTGTAAGCATGCCACTTGCCCTTACGTGAAAGTGAAACTAACTGTAGAAGGAAGCTGGTAATTAAGTAGCCATTGTTGTATGGTAGCATTCAATTTATTTACTCAGCAAAAACAGTAATAAAAACCACCTCAGTCAAATTGAAAAAAAAAAGGTGTTTATTTCCAGCCAATAGCAGCATGAACGCAAAAGTTTGCTAAGAGTAACAAAGGGTAATGGGGTGGGTTGGTCTAGCTTGTGAGGGAATGAGGAGAGAGAAATATGAAGGAAACATATTACTACAAGGGAAACATTATGCGAAGTGCATAAAGTTTACGTGAGGCATACATGAGGGCAGTAAAGGTAGAAGTATTCACTGAGGGCAGGTTGGGTTTCAGGGGAAAGAGCATAATATGTGCAAGCTAGAGCACTAGTATTGCTAGACCAGCAATACATCACCTATTAATATACATCACCTGTGCAATATACATGAAAATCACTTGAGAACATGTGAATATTGTCGTCACCTGTCACTTCTTATTCTTAGAATATAAACCAGCATTCTGGCAGCTCACATTACATCGAATGTATTACGAAATAAAATCAATAAAAACCAAAATTGACAAAAACAAAGCCTTTGAGTACTGGGCTTGAACTAACCTCCCCAAATGGTGCTAGTTCCATTACGATCCATATTGGTGGTTCTGTGCAGACTCCGATTAATTTGACTATATGTGGGTGATCAAACTGTTTCATAATATCTGTAGGAAGAAATGCAAACCAAAGTATGATGAAACTGATAGAACTTTGACCCTAAAAATATATTACTGTAGTTCATAAACACAAGCAGGAAATTTACTCTTAAAATTCTGAAGGAAGCCATGTACATATAAGCGGTGGGTAATTGATATATTTTATGCATGCAATGTTTACGTCAAGATATGGAAAACAGCTATAAATTGTGGGAATCCCAAGAGTTTGAGATTCATTTAGATCATAGTATTACCTAGCAACCATAGTGTTTTACATGACCAAACCAGAAAGCCAAAAGGCTTAGTGATTCCTTGCCGCTGAAATGTAAGGCCTTTTTTCACATTGACATTGCTTGGCAATGTTTTTCAATTAACAGGGCTCCATAATGTGCCCACAAAGTACACATGCAAGGCATCCAATCTTCTTACATTGAGATCCCCCTTGCCCGTTGTGAACCCAAATGACATTTGACCTCCACCAAAAACTTCTGGGACCATGTATTCACTATGTGCCATCTACAGGACAAGTTACAGGACCCTACAAGTGACATTTCTTGAAAGACTGTGCAGGAAAGCTTGTCAGGCTTTGAACATGCTGACTCCAAATGAACTTTGACCTTTCAGAAAATCAATAGGGATCATTTACTCAATATGACCAATCCACACACTAAATATGAGCACAGTCACATGTAACTCTTGAGATATCGTGTTTACGAAGTTTTGACCTTTTGACCTCTCATGACCCCAAATGACCTTTGACCTCCACCAAAAACAATAGGGATCATGCACTCAATATGGCCAACACACTCGCCAAATATGAGTATAGTCACATGTACCATTTTCGAGACATCGTGTTTACGAAGTTTTGACCTTTTGACCTCTCGTGACCCCAAATGACCTTTGATCTCCACCAAAAACAGTAGGGATCATCTACTCAATATGGCCAAGGCACACACCAAATATGAGATTAGTCACACTTACTCTTCTTGAGATACTGTGTTTACAAGCAATTTTTAAGGAATTTACCTATTGACCTCTCGTGACCCCAAATGACCTTTGACCTCCACGAAAATCAATAGGGATTATCTACTCAATATGACCAACCCACACACCAAATATGAGCATAGTCACATGTACCGTTCTGGAGATATCGTGTTTACAAAGTTTTGACCTTTTGACCTCTCGTGACCCCAAATGACCATTGCCCTCCACGAAAATCGACAGGGATCATCTACTCAATATGACCAACCCACACACCAAATATGAGCATAGTCACATGTACCATTCTCGAGATATCGTGTTTATGAAGTTTTGACCTTTTGACCCCTCGTGACCCCAAATGACCTTTGACCTCCACCCAAAACAATATGGATCATCTACTCGATATGACCAACCCACACACCAAATATGAGCATAGTCACATGTACCGTTCTCGAGATATCGTGTTAACAATGTTTTGACCTTTTGACCTCTTGTGACCCCAAATGACCTTTGACCTCCATCAAAAACAATATGGATCATCTACTTGATATGACCAACCTACACACCAAATATAAGTATAGTCACATGTACCGTTCTCGAGATATCGTGTTTACAAAGTTTTGACCTTTTGATCTCTCTTGACCCCAAATGACCTTTGACCTCCACCAAAAACAATAGGGATCATCTACTCAATATGGCCAACCTACACACCAAATATGAGCATAGTCACATGTACTGTTCTTGAGATATCGTGTTTACGAAGTTTTGACCTTTTGACCTCTCGTGACCCCAAATGACCTTTGATCTCCACCAAAAACAATAGGGATCATCTACTCAATATGGCCAACCTACACACCAAATATGAGTATAGTCCCATGTACCGTTCTCGAGATATTGTGTTTCTGAAGTTTTGACCTTTTGACCTCTCGTGACCCCAAATGACCTTTGACCTCCACCAAAAACAATATGGATCATCTACTGGATATGACCAACCTACCCACCAAATATGAGTATAGTCACATGTACCATTCTCGAGATATCGTGTTTACGAAGTTTTGACCTTTTGACCTCTCATGACCCCAAATGACCTTTGACCTCCACCAAAAACAATAGGGATCATCTACTCAATATGGCCAACCTACACACCAAATATGAGTACAGTCCCATGTACCGTTCTCGAGATATGGTGTTTACGAAGTTTTGACCTTTTGACCTCTCGTGACCCCAAATGACCTTTGATCTACACCAAAAACAATAGGGATCATCTACTCAATATGGCCAACCTACACACCAAATATGAGATTAGTCACACTTACCCTTCTTGAGATACCGTGTTTACAAGCAATTTTTAAGGAATTTACCTATTGACCTCTCGTGACCCCAAATGACCTTTGACCTCCAAGAAAATCAATAGGGATCATCTACTCAATATGACCAACCCACACACCAAATATGAGCATAGTCACATGTACCGTTCTCGAGATATCGTGTTTACAAGATTTTGACCTTTTGACCTCTCGTGACCCCAAGTGACCTTTGACGTCCACCAAAAACAATAGGGATCATCTACTCAATATGGGCAATCCACATGCCAAGTATGAGATCCCTCGGACTTACCCTTCTTGAGATATCGTGTTTACAAGCCAAAGCGTCACATACGCACACACACACACGCACACACACACAGACACACACACATACACACGACATCACCATCGCATAGATTCCTTGCCTGCCTACGGCAAGGAATCAATAAAAAAGAGGTGCATTGATGACTTATTTCCTGCCTTACACAGGAAAAATTCATAACAACCTGACTTCAAATACAGCACAATCCTTCTTAATTTACCATGGGATGGTTAAATGCTTTATTAAAAAGACCTAGCTGGCTGTGTCACCACCAAAATAATAATGGTTTTGCAAAAGTGAGGTACAACCCCCACTGCTGAATCACAAATGCAAATAATAAAAAAACTGAAAACCAGAATTTTTTTTTATACAAACACTCCTAGGTATATAACTGAAACTTTATTGTATTATTGCAAATTTAAGGAGAGTCAGTCACAAAGGTTAAATGTCGGCCTAAAATAGTAATTTGAAAATTTTAGCAGTTCTGCTTGAAAAATTAAACATAGAGATCTGGTCACGAAGTAGAAAGGGGCTGCATTCTAACTTTGTGACTAATACAGTAGAAATTCACTGAGACTGTTAAATTACTCATGGAGTGCATGACTCTTAATGACTAACTTATGGATGATAAATTTGGCTGGGAAGGAATATTTACAGATGATAATTTGCCTTGAAAGAATATACGTTTGAATTCTTGAAAGACACAAGTGTGCAATATAAAATGAAAAGAGTACATTTCTAAATACAACATCGTGAAAAGGATTCTGCAGCAACAATTTGCAAGTTAGTTTTTTCATTCACATAACTGCTGCCATGTATTCAAAATTGAAACCTATTCGAAATTTACTGAGATTTATTCTTACTGTACCACCCATACAATTACAAGTTTGAAAGCAAAAAGTTGAGAAATCACAGAAATCAAATGAATATTTGCTGTGCATATCAATGATTGTGTCAGGCACACAGCCAAGATTTTTCCAAGAAAGATGTTTTTCCAGTGTTTCTTGGGAAACAGGATCAAGAGGAGAAGTCATGTGTGCTCCTTCTCTTTGAAAAAGAAAAAAAAAAATCAATATTTTTATGTCTTTTACTGTCTTTAGTTGAAAAATGGTCTAAAACTTGTGCCTGAAATGTAATAATTCCATTATTTTTTTTTCAAACTATGGTCATGGAGGTTTCCACCACTCCCTTGGCAATGAGCCTGAATTAAATAAATTTTAGAGTAAGTTACATGTAAGGATAAGATCCATCATGACAGATGGAAAACAATTTGTAGATCGTTACAACAATGACCTATTGTACCAGGAAATGCAACCCAAGTCACTGTATTTTTGAAAGTAAAGTTTCGTGAGAACTTTAAACTGTTGATTTTTTCCACGTGAAATCATTCAATTCTAACTTTCCTTTCAGGGCGTGTATTATGCATGCAAAAGTATCAAGATATAAAATACTGATTAGCCATGCTCTGCCTTTCAGTTTGCATTTCCATATAAGGCCACATGAAGGCAATTGGTTTGATTGTCACAAACAAAACAACTAAAAGAAACTTTGTAAGGCCTATTTGAATATATGAAGTGACATATCTTAAATGACCTTTGACCTTGGCACTGCGTACAATGCAGGTACCCCTATGTGGATGAGTCATATATATAATACAGGGTACTTAAAGGTACCTAGTTGCATGCAGTTTCTTTCAGACTTCGTATAAATGACTATAATACAATTACACAAGCTTGCAGGACTGCCTCCAATGACCATAGTAAAGGTGAGAAAGTGTACTACTTCTTGTATACCTAATGAAATTATCACACCAAGTACTGTACTCTTTACTAGGCGATTTACTATGCAGGTTCACTAGATTGAAAGTTCCCTTAATTAATGGTTCACTAGTTCTAACTGATCTGAAAAATACAGACACATTTTGTGATCAATATTGCACTAGTCCATAAGTTTGATCTCGTGAGCCTTGCACATAGTGAGCCCTGTACCTAGTGAGCACTGCATCTAGCTAGTGAACTTTGCATCAAGTGGCCTTGCATTTAGCAAACTTTCATTTTAGTGAATCTTCAATCTAGAGGGCCTTTAATCTAGTGAGCCTTGCATATACTGAGCCTTGCTACTAGTGAGCATTGCATCTACTGAATTTTGCATCAAGTGGGCTTGCATTTAGCAAACTTTCATTTTAGTAAATCTTCAATCTAGCTGGCCTTTAATCTAGTGAGCCTTGCATTTAGTGAACCTTGTATCTAGAGAACCTTCAAGTAAGTGGTGTTTCTTTCACATAACCTTCAAACCATTCAGCCTGCCCTAAACAAGTTGAAATTAGCTCAGCAAACTACCTCTCCTGTCCATTCATTCAGCTAATTATGCGTACAGGCACACTCTGGTCAGATTTTTGCCTCATGAGGCAGATTATTTGTATGTATCAAAAATGTTTAATTCTTTCTGACAGGAGTGCTAGTTTTCTCACCATATGTGCTGGACATGAGGCACGTACTTGGCTCATGTCTTTACGCTTTTGTGCATGCATCTGAAAACGATCTTGTCTTTGCAGAGCAGACAGTGCACGCCAAATAAGCATTTTGGTGAGATAATTTGCCCTGTAGTATGGTAGGCCTTAGTAATGTTGGCTTTTTCATGCTTCTATCTTTACAGAGCTGAAATCCTTTAATACCCTATTAGTTCACACATTATATTTTATAGAAGTACAGTACACTTGATGGCAAATGAGGACACTCAATTTGTCAAAAATTTTCAAAGGTAAGGGGAGGAGGCTAAGAAGGAGGACCAGTCATCATATAACATACTGAATGCTCCCCTCCCTCCAGCCATGCCACTGGTTGTCACAAAGGGTTTAAAGCAAGACACCAGTAGTGTGAAAGGTCATTAATTGTAGCATTATAACAGGGTTCCATAAAAGTGTATTCTAAACAGGTGTTTTATATGACAATTATCAATTGAAAGAAAGTTCAAATGATAGCACTTGTTATTACCTTTGTTTCACAATGTTTATAGCACTGTGCATCAATTAACTTGATTGACACAATGTTTTATGATCAATAATGTATGGCATTCTTCAGGTCATCTTGACCTTTCATTTTTGCATCTTTCAAGGCTTCTGCACTTTCTGGATTACCAAAACATTTTCATGACTCTTTGGAAGACCAAATAAAGGATTTTTATGACTTTCCTCTTGATTTCTTCATAAAATAACATAACATTTGAGGTCAGGAGAACAATAAATTTTGATATCAAGAATGACAAAACATTTTGATATAACAAATGATTGTGAGTAAGCAAGAAAAATGTTATTTTATGAGAGTTTTCCAGACTTTTCCATGATGTCACACAATTTCCCTAAAATTCATAATTCTTCCAGATTTTTCATGACTGCAGTAACACTGATCTTCAGACACAGTATGTCAATTGTTCAGGGATATTTAACCAATAAGCAAACATTCTGGAAACACACTATATACCCAAAATATCCTGATAATTATAATCAATATTTTCATACACTAAATTCAAATGGATGATACACTTATGCATGAGAATATTTAAAAGCGAGTAGGAACAATTCTTGAGGGGGAAGTCATAACTTACAGGCTTCCTCTAGAAACTTCTCCCCTACTGTTTCAGTACTTTCAACTTTACAAGTTTTGATTGCAACTTCTGTCATATTTTCCTCCTGCAAAAACAAACAAAACAACAGAATTTCAGATGTGCTAAAATACTATACTTCAATTTTAAATAACTGCAGTATAAGTACTTCTGTAACTGGCCACTACATACATTCCCCTACCCCTTATTAAGATAGATATATATTACAATCAAATCCAAATTTTCAGGTCTTGTATGTCTGCAAAGGGTAGGCATAGACCTATTTCCAAAAAGCAATTACAATGAATTGTGGGATAGAGTTTTGGGTGTGCCTCAATTTTTGCTACAGTAAAATGCCATTGACAAAAATGACAAACACCAAAACTCTATCCCACAATCCTTTGTAATTGCTTTTTGGAAATAGGTCTATGTATTTTGTGTTCTCTTTTGGGGTCTCTTTACATTGATACTGGTTGGGTAACCGGTGCTTATTGCCACACTTTGCCCACAGGTATTGTGCAATTGCAACACTCAGCTACAGGTATGCCACAGGTTCTTGTGAAAGGTGTGACAATTAGAACCATTTTTTAACAAAATGGGTGAAGGAAAAAACCCATGGACTGGAATTAAAGATGGAAAAAGGTGTGTTGACCTGTTTAAATTGGTTTTCATTAGCTTTGACAGGTTGACATGACTTGAAAAAAATAATACAGAGTAATGTTTTAATTTCTAGATCATATTTTGTGATATTAAAATGATGCTCTATGGTTTGGCACTAAATGCATGATGATGCAAATCATATCAGAATATTTTTTTGTTTTATTTTCAATTGAGAGCACTGCTTTTCTTGCACCAAACTAAAAAATATTGTGCAATATTATAAAGCTCAAGTTTATATCTAAGGGGGGCCTGTAAATTTTTAAAGACTCAAGTTACAAATTGGAATTGAGTTGCAATTTCCAAGTATTTTTCTTCTTCACATTTACTACTCATGAGTATGTATAAAGTAATCAGCAGCATGTACTAGCAAATTTATGTGAAATAAGAATCAAATAGTACATATGAAGAAAGGATACCAGTATGTTTTCAAACATCAGGTATTGTTTACTCCTTTTACTTGGTAATGTGTGTGTGCTTGTTCAAAGAGTGAATTATTGAGAACAGTGGTTACCTAGGTTACATGTTTTATTTCTGATAACTACTCAAATAAACATGGAGTGAACCTGTAGATTCTAAAAGCTTTAGGAACCATAAATATATCTTCTAAACAACTTTGACTGTGACTGTTGCTAACATGTTGCTTTATGCAGGCTTTGACAAATCCCCCTGCCTGACAGTCAAGGACAAGTAAGAAGTTGCTATCTGTGGCTAACACACTGCTCAATATTATAGCCCACAGGGCAGGAACACCAACAGTCTTGTCCACAAAGGAGTTCAAGCATATAAAAAGTGAACAAGTAAGACATTCCTACAGACAAGTAGGCTAACTGACCAGCTACTCTGTGGACAAGTGCACATTCATGAGGCAGGGTAGACTATACTTGACCAGCTAACCCAAGGAACACCTACATTATCATGCAGACATGTACATTTATTGAGCAGCTATTCCAACAGTCAAGTGATAAAGAATTTGTTAAAGTCTGCTCTATGCAGCCTCTATATATGATATGTGTACTGTAACAATGAAATTGTTGGAAAACTTATGAAAATTTAGGATGCAGGCTTTGCATGCTATGCTAGGGAATTAGTTTTTAACCAATGAAATTGGAAAATCCCTTAATCTTAGTTAAGTTTAACACACAGTTTCCCCTGGCATTAGTTTTGAAAGACAACCACCTTACATATTTTTGCCACCACCTCACAGAAAATTGCTCTAATTGCCACCCTCACTATACCAGTTATAGCAGAAGTCATAGTTTTTCCTCCCTTTTGGTGTCAAGGCTAACAGGAAAGATTCTTTCCCATGGACTAATACCACCTCACACCCTCTAAAACCCAGAGGAAACACTGTAATGTAACAACATAGCTTTTAACTTGTTTGTTTTCATTCGGCCACTGATAACTTTGTTACACAACAAATTTTCCTTTCCAGACTGAAAGTTTACTGTTTGAATGCAGATAAGGGTTACAGCAACACAATCCTGATGAAAATATTACTTCAAAATTTGCCTTGATCCATTCAGAAAGGATTAAAATGTAAAATTTAACTGACAACTGTTGTGTTGTTCTCTAGCATTGACAAGAAGGCTCAAACCAGTCAGGCATAACTCAAAAGCAATATAATGACATTTTTAAATTTGAAACCAACTTAAATAGGCTAAGAGAGTTTTGATGGTTTAAAATGCCACATCAGTTAGACTGTACATCATGAAAGAAAGCTATCTGTGAAATTTTAACCCTAGGTAAGCATATCTGTCTAAAGGTTATGATATCAAACAAAGTTTTGTTTGTGAAAATGTTTCAATTACACATGAAATATTCCTACAGAGATTATATGTGCCTGTATGCTATTGTATGCCCATTACCCTGACAGAAAATATATGCAATAATTTGAGACTGTACTTAATAGGTACAGGTTTAGACAGAAATATACTGATTTCACAAATATGCATCACTATTTTGTTTGTGTATATGTTTTAACCCTTTACCGTTGTGCTCCGATCGGGGCATATTTGCGCGCCTCGGGAGTGGGCGGAAAAACGGACGTAGCACGCCCCGCATCAGCTTCCGTAGGCCATTGACCCCGTGACCTTAAACTATTGTCTCTCTCGTTGTTGTGGCCGAATTTTCAGGTAGCTACTCGCAGTTTCGAGCTCCGCATGAAACAGTAAAGATGGGTGACAGCCAAGCTCTCCGCATGGGTCCAAAAGGACCCAAACAACGGTAAAGGGTTAATGACATAATATAGGAAGATATAGGGTGTATGGTGCCCTCTGCTAGTAGTGTTTCCATGGTTTTGTTAGTTTGCCAGACAGCAAGTATATGGTAGGAGGGCGTGAGGACTGTAATAGACTGGATTGTTGGTAATTGATAGTAACCGTTACATATATGAAATCATATCTGATCAGAGTAGTCATATCTGAAAAATTATTACGTACAGTTTTAGGGCATTCATGCCTAATCCCCTGGCTGGCACAGAGAATAAGCAAAAACACATGAATGTTTAATGTTGCACAAGCTAAAACTTGCACCACAATACCCAGGAAGTAGATGAATCAGGATCTACGTTTCAGTGAGACAACAGTGTAAGCGCATCTAATCAACTCTTTTGACGCTCAGCATTGACGGCATTTATTTGTAATTTGTAAACACTAAATGAGTCTATATGACAGCTACCGTATTCCCTAATATACGATTGTTAATTTTGTGTTTCTAAAACTTTGACGTGTTGTGCATGGATCTACATGGGAAAAGGAAAACTGTTTTTGACATTCGGGCTACTTTTATAACGTTAACTTCAGGCTTAATCTGTGGTTTGGGCCTGTAGCGCAAGAAGGCCTCGGCCTACATAGTTGTTAAAACTCTTCGGGGGGGGGGGGGGTACTTATTAGGGAATAAACAACAGTTGATCTTACAGCATGGGGAATATTTTTACAGATGGGAGAGGTGGTAGCTGGGGATATTACGGCGCAATATTGTAAAGAGTCTTTTTTTTGAAAAAATTTCCCGCAGTTGTCTGCCAGACTGAATGTGTATGTCTTTGAGGTCAATTGAAGATCAATTCCACATAAGAAGATCTATAGATTGCTTTCACTTGTGTCACAAAGTCTGTTGCTAATTTCGCAAGACAAGAACTGGTGTAGCATGTATAGACAAATCCAAACAGTCAACTGATGGTGTGATTTAAATCAGACATAACTGGAGTCCATTACCTTTAGTCTTTCAATTTCCTTGCTGACCTGTATCATGGATGGTTGCACACTAAGTTGTATCTTTATTCCCTCAATTTCACTGACTATGAGGGATTTAAGTTCATGTAGACAATAAATGAAGACAATCAAAGGCTGATGGACCCCACTAATGGCTACCTACAGTCACTGAACACAAGCGCTTATTGGATTCATCTATAGCTCCAGTAGATGAGAAGCTATGTCACATGAAAGCATATATGCAAAAATCTTATGAGTATGCTTCTAACTGAATGCTTCCTGCAAATTATTTTTCTGCAGATCATGAAATTTCAAATATCAAACTTTATTGATGGCAGCATTAAAAGGAGATGTTTTTGAAAAAAAGGAGAAAATCCACCACACACCACAAAATTTTGTCCTTTAATAAAGGGTATAGTTCAGGTTCATACTCTCAACTGAATATAGTATTTTAATCATTTGAATTATGCAGTTGATATCCATAATTTTAAGAGAGTGCTAAGGGTATTACAGAATGAAAATGCTGGTGACTGCTCTATATTCTGACACCCCTATGTTCCCACAACCTCCATATTCATCAACAAACAACTTGTCGGAACACAGAGGTGTCTGAACAAAGCTTGTGTTTGGAAGGTAATGGATTTGTCTGAATATAAGGGTGTCCGAATATATGGCTGTAACCACAAATGCTATTTTGTTAGCAAATTTAGTCACGTTTCACATCCCAGAATGAACCACACGATGAAAAAATTGATTTTTTTGGTAACCTACAGTAGCCTATAATGGTTTTGTGCATAATTTGGTCTGGTCATGTAATTTTTAAATTAAATTTAATGGGTAATCACTCACTCATGGAATATTTACATGTGTCTCAGACACATCAGATTGTCTCAAAAATTTTACCATTTGTCATTAGTATAAAAAACTTAACACAGGCTTGGAAAAATTGAAAGGCAGTTGTATGTAGGATTCAATAAAGTTTCGAGACAGTCTGAATTAAGTAGGTTACTTTGTGACAGGATATTTTGGAGGGTATAGGATTGTTCAACTGTGGTGATCATTGCAACTAAATAGATGTAATAAATGGTAATACTGTTCTTCAATGGTCTTGTCGTTAATGTGAATGACTCTATCAAGCAGTATGAAAGTCAAGTTAGAATGACTTAAAATGAATAGAACAACACTCCTCTAAACTGAGGTAAAAATGTTCACCAAACACTCATATCACAAACACTTGTAGATATGGGCGAGTCGGTAGTTTTGTCACATAACACCTTCCCCTTTACTAAATCTGTGGGCTTTTTTCAAAATTTTGGCCATTTTTGGATTCAGTGAGATTTCATTTTGAGGGCATATCAAGGCCCTCAGTTTGGAAACTACTGTTGTGTTACTCAAGACAGTTAATTAGTTAGATAAGATTTAACGACACACCAACACCAATGTGTAAAATAGTGTCAGTCAACTGGATACAAAGTTAAAAGTTCATATTTATTTTTAAGTAAATTGTTCAAGTTCACCTTTGGTTTCCCTTTAGTCACCTCTTACGACAGACAGAAAATACCGTGGGCATATTCTACAACCCCATGCCCACAGGGGCAGTGTTACTTAAGAACAGTTAAGAACAGACTTCTTTTCTCTTACATGTATATGGACCAAATGCTGCAAACATATGATGAACTCAATTTGTCACCACAAGAAGTTTTGCAACAAATAATAGTGTAGTTGCAAGACTAGAATGTGAATAGCAGCCCATTTATATAATCTCAAATTTGTGATTTCAGACTTGTCAACCTTTTGGAATGTTAGCAAAGTTCAGAATATCAGATTGGCTACCGTATTTACTCTATTAAACGCCCCGGGGGCGTGAAATTTTCGTTAAAGGGGGCATTTATTGGAGTCAAATTTACCTGACTTTTCTCTATGCAAGTGCCCCACAACTTGTTTCTTATCTGAGCCCTTCTGATAAACTACTATGGCATATTTGCCCATTTGGTTGTCAGCTTCACAATCAGCTGTGAGCTCCTCCCCAATAATCGGTAACCAAACTTTCCTATAAATATGGTAGCCACGAACAACACTGTGAACTTTGCAAGTGTGATCAACTTTCGCCGACATCTTGATATGTAACGTTACACACAGAAGTGACTTTTTTAGGAGCCCGCTGCATGTATGCATGCATGCTGTACACAGTATACAGCCAGGCCTCACGTTACTATACTGACCAGCTGGCTATACGCACGTACATACGGTAATTGCATAAAAGTTACCGTGAGTAGTACCATTAGCAGTACATATGCGTTCACCGCATTTCACTGTTAAACAGTTTTCCTGTGGTGAATTTGGATTTTCATGTAGTTAGGCTGTTCGGATAGGCTAGCGACTATTTTATACGGTATGTACAGTACTGTACCACTTTCGAACCGCAAACGAAGCAGCACAGGTTCACAGTATGTGATAGCTTGATGGATATCAACAGAAATAAGTTGCAGAAACATGCCTTTTACTTTAGGATATGGGACTTTAGGAGATTTCGTGGCTTCAAGGTAGGACTATTTCATTTTCCTTTTACCATATTGTCTTTGGAATTGACAATTTCAGTTTATGCAATGTGACGAAAAAGTTGGGGGGGCGTTTATTAGAGAGGGGGCGTTTAATAGAGTAAATACGGTATGAATAAACAATTTGCCCTGTGGTAACACACAAAACTAACCATTTCTGTGGAGTACTAAAATGTTTTACTCACCGAATCTTTGAATAGCCCTTTATGAACATCCCCGAATTGTCCTTCACCGATGATTTCAATGAGGGAGACATTCTCTCTAGCTATTTCATAGTCCTTTGTGGCTGGTAAGGCATAATCGTCATCATCCACAATCTCTGCATAGTCGTCTGATAAAACTGTGAAGCGATGGCGTAGAGAAGAAGGCACGTGTGAAGATCGATGGACCTCGAAATAAATCAGTGGAGGTGTTGCCATGGCAACCAAATAAACACAATTTCGTGCAAAATGCCAAAGTTTAACTTTTTATAATGATGAATGCAGGGATTTGAAGTACTTTTTTATTATTCCACTACTAGTGTAATTTCATTTTAAAATTTCCACTAGAAAAATCTGGTGAAGAAGTTTTCAGGGGTTAGATGAGTTGCATGTGATTCCCTTTCCCATCACAGGACTAGTAAGGTGGTACACAGGTAAATCAGTGAAAAAAATGTTCATAGAGTAGGATAGTTTGTGTGAAGAAGTTCCACAGCCTGCAGAGGATTAGCATCCAGCTACTAAGGGTTTGGAAGTGCTATATCCCAGTAGACAGAACATGTGACTAGCTCAGAATCAGACACTGCTTCTTTGTTTGAACTTTTTCTGATGATAGACACAGGCCATAAAACTATATCATCTACTCATGTGACTCAATTAAAAGAATATTAGGCAAACGAGGGCTCTTTCTCATGACAAGTAGTTTTGTAATGATTTCAATTAATTGCCATTAATGACATTAAATTGCATATTACTTTCACACCTCCACACTTCCCAAACAAGGTAATAGGCCAAAGACAAAGTGCTTATTGAAACACTGTACATCCTTGAGAGAAAATGTGACACTTTTCCTTATAACTTTATGCTCCATTATACAACAGACAAGTGGCTAAATTGCAAAAAAAAAAAGGTTTGAGCACTTAACACAGTTTAGCGCACAATCTCACTTCTTGTTTTTTTTTCATTTGGCTTTGAACAGATATTCCGTCTACTACAACACAATTTTTTCTTCTAAGAATTCAATCATACCATGACCAAAGTTTGAAGGGTTCAGGAATTTTCAAGTTTAACATCAATATGTAAAGAGTAGCATGAATTGTTTAGAGTTTCAGTACTTCTGAAGATAGCACTAGGCTTTTTGGATGTAGCTTTATACACTGCATTATACCAGAATGTGAACAAGAGAATTAAACTGGTTGCCAATCAAAATACTTTGGATACGATCAACGCCCTTGCAGTGCTTAACAGTAAGATTCTCACAGAAACTTGTAATCTTGCAAAGCGAATCCATTTCCACAAGAAAATTGACAAATTAGTGGCTACAGAAGGAAAATAACAAACAACATCTTTCCTGTACGATGTTTACAGCCTAGAAGTCTATAGGTTTGAAGATCCAGCTGTAATACACATAGCATGTACATATAAAAGATACAATGAGATTGCTTGACCAGTTTGACTAAATGTTTGCCACAGATTTGAAATTGTGAGGGTACTATTAAATATCTCTTCTGATGCAGCGTCCCTTTTTCAGTTTCAACAAACTTTGAAATTTATATAGGATGAAAACATTGTTGTATGTGCGTCTCACTTTCAAAGGTGCCTTTAGTTTAGAAACTAATTGAGTCTAATTTGGTAGAGTACACATAGGAAATTCTGGTACAAGTTACAGTCACTTCCACAATATGTATGGTAAACACTTCTGTAAAATGAAACTGAGGAGAGCTTAGATGGTTTTTAAAGCAAATCTGTAGAAAATGGCCAACATATGAAAGTGCTGGCTGTATTCAACAAAATATTATGAAAACAGAATAAGTCTAAATTTAGGCAATGATCACTGTCTTTCTTTGCCTACTCTGAAGTATTGTGAAGTATCAAGTGGATGCGGTTGGATCAAAGTGTTAATATTTAACCTAATATACTACTGATCTCCTGATTGGCAAGGAAACTACACCAATTCCTAATAAATATAAAATTAATCTGCTTTCTTTTCTTTTCTTCTTCCAATGCATTTTTATCGTCTTTTCCACCAATAGAAACAATCTAATCTTGCGTATTTAAATGTGTGTAATAGTATTAATAGCTACTTCCCTACAGTATATACTTCCCCTAAGTGACAGAGATTTAAAACATGAAAATGAACCTTTCACAAAGTCTTTCAGCAATTTGTTGCGACACTGCTCATGAAATTGCTCTCTGAGAATAGACTCCACCAGTCACAGCATGGCTTAAAGGAGAAGGCAACCAACGGATTTTACACTCATCAGCTAGTAGGGACCACAATTCTAACACATTTTCTGAAAAAAGCTAATCGAATCAGCATAGTTCCAAATTTTTATGAATTTTTCAATTAGTTTCCTTCCCTAATGAATCCCCATGATGTTTGCAGCCATTTTCTGGTTTTCCAAAAAGAGGGCGCTTTAATATGACGTAAGAGAGCCACATCGTAAGTATACGATTTCCCATTTATTGCACATGGCGTGTACACTATTCCACAAACTGAAGGAATGTATAAAAAAGGGTCTCAGCCTTCCCAGGGGCAATAAAGTCTGTGTATACCCACCCTAGCCTTGAAAATATGTCTATGAGGACTAGATAGCACTGCCAACAGCTTTGGCAATTCCAAAAGATTGTTAGGACCACACTAGGCCTAATGAAGCTGGCGCTTGCTATTTACGGTAACAATTGCATACTGCCTACCTTGTCGTTATGTTCACTCAGTCTTCTCTTCTTTGCCTCAACTAAACAAATATTGGCAGTTACAAAATCTGCATAGGGACTATTCTGGTATCTTTCTCAAAAGCACTTCCCCTAAGATACTGTTAGCTCACTCGCTATTTGCGTAGAAAACAGACAAGATCATACTGGTTCTGATTAGTGTCAAAACTGGTACAAGAGCAAAGTGTACTAGCCACATGCTAGAACCTTCATAAGAGATCCTGCCGACTGCCACTTTGTCCTGTTTTCTTTCTTTATTCTCTGAATACTTAGGCTACCGAAGATACCGTTTGATTCCGTCTTTCTATACAAACGTTCCCGTCCTATATCCCATGTTTAGCGGGAGAGTGTACGAAAAAGAGTTTGAGTACATCCTGCTCGTAAGTTGTAATGTTAAAATCCGTGCACAGTGTTTACGCACTGGACACTGCACAACAGTTAAGTCAAGGTCACCCTGCCATGAGAACGTGTTTGCAGTTCTCTACATACAGTTATTTCCTTTCATCAGGGTTACCCGAACAGTAAGGGTACAGGTAAAGTGTATGGTGACAGACAGTGGTGCGATGTTGTTGCCAATTACGCAAACTATTTTTTCATGCTCTTGTTAAAAACCTATTTTTCATTTTACTTTATTATTGTATGATGAAAATATTTTTATTGAAACATTAGGAATTGTATCTCCTTTTCATGGGGAATTTAGAACATGTGTTATGCAGTATATGTGCAATTATGGATAGTTCATGTGGGTTGGTAACTTTTCTGTTGAAATATGATATGTGGCTCGCTTTAGTCATTGTACATCCGGGAACTGGTGAATTTCAAAAAACGATGGCGCGGACCAGAAGCTTTTAAGGTTGAAATGAATACTTCAAAAACTTCTTTGTGCTTCTTTTGGAAAGAGCATACATTAAAATGGTAGTCTGTAGGCAGGAAAAGCTAAGGTTGGCTTCTCCTTTAAGATGCTGTCAAGAATGTCCTGATATGTTTACAACCAAAGCAGAATTTTAAAAAGTTAAGGCTCTTGTGTGTCCTTATGGTATCAAATCTGGGACAATATGATGCCTGCATATATGCCTGCAGAAGCAGAACCCATCACACTGATGTTGCAAAACATTAGATGAGACACAGGGTAGCAGCAGTGAGATTGACAGCACAGCACTAAAATCCAGAGTTAACCAGATTACTTTATTCTTACTTCAGAAATAATTCTACAGCCATTAATTCTGCAAAAGTTTCACTGTTTTAATTGCTACCAAAAGAAAACTTAATTATTTATGGCCATATAGATGACATAGTAGAACGAATCAAATTGCTGCCGCCTGTTAAAATATAATTTAAGGTGACATGTGACTGTGTTTAAAGGCATAAATTGAAAATGAATTTATACCACATTGAATAATTGTCAGCTGATATCCTAATTCATGAAAAGCTCCTTTCCATGCTTGAAGTTTTTGTGACAATGTTTTTGCTTTCTTTTAGGGCAATTCCTTTCTTCATCTCTCAATATTCTCGTTCAAAAACATTGTTTAAAGCATCATTGAAAAGCTAATGAAGGAGAGGATAAGGGGGAGGGGGACATTGCAGGACTCACAAAATTCAGCTGATTACAAATATGAAAACTTAAAACTACCTCTCCTTCCTTAAAAAAATTTCCATCACTATAAAAATTTCAAGATGTATGTAGCCTAGAGTAGGTCAAATTTGGTTCAGTTAGTTTTAAATTGTAATTCGTCAACTTAATTACTTCAATAATGACTTAATATTGATAAAGTCTGTCCATAAACCAACACTCTAACACCCTCTTAAAAGCAAAGAACTCATGCTTATCCATCCTACACCAATCCATCAGAGTAAGCACTTTACTTTGGACAAACTTGCTGAAGGCAAGTTAAGGGCTTTCTTCCATTCCATAATGTGGAAACTAGCCAAACTATTACCAAAGATACGCAGTGTCTTAAAAAAAAAACAATGGTTTGATTTAGTCAACCATAATCGTGAGGTCCATTAGCTTAAATCTTTCCAATTCTTTCTTTAACTGTACAATAAATGGTTGCAAACTGAAAATATCTTCTCATTCCTTGGCTCTCTAAACAAGCTGCTCAGATTTTTCAAAGATTAATAGAAAGCGAGGAGGGGAGATATTAAAAGAATAAAATATTTCAAAAGATCAAGAAAATGGCCGCAGGTACCGTCTTATGGGGATCAACGAAAATACTGCTGAGAGAAGTTCTCTAAAGCCAAACAGAGGCAGAATCATCTATTACTTGAAACAGGAAAAGATGGAGAAAGGAAAAGGTGAGTTAGCATGCTGCTTTACAGAAATGAGAGGGAGAAAAGGAGAGATTAGAAGTGAAGGGGGGGGGGGGAGTCCTTTCCCTTAAAAGTGCTAGTTTCGGCCAATGGCCATCCTACCTAAAACTCTGCTTAGAACATTATTGTAGGTAGGGTAAGGAAGGGTCATACAAATACATAGTTATAGCCTAGAATAAAAATAAAAAAACAAACCAGAATGCAAAAATGCATTGAGGTTTCGATGATATATAAATTTTCCATTTCAAATAATGCCATCATGCACCATTATCTTCACAGTCAAGTGTTACACTAGCATGTTCAAAAAATAATTTTGTTATTCCAGATGACTTTTGACCTCCATTAAAGACATACATAGACAGACAAACATGCAGACAGAGAGAGACAGACAGCTATCTTGAAAGATCACATTTAAAAAGGTTTCAGACTTTGATCCCCCAGCTGACCCCAGATGACCTTTGACCTCTGCTGAAAACAATGGGGACCATCTCCTGACTATAACGCATCTACATACCCAAATATGAAATCTATCCAAGCTTCCTATCTTGGGATATCATGTTAACAAGATTTTCAGACTTTGACCCCTGGTGACCCCAGATGACCTTTGACCTCTGCCAAAAACAAGATGAAACCATCCTCTGACCATAAGGCATCCATCCACATATACCAAATATGAAGTTTATCCAAGTTTCTTAGATTGAGATATGGTGTTAACAAGATTTTCAGACTTTGACCCTCTGTGACCCCAGGTGACCTTTGACCTCCACCAAAAACAACAGGGACCATCTCCTGACTATAACGCATCCATATACCCAAATATGAAACCTAGCCAAGCTTCCTATCTTGAGATCTTGTGTTAACCAGATTTCCAGACTTGGACCCCCACTGACCCCTGATGACCTTTGACCTATGCCAAAAACAAAAGCAACCATCTCCTGACCATAACGCATCCACATACCAATTATGAAATCTATCCAAGTTTCCTACCTTGAGATATAGCGTTAACAATGTTTTCAGACTTTGACCCCTAGTGACCCCAGATGACCTTTCACCTCCACCCAAAAACAGAAGGGTTCTTCCTCTCAATATGGTGCATCTATGTACTAAGTTTAAAAACTGTCAGACATTTCTATCTTGAGATATTGTGTTAACAAGCAATGTGTCACAAACACACACACCCACGCATACATACATACACACGAACGCCATTATGATCCCATTGGTTTCTCTTATCATTGAAACCAAAAATAAAAAAGAAAGCATTCACCACTGCACAGCTTTCCCAGTTACTAGTTAGGATATTGCAGATAATCATCATATGTATAGGAATAGGTTCACAATGTACATAGGCCTAGGCTAGCCTAGGCCTATGTGCTATACCTTAGGCAATGGCAAAAGTGCCAAGACATGCTGAAGAAAATTATATTGTAGAGAAAAACTTTAAGCCTTAAGCTCACAAAAGTATTGCACATTGTTGTATGAGGGACTATTACACACGCCTTAACAATATTTTAGATGTTCTTGGCCACATGGATTTTTATTGACCCTTTTCAGTACTCGATCCAGCTTTGTGAAAGGAATGTAGGCTACTGCTGACTAGCACAAACGTATGCAGAAAGTACTAACGTTAGCTCACTTGCTGAATCAAACCATACATTTTAGGGCTTAAATTTCTCAGTTAAGGGAGGTAGACACTTGGTGTTTTCAATTTTTCCAAAAGCCAAGAATTGACACTGTAGAATATCGTTAATTCATTTACCCTTAATTTTTCCCTTTTATCAAGGCGAACTTTTTTCCGAGATTCCATTGTCGAAATTTGCGAGATCCTTTAGCTAAGCTGTACACACTGAGAAAGCAGTGAATGTGCCGCGAGTAGTTGTTGTGATTGCGCTTAAAGTATGTGATCGATCATTGGTGTATGGAACAATCACAATTTCCACAAAAATTTCCTGTTGAAGTTCACCTTGTCTTCTTGGCAGGTGTCGAATGTGCACTTCTCCTTCGTTATTACGTAGTGCAAAATATTGAAGCAGTTGCCAAACACGTCCGCCAAGCAAGCTATATTTCAGCATGCATCTGCTCTCAAATCTTATGCCATCCACATGTGTTCAAACTGCTAATTTTAGCTTTAGGCTTAGTGCAAGAGAATTTTGGGCCGGGCGGCCAATGTTTTTGTTTTTGTACCAGGGAGGGGGAGGGAGGGGGTAGGGGGGAACTCTTCAGATTTTATCCTGGTTGTGCACCTGTGGTCAAAAACAGCTAGTGGAGAACACTGTTACCTAAAAATGACATTCATTCCAAGTTTCCAATCTCAAGATGTCGTAATAATTAGGTTTTCGGATTTGACCACTGGTGACCCCAAATGTACTTTGACCCCCACCAAAAGTTATATGGTTCGTCCCTTGACAATATTGCATCTGCATACCAAGTATGACATTCATCTAAAGTTTTCTATCTCAAGAAATAGTGATAACGATGTTTTCGGATTTTGACCCCTGGCGACCCCACATGACCTTTGACCCCCACCAAAAACAGTAGGTTTATTCTCTTGATAATAATGCATCTAGATACTAAGTATGACATTCATCCAAGCTTTCTACCTCAAGATATCGCGTTTACAAAGTTTTCGGGGTCTGACCCCTGGTGACCCCATACGACCTTTGACCCCCAACAAAAACAATAGGGTTCTTCTTCCCACTGTGGAGCATCTATGTGCCAAGTATGGCATTCATCCAAGTTTCCAATCTCAAGATATCGTGTTAACAAGGTTTTCGGGGTCTGACCCCTATTGACCCCAAATGACCTTTGACCCCCACCAAAAACAATAGGGTTCTTCCTCTGACAATAACGCACCTACATACCAAGTATGACATTCATCCAAGATTTCTACCTCAAGATATCATGTTAACAAGGTTTTCAGAGTTTGACCCCTGGTGACCCCATATGACCTTTGACCCCCACCAAAAACAATAGGGTTCTTCCTCTCACTATGGGGCATCCATGTACCAAGTTTGAAAACATTCAGACCTTCCCTTCTTGAGATATCGTGTTAACAAGCAAAGTGTCACAAACACACACACACACATACATTCACACACACACACACACACACGCGCACATACACACATACATACACACACACGCCATCGTGAATGCATAGGTTTCTCTTTCATCGAAACCAAAAACATGCAAACACACACACGCACAAAGGCATGATGAAACGTTCCTTCTTACTTTTTGTTGCATTCTCCTTCTCTGCCTGATTACCTCTTATCGCCTCAAGGAGGAAATGAAGCTCACTACACCCACACTTGATAAAGTCACATTTTACGTCTGATTAATCCATTGACAGTAACAGATATATCAAAATACACACAAACTTAGTAACATTTGAGGTTAGCTAACAGGTCAATCAAGCATGTGTTAATTGTATGACTACAATGAAAGCTAAGCTCATTTAAGGGCACAGATCATGTGACAAACTCAGATATCAGTTACACCCCATACCGCCTTTGATGTACTGGGGTGTCTATGTTGCTTTCTCAAGAAGAGACGTCACAGCATGGGCTTCACAGCAAACAGTTTTTATTCTCATAATCCACGAACTCATTGTTAAGGACAAATATAACCCTGAAGCGGTGTCCTGAACATGGCTATTGCAGCTACAGCAACTATTGGTCTTATACATTAGATGCTTAATGGGCTATTAGAGTAATCTGAAGCGCAATTAGAAAAGAAATTTCTTTCCTTTTCCAAGGGATCTGCAACACAATGCAAACTGCATGAAAACAGTATATCAGATTTTTGGACAATTCCTAATGAATAATGCATTTTTCCGGAGATTGGATGAATAGCCTCATTCAATCAGGAAATTTCAAACTCCTTCAGATTATGTACAAGCTTGTGCAATACTTTTTATGAGAAGGTATGTCCATGATTACAAAGGTCAACCTCCCTGGTAAAGTGACTGATTGCTGTTTGTCATTTAAGACAATGGATGTAATCACAGGGAGGGCAATAGTGTGAAAAGTTTCCGAAACTTCTGTACAGGAAGGTGTAAAATGACGGAATAGGAATTGGATAAAATTGATATAGCTGTGGCTTAAAGGACATATATACACTTTTATCTGGCTGTTCAATATAAAGAAGAACATTGAGATTATACTGCCAAATTTTCTCACTATAATCTCTATCTTTCTAACTTTGTTCATGTGCTCTAAGAATGGTAATTTTTCTTTTTCAGAGATGACAAAAATACAGATGCAAGCCCTCAAAATCTACCTCGACAAACATTAGTACTAATGCTAGAGTAAACTGCAGCCAAGGGGCTAGTACACTACAATGAAATGTTTTCAATGTTAGCACTTATTACTATTATTATAGTACTTGTAAGTACTTCTGTACTGTTGTTTGCGTGGTGGGCATTGCGTCTTTGACCACCATGCATGCATACATTGTAAGTTAGAACTGTAGCTCGCAACTTGGTTAAAGACAGGGTGGACAGGCAATTTTTTCCTACTTATATAAGATTCAAATCATTGATTTTTTTCAAAATTTAAATCTTTGATTTAAATTGATTTTAATCACATCAATTGAAATCATGATTTTGCAATTAAAATTATGATTTGATTATGTTTTAAACAGCTCCATTTATATCAACCAGCCCTTTCCTTTAAACTTAAAAAGTTCACATTAGCCACTGTAAGATTATGCTGATATTGATAACTACCCTGTGGAGCAGACTGAGTTTGTTCAGTCCCCCTTCAGGGCTTTGCACAAGACTAAACAAGGAGTACGCCCTACAGTCTGCCAAGTGGGTAAATAACAAACCTGAAGTACTGGCAACTCTTCTTCTTCTCCCTCCTGAAACTTTAACTTCTGAAAAACTTTCTTGAGCTGGACTTGGGCTGAAAAATGGAAAAAATACTATGAATGAAACTATCCAATCATTAGTTCACTGTATTGCTTTAGATATTGCTGATTCTTCAAACTGACTTCCCTGCATTTCACCACATACGCAATTTTTTCCAACGCTCTGTTGAAACATCAGCATTTTTTCCCTTATAGAGGTGTATCATTTGGTCATTTTGCTCAACTTCACATTTTTTTTCTGATAATTATAACGCGGCACTCAACTACTGATTGTTAAAGTTGATTTCCTTCTGCAACAAGGCACAAACACTCCTTCTAATCTAGCTTTCAAAATATCAGCAGTTCTCTCATTAGTCTCTCATAAATGCTAAAGGCCTTTTTAACATAATATTATTTTTCTATACAGAATAATAGAGGACTAACCACTTCACAAGTTACACATATGAAAGAAAATTTGATCAATGTATTTTGTCATAATGAATGATCAGTTTCCGATATTTTAAATGATACTTAGCTGCAGGACACTGCACAAGTCCATATCTTGCATTGTATACCCCGAAGGAGAAATAAAGTACTACTGTAACTTGTCTGGTTCACAAATTTCTACTGCATTCATTTTTATAATTTAAGAAACATACGCCATTGACACTTTTCAGGGTTGGATGACCCATCCTACAAGCTAGAAACTACACATACAGTATGCCCTTCTGTCAGTAAGCACACTATTACAACAAACAAAATACTTTACCCTCTCACTGAATCCTAAATAACCTTCACTCTTACATAAATACAGATGGTGGAATACAAAAACAACTACCCTAGTAATCTTGTTGGTTACGCAGCTAACTGGATGACAGTACAGCGATCAATTGAAGAACACACTCTCATCTTAACCTTACTAAACTGAGCCTTAGAAGTAACAGGGAGAACCATAGACTGCAGCTGTCTCAGCCAGCTAGGCTGCAGCTACTTCAGGTAGGCTGCAGCTGCCCCAGCAAGACTGCAGCTGCCCCAACGGGCTGCAGCTGTCCCAGCAAAGCTGCAGCTGTCTCAGCAAGGCTGCAGCTGTCTCAGCCATGGTCTACACAATACAAAAAGAAGGATTAAGCTGGTCTGTCAAGATGTGAAAAGAATCTCCAAAACTCCCTGTTTTTGGGGATTTATAAATACCTCTTACTATACAATTCCACCTACCCACAGCTAGACCCTAGTAAACAAGTACTGTAGAACAGTGGAAATGGAGGCCACCTTCATTCAATGGTTGGCCTCCCTCCTCCTAAAACGCTTAGCACTGAAAACCCCTGTAGAGGAGTGAAGTAGATAAAATGCATGGCTGCAGCCCCTGCAGCTTGGCAAAGGGACCATGCAGTTTTGCTGTTTTGACAAGGTGCCTTAGACAATGTGTCACAATTAAGATCACCTTTTTTCATGTTTATTCAAATTATTATAATTACAAATTATGAATGTTAATTTCAATTGACAAAATTTACCAAAATATTTTTTTCATACAAATCCTGAAAATTCAAACTCTTAGCTTCAATTTGATAGAAGATTATCTATGAATAGAAGAATCTGACATTTTGTGACCCATGTCCACTTTTGCTTGGAACTGCCCTCTTATATACAGCAAGTCTGGAATCAGTATGTGGATGTGAGTACCTTTGAAAACACATTTTAGGGGATCTGTTAGTGTGAATTACTGTCAATCTATACCAAAGGTTATTTGACAAGTTAGGCTTTACAAATCGATGAATCATTCTGCCTGACAAGTGAACCAAAACAATAACACATTATAGTGTAGATAGGACACTCATTTGTGACAGATGAGTTTTCTATTCATGGCAAGGAGGTACCACACTAATCCCAAAAGAGAGAGTTGTTAGAGTCATTCAGATGGCTGTCATGGAAGATGAAAAATTTCTGCTTGGAAATATGAATTGGTTCCACTGCTGATGCACATGTCAATAGCTTCTTTATCCAATTTCAAGTCTTAGGGATAGACTGTGAGAAAGAATGAATCATACCAGTGACATAAGTATGATCAACAAAAACTACCAGGGATGTAGTCACTTCTCTTTTTTCATAAAGTCAAGTCATTTGCAACTGTATCAGTAGCTTGAGTCAATACTCAAGTCTCTGTTGAAGTTCTTTAAAAATGCCCGAAGTTTTTCAAGTCTGGCAAAGTTGGAAGATTGTGCCTGGAGTCATAACTTGATGAAAAGTCTCCAAACTAGATTAAATGTTCTAAAAAAGGAAGCATGGAGCTCAGCAGTAGTGCTGCTGTGCAAGATTTAGACATAGTGTATTCAGTATATTGTGCCTTACTGAGAAAGGTGAAGGGTTCTTTAAAATTCTAGAGCATGCAGCCCCCCAAACTTATTTTGAAGCAACAGCTAAATATCACAGTTTTCTCCCAATTCTCTCAAAGCAACTTTCATCATTTTTTTTTTACTTCAAAGCTGCATATAAAATGAAAAAAACAAAAAACAAAAAGCATTTAATTTAAGCCAATGCTTGTAAATGGAGAGAGAAAATGTTCTTATTACAACTCTTAACAGCCAACCATGTAACTAGACAGTGTACTACACTACTTCAAGTTGAGGGGGGCACTGCTCTTGCCCTTCTAACAAAGGACTTACAGTATTGGCACATTTTACAAATATCAATAATATGCATTATACTTTTCTATTTCATATACAAAATTTCAACACCCCAATGCAATAAGTTCATCATTTTCACAATTTAAAATCATATCTGCAAATTTCTTCATTGTCTCTCTTTTTGAAGCATGTATATGTGCCAGGTAGGACTTAATTATTTTCCAGCGTCCGTCAAAATAAATGGCGTGATACTTTCCTCCACTTTAACCAAAGGTATTTAATATCATGTATGAGAGCTAGAACCTGCCCCTCATTCATTTAAAATCTCTGAAGTCTCCAAGCAGGAGAAAAAATTTGTTTATCCTGATAGTCACAGTGGTTCAAACTGTGTTCAGCTTTATCGAAGAAATCACCTTATTACACTGCTTCCATTCAGGTGGTAACTGGACCTTTCACACAAGAAGTTTCATTTGGTATAGAAAACATCTATGAATTTCAATTTGCAGCCAGGCCAAGGTTCCAACCCGACAATGTACATGCTAACCTTGATGGGCACCAAATTTGAAAAGTACAGGGCACTGTAGCTATATTACAGGGACTTGTTAAAGCATATGCATCACACCTATATTCGACAAGATGCTCACAGCTAGTTGAATTGCAAAGTGCTTTACAATTCGTTTTAGAAAAACAAGATATTTTGATGTTGTTGTTACAATACTAGAGTCGAGTTTGTACCCTTTTGCTACAGAAGGGGGTCCATTCTGCACCAGTACATGTATGTATTCATCATATATACACAGCATGTATTTAATAACAGGTTCCATGAAATACAACATTTTTGTATGGAGACTGCCATATTTGCGTTCACTATGCTTCAAGACAATGTACAAGTAAAAATATGTCTTCTTTGAGCCTATTCCATGTTTAAAAAACAATTACACACCAAAGCCCTATATGAGCTAATATTCTCGGATGCAGCAGTGCAGAGACAGCATATTTGGTCTAATGGTAGGGAATCTGCCTCTCTTGCAGAAGGCCTGGGTTCGATTCCCAGGTCAAGTCTTACCAAAGACTTAAAAAAAAGGAACCTATACTGCCACTGTGCGTGATGCTGTGCATAAGCAATGGAGTACGGAAAACCAGCCAGTGAGCCACAACTGGAAAAAAGGTGTGGCCGGCTTGACTTGAACAGGAATAGGTTGGAAAGTGAGCGGTAAAACTCGATCTAACTAAGTAGCTAGGGTTTTGCAGCCAAACCTTCAGTAAATGATAAGTTATGGTTTTTCAGGGAAACCATATGTAATGGAGGGCTTAAATACTGTAGCAAAATTCCCAAATAACTGACAATTCTCTGAGTGATACAAGAACTTTAATACTGTAAGTACTACTAATACAGAACTGAAATATTGAATCAATTAACTTAATTATAGCTAAACAGCCACAAAAAACCATGCCAGGTTGACCATTACAGAAATTTACTTGCAATGTCATGTGAATAAAATAAAGTTTTCTCTTTATGAACAGTACAACCCAATCAAATTAATTTACAGTGCAACCTTTGTGTATACTTTATCAACAAGTTATAGTTTGAAATATCTTCAAACAAACAGTACCAGTGATCATTTAACTAAAGGTACTGCAGGTAAGTCTGTGTCGTGACCTTTTTCACATTACCAGTGAAACTCTTTCTTAAAATCATTTTCAATATGACTAGAACTCATTATACAGCATGCCCATCAGTTATGCCATAACATAGAGCATTTATCAACAGAAAAAATTAAGATACTTACAGACTCATAAAACTATCCTCGCTTGTAGTACTTACAGTACTCAACCTTGATGGAAATGAAAACATTGTGAACCTCCTTTTTCGCCCTCATACAATTTCTTTCTAGTGACACTTCAGTTTCTCCTTCAATTTGTAAATCCCACCAATGTCTTACGACCTACTGCACCACATACTAAAAATCCAAGATATATTCCAACATATAGTACTTCTCTGCTGATCTTTGCCTATGCCTTAATTGTGCACTCTTTGTCCAACACCACACATCCTGTTACAGTACCAACAACTTATGCCACTCACATTCAAACAGACAATAATTTCCTGTTAACTTTAGGCTTTCGACCAATCTACGTATATGGCATTTTTGATGCAAAACTCACATATACCTCATATACCTCAAAAAGCATACACGTTTAAATTAATAATGATCATGCTTGACTATATGCCTGAAGTTAATTCCCCAAGCAGACTTCCATGGAATCGTACAAATCTATCAAGTTTGACAATTTGTAGCCAAATGACACAAAGACAACGACCCAGCTGAACAAATGATCGCCACAGGTAAAATCTTCCCTCAGTTTCAAATAAAACAGAGCTACTTCATTTTTCTTCAAATGCCTGAAGGGAGATGCAACTGTCCACTCTGCTTACTCCCAGACAAAACGAACATGACAAGATATTCTCGGTTGAGTAGTCCTGACAAACTATTACACCTTCTTTCAAGCCTCTGAAGCGATGGAGTAATTCACTTTGTTTGTGGATTCCACTCAAAATACGAACAGGAGGTGTTTGAATCATGAACCACTTCCACAGAATATTAAAATGAGGTAAGCTGATACTCCATGGCATATTGGTATTAAATATTAACATAAGGACAGTCGCCTAAGTCCGAAAGCATTCACAGTGGGACAAGCTGACATCAATTCTGCATCCAACCATCTTCTTCCAGAGGCAAGAGTTTAATTCAACCGAGCTGGGCAGCACTACATTGTATTCAATGAATTAGGATCTTGATGAAAAAAGCAGCTACGACTACCAGTGACTTTGCTGTTGCACAAGTAAGCTTTCTACCAGTGCAGACCTTTAATTACTGCAATTACCTCCCAGTGGTATCTCCTGTCAGCGTGTAAGGACCAACTTCACCGAACCTCGCAGGAAACGACTTACCCACTGAGCTCATCATTAATGGGGAAACAAGAGTGTGGCATGGATTTGGTACAGGAAACTAGACAGGAACTAACACTATGGATACACAGATACATAAACAACCCTGCACAGAATGCATGGGATGAGGGGAGTGAAGGAAGTACCGTAGAAAACATTGTACTGTAACTGATGATAGCAAGAATGCAAGATAAATAGTTGATATGTAAAAAAAAAAAAAATTTAATTTCGGTTTCATTCCAGCTTATTTTTCAATTGCCAAAAATATACTTATGATCTAACTCAAAGGGAAAATGTACTTCATCCCAAACTGAATTAGCATTGGAAACTATCTTATTGCATGAAAGAAATTTTGAGAATCATGTGAAAATGTATTTTCTCTAATAATATCAAAATTTTGGAGAAGTCACTTTTAAGTTTTCCGTGGACATACAGGTACTCATTTTACATTTTCATAAAAGATGCATGGAAAGGAAATAAGAAGAAAGATGTGATATTTAGCTGTTGTTTCAAAATAGTTTAGAGTGACTACATCCTTTAAAGGGCATATGCACTTGCTCTTTATTTTCAGACAACAGTTTAATCTAAAAAAAAATCCCTCGTTTTCTTTTTCAAATATCTTTCTTGATTCAGGATTTAAATATTGCATATATATGTATTTAAAAGTAAACAAATAGTTATTTCTTAATGTATTCATAATCGAGTCAAATCGTAATGTGATTGGTCACATCGATTCTCAAGAGCCAATCACCAATTAAGATAGTCTACTACACAAATCCAAACAGGAATAACAACATTTGGTCACTAGTAGTACCATAACTTATTCTCCCATTAAAGTGTCTTCAATTGTTTGCTTTAGTTGTCAAACATTTTCAAACTCAAATCAGTTACTGAAATGGGGAGCCATCATAACAGTTTGACCCCACAGTTTGAACTCAAATGCTGTAAAATGTTTAAATATCTTATTGTTTGGATTAGACTATTAGGAGAAAAGACAAATAGTGTTTGGACGGCTGATTTTAATTGCGGTTTTGAAAGGGTCAAAGCAAAACAAAGCGACCTCACATTAGTATACTGAAAAGGTTTGGCATGGTGTGATGCAATACAAATTAAAAGTTAAATCTTATGGAGAGCTAGTGTATTAATTACTGTACTCGGGAAGTACGTTTAATATTCAACCAAAAATGCTACAAAGAAACATCCACATTTCAAATCATGCAGAGTTTCAATTTAGGCTTTTGTATTGTTCTGTTGCTTAGCAACATTTGATTTCTACAATTGTCATTTTATAATCTCTAACTTTATAAGGTTGTGAACAGGGGAAGCTATTAAAAACAAAACATGATGGGATTGCAGTTTCCTGGTTATCTGAGCTAAGTTTAAATTAAGGTAGCAATCAGAACAAATAAATACTTGTATATGGGAAGGGAAAACATATCTCTCATGGAAACCACATTATAGTGTAATGTTTCTGAGAGGCTACACAAAGTGGTCCTAAACACAATTTAAAAACAACACTGAGATGTCAACCAAGGCCATACCTATCTGTACACATTATACTTGCAAACTACAAGGGATGTCATTTACTATCTTAAACTGAAAACTTGCATGAGCCATACTGTTGGTGTCAAAAGGTTAAGCATACATAAGTCCTTTGTTTGCATGCCCTCAGTATTTGAGAAATCCTTTTTGAGGGAAGGGTCTATGGGGTGGGAGAGAAGGGTCAGGGTGTGGATGTATGTGTGAGGGTCACATCTGCAGTACCTGTACAGTATGCTACTTCTGGACTTGCTTTCATTTATACTCTGACCACCTTTCTATTCATGGGATCAACATAAGCAATGGAGTAGGGAAAACGAGCCAGTGTGCCACGACTGGAAAAAGGTCATGGCTGGTCCCATTTAAGCTGTTATTGATTAAAACTGAGCCATAAATCCTCATCTGACTCAACTAAAACTTAATGGTATTTGAATCTATGGGAGACAATGCCCCATATTTAGCAAGTAGTTAGTTACTTAGATGAAGTTTTAGGGCCCAGTTTCCAACCTACTGGTTCAAGTCGAGCTGGCCACAGCCTTTTTTCCAGTTGTGGCTCACTATTTAGGAATTAAGGAAGAGCAATATAGACTAACTCTTCCATGGGCTGACTTCACTTTTTTTATTAAAAATTCAGAAGAAACTAGAAGATACTGAAGGAAACGATAAAAAGGCGTAAGTATCATTCATTACTTTCCTCCCACATGATGAAAAGTAAGGTCGAGAAATCAGTATGTACTTGAATTACACAAAACCATATAACATGATGAAACCTTCCTTCTTACTTTTTGTTACATTCTCCTTCTCTGCCTGATTACCTCTTATCTCCTCAGGGAGGAAATGAAGCTCACTACACCCACACTTGATATACTCACATTTCACGTCTGATTAATCGATTGACGATAACAGATGTATTAAAATACACAAAAAGTTACGTAACATTTGAGGTTAGCCAACAAGTCAATCAAACATGTGTTAATTGCTTCTCAAGCAGTGTGAATACAATGAGAGCTTGGCAAATTTTAGGGCACAGATCATGTAAAAAACTCAGATATCAGTCACACCCGCCTTTGATGTACTGGGGTGTCTATGTTGCTCTCTCAAGAAGAGACATCACAGTATGAACAACCTGTTTTATTTTACCTATTTATTTCCCCTATGTAGTACAGTGCCTTACTGATTGCTAATATTCTCTACATCTCTTTGCCTTGAACTTCGATTCACAAAGTGGGACTATGTCTTCATGAGGTATATGTTTATATGAAGTTTTGCAGCTCAATTTCTAACCAGCTGGTTTAAGTTAAGCCAGCCCAAACTTTTCTCCATTTGTGGTTCACTTGCTGGAGACCTTTTACTTTACAGGGTTGAGTGAAAAAGCTGCACTTCAACTGAAATTTGACCAGACTGACCATTAGCAGCTGGACAAGCAACAGAAACCATGGTTGTCTCTGCTATCACAAGAATGGAGAAACCTTGCATTTGCTGAAGTTGGAGAGAACTCTGGGTAATGGGTTCTGAGCACGGACTTCTTATACATGGAAAGAGATACTGCATGGTAATTGGGGATACGGTACGTGCGAGAAAAAGCGCACCAAAATGGCTGTCTGCTTTGGTTTTGTGTGAAAGTTTGGACTTGCTCAAGTATATCCCCATATTTTGCAAGAAAGAATATTTTTAAAAATATGGCAGTGGCAGTGTAAGGTCAAAATCACTTCACATATTGCAGGAATATGACATTTTTACCCATGCTAGTTTAACTTTTGTTTAAAATGTTACAGAGTCCTTGTCAAATAAGACGATTTATAGCTTTACGGCGGCCATCTTGGTGCGCCTTTCTTGTCCCAGTCAGTGGCGACCATCTAAGATAGGACGTACAGGTTACATGCTGTGTCCATGTATATAAGTCTGTGGTTCTGAGGCAGAAACTACAGCATACCTCAGTAGAAGTAAGTGGGGATGTAAGTACAAGAGTGATACATTGGCTATTTTTTGATGTTTTGCTGACAACTTTTAATATTTTTCTCCAAGCACATTCTGGGAAGAGGCAGAAAAAGGTGTATGCCTATGAAACCAAAATGAAATGGAATCCTATACATGTACAAAGCATCTGAACAAAGTGAGCAAACCTTTTTTCATCGTCAGGGCCATGGAAGCACCCCTAACTACAACTCAATTTGGTGGCAGTGGTACCATTGCTCAGGCCAGGCAGAAAGCTTTATTGTGATATGAAAACTCAAACTAATCATCCCTTCATAAGTTCATCTCCAACTTGTTGATGTACGGTACCTTCCTTCGATCGTGGAAATTCAGGCAAGTGTTATCAACTTTTGTGAGATACCACACTGAGTCTCCTCCCCTCCCTCCCTCCTCCCCCCTCCCCCCTAGTAGGGAGCTGGCAAGTGATTTTCATCTTTATTCAGCAAAGCAAATCATACATAAATATGCAAGCAGCATCTAACTTAAGAAAATTATTCACATACTCAAATTTTGCAACTGCAGTTTAAAGATTTTTAAGGATTACCCCAAATAATAGGGAATGATTTCCCATATTGGCTGATTGTACAAGATGCTGCAATATAGTTGTGTGACATTTGAACCATTTGATATACTCTACTACAGTAAAATATAGGATTCAACAGCAGATATTCAAAAGATCCCTTTGAAGTATCAAACCTTTAATTGCTGGTGGTATTACTGTGCAATATCAGTCAGCCATATAGCTAGAAATGTAAGTGATGGGAAATCCAGGCATGCATCCCTTTCGGATCCCCTTTGATAACATATTTAATTAGAACAACAGTTCTATGACGAATTAACGACACAGATCCAGTCTTACATTTGGATGTTTATTGCATATGGTTTGTAATGCTTTCTATGGGGTTCAATTTATTTACCAGATACTGTAACATCTACATCATGAATAAGCTGATATGGACATTTATCCTTATAAAATTGCACTCTATAAGGATATGGACTATGAGCTTAAAAAGGGGCCCTACCTAAAAACATTCTCATCTTATCTTTCATTTCCAGCTCCAGGCCTAACATCTTCTGCAACAAGAAACTTCGGACATGCATGCAGGAAGGAGGATTTAACTTAGGGCACAATCTACCAGAGGTCAGCTGGGCCTAAGGTGCTACTGCACATTTCAAGCTTGTCCGGGACTTACTGTAGCTAAGTATGAATTACAAGTTAATAGAAAGCAGCCATTTGAAACCTCAAAAATGATTTTACTTGGAGTCTACAAGAGTTCCCAATTGCCACAGCTCTTTGACATCATACCAGAAAATGCAGACTAGCTCACATTACACAGCATGCACTGATAGTGTTCTCATTACAAATAAAGATTGTAGGCCCAGCAGGAAATGTTCTGATAAAATGAACTGCCACTGCATCTGGATAAAAATAGGTGCTACACAGCCGCATATTTCAAGGGCTAGCAGTACACAGGATGGGAGTACTTAGAACTGTCTGGGGTGATGGTTAAGTGCCATTAACTACAGTTTTAACTTCTCAACCAGCAGCGTTCACCATTATTCTACACTGCTAATGATGTGGAACTGGTCATCATATTTCTTCAATGTTTAGTGGAAAATGCAGGTCCACTTGCAACACAAAAAAGTCTAAACAAATTATTTATTATATTTACACATATGAGAGTGTTCTCCACTTTTCCTTTTTAAACCGCAACCATGAGGGGACCAATTTTGACTCCCCTAGCACCACATTTTTATAAAACAAAATCCCTTTCCTTCCCCCCAAAAAACTGTGGTATGAGACCATAAACTCACCTGCTATTTGGTATCGATGGCAGAGCTCGGTCTCCATCTGTGAAGGAATACAAAATTTGAAAAAGTATGTTAGGCATGGATTTTTTATGTGACAACCAAAAAAAGTTTTCCTTTTTCTGTTAAAAATATGAAATACAGACACAATTGAATGATATGTGAATGAAGTGTGGATAAAACCATCACACATGCAGATGGACCATTCTTTACCATAGAAATGTAATAAGCATGCACATACATCAAAGATTATTCCATATGATGCAATGTCAGAGTGGGTCCTCCTTGTGGCCATTCAAGTGGTGAGGGCAAGATGGTCCTTTACTCCTTAACCAGCTGACACAGAACCTGCCAATTGTTCCATACATTTGGGTACTCCTGTTCAGAACACTCATATAATTGTGGACTTCAAAATATGTTTGCAGTGGCAATAATCGTAAAACACTTTACCACTGTTTTGTTGTTACCTAATTTTTCTCAGGTAAGAGTATATCAAGAAAAAACAACACCTTGCAAAACCGTAATCTTAATTCAGGATTCCTGAATAATTTCTTTTTAAGACTTTCATACTTTACATGTTACGTCAATAGAAAACTGGTAGAGCTATAGTGAGGCTGCAAGGTAATGCTAAATATAGCCATGAAAACCTTAACCCTTTGGCTATGCAGGGGGTACATCACACCATACTGAACAATGTATTATATCACGTGTACATAGTACGTATGTACCTTTCCACGAAATGCTACGTTTTTTGTATGGATGCCACCATACTTGCACTCGCTATGCCCCAAAAGGATGCATATATCTCCTCTTCAAGCCTATTCCATGTCCAAAGCATGCCATAGATTTTATAATGAGCTATGCCACAGTGCAGTTTAGTGCTATGGTTTTGTGTGCCCATGAGTATTAAACTGTGCACGCGTGGCGGGCACCACAAGCGCGAAGCCGAAAGCTCCAAAGGGCTTCTGGTGGGACCCAGGGGCAAAGTCCCTGTGGGGGTTTCAGGGGGAGAAGCCCCCAGAAGCTCTTGTGTTCTAGAATTTCCAAAGCTCCAGAAAAACTAAACTGTTTGGAATGAAAAAAACGAAAAAAGGTGACCATATTTTTAGGTGTACTCAAATTTGGGGGGGGGGGGGGCGATTTGGCCCCCCACTTTTTTACTTGAGGGCCCCCCCCGGATTTGTACCCCTGAAACCATGCGTATATAGTCATGGTAAATTATGGTTATGCAGCAAAGCCATGCGTAGCAAAGGGGTAAAAAAGAGCAAAAACAATTGCCCTAAACTTGAGCTGACACAACAGCTCTTAATCTCATAATTTTCTTCTTATTTCTCTTCCATGCATCTTTCTTCATATGTGAGGACTTCATTAAATTGCATATACTCAAAGTCAACAAAGAAGGTACTGTAAAACTAATAATTTTCACAACTGCAGAGGAACAATATTGTCACATTATTTTCTTTCATGACACCTGATAGCCTACTTCACCGATTAGGTTGCAGTGACTACATTTCTCCCTAAAGGACAGCCCTACCATATTAACTGTGAGCCAAAGCCACACAATGAAAGCGAAAGCATGCAGTAGAGCCTTAGATGCCTGGAATTAGCTCATCCAGGCAACTAAAACTGAAACAACCGAGACCTACTGTTTGTTTGGACTACTTCTGGTATACACTTGTAATGATTAAGATTTCCGAAATATCCAGTTTGTGAAACAGTTAGGCTGACAAGTGTGTACAAAAGCTATAGAATTTGGGGCTAGGCCAATTACCCAGGGTTCATTGTCCCCAGGGTTTTGTTTTTCCGAGGCGGGGAACATTGAACACTTTTTTGGTAATACTAAACCCGGGAATATTAAACTCGGAAACCCAGAAACATTGAGTTGGCCTTCAATCTTTGTTTCTATTTTCTGTGGTATAATTAGCCTAGATGCATACAAATGCTCACTATTTTTGGGGAATGTGAAATTTAGTATTAAATGGATAGAATTCCATGCAAATGATAATACTATATACCTTGCAGTAATTATGCCATATCCTAGCTTTACTAGGTAGCTCCTAGCTAATAAGAGTTTTGACCATAGAAAATAGAATTACAACTTGATTTACATCCTTTGATGAATTCAAACATCATGGTCACATATGTAACATCCACAGCATGCCCCTTTACCCAAGAAGGAGGGGTCAAGGATTGAAAGCAAGTCCTCCTGTAAATTTCTCTCCTCCCCCCCCCCCAAAAAAAAAAATAAGTTTCAACTTACTTTGTTCATTTTTAACAATTTGGCATCACAACATTTTTTTCTACTTCCCTCTCCCCCCTTAGCTTAGCAGTAGTTTGCCTGGTTACTAGCAATGTATAAGCCAGGTGTTAACTGTAACTGAAACTTCCCATTGAACATACCAGACTGTGACCTATACAGTCTATAGGTCAGAGTATAATCTGGTATTTAGTATGGTATTCCCTTATACTTACTAGTAATAAAGTACAATGTAATTATGTCCTTGATGTCCAAGTTTATTACCTACATTAGGCTAATGAAAACTTCCCTTTGAAACTGAAAATTGACAAGGCAATATTTCAGTTTAGACTCAAAGTATGACTTGGTGTCTCTGGTTGTGAGAATAATATAAAGTCTTGTTAAAGTGGAAGTACGAGTTTGAAACAAAGAAATACATAGTCCTCCAAAATTTGTGATAGCACGAGAGCCAGATAGCTGGAGTTTCGTCATGACTACAGTGTAATGAAAATATGATAGGCAAGTGCATACTTATCGGTATACCCTGGCTGCATCTTGAAGGTGTTGTTGTTGTTGTGATTTTGAAAGCAGCTGATAAATGAATATTCATAAAGTGCCAATGACTGCCTACACAAGAAATGAATTGCATATTCTACAGTTGTTTGAGTGACTGTAATTGCATGTTTGTAATTTTTGTTTCATACCAAACTAAAAGTGCTGTTCCTCTGAAGAGCATTCTCCCTGTTATATTTTTGGATGAAGAAAATTAAGCAAGGCCTATTCTCTGCCCTTGGGAGTTGTCACGGAACTGGTACTTCCACTTTAAATACTAGCTACTGCATCACATTGATCCAATTTTAAGTTGTATCTTGAAAAGATTGCTGCAGGCCGACCAACTGACTAGACTGGCAGATAACTACTGTAGCATGTCACTGAATCACCATACTGCATGTTTTATTGATTCAACCTACTCTCTAAATGATAACTGCAAACAGTCTACCTTTCTGTGACGTCAGATTAGTCAATCCATTCCACAAGCATTTCCATGTCTTGTACAGTATAGGTATAATCACAAAGAAACTTTACTGTGACAGATATTTGCACAAAATCTTCTTACATTATTTTTCCAGAAACATTTTCAAACATTCAGCAAAATTTTGTAACTCCTCCAAGGAAGATAGCTGGAAGCAATTTGCATGAGAATATATTACATTACCTTCTATCAACAGCAAAACAGCAAACCATCTTCCTCAGTTCACACTGTTGCCACAAATTTCCCACAAAATCTCTTAGGGAGCCGTTAAATAATCTCATACAATCAACAAAATTTTGAGGAAGTTGGAAGAATTTTAGGCAATTTGATCAGAACAGTATCTCCTATGTTCAGCACAACAATATTACCTCCTATGTAAATATTCTTACCATTTTTTCCATTCAGCTCACACTTTTGCCAGGAGTGTTCCACTGCTTCATCCCTTCTCTCCCACATGCCAGCGAAAATAAAACATAAGCCTTTACACTACCTGCTCTGCAAAGCCATCTGCCTGGTTTCTGTCAAAACCAGAGAATTTACTAGGAATTTGCTTAAAATTGTCCCAACCGCTGGTAGATCTACACACCATTGGGAATAATTCATGGCTATAGCCCAGAGGAAAGTTTAGGTTTAAGTCACTATATGCTCTGTATAGAATTATGACTGGGATCCATACATCAAAATCAATGTGCGGAAAAAAATTAGGCAGGAGTTTTGATACGACTATAAATCATCTTCAGGTTAATCACAATATATATTTATGTATTCTGAATCTTTTTAGAAAAGGGATGGGAAGAGATATTTAAGTAACGAACAAAATTTTGGGTTAAATATTGTACAATATTAAATTCATTAGGTAATGAAATCGCAAAAAAAAAAAAAAAATGAAAAGAAATCCATTTCTTAATTAAAAGCATTTGCATTATTGGAGGGGGGGGGAGGGAAAAATATTAATTCTTTTCAATTTGTGATAATTTCAGAAAATATTCATGATTACAAAAAGACATAACTCACATGAAACAAGTCACCCCAAGAATCCTGAAATCAAAAGTTGCATTCAACCAAATACCACTGGGAAATTTTAGAGTTAAAGACGAAAACTGCAAATTTATTGTGTAATAAGTTACCATCATATAACAAGTACTGTATATGTCAGAGCAAAGCTCTGCATGAGTGATGATTTGGGAAATAAGGGGGGAGGGGGCAGGGTGTTGAAAAATCTCACACTGACTTTAACTTGTTTGAAATGTCTGCAAGTTCTGAATGCAATTTACACACATAGGGATTACGGTAGGCAAAGTACATATATTTAAATGATGAGGGTGTTTTGAAGAATTGATGTAAATAATTTATGATTCACCGCATCCAGCAAGCATTACATAGAAATAATTTGAAATGTATTGTTTTAATGAGCAGGTACTATAATTGTGGTAATATGGAGGATTATAACTTTAGTTTCTCGTTTTTTTGCTACAAATCAGCTTTAGCCATATGCCATGAATGCATAGTACAAGCCTACAGTATGTTGACTTATAAAGCAATACATATCATATCAATATACTAAGAATACAGGTTATCCATAATTGTAAAAGATTTTTTCTTTTTGGTGGGAGGGGGGGTATTATATAGATGCAAATATAGTTTGCATTTTAACAGGTAAAGGTAATATCAAAGACGATACTGTGTTGATGCAAAGCAATCATGAATGCTCTAGCAGGAAAACACACACAGAATCCAGATGCAAAGGCAACATTTTACCGACAATAAATCACATTAACCAAAGTAAAAGAAAACAAAAAACCCACGCGGTCTTCGATAGATCCACGATATGATTGAAACCATTCTGAATCAACTCAGGTTCTGTTGACTACATCATTTCCACGCTCCAATGACTGGTCTAACATTAATCATACACAGCTCACTGCAAGGAGTCATGCCTGATAAACTACTACTGTAATGCTGCTTCTAGAAGCACTGCTGGCTACAAAGGGAATCTTTGATGACCATAAAAGACACAGATGATGCGTTTAGCTTCTGAAAAGGGCATCACCCAGATGCTGGAAGGAAGGAAATGCTATTCCTGTTCTACCATTATTGTATTTGCAAAGTCAGATGTCACAAGTTTTGACTGACTGAATGAAATTAAGTTACTAACATAAAAAAACCATGTTCCTTATCTCCAATGCAAGTACAAAATTCTGGTTCGTGACACGACACGTGAGTGCTACACTTTCCACATCTTCTTTCTTTGTGTCTTTTTAACACCCACCCCCTTACGATGAGAACAACATTTCCTTGAACATTCACTAAAAGCCAGAGACTTCCTTCCCTTGATGAAAATCCATTTCATGAATGCTTCAGAGAAAGAAAGTTTGAGGTCATAATATTGATTCTTACATGGGGAGACACATCTACATGGCCAGAGCCAGTGCACTTAGTACCACAAACCAGCCTCGTGGACTATTTTATTTGGACGTTATAAAGTGACACATCTCATTACTCCTTGACGTGGTAGAGTCAATCCAGGTATGACGTGATCAAAGACAAGAATCAGATCTCCAAGACTGGCCACACACAAAGATATTTACAAACAAAAGTCATCAAGACCAAGCTTCTCCTGAATGATCCAAATTGCAAAAGCTACAATCAGTATTATGCACTGAAGACGAAAAGTGAAGGGGCACACATTTTATGAACTGGTGGTTCAACTGACCCTGCATACATGACTGTTGTTCCAAATTTTAATAACTTATAAAATGAAACTCACTAAACTCACTAAACTTGTCAGTAAAAACCGATTGTATACCAATGTGTACACACATGCACCCTTTATATGTTTGACTTCAAATGGTCTTTCCCAAATGAGAATGAACTCCTTAAAGCTTCAACTCGAAAGATATAATTCCTCGTAGCATATGCAGCATTACCATATGGCTAATCAAAGAAGTAGATCAATAAAGTACTAAAACTTTCCAATCATTCTAAAAATGTCAAATTGGACATTTTTATTGCACTAGGTGCGTAGCTGTGTCAAAGCCCTGGACACTGCCAATACTGTAAGTGCAGAGCAATGTCAAGCTAAAAGAAAAAGACAAAAATGATTTCATGAAAAATATACAATAACAGATCAAGCAAGACCTATATAAAGCTCAAGCAATACCTACTGTACCCTTAGAAGTTAAAGAGTATAAGCTCTGGTTTGGGAGTTTATGGAACAATTATTAGAGAACATGATTTTCACTCATAAAATAGACAATTTCCCTTTTGGGACTTAATAAAGTTGAACTTGAAATTGAAGATAGGGGGACAGGGAGTCTTTTTTTTTTGAAACACTCATGAAAAATAAAATATTTTGGGTCTACCAGAATTGATCATACACACTTATAATGGGAAGAATATGAGGGTGGATTGTTTAAAGAAGTATAAGGTTTCCATGACGCAGACCACATATAGATTGATTTCTCATGACAACAGAATATTAAGTTTAAGTCATTTCTAACTGAACTGAACTGAACTGAACTGAGTATAGTATTACCCATAAATCTACCTATCAAAGATAACTTCCTGTTTAGCTATCTTGCAACCAATAAAGAAAAACAGAATTTGATGTTGTGTAGCACTGAGAAATAAATATTGGTGATAAATTTCATCAATAGGTAATAGTTCCTAACAAAGAAATGGCTTAAAACCCAGGAATAGGCCTTTTTGTTGCTTAAATTTAGTTAATATCTGCTACGTACTGAACTCTAGCAGAATTGTTAAAAAATTAGGAGGCATACTGTGATCTACAAACAGATGTCACTCAATCCACAGAGACAATGAGATAATATCTGTGATTTTCTAACCTATCCTTGACTATGTCACTGACCTATAAGCAGGGTTTATATTAGCATGCTGGTATTACAACTTTATGGCTACCTGGCTACCCCCCAGCTCTCAATGAAATTTAATGAGAGCTTTTTGCTTGCCTTTTTCATAGCTGTTTCCAATAAGTACAGTGCCTTTAATCAGTTCTTCATTTTAAACTAAATTAAGAAAAATATCAATCGGTAGATATTCCTGACATGAAATGGCTTTACCCACACTGTTGCAAACAATTTTATGAGCAAAAGGTATGTTATCAGTCTAAATACAAACTTTGCAATCCTGCCTTTCAAACTAATGCATACACATCACAAATGGCCTTGATTGTAATTAATCTTGATTAAATCCAGTTTGCAGTCCTATATTTCATTCTCCCGAGGACATGGTATCCCTACATGGCTGCATGCATGCCCTCTGTAATAACAGTAAAGGAAACACATTACTGTCAGACGCCAAATATTACATCTTGTACCTGAATTCATCTTGCATACATGAGAAAAAACATGCCTCATGGCGTGATATAATAAAGTACTTGGGTGAAATGTAACAGCTACGAATGGCCTGTAAGTACTGAGTCACCGTCAATGTATCATACTGAATGTAATTATACTGATGAGGATACCTTCAGAGCAATTTGAGAGGCTGTGCTGAAAGGCAAGGAGAAATTTGCCTCTTCAAAATTTCAGATACTTTCAGATATAAGTTGAGATGGTTATCAAGGATCAAATCTTTTAAACCATTGCATTGAACTTTTCTTTTGAATTCTCCACAGAATATTTATGAGGTAAATCTAGAGACAATTGAAAAGAGGCATGGAAATTATGAATTTTTTCTTTCAATTTTGGAAAACATTCCAGTACAGGTGAAGTAGCAATTAAAGAAGAGTGGAGGGGAGGGGAAACTAATGAAAATGAGCGATAAATGCAAGAGTGCCTATGTTTGAACACCCCTCATCATGAAATATGCTTTACACAAAAGTAAAACCAATGTCACAAGCTTCTATAATACCATTATTTTTTTTTTAGTTATGCTAAGGCCCACACTTCTATTTGTTTTGATAACTATTTGTTACACTAATATGAACAGATAATGGAATATCTGTAGTATTTGTCAACTATTATGTTCCTGAAAAAAACCCTTGCAGTCTATTCTGTTATAAGGATTATACTATTGCATAACCTTTATTTCAAAACATACTGTGCAGTACCTGAGAAGGGAGCTTTTAGCTTTTTGAAGAAGCAAAGAAAGTCATTTCTCAGGTACTGTACTTCATGAATAATTGACAGTTCCACAGTACAACAACATGTGATGATATCTAAAGGCTTATTTTTACACAACAAAAAATGTGATAAAATTTAATTACACGATACTGCACTAGTGTTTCTACATCAGTCAATGATACAATACTGTCTACATATGACACATGAAGTGGCCATACACTTAATACATTTGAAGTACAGCAAATGCCTAGCCCAACAACCCAACCTTGAAATGTATAAAACCCCTAAAACAGCAGTTTGTCTTCTCTATCCTTAGCATTTCCCTCATGTTGTGTCCCTAACCTACCCCCATGACACCCCCCCCCCCCATAACACGTAACACAATTCTGGCCATGCCACTGAGGGACTGTAAAATACAGAAAAGTATATTCCAATACAGATGTGTCTGATATTATTCAACTCTACATACATTTTCTATCCTTACGTATTTGAATAACTAAGTGAATAATTAAGGGAATTTATCAACTTTTTAAATGTTTTCGTTCCACAGCAAACAACTTGTTGTATTCTTTCGCCCCTTGAAATTATTACAGGAAAACATCAACAAGCTTTGTAAATAAGCATGTTGGAGTTAAATTGATCAGATTTCTATCCATAGACCTATTTCCAAATAGCAATTACAATGAATTGTGGGATATGGTTTTGGGTGTGCATCAATTTTCACCACAGTAAAATGCCATTGACAAAAATGATAAACACCAAAACTCTATCCCACAATCCTTTGTAATTGCTATTTGGAAATTTGTCTATTGGGAAAATTATTTGGAGATTATAGAGTTATAGAAGTAGCCAATCAAAATCATTCCCTATATTAACTTAGTAACACTGGGAAACAATGAGGCACAGAAATTTCCATTTTTATGAAATAAAGTTTGACCATGAAAAATTCAACATACTGTATAGTAGCTCAAGAATATTCATTTGTTTGCACACTAACTTTTCAATTATTAGCATTCACAACACTTGATGGGCAATCTATTAGGAGCAAATTCTTTCAATAGCCACTGAAACTTGTGCCAAAATGTTATGACTAACTTTGTACTATGGTTATCTGTTTTTAACACACAAGTCTTCTCAATGCAAGGAAGTCATAGTTATATTTCAACATCAAACAAAAATCTTTATTTCAACAGGAAACAAAAGCAGTCAAGGTATGTAAAAGGGAATTAGAAAATTATTGCATGATCAGTTTTTTTCAAATATAGAAATAAATTTCAACATTTCACATTATCTCGGCATCAAAATAATAAGCCCTGAAAATGGGTTGGATAAATCAAATAAAATTTTATCTGTAAAATATACATTCTACAATTCTAACCTTGACATCCCAGTATGGCACTGGCTAAACAAAAAAGATGTTCATCCTTCAAACTTGTAAAAGCTACAATGGCCACCAAAAGTATGGAACAAACCACTTTTCTCAGTTCGAATGTTACTACACTCAGGAGTAGTCAGCTTTTCCCAACCAACATTGAAGAGGGGGAAAGGGGGAGAGAAGCTAGCATGTGAGATGGAGAAAAGGCAATGTGCCATTTACTTTGGAGGAACTTAGATACAGTGTACAAACACAAAAAAGGGGCACACAGAAAACTAACCCACAAACTAGCACTACAGTCCATATAACTCACATCTGTGCTTTATAAGAAAAAGAAGTCACCCAACTACAGTGTACTACCAAATATTTCAGACACATCACATATCGAAATGAAAATGGACCTTGACCAGCTATTCCTACAGAGAGGAAGCATAATGCATATAGTACAAAATATATAAGAATAATGTGACTATTTAAGAAAGCAAAATTTTATACAATAATATTTTGAAACTCCTAAAAAAATTCACTCACTGACTTCAATCCCTGGATCCACTTGTACGGTCCGTGAAGATGCATTAAAAGCTGACAAAATGTATTAAGCCATTATTAATGACTCTTAAGAGAAAGAAGCCTCCATTCTTACCATTCATATGAACATTGACAGATTGATGAAGGGGACATTAAAAAGCAGGGGTACAATAGGTGCAGGAAGCCATAGGCGGATGAGGCGGGGGTACAGGGGGCACACGTCCTCCCAATTTGGGAAAAAACCATTGGTCCATTTGGGCAAAACATGATAAAAGGTGCTATATTATTCAGGCAAAGATTCCTCTTGCCCTTCCCACACAAATGACTGCCATACTCCTATACAGGGAGCATACAGTTTGGCAGTTCTACAAACCCCCTCAATTTCTAAAATTAAAGGATGGAAGCCTTGATTTGATCCTGCTCTACAATATATCAAAATATTACAGTAATTTTTTAAAGTTTGTCCCACTCAATGTATCTGAGGACTTTACAACTGTTGGAAAAATTTCGACAAGGGACCAAGCTTCCATTCCCACCATCTCCATGACATGGTCTAATGAATTTAGCTCCCTTCCACCACCCATTTTTTAACATGGCTGCAATGTTGAAAAACTTCATGAGATGTAAAGGGTAGGTATTCCTACTTGCACTGTTTTTCAAATCTGGTCCAAAGTGTTTAGATCAAACTCTCCCTTTTCCACGAGCTTCCCATCTCTCAACTAGGGACAGCTTCCTACACCCACATGAAAAGTAGGATGGAAAAAAGAAAAAAAGAAAAAAAAAAGTGTTTTTGCAAGGTTATACATGGTAACAAACATCCAGCCATTCTTGCTGGGTAAGACCATATAGGAATATGAGGGTAACATAGTACTACAAGATTTGTATCTGGTAGACAATCGTTTGGGGAAAGCTTTACAATTAATTCATCTGCTTTGCTACATCAAGCAAAATAATATTAATTGGGACATGATTTGGGCTGGACACAAAGCTCTGGGTAAAGAATTGAAACTGGAACTAAAACCCAAATTTCTGACTTTAATTATTCTGTGCAACATAAATAATAAAAAAAACCTGAGATTCCTTTTACATGCAAGAATCTCATACTGCAATGTGCTTTAATATATGTGTGTTCTAAGACTTGCCCCCCTGGATTTGGAGGGGGGGGGGTGGCACAGTATAATAATTTTCCTACAATAAGAAGCAGCTAATGGAGACTTCATTAACTGTACTTAAAATTAACTTCCTACATGACATTTCTTTTGACATTTGCTATTGTCTAGGCATTTTAGAGGATTTTGAGTTCATTTTCATCCCACCATTCCATAGCTTTTTTATCCGATTTGCTCTATGACACATTCATGTTGGGAAGTTCTTCAACTCTGTCTACCTTAATACTGTAACTTATTTCAACTATTTAAGTAAATGGACTGAATTAAACTACCTAACTATCTGACCAACTAACTGACTGCAAAAAACAAAGCCTTGTTTTCAGAAACATCTCCCTGTAACAATTGCTTCCCTGTGTTGTTGAACTACTTCCTTGAATCAATGCATGGCAACCATGCTATGTTTATTATATAAAAGTGCACCTTTCCCACCCCTATGAAAATAAAAAAAACTGAGCATTAATTATTCAATAAACCATGCCTATCCAAATTTGGGGTATTTAAATAAACCATACACCTGAAATAATTTATACATTAACTGACACACAATCTATCCAAACCAGGATGTACAGTAAGATTTGTAACTATTACCATAGCAACTGTTTACAGAAATATCTGGAATGTTGCCAATGATATTTGAATATAATTTTATCATTACTTATAAAAGGAAATGTTGATGGGTGATATAGTTTTCCAAAGCTTGTATCACATCTTTAGACTTGTTTATCATACAGGTTTTTTCAAAAGACTTGGAGACTTTCACAGAACTTGCAGCTGATTGAGTTGTGCTAATTAAACAGCATTAAAAGTGGGTCAGAGATGCATGTCAATTTGTGCTTACACTTAAGAGCCAAAACACTAACCTTTGAATAATGTTGGAGAAAGCAAAAATGAAGTGGAATAAAATTCTCTCTCCTAACAACCCTACTGCTAATATGAAAATGTTAAAACAACCCGCATCTAACATAAAATATTATCCTTGCATATTTCTAAGGGGTAGATGAATTTGAAGTCAATCAGAGAGCAAAACCACTTATAAAAATTCAGCTTGTTATCTGAAGTTCACCCAAGGGCAATGCTATAGACAAATCAGGACAGCAAGTGATGGTCTGATTTCAGTGGACCACAACTAGGGTCCATCACCTTTTAATCTTTCAATTCCCTTGCTTACCTCTATCATGGATTGTTGTACACTTCATTGTATCTTAATTCCTTCAGTTTCACTGAATATGAGGGTTTGAAACTCATGTTGATGATATGTAAAGGTGATTCATGGCTGATGGACCCCACTAATGGCTGCACACAGTCACTAAAAACAAGCCCTAATCGGATTCATCTATAGTCCAGTGGCTAACCTACTTTGCCTGCTAGGCAACCAATTTTAGTGATAAGTCTGATGTCAAGTGGGAGGAAATCTGCCACCAGAGTACACGGAGAAAATCCTACATACATTGAGCAGGATTTAAACTCATGCAAATGTGAATCACCTAGCCAGGTTATGGAGATGACTAAAAAGTGGAACTTACACAACTGTGCTCAATGGAGTAAGAAAACAAGCCAGCGAGACACAACTGGAAAAAGGCTGTGGTTGGTCTGACTTTATAAAACCAATAATTTTATAGGAAATGAGCCATAAAACCTCATTTAACTCACTTCTTCATGGTTGAACCTGGATATTAAGACACTAACTACATTTCTATGGTGCATACAATAAAGTAGTGTTTTTTTTAATCATGAGTGACATGTTAACCTAACATCCATACCTTTGAAATAGTAAATTCCAACAACTGAACAGGAACGATTTTCTTTTGAGATTAGGCAGTGTTTGGCAGACAAAAGCCTGTATAGCTGCAAAAAACACTAGACCACGTGTTTGGTCTAACGGTAAGTGCATCTGCCACTTATGTGGAAGGCCCAGGTTCTATTCCCTGGTTGGGTCATACCAAATACTTTAAGAAAGGAACCTACTGCCGTTGTGCGTGATGCTCTGCATAAGCAATGGAGTAGGGAAAACAAGCCTGTGAGCCACAACTGGAAAAAAGGTGTGGCCGGCTCAACTTGAACCAATAGGTTGGAAACTGGGCTGTAAAACTCCATCTAACTATCTATCTATCTAACTGACTAACAAACTACAAAGAAACTGTCCATTTCCTTTCAAAATAGATAGCAGCTGTTTACTCCTGTACAGATGGGCCCCTAATCTTCTGCCTCAATACCATTGTACTTTTATTCTAAAATTTTCCAAATGACTGACAGTATCTATCTTCTTTCCTATGAAGTTTCTAAAATCTGTTAGTTCTTTTTAGACCCTTGAAGGTACCTTAAAGCAAAAAAAGCATGGCACTACTAAAATGTATGCTTGACACATTGCAAAAACAGCACAATTTACATTTCAAAAACTTGGTCTTATGCATATTCATGACCACATAAAGCAAACATCAAACAAAACCAAGAACTATCTATGATGAAAACATGCAACATATAAATGATTTAACTGCACACTCAAATATCAACCTGCCAGAGAGAGAAAAACATGTACTATGCAATTAACAGCAAGAAGTTCCTAATCTGCCCGTGTTTTTAGTTTCATGGAAAATTCAAGCTGTTAACTAATCTTGGACATTGATATTATGAATATTTTAACAGGATCCTCACAGCCAATTTTCTACACTACACACTAAAACAAAAACAGAAAAAAAAAAATGTTTCAATTGTTGATTTCAGCTAAAATACTGAGAGAATTTATAACGTATTTTCAAAACCACTTAAAAAAAGTTATTTTAAAAAACATGACAATGTTTACGATTTTGTATTTCTGTAAGTAAACACAATTTCCTGCAAATTTTGAAGTTTCTCAATATTGTTAAAATGTTTACATTTGCCTGCAATATTCTTTCATCTTAAGGGTAGTCTATATTGTTCTATTTTTTTTTTGTTTTCACGGGATAAGATCTAGGAGCAATTAATCTCATACAGAGAAATTTAGTTTATTTCACTGCATACTCCATCCTATTGCTAACTAGTGTATACAGAGTCTATTGCATATCCATATAAAACACAAATTTCATAAAATCCCTCACTATCTAAGGTAGAAAAAACTCTCGGTTTTGGAGACTGTTTCCAATTCCAGTGTACTTATCCCTGATGAAAAAATGTCTCCCAAAATGCCTCCCAGTTTAAACAGAGGGTTCCTCAATTGTTCAAGAAATTAATGAAAATGTTATAAAATATAAAAGTTCTTTGAGGTGCAGCTTAAGGTGCACCTTGCACACATTTCAGATGGAAGTTAGCTTTACTACAGTGTTGAGTTGTTACCTAAACACCCATGCACAATGCACGTATGCTAATTAACAAGTAACAGTTCTGCCACTGTCGATATCTCGCCTTTTGCTTCTGAGCTCTTTGAAAAAGGCTAAAAAAATTTAAAGTAAGGCTAAAAAAATTTAAAGTGGAAGGAGAAGGCCCCTACCCTTGTTCATCTTTCCCTTGCGAGCAAACTCCTGAATCCCTGATTTACATCCAAAATAAATGGTTTTCTTATCATTATCTCTGTATACAACTATTGACTTTAAAGCGCACTTTTAAATGGAATAAAAAAAAATTGAAAAAGCAGCTTCACTCCGAATGCTCAATGATATCTGTTGTATCTGATCTGTGAAGTGAGGTGTGGTAAATTAATAGCCCACTATATAGCTACAATATATCAGTACTTCACACTCCATATCGGCTACTATGGGAGGTATTAAAGCAGATGTTCCCTTTTTCCTTACTGGAGAAGAGATTAAATTAATCGGCTTCAACCATAATTTAGACCATAACTGTCCAGCAAAGGACATTAATCTAGTCAATTTTTTGTTTTTTTTGTTAAATATCAGTTAACTATTACTGTACCAAGCTAAATTCTAGTTTGTTGTTTTGTGTAGATACTTTATTAACTAATGTAGATAGTGTCTCCTATAAATTCCTTGGTGCATCCAAAAATTAAAGCCATCCTTAAATGTAAGGAATAACTGTAAAGCAAAGAAAAAAAGCTACTGGATAAGATACATTCCACTTTGTAACAAATTTGCACAGGTAATCATGTTTATTCATGATGTAAACAAAAGAGAATTAATTATTTGGCATAAAGAGATCAGTATCTGATGGATTTTAATTGGATTTGCAATAACTTTATAACTTTATAATGGTTTTCACACCCAGTGGGGGCACATGACACTTTTTTTAATCGCATCTGTATCTTGGCATTTTTCAAAACAATGTCCATTTACACGTTTGGTCATTTCAAACGTTTTCCTTTTGTAAATTTTCACTTTTGAAAACGATCTTATATCATAAAACATTGGTGTATTCTGAAACTACTCTCAATCATCTAAAATGAGATACACCACGAGCTAGGAGAATAAATCCTTAAAATTAGGATGTGATGGAGCAGAAGTGATTAACAAAGAATTTGAAAGGTGGACTAGAGACAGAGAGCCCCACCCATAACTAGCCATCACCAAAATGAAAGGAAAAGATGACTGATCTTCAAAGAAGCATTCCCACTTTACTGATACCCTTGTACTGATGATCTCGCCTACATACTCCACCCAACACAAACAGTTGATGACAAAAAGTTATTGAGCAAGTTAAATTCATCCTACTGCAATATTACACACCTTTACCATCTATCTCATGTTTATGTTTTCTTTATTACACAGAATGATATCCAGTGTCCCTGCTACCTTCACCTGTCACCCATGTTCCTTAACCTATCTCCACTAATATACTTCTTGTTTGTGCAGCATTCAAATGCTTTGTGTACATCATTTAAATTTATTCAAAAGAAAAAAAAATTATTCAAAAAAACCCTTTTTGTTCAATTGTAACAATTGGTGAACTAATAATATCACACTGCATAGGGAAAGTCCCAAAAATGTAAATCCTCTCTACAATGAATATCCCTCCCCCACCAAGAAAAAAGGCATTACCTTGGGGTGATTTTATTTTTAATTTCATATCCATGACACTTACAGCAGCACAAGGTATATCATACAAATTTGTTGTATATTAGGCTGCATAATCAATTCTTAAAACATTCACAGAAGGGTTCAAGGTTGCAACTCATCTCCTACTCTCTATTTTGCATTTCATTTTTGAATTTTTCTTCTGCATTTTCATTTTTGGCAGCTTCGACCAGCTGCACTAACACAAAATAGAAAATGAAACCAACCAAAATGGAGACAACACTCCACACAAAGTTCAAAAACAAACAACAAAATTTCAACTCAAGAAAATCACTAAATAACAAAGACAAAAAAAAAAAACAAATTTTACAGAACTGATTTGTCACAAGGACAATCTTAAACATGAATCACAGACGAGAACAATACTTAAGTATGAGACGAGTTTGAAACATGCTTGTTATATGTATTATTGATGAAGTACTCCCATCAGGATTCTAGCATGAGCATTAGTGGCAGACACCAGTTGGTCATTTTGGGGTTTAAGGGCGTGTCCCTTCTCCCATGACAGTTTTTTCCCCTTCCTTTTGTGATAATTTTGTTATCATTTAAGGAGCTTTGACTCCAAATGACACAACCTTTTGGTAATTTTAGGCCTCTTGCATAGTTTCATTGAGATTTTTGTTCCTTTTACTCACAGTTTATATTGATCAAAGTAGAATATTTCCAGCATTTTGTCTGTTCAATAAACACATGACAGGTGGGGTAGGACATTTGAATATTTGAACTTTATGCAATATGGGATGGCCAGGCAGCTCCATCCAGTGAATGCAACTATTTCTAGTACCCTGACTTCTACATATAAACAGACTTAAGTAAAGTTGAATCTTTCGGCACTTCTTGTAGCTGTTGGTTTCAACTAAAATTTGTATACGCAACTGTTTGAATTAAAAGTTATGGCAACATGTACTTCACATTTTATTGTTGAGAAATGTTGGAATTTTGAATGAAATTGACAGTGAATACTGCCAAATATTCTAGACTTTTGGAAAGTGCCATTTCTTTTCATAATTTTAAATACTTACAAGACAAGGAATCAAACTGCCTTTGCTTTTAAGGAACTATTTTTATCACTTTAATCGATTTTTCATAAAGCAGGCCATTTATTCTAAATTCAGTAACGCAGTTTTAGTATTAAGAGCATTATAATAAACATAAAATTAGAAAAAAAAAATTTCCAACAGAGATGTTGAGAGGGTTTTGTCACTTAGTATTGTTGTAACTTTAAGACTCTTAAACATGTAATGAAGTTATAAAATGGTGGCAGCAGACAGAAACTAAAATAAAAAAACACCTCCATCAACCACAAATCCAGTCTCAATGATGAAAACAAAAAGTCTAGTATCACAACAGAGTGAAGAATGATGATTCAACCCATGATCAGAAGTTGAAAACAGGAGAAAATTCAACTGTCTTGACAAAGCAAAAGGGGGCCGGGGAGAGGGGATGGGGTCGGGGGTTCAACTCCTGGCTGGGCCACAGTAAGGTGAGCTTTCCTTTGTCGAACAGCCTATGGTATTCCTGTCTGAAATGGCCTTTGAAAAGATACCAAATTTGAACTAAAATGTCGAGCCACTTGCCTCCTGACATGATATAGTAATTTATATGCCACTGACCTTTAAAGGCCTGGATGCTAAAGTAAGTTTATACAACTGGATATTTTGGCACCATAAAGTAGAAGAAACTTCCCCTCCCAGAGTGGTACTGGGGAGTGGAACCATGTGACTGAAGTGGTGACTTTCTCCAAGAAAATAATTTGGGTTGAAAATGTTTTGAATAGATCCCATTTTAAATCGTTCAAAGATTTAAAAGGTGAGAGGGGAAGGAGAGTCACTGTTTTGATTTTTGTTTTTCAAACAATGGAGGTTTTGTCTTTCTTAATCTCTTTTTCAGATTGACTAAAGCCATGGTATCTGGTCTGCAGGTCCCCCTGGTGGAATAAATATACCTTGCCATTAATTATTTATGACATAAAGCACCAGCAATTTGTTCTGAAATGAATTTAAAAGGAATGTTTGGATATTCTTTCAAAGAATAAGCATACTGCAATTCCACCATAAATTGATAAAATTGCTACATATACATCAAATAATTTGTATTAAACTAAAATAATAAGTTTGGAAAAATACTTCACACCATTCAGACAAATTGTGTCTGGTTTTTTTGCCTTTTTGACTTCCATAAGATGTGGGCAAGGTACAGGTATGATGCTACTATCGATGATGGTATGTATGGTCAGTGTGCCTATTGAGATTTTGATCCTGGCACCATTTTACACCCCCTGTCAGGCTCTTTCCTCAGGGTGCCTATTTGTTGACATTCTTACCTTTCTTCCTGTCAAGGACAGGCCACTGCAATAATAATCGAGTTTTGATGGCAATGAGAAGAATTCACTTCCAATATATTTGTGAACAAGGCAGCTATTCTACACCTTCATGACTCTTGGATGACTTTACAACCCTCCCCCTTCCACAAGAAAGGAAGCAGTGTCTTCCATAATTCCATCCTTGTAAGACTAACCCGAAAAGGGCTTAATCAAAGACAGTTGAATAACTCCTGTTATATGACAGTACACTAGCCGTGCATGGTCACGGGGTGCAGATAAATACAAATGAACTATCATGGCAGTCGGACATTGGTCCTTTGAATACAACGCTATACATTTAGAATCGGCATCAGTCTGTATCACAAGCAAGCGACTTTATACTTACATGCCGAGTATTGGAGGTAAGAGTTGTTGTCACGAGGCACGTTGGAGAAGGCTACAAGAAGTAGGCATGTGGGAGACGATAACAAAATTCCAGAAAACGTGAAATGATAATTCCTACAAATATCTCACCTACCTTTACTTTCCAAGGGATAGTTACTCTTTTTCTTGCAAAATAAAATTTTCCCCTCGAAGCAATAGAACATAAATTTTTAAATCTTGCAAAAGAAGAGGAAAAAGTCTGCTCAAGAAGATGAAACACGCACCCAAAATTTGTACACAAATAGGAAAATTTAATCAACATTGAAACTAAGGAAGAATCTTGGTGATTTATTCTGCACTGAAAACTAAGGAAGAATGTTGGTGGCATATTCCCCACCACAAATTAAGGAAGAGTCCAAGTGGCATATTCTGCACTGTTGTGCTTATCTCTTGGACAATTCTCATCCATTCACATACACAAAAATCACATGCATTCAAAGGACCCGAAATTTTAAACTTCAAATTCCAAAGTGACCTTCTCCTTGCAATGCTCACTGTTTCAAAACCCTTTGTCCCTTCATTGGAGATTTTTTATCACCTTAAACTGTCATTAATTGATGTGTTGGCTGTCACATTCAGACACTGATGTGCACTGGGTTATTAACATCATCCGTGTTGTATATTTCAACTCTCTCAGATACTGATTGTCTCTACACCATGCAATCACCAAGAAAACACTTTTACATCAGTCTCCAAGTCCGTAGCCACACAGTCTCCAACAATCCAAACAGGAGCCAAGGAGGGTAGGCCCTTAAACATTTTTTTTTAGCTTTCAGGTCTAGACCTCAATACTCAATATTTTTACACATTTAGCCCATCAAAAAATTGCCCACCCAGGAAGCTATTTTACCCCCCTCCCTTCCAATCATTACTTAATATGGGCCTGTTCCCTAACACATTTACCCAACAAGGATACCACACACTATTTCAGAGAAGCAAACTATTGTTTTCTTCTAAAGATTGACCTACCCTGGTGAGATTTCACAATGAAGGACTGTTCAGTGCATAGCATCATCCTGCAATAGCCATCAATCAAATCTGCCATGTCCTCCGCTATGTTTCCCGATGGAGTTGTGATGTAGACAGCCTATTAATGGTATATAAAATTTGAAAGAAATGAATGAGAATGTGAGGAAAATTTAGATCCACATTGAATAAATTATTTGTTTTTATGAGAATATAAAAGAGAAGTGAAGAAAACAGCACCAACCAAGTCTTTGAGAGGCTATGGTTTATCTTAAATATGAGAGGCCTACAGAGTTTGTGATGTAACATTATGCTTTGTGGTAAATAAACTCAAAAAATTTGAGATCTTACATGAATTTCTGTTATGTAGAAATAGAACAATACAGACAAATCACACACAGTTTTCATCTACACATCAACCCTACAACCCCACTCCACCTGTCCAAGGTTGTATTGTAACCCTTCAATAACCAGGCAGAGAATAAACATGCCATTGAAAAAATCTCCAAATACAAGGTACCAAAGTGGTAAACAAGCAACTCCACTACGGTCCTTTTAGTAACTTCAGTCAAGTCATGACTGGAGCCACTGTGTTCTTTCAATGGGTAAGATTGGCCAGAATTTTTCAAGTCAGGCAACTTTACAAACTGTGAATGCTTTGTGACTTGATAACAGCTCTGCAAGCCACCGGTTGCATATTAGATTTGAACAAGAATGCACAAATTTCAATGTGAAATATTCAAAGGTTACCTATAACCAACAGCAATGTTTATGCTATTTCAAACACACACTAACATAGTGTGTGGGGGGAGGGGGGAGAGAAGACTCCTGTTTGTAATTTCCAAGGTAAGATTTCATTTTTTATTAAAGTATAACAGATTGAATTTAATTCAAATTCACTGATAAATAGTCCACATTTTCTGGCAAACTGCAAGATACTTTTCAAGAATTGGATGGGCAAGATATTCACCAAAACTGCACTTACTCTCGCATCTCATTTAAAAGCAACTACCATTTCCTTGATATGTGCAATCACAAGTTGAATCACATTTTTATTTTGATTCTTTAGCACATGTTTCTTGTATCACTTGGAATGAATTTTCACAAGTTTTATGATTTTTTTGTCTTCCCAGAGGTAAAAACTGAAAGAAAATGTGTCTGGGCATAAAACAAAAAGAATCTGAAAATAATAAGATAATTAAGTTCCACTTGATACATCCTGTGGGGTAGAAAAGACTCTTCTTCCAGTAAACAGAGATTTGTCTCCAATACACAGCCCAATGCTACAGATAAAGACCATTGCCCCCAACAGACACACCCTTGCTTCCCATATTGCTTCATACAGACAGCCCAGACTGCATGGTCAAGTGGTTATCTAAGCATCTGACTTGCATTCTGAGGGTCCAGAATTAGACTTCTGCCCAGGTCGTAATGAAAACTCTAAAAATGGAACCAACTGCCATTGTGCTTGGTGCTCAACACAAGCAATTGAGTAGGGAAAACAAGCCAGTGAGCCACAACTCAAAAAAATTCAATGGTCAGCCAGACTTAAACCAATTGTTTAGATACTGAGCCATAAACCTTGTCTAACCCACACACAGATATTTTCCCCATAGAGGCCTATGCTCCCAAGAGACAGACTTTTGCTTCCAATAATAGGACTGTTTCTCACAATAAACAGAACTTGGCTCAAAATAAAAGCAGACTATTGCTGAATCTATACAGATCTTTGCTCCCAATAAAAACAAACTACTAATCCCTTTAAACAGATCATTTATCCCAGTAAACTGACCACTATTCCCAATGAACTGACCACTGCTCCCAATTACTCTCAATGAACAAACCATTGCTCCCAAGAATCAGATCACTGTTCCCAATGAATAAACTCTTGCTCCCAAACCAATAAAAAACCAATAAGCAGACCACTGCTCCCAGGAAACAGACTGCTGCTCCCAAGAAACAGATCATTGTTCCCCATGAATAGACTATTGCTCCCAAACCAATAAAAAACCAATAAACAGACCACTGCTCCCAAGAAACAGATCATTGTCACCAATGAATAGATTATTGCTCCCAAACCAATAAACAGATCATTGCTCCCAAGAAACACACTTCAACTCCCAAGATATAGACCATTGCTCCCAATGAATAGACTATTTCTCCCAAACCAATAAACAGACCATTGCTCCCAAGAAAAAGACTACTGCTCCCAAGATATAGACTACTGCTCCCAAGATATAGACCACTGCTCCCACTTGTACCACACCAATGATATGTGACAGTGAGTGAGAAAAGACATCACAAGAAAAACCTATCTGCTTAAAATATTTTGCAAGCATTTTATGTTTTATCAATACCAGGTTTTTTTTTTTTATTCCTCACCATACCAAGCATTCCTGGCTTCAACAAAATGGCTTCAAAACAAGATTTTTTCCAAACAATCACATAACAGGATATAGTGCTAAATATGTCCATCAAATAAAACTACATGGAGGGTGTAAGCAAAGTCTCACAGATGATATTTGTCTTCCATATGCCATAAAGGCTCAAAAACTTTATATTTTACACCTCCATGCATTTAATGGCAAATTCTCACACTCATAAGCTGTACTATAGCATTTGTCTATTGCCGCACAGGAACATGTCTATGGATGTTACAGTCTACATAGTAAAACTATCTAATTATTAATTATTATTAATTTTGCCAGTGTAAAGAAAGGCATTTAAGTCAGGAACATGTCTGTGGATATCACTGTCTACATAGTAAAACTATCTAATTAATTATTATTATTAATTTTGCCCGTGTAAAAGAAGGCATTTATCTAAATCCTGCAGGTATTGTCCCAGATTCACAATAACTACTACACAGGACACACCAGCATATTGGATACTTTCAGTATCCAGTGGGGTATTTATCTCAATCTGGCAGGTGTTGTGCTAGATTCACAATAACTTGTACACAGGACATCCGAGCATATTGGATATTTTCAGTATCCACTGAGGTATTTATCTCAATCTGGTAGGTATTGTGCTAGATTCACAAGAACTTCTACACAGGACATACCAGCACATTGGATATTTTCAGTATCCAGTGAGGTATTTATCTCAATCTGGCAGGTATTGTGCTACATTCACAATAACTTTAATAAAGGATATACAAGCATATACTGTTAGTATCCAGAGAGGCATTTGTCCCACCCCAGTTTTTCTGTATACAACCAGATCCTACACCATGTCCTCATCTATTATTAGATATTAAACATATTGACGAGTACTGTCTTAGAAATTATTTACATTTTCATACATCATGACAAGAGAAGAAGAATGTAATGAGATTTTATGTTTGTCAATAAAACAAAAAAAAAAAAAAAGGCAAATATAGTTACCAAGTTAAAGATTCCAAAGAAAGACCAGAGAAATATTGATATCAATCAGATTGGTGGTATGCTAGCATTAAAGAAGGTTCATGCAAGTGATGTATATCATGTGACTGTGTAATGTGATACAGTCACGGACTTATATACACGGACAGAGCGTGTAACATGTACGTCCTGTCCGTATGTCGTCTCCACCGACTAGAACAAAAAAGGCACACCAAGACGGCCGACGTAAAGCTACAATTTGTGTGATTTGATGACGACTCTGTAATATTTTAAACAAAATTTAAACTTAAATTGGAAACAATATCATATTCCTGCAATATGTGAAGTGATTTTGACCTTACCTTGCCATATTTCAAAAACATTTCAACTTTCTTGTAAAATCTGGGGATTGACTTGAGCAAGTTCAAACTCGCACACAAAATCATAGCAGACGGCCATCTTGGTGGGCTTTTTCTCGCACGTAAGGTAGCGACACTGTACCGTGCAGTATGCTCTGTCCATGTACAGGAAGTCCGGGGATGCAGTATATTGTGATTTGTGCATGAAACCTTTAACTCAACTTACGGATAGATCAACAGGTGGGGAATGAAGGAAGAAGACACAGGACTCCTTCCATATTCAGATTGTTAGCAAAAAAAGGGTAACAAAATTTTAATACATGTATATATTTCCAATGAGGCAAGAACAACCACACCCTTCAATTTCCCACAACCAATTATTAATCTTATTCAACTACTGACACATGCTGGGTTCACTATCTATGCAAATGTGAAAATCTGTAGCAGCTTTTTGCACTTGTGTATGACAAAACTGTTAGGACAGGCATTATTAACCTCCAATTTTGACCTACTGTTGGTTTCATAGTAACTGCTATAGGGATAACTAAATGAAACAGGGGAATTTCTCACAACTGTTTGAGGCTGATTGAATTATGTGATATTGTGAAAAACTCTTTACCACCAATTTATTATCACATTATTACAACACACACACCCATCAGATATAAAGAATCAATTCAAGTATTAAACTACTTGCACTGATACTTTGATAACGTTAAAAGGCAAAGCTGACCAGTTAGCTGGTCCACCTAGAGGTCCTTCAGTCTGGCGTGTAACCAACCTTGTAAACTGGGCAACCAAGTATAATGGCAAGCCTAAGCCAAGTAATAGGAAAGCCAAAGTAACTAGAGAATAACCAACGTTCATCCAGGGGGATTTGAACCCCGGCACAAGTAAATCAAATTTATAGGCAGCAGCTGGAATAGACCTTGCCACTCGATGACCTATAGTGCATTGGTACCAGACTAACAGTTATTCATAAGTCCCCCAAATGGATTATCCACATCCTTTTATCTCCATTTGATCTCAAACCATGTCCCAGTTAGCTTACCACTTGTGATTATTCTGAAAAACTGGTGCATTAACATGTGCACTCAAGTAACCAGTCAAGACATACCTCATTAGCGCCACCTATTTTGAGTTGGAGTAGGCCTTTCTTCTCATTTTCTGAACCGATGGTCTGGACAGACTGAACTTGACTGAAATCAGCCATTTTGGTGGGCTAAGGAATGCAAGCACAATAGTTGAAGGTTAAACAAGAAAATGCTGACATTTTTGTAGCTCATCTTTCAGACCCTAAAAGATGTAGAGGTTTAAGAAAATCACCTAAACTCCCTGGTTTCCAAATCAGCACACCTTGACCTAACAACTAAAATTAAAGGTAGGCAGGAAAGAAGACTAGATGGGGCACCCTTTATCAGATGCCACCAAGTCATCACTGAGCTGTAAAAGCCTTGCTAGGTTAGTACTATTGATGATAAGGCTTAAAATGTAACTAGGGGGTAATACAGGCATTGAGTTTTGGATTTTTGAGGTGCCCTTCAAATTATGCTCCTCAGGAAATTACAGAATGTGGTACATGTTCTGTGTTTTCAACTTGACTAGATTTATCTGAGTTCATATTCTCTAGCTAGGTGTACAAAACCCTTAACTTCTCACAGAGATTTCAGGTGAATGAAAACATGTTTTTGCACTCACACATCTCTAAATTGAGGCCTATGTGAAACTAAGTTTGGAAGTAGAATTGCTAGCCTTAAGTCTGCAAATTCACCGCAATCAAATTATAGGCAATACTTGGCAATATCATAAACACCAACTATATTTTACCAATTATCATAATAAATAATGATCAATCATCATAAAAATAAATAGCCAAATGCTGAAAACTGCCTCCCACATCATCTTACTGCTGCATTAACAGGTGCATGTAGGGGTCAAAAAATGCCCATATTTTTATTGGAAATATGTGATTCACATTTGCAAAAATGTTTTAGGTAGGTGAGGAGAAATTTTACCCCTTTAGTTGTTAGTTTCTAACTAAGATGAATTTGGAATTCCTTCTCAATGGTACAGACAAAGAAATCACAGAGAGCATGGCAGCCTATTGGTTAAGGCATTGGACTTGAGATCTAAGGGTTGCGGGTTCAATTCCCACCTTCACGGCCATTATGTTGTGTCCTGGAGCAAGATGCTTTATCTCAATTGCTTCTCTCCACCCAGGTGTTAAAGTGGTACCTGTGAGGTAACTTGTATAGTGATGCACTGTTTGTGGCTGCTCCTATGGGAAGTCCCCCTGGGGACACAATGAAGTGGCATTACTCTTCAGTGTACCTGGTACAAGCAGCAAGTGCACTATAAAGTATGGGTTTGACAAGCTACCAATGACCAGGGGTAATGATTGTACAAAAGCACTTTGAGATGTTACATATAAAGATATATGCACTATATGAATGCAAATCATTATTATTATACCATTTCTGTTTTTCTTTCAAATGGGCATGATTGTACAAAAAAAGAGGGAGAAAACAGATAGTTAACACTACAAAGCAAGCATAAAGGGTAACTCTAAATTTTGAGACCTTGCATTCACCACCTTCAGATTGGTTAGGACCTCAACACATTGTCCACTTGGCCCGCCCCCTGCTATGTACCTAGATGTTTGAGAGACCAATGCATGTCACACGAAAGACTTACTGTGGAAGCTTTGTCTGTAAGACAACTAATGCCATCATTAGGACCAATCACCAACTCTACAGAAATGCTCCACCCAGTCTGAAAAACAAATTAAAAATAACAAAATTAAAAAAGTTTGAGGTAAAAATGCAAATTAAACATTTAGTTTTAGAGGCTCATTGAGTAGGTGCATAAAGTTCAACAATTTGTTCCAAAACTGTAAAGTTTTCTACACAAACCAATGACAAATAGTGAAACTTAGACATTCCCCATATGCTACATGCAAATAACTGTGTTATTAGTGAGTACTTAAAGGATCAATTTGGTTTTCAAAAATTTGTGACCCAGACACTTTTCCAAAAAATGCACAAAACCGTTACAAGTAAGGACACCACAAAATTCCAAATTTTTACTCTTTCTGTAACTACGGTATTGGATATGAAACTTAGCTCATTATTCTAACTATAAGCATTGCCATGTGGGTAATGACACATAAACACTCTCTTCCAGTTGATGATATCAACTCAAAGAGCCCCTTTAAGACAAAGTTTATTCTCAAAGCGCCAAATTAGCTATGAAATTTTAAAAGATCCATGAAGTTTCTACCAGAAGCCTGTTGAAAACTTATTCACTTCATTTGAAAACTTCTGCAGCAAAAACAAGCAGGGTATCAATGATTAGTGCTTCAATTATGGAGTCTAGTCAGGCTTAAAAAACCGTAGACACTGGTGAACTGGATCAAGTGTCTAGCTCTGGTAGGACACTTGTTATACTTGCCAACAAAAACAGAACATATGTAGCAAATGATCAACTGTGCACCGCTAGCACAAAGGCAATAATGTCAGTGAGTGGAATTCAGTGGGCGAAACTACTCTCTTTGTCCCATAATGTTCACATTACATCTGGAAAACGCTAAGCTGCATGCAAAGATGAACTTTTTTTGCCAAGCTTTTGCTTTGCACTACATCAGATCTTTCTCTCTTAGTATTAGTTTACCTTCAATACTTAAAGTTGGAAAAAAAAAGAAAAAATTATAACTTATACAAAACAAGTACTAGCTGTCCAATAGAAACCGAAATATAAGTAAGCATTAAGCTGACAGGGGAAACAAAGTGTTATAGTGTGTGTAGGAGGGGGTGAAGAAACTTTATTACATTTCAAAATAGATTTTTCAAGATCTTTTAAAAAATTCCTGTTGCAGGCAACACGACAACTTCTGATTTTCCCATTGTGGAAAATCCCTAGCATTTCTATGAGTGGTGAAAATGATGTTTCCTGGACTTGGAAACTTACAACTCTCTAACTTTTCAGGAACCCCATCCCAGGATGGTATGTATGCAGTTCAGCTGAAGAGTTATTTTGGCTAAATGGTGAGAATTTAAGCTTGTCAAACAAAACCTCCCTCTATAAAGTGTTAAGGTTAATTTATAAAATGTCAAAAAATGCTCCAAATTGTTCAATTCTTCACAGCTACACTACCTTCTGTCTGAACAAAAGTTATTAATATGAGCACACTCTATTTTGAAATGTTTAATACTGATGTTACAAAATGTACGAGACTGGGAGATAAAAACTTACACCGAGAGCGCACTTGAACCTCTCATGGTCAAATCTGTGCACTCCAGAGAGAACGTCGAAGAACCTGAAGACGCACTGCTCCTCATTCAGGTTTGCACATTGTTTGAAGTACTGCAAAATCAACTTACGTAAATTCTTGGGCTGTGCAAGGATAAACAGAGACAAATATTCAAACAAAATATGCATTGGATTCAAGCTCTTGGGTGTGCCAATAGGATTTACTTCACCTTTTTGAACACGATGTTCCAAAATTCAAGATCAAAACCTGTTACTCATACCTCTGGTTGTTTATATTACTTCAGAGCACTATGACCATCCACTCTTTGACATGGGGGTGTGGGGATTGGCTACATAATTACTCTTCAGTTTTCAAGTCCATTTCGAAAAAAGGAAAATAATTTACAGCGACATATTGGACACAGTGGACATAACACAGTAGGCCAGGGACTTTCCTAGAAGGACATAAATACAAGAAAATGTTGGGATGTTTCTTCTTAGTCTAATAGACTCCATGAGCAGATGCTCCACCACAAACTTTAGCATATCAGCTGAGATGCAAAATGAGAATGCATACATAGTGGTCAGTTTTCACCTATGAGTTAATTACATATAAATTTGAAACTGGATGCTGATTGACCATAGCAGATGACTGAAGCAGCTGCCCATTATCACCCCTTCCCCCCCCCCACCATGATAAGAAATCAGTCCTGACATTCATTCATGATCATTGTGTTATATTATGAGTTACAAGCCAATTGAGTTAGAGACCATGAAGCACAATACCCATCAGAGAGCTGATTTTCCCATGCATCTTGCAAATTAACTGCCATTCCCTGTTTACCATCTATTCTGCTTTCAAGCACAATTGTTTGTTTATTGAAGCATAACCGCAACCTTCCCTGTGACTAGAAATGTGTCATTACGGTCAAAAAAGCAAATAATCTCTGTCTGGCAATTTTGAATGCTCAAGGTGGAAGAAAGAACTTGATTTGGTTTGAGAACACCAGTGATCTGTGAAATGTGAGTTAGGTAGATGAGTTTAACAGCTCAGTTTCTAACCAGCTGGTTCAAACCGGGGCCAGTCATGGCCTTTTTTTTCCCGGTTGTGGCTCACTGGCTTGATTTCACTACTCCAATGCTTATGCTAACCTCAAGCACAATGCCAGTAAGTTCCATTTTCAAGGCTTGGGTATGAATTAGTTTGAGAAACCAGAGATTTGTGAAAGGTGAGAGGGAAATCAGCATCCTAATTCTGTGACAAAATAATGCAAAATTCTTCAAATTTTTATAGGTACAAAACTTTAGGAAAACAAAAATCACTTTTTTAAAAAATAACTAAAAGTAGTATTTTTTGGAAAATTTGATACTTGTAACATGACCATTATTTTTATGATCTGATATGATTCTCACCAGCCTGGAAAAGAGACTGATTTTTCTACAGAAAATGTAGGAATTAGGAAGTTTCAATTTCTGAGAGGATTCCTTTAGGGAAAATGCAGTTATATTAACTGAAATATGTATAGCAGTCTATCTTGTTTCATAAATGGCTCTTCAGAATCATGTGAGAAACTTTTCTGCCTCAATTGTGAAGTTTTCTAGAGGTAATGACCCATTTTACCTTGAATGTGCAATATCTATGCTCATAAATATCATAAAAGAAACTAAGAAGAGAAATAAATGGAAAATTTTGAGATTTCCCAGGAGAAAATTCCTGTTGAGACCTGTGGAAATTTCAACTGGTTTGGAGAGGTGTCAACAGGTATGAATAAGTCCTGTTCCAATTACCTTGTGGAGTGATGAAAGTCAACAACTGTCAACAGGTAACACCAAAAAAGCCAACAGGTTCCTGTTGGTACCTGTTAAAATCCTGTTGAAACCTGTTGATTTGGTTCTAATTACCTGTTGTACCTGTTAAAACCGGTTCAACAGGTTTCAACTGGAATTTTTTCCTGAGTAAGCTGGTGTTCATAGCAAGCTTGGGATGGCAACTTTGCTCTTATTACTTTGCTACTAAATTCAACAAATGTGAGCTTTAAAAAACAGAGTTTTTATTAATTGTACCTTTGTATTATCAATGACTGCTTTAGGAAGAAACCGCTTTAGGCCAATCTCTTTCCTGAAAAGAAAATGAAACTAGGGTTTTTAAAAAAAGCATACAATAACATAAACTGTTTCTGCTTGAAGATTAACAAAGTAAGTAGAAAGACATAACAATTGCTTCTTTCTTTCAAACAAATGACACGCTAACATTGACAGTGAACAACACTTGACACACAAATAGTCCCACTTGAAAGAATAACATTTCTACACAATCAGGTCAAACTATTTTACTCCTTTGGTTGCACATTAAACTTTTTTTGAGGTTTCACATTTTAGTTAATATTTTTGTGGGTAGGAAATTCCTGTACAAAAAGCAACACCATACAAGATATTATCTGTGAAATTGACCGGTGTTCTGTTTGAGTTATTCAAAGGAGTGCTTCCTGCATTAAACATCATGCAAAAGTAACTCTATCTGAAAAAGGATGGAGTTAGAATCTAGTAAAGAACTTAAAGGGGAAATGCAGCTACCATTCTGGGTTCAGTAATCTGTAGTGTTGCATGATTGGCCCTTGTGAGTCATATGACAATATTTTTCTCACTGAATTTTGAAATTGAGGAGTGTACCTAAGTGGTTCACCTTGAATATGAAATTTGTAAGCCTTTAAATATCATGAAAGATACTTGTAAGTAAAACAAGGAGAAATCTGTGGAATCGGGCAGTTGTTTCAAAGTAAGTTTGGGGTAACTGCTTCCATCCTTCAATTTGGAGTATGCTTCCCAAAACTCCCTGGTTTGGGAATCTATGAGCTCAGATATTTACCTCCTATTTACATAATAGGAGGTAATGAGGGGTGATGCAGATTAAGTGATACAAAGACTCCAATTCACTGCCTGGAAGACTGGAAGTTTTGCTTTACTAATCCTTGTCCAAGTTCATGATCAGCAGAAATCCATCTTTGAGGATAAACTCTGAACAATACAAACAGACAATACAAAAAGAAATGGAGAAATCTGCTGTCTAGTTTAATTCATGATACCAACTCATAGTCCATTGAGGGGTTGGGAAAGGTGTTCCTGTGCAGATAACTGTTCCATCCCATGTGGGAGATACTTAGCCTATCAAGAGTGACAGGCCTACAGTATAATGGACCATCCTGGCTTTGAGGTCTTTGAGGAGGTGGTTGTCCTTCCACTCCCCCATATTAAAATTCCTGGTTGAAAGAATAGTTCTTCTCACACACAAGCATTGAACAATTAATTAATAAAAGAAATGATGAAATCTTAAAACAAACTCTGTACCACTTGACTGTATAAAAGAAAGATTTGGCTTGACCAGACCTTCTGGTCAGTAGAACAGTACATTGAACAATTTGGTGATGCAGATCAGAGGACACACAATACTTTTCAAATGGCAGATTTCAGATACACAAGGTTTCCCTTGGCATTCTTTTTGTGAGGCAGCCACCTCACATATTTTTGCCACCACCTCACAGAAAGTGCTCTAATTGCCATCTTCACTATACCAACTATGGAAAAAGTCATAGTTCTCCCTCCCTTTTGGTGCCAAAGCCTGGCAAGATTCTATCCCATGGACTAGTTCCACCTCACACCCTCTAAAACCCATGGGAAATACTGGATACAGATGACTGTTATCAACCTACTGCAATGGTTGTCCAGTTGCTTCCCTCTCATTTGTGATCACATAGCTTTGACAAAAAAAAAAAACTTTTTTAAAGCAACTTTTGGGCCAAATTACTATTATTGTGAGAACATTTCTCCAAACTCACTCTAAATAATCAAAGTTAGCTTTTTTGTCCAGGGCAATTTGTGGCATATCTTTAAAGAACCTCCTCATCTCAAGGCAGGCCAACTGCAGAGCAATGTCTTGTTCAACAGTCTCGGCTACTTCATTCATATAGTCATTCCGAATCTATAAAGAAAATAAAGGTCATTAGTTAATAGCACGTACTTATAAGAAATGGTATTTTAACAGTTGGACCTGTAACTCAAGTATGTGCGATTCATTCCAGCCTTTCAATTAAATTGTATCCTTGGGCCTCTTTTTTCAACAGGTGTATATAATGGATTTCTGGACATTTGTACTGCACATTGTAGCTGCATGTTGCCACAGGTGAACTTAGGTCTAAATCTAAGACAGCTGGTTATTGATGCCCAGGTGAACACACTGTGAATAACTCAATTCTTCCAGAATTCCCTCTCACAGAGTTGATTTGAATATACAGTTTTCAACTCAAAGTAAGTAGTGGTTACGGCAAGAAGAAGGAGCAAGAAAGATTGGGAATGGGGTAAAATCCTACCCAAATTTCACATATGGTACCAAATTTAAGTCCATCAATGCCAAAATTTTATACACCCATACCATACCCTATTTCCCAATTTTAAAGAGTACAAAACTCTTTTTGCAATCTACTTACAGTATGTCACTTTTTGATTTGCAACAAACGCCCCTAAACTCTCTGGATTAGGAGTCTACAAGCCCAGATATCTACCTGTTTTTTACCTTTGTAACCCTCACTAACATGGTGAACCAGAGGTAGGGGACACTGCCATATAGATTTAGTGATGCATAATTCATGCAGTGTTAGCATTAAGGTGAGGGACTGTTGAATTACCACAGCTGTTCTCAAAACCCCCTCTTCTCCCCCGAAAAAGCTAAATGAAGAGAAGTTCCCTGGTCTTTTCAGAGAAACATAAATACTTCTGCTCCACAATAAACTCAGAGTAAACTAATGGTCTCCTGCTTAGTGAATAGAACAAACTCTATCAAGTGCTCAATCATTGGATTAAAAATTCAACCAATAATATTGCAGCTCTTGTGCACCGTCCATTCAAAAGTTTGAAACACACTGCCCCCCCCCCCCCCCCAATTCTATTCTAATGGATAAAACATGCCTCACAATGGTGGACAAATTCTCACCTGATCATAGAGGTAGAAAAATGTGACCTTATCCCTCTCCAGTAGTTCGTGATAACTCTTTGGAAGGTACCTAATTCTGAGTTCATACCTGAAAGATGGAGACAAAAGTGAAATTATCGATGGAAAATTCATTTAACTTAACCCTTACCATACTGATTCAAGGATGAGGATGCTCTCCAATTTTTTATGCAACATGGCTTGATACTCATATCCTACAGCTTGCCTGCTTGTCCATTTGGTATACTGTAAGTTTCTTTTAGCACCAAAATCGTGCCCTCTCACTCTAGAGGACACCATCCTGGTTGCTCCCACTCTAGAGGGCAGTGTACTAGCACACACCTCTCTCTCTCCATTTTACTCGCTTCAGACAAGGCATCTTTTATCCCATCTGTTTTTATGCATAATAAGATGTAACTAGAGGAACAAGATGAAGGTAGATGCAGGGAATTGGGAGAGTTTAATGATTTTTATTAAGATAACAGAATCCTTATTACCTTTCATGAACCTTTTTTCTCAAAAAAAAAAAAAAAGGTGGAGGGTAGGGAGGGGAATGAATGCCAAGTTAGAAAGGCCACTTGCCTCATTAATGCAGTATGTATACAGAGCTTGGAGAACGGTTTTTGCCTTACAACATGCTTCTGCACCAGCATCATCTACTGTAGGTATGTGCTCATTTCAATGAACTAATACATAACTAATACATAACAAGCTTTGCTTCATGTTCTTTACATAAAAATACAACAAGGAGTAAGCTTTCCGCCGGAAAAAACTACTAATAGGGTATATATAAAAGGAAAACAATTAAGAACAATTACAGTTACTCAAACAACTGTAGAAATATGCAATTCTTTTTCTGTGTAGGCAGTCATTGGCACTTTATGCATACTCATGTATCAGCTGCTTTCGATATGGCATCTAACACACCGTCAAGATGCAGCCAGTGTATACTGGTACTGCACGTACGCAATCGCGTACAATATTTTCATTACACTAGTCAACGATGAATGTTAGGCTAGGATGTACTCGCTGTACAAAAAAATGTATAGCTATAGGGCCTTGCTTCTCCCACTGTTCCAGTTAAGATTTAAGGTGACATTTTCTTCCTTTTTCCTATTATTGTGTAACAGTTTCGATGGTGTGGGTAACGTTTCTCACTTCAATTATAGGCGTAGGCCTATGCCTAACATTGCACTAATATGAGTATAGTCCTAGTCCTACGTTGTTTGTGTTTGGGCCATCCATCAAAGAAACAAACGAATGCTATGCACCGTTAACGTATGTGTACTCATTTTACTTTCAGTTCGGCACATACAGTATGCTACTACTGTACTCATGAACACCTATAGTTGTTTATTCATAAATAATTATAAACAAACATACTTTCATTGGTTCATGCTTCTGATTGATGTGCTCATCACAGCAGCAAGAACCCAAATTTCATCTGGCAAACCAAATTCAACAACTGCACTTTGGACAAAGATTACTCCCAAAAGAAACAAAGACTGTCCTTCTAAGTAGGTTATGTAGAATGGGCATTTGTAAAACATGGACAGAGCCAAACAGAGCCAAACAGGGCCAAACAGAGCCAAACAGGGCCAAACAGAGCCAAACAAGGCCAAAGAGAGTCAAACAGAACCAAACTATGTCAAGTACCAATTCTCACATCATATTTAAACTACACCCATAACTTACATTAACTGATTGCCACTACCAAAGTTATTTAATGGAAGGTTTAGATTTTCTGTTTGGCTCGATCTGTCCATGTTTTACAAATGGTTCCCTTCAAATTTGTAAAACATGGACAGAACCAAAAAGACCCAAACAGAACAAAAGTTAAACTTTAATCTGCTGTAGAAATACTGTAGTTGTTGCCGTGTTGAATCAACAGTTTCTGTTTTTCATGGGTTTAGCATATATAATATGAAAATTCGTTCTGTACATTTTAGTCCAATATCAATCAGGGATGTCAATTCTGAATGGATGGGGATGCATCCTTATGTCTTGCCAACCTGAGGAAGACATTCTGTGACATGAACAGGGGATTAAATACATGTAATACTGTTTTATTACTGTTTTTTCTTGTCTATATAGGCCATCTCTCTATACGTTTTTAGGACAAGGTGTGTGGTCTAGTTGATAGACATTAGACTCTGACTCGGAGGTCAGAGCAGGGAGCTCCCTGGTCAGAGGACCAATTTCCAGCCTGGGCCTAGTCATACCAAAGACTTTAAAAATTGCACCTTATGCCATTATGTGTGATGTTATTTTGTAGAGACTCTTAACTTGAAATAGGCTTTGGCTCTGTTTGGCCCTGTTTGGCTCTGTTTGGTCCTGTTTGCCTCTGTTTGGCCCTGTTTGGCTCTGTTTGGCTCTGTCCATGTTTTACAAATGCCCATGTAGAATCTCTTCAACAGTTTCCAGCTTCAGCTATCTGGCTCTTGTGCTATCATGAATTTTGGATGTTCAAGTATTTCTTTATAACAATCTCATAGTTCCCCTTTAAGATCACACCCTGTGTTGACACTTGCCCCTACACCTGCTTATATCAGTCAATTTATAGTCACTTATTATGGTAAATCTAAATTCCTTCACAATGTAATTGCCATGGTTACATGAACAACAACCATCTTCCACCCCTTAACAAATTTGAACATGCTGTTTAAAAGATATAAAAATGTTCAACACCTGGTAAAGCAAGTTTTACAGCCAAATAAAAAACAGTGAAAAACTGATTTGAAATAGTGATAAAAAAGTAGTTTATTTGTTATAGCCTACATCTAAGACATCTGGTTCAGATTTGGCAGTAACATAAATGTGTGTACAAATCAGACTTTGTTCCATAAAAGGTGGTAAATCTGATGTAGAATTAAAGCTGTCATCTATGGCCATTTTTACTGTAAACAGTACTATATTTTAGGCCACCCTTTCCTGATCAGGTGGTGCTACCAAAAATGAACTGTAAGTCTCTCAATTAAAAATGTCTGCTGTATCTGCTCCTGGTAGTTCTGTTTAGGAATATATGAGGGCAAAAACAAACTTATTTTTAAAACAACAGCCAAATCTCACAGATTTATCCTTATTTTTGCTCACAAATACCTTTCAAGATATTTCAGGAGGTAACATTTATAATACAGGGGTAAACTTGTGAGATTTAGTGGAACTTTGTAAAAAAGAATATTTTGCCTTAAAGGGCAAGAGCAGTCATCCCAAATTGAAGTAGAGTAGCAGACTGTCCTGTTTCATGATTGGCAGTTGGGGGTCATGTGACAACCTTTTTCCTCTTCAAATGTGAAGTTTGGTAGAAATAACTACTTGGTTTACCTTGATTATGCAATAACTAGTAAAGTCATAAAATGTAACGAAAGATACTTTGAAAAGTAATAAGAGGAAAATTGTGTTATTTAGCTTTTTTCTTCAAAGCAAGTTTGGGGGGACTGCTCTTTACCTTTAAGTCTCAAGAGCCAGTCACAAAAGATGATACACTACTATACCAATCTGAATTGGGGTGACTACATTTTCCCTTTACATTAGAATATGAGGAATCAGATCTGTGTAGTCCAAAAAGGATGCTCAAAAGCTGATAAATTAACCCAGGGAGGTAAATAACCAGAAAGCCAAAAGGCTTAGTGATTCCTTGCCGCTGAAATGTAAGGCCTTTTTTCACATTGACAATTGCTTGGCAATGTTTTTCAATTAACAGGGCTCCATAATGTGCCCACAAAGTACACATGCAAGGCATCCAATCTTCCTACATTGAGATCCCCCTTGCCCGTTGTGAACCCAATTGACATTTGACCTCCACCAAAAACTTCTGGGACCATGTATTCACTATGTGCCATCTACAGGACAAGTTACAGGACCCTACAAGTGACATTTCTTGAAAGACTGTGCAGGAAAGCTTGTCAGGCTTTGAACATGCTGACTCCAAATGAACTTTGACCTTTCAGAAAATCAGTAGGGATCATCTACTCAATATGACCAATCCACACACTAAATATGAGCACAGTCACATGTACCGTTCTTGAGATACCGTGTTTACGAAGTTTTGACCTTTTGACCTCTCATGACCCCAAATGACCTTTGACCTCCACCAAAAACAATAGGGATCATCTACTCAATATGGCCAACACACTCGCCAAATATGAGTATAGTCACATGCACCGTTCTGGAGATATCGTGTTTACGAAGTTTTGACCTTTTGACCTCTCGTGACCCCAAATGACCTTTGATCTCCACCAAAAACAGTAGGCATCATCTACTCAATATGGCCAAGGCACACACCGAATATGAGATTAGTCACACTTACTCTTCTTGAGATACCGTGTTTAAAAGCAATTTTTAAGGAATTTACCTATTGACCTCTCGTGACCCCAAATAACCTTTGACCTCCACAAAAATCAATAGGGATTATCTACTCAATATGACCAACCCACACACCAAATATGAGCATAGTCACATGTACCGTTCTCGAGATACCGTGTTTACGAAGTTTTGACCTTTTGACCTCTCATGACCCCAAATGACCTTTGACCTCCACCAAAAACAATAGGGATCATCTACTCAATATGGCCAACACACTCGCCAAATATGAGTATAGTCACATGCACCGTTCTGGAGATATCGTGTTTACGAAGTTTTGACCTTTTGACCTCTCGTGACCCCAAATGACCTTTGATCTCCACCAAAAACAGTAGGGATCATCTGCTCAATATGGCCAAGGCACACACTGAATATGAGATTAGTCACACTTACTCTTCTTGAGATACCGTGTTTAAAAGCAATTTTTAAGGAATTTACCTTTTGACCTCTCATGACCCCAAATGACCTTTGACCTCCACCAAAAACAATAGGGATCATCTACTCAATATGGCCAACACACTCGCCAAATATGAGTATAGTCACATGCACCGTTCTGGAGATATCGTGTTTACGAAGTTTTGACCTTTTGACCTCTCGTGACCCCAAATGACCTTTGATCTCCACCAAAAACAGTAGGCATCATCTACTCAATATGGCCAAGGCACACACCGAATATGAGATTAGTCACACTTACTCTTCTTGAGATACCGTGTTTAAAAGCAATTTTTAAGGAATTTACCTATTGACCTCTCGTGACCCCAAATAACCTTTGACCTCCACAAAAATCAATAGGGATTATCTACTCAATATGACCAACCCACACACCAAATATGAGCATAGTCACATGTACCGTTCTCGAGATACCGTGTTTACGAAGTTTTGACCTTTTGACCTCTCATGACCCCAAATGACCTTTGACCTCCACCAAAAACAATAGGGATCATCTACTCAATATGGCCAACACACTCGCCAAATATGAGTATAGTCACATGCACCGTTCTGGAGATATCGTGTTTACGAAGTTTTGACCTTTTGACCTCTCGTGACCCCAAATGACCTTTGATCTCCACCAAAAACAGTAGGGATCATCTGCTCAATATGGCCAAGGCACACACTGAATATGAGATTAGTCACACTTACTCTTCTTGAGATACCGTGTTTAAAAGCAATTTTTAAGGAATTTACCTATTGACCTCTTGTGACCCCAAATAACCTTTGACCTCCACAAAAATCAATAGGGATTATCTACTCAATATGACCAACCCACATACCAAATATGAGCATAGTCACATGTACCGTTCTCGAGATATCGTGTTTATGAAGTTTTGACCTTTTGACCTCTTGTGACCCCAAATGAACTTTGACCTCCACCAAAAACAAAAGGGATCATCTACTCAATATGACCAACCCACACACCAAATATGAGCATAGTCACATGTACCGTTCTCGAGATATCGTGTTTACGAAGTTTTGACCTTTCGACCTCTCGTGACCCCAAATGACCTTTGATCTCCACCAAAAACAATAGGGATCATCTACTCAACATGGCCAATGCACACACCAAATATGAGATTAGTCACACTTACCCTTCTTGAGATACCGTGTTTACAAGCAATTTCTAAGGAATTTACCTATTGACCTCTTGTGACCCCAAATGACCTTTGACCTCCACAAAAATCAATAGGGATTATCTACTCAATATGACCAATCCACACACCAAATATGAGCACAGCCACATGTACCGTTCTCGAGATAACGTGTTTACGAAGTTTTGACCTTTTGACCTCTCGTGACCCCAAATGACCTTTGATCTACACCAAAAACAATAGGGATCATCTACTCAATATGGCCAATGCACACACCAAATATGAGATTAGTCACACTTACCCTTCTTGAGATACCGTGTTTACAAGCAATTTCTAAGGAATTTACCTATTGACCTCTCGTGACCCCAAATGACCTTTGACCTCCAAGAAAATCGATAGGGATCATCTACTCAATATGACCAACCCACACACCAAATATGAGCATAGTCACATGTACCGTTCTCGAGATATCGTGTTTACAAGATTTTGACCTTTTGACCTCTCGTGACCCCAAGTGACCTTTGACGTCCACCAAAAACAATAGGGATCATCTATTCAATATGGGCAATCCACATGCCAAGTATGAGATCCCTCGGACTTACCCTTCTTGAGATATCGTGTTTACAAGCCAAAGCGTCACATACGCACACACACACACACACACACACACACACACATACACACGACATCACCATCGCATAGATTCCTTGCCTGCCTACGGCAAGGAATCAAAAATCAAACAAAATCTAACATAGAATGACAAAAGGTTATTTTTTGAGCATTGGGATCTACACCAAAATAAGAAGAGCTCCAAGGGCAAGACCCAACAGTGATGATAAATTAAAAAGGCCACCTCTGTACCAAGCCATACAGCAGACACTTGGTTTCTTGAGCCACGAAATTTTGCGCCAGTCATCGCATTTTTAATGTTCACAACATGCAAAATTGGCATAGTGTTAATGAAGCACAGTGTGTAGCCTATGCAAAAAGAAGAAAATCACACCATGAAATTGGTAGGAAACATCTTTGTCGTACGTATGCCAAAAATGTTCAGTGCAGCATAGAAATTTTCCAGTATGGATACAAAGCAGTTTTACTGAACCAAGTTTTATTCCAATGTTAGTTACAGTACTTAGATGAGATTTTGCAGCTCAATTTCTTATTGGTCTTTCTGCCTCTCATGCAGAAGGCCTGGGTTCTATTCCAAGGGCGAGTTATACCCAAAGACTCTAAAAATGGAACCTACTGCCGTTGTGCTTGATGCTCCGCATTAAGCAATTGGAGTAGGAAAAACGAGCCAGTGAGCCATAGCTGGAAAAAAGGCAGTGGCCAGCTCGACTTGAACCAATAGCTTGAAGACTGGGCCATAAAACTCTGTCTTAATAACTAACTAACTTATTGGTCTTTCCATGGTAGATAGGATTGTTCACATGTACAATAAATGTGGCAGGTAGGACAAAGCTATATAAATTTGCTATGCACTTTTTGAAGCTTACAGTATGTAAAGCCCTGAAGTTGTATAATAACAGAAGGAGGAAATAGTTGACTTATTTGAAATGCTAATTTACAATGCTTTGCTCTAGCTTTTTGTGAAAACTGGCACCCTGACAAAGAGCGAGAGAGTATATGATGTCCATAATCCTTCCCGGAACTGTTCTGGAAGTAGCAACCAGCATTTATGGTATGTTCTTGTATGAGTCATACATTAGAGGAAAGAAATAAAAAACAATAAAAGATATACCCTTTTAGAGATAACTGGTCAGTCACTATCAAGCAGGTCACTATAAATCATAACAATGTAAGGGCACAAGACAAGAAGTGTGTCAGATTAATGAATACTGCAAATGGAAACTGAAATGTGATAGCAGCAATCTTGACTATTTTGTTATATTGAAAATCAAGAAACAGTTCTGACTAGAAAGGGGGATGTAAAACAGAATAACAAGTGAATCTATGCTAAGGAAAAATGACTGTCTGGCAGGAAACAGGGACAGGAGGTTTCATGCACACAGGTTTACCCTGTAATGTCCACCAAAGTCCCTATACAAGGCATCTATTCCCTACTCTTGGCTGATATTAGTTGTTGTAGATAATTTATAAATCTAGGGTCAATGCTAGTGAACTGAAGCTACTTAAATGGTATGGAAGCTCTTTCAGCTTCAACAGCAACAATCATTGCATAAACCATTTTTTGAACCTTCAGTATTACCCACTTTGGGTAGACTAGAGCTGGCAGAGGGATTCATCTTGCTCAATAACAGGTCCTAGCAACTAATCAGAAACAACTGCAAGGTAAGTAACACACAACTTTTCAATAAAGCCACATGGTCACTATACCATGGCCTGACACCCCTTGGATGGTCTCTCAATGCATCTTCAAATAATTGTAGTTCAAAAGAGGCTGTGAATATTAGATGCTCAATGACTGTCAGAGGGGTTACCCTGAAGTTTAAAAGGCAGTTATTTCATTAAACTTAAATAGATTTATATCAGCTTAAAACCTCCATCTACAGGTAGGTGTGCAAAAAAATCACACTTCTCATGGGGATTTGAGGTGAGCGATGGTTTGCTATCACACTCCCCCGCCTCAAAATTCAAGGCCTGTAGTTAACACATTTATCTTTTGGGCCTTGACTTTTTCCATGCACTGCTTATAGGGGAGAAGGGGACAGTGGCAGTATGCCTTTTCCAACCCCCTCCTGGATCTGCCACTGGTTGTTTATTGTTCATCACTTCACTAACCTCCACTCTAGGGCAGGATGGATAGCTTCATACTTTCTTTTGACTTGACCAACAGTCAGATCTCTGTGTAACCAATGACTCTCCTCTGATTGCGTGTGTTGTAGTCTGATAGCAAAGCAGTTTTCGTAGTCTCTATCACCTCTGGCTAACTTTGCAACAACTGCATGGATGACACTCTGAAATGAAACAAAATTTATCCAACATCTATTGTAAACAATACACTATGTGCAGAGATGCTACACTTAATAAGTCTAAGAATTAGTACAGTATCAGACTAAAAGTCTGTAAAATTTTAGTCCCTAAACATATTCACAGGAATGACGGACACTCTTCATATTTGGTATGTTAATTAATCATGCTATGAAAAAACTCTATGGGGGGGGGGGGATGTTAAAGGTGATTACAGGTCACCAATTTTCAAAGTCTAAAACATTGTAATCACAATGATTCAAGATAGGAATGACCAACACTTCTTTAATCTTCTGTATGTTTGCTGTAAGTTTAGAGGAAAACCCTATCATTTTTGGCAGAGGTCAAAGGTGATTCAACATTACGGAGGTCAAAGCCCTAAAACCTTGTTTGTCAATTGGAAAAAAAAAACAAACTTACTTCCAAGTCAGAGCCAAAGAATCACAATGCCCTTTGGCTTTCAGGTTTGTATGTTAAATGATGCTCACAGCTGGGAAACAACCATGTCTACATATTGTAAAATAAAAATCCCCTTCAACTCTGTTATACTGAAAATTTAATAGTGGTGTTTCCTTTAAACAGAGATGAGGAAAAATCTGTTTGCAGAAACCCTACAGTTTGGTTTCCTTTGGTTTAGTCGTTAGAGTTTAATACCTTAAAAGTAAAGAGCAGTCCCCCCAAACTTATGTTGAAGAAAAAGCTAAATAACACAATTTTCATCTAATTTCTCTTCAAAGTATCTTTCGTTACATTTTATGACTTTACTAGTTATTGCATAATCAAGGTAAACCAAGTAGTTATTTCTACCAAACTTCACATTTGAAGAGGAAAAAGGTTGTCACATGACCCCCTTACTGCCAATCATGAAACTGGACAGTCTACTACTGTACACTTCTTCAATTTGGGAGGACTGCTCTTGCCCTTTAACCTCTGACCCCCTGGTTTTTTAATCTGGTGGCATCTTTCCCCCCTTTTTCCCATTGTAAGGCACTCAATCAATACCCAACTCAATTGCTTACCTGGAATATCATGCATACTAGCAGCATACACCTTTGTGTACATTTTTTAAAATCCCAGGGAGGATGGTTTATGAGTGCAACATGTGGGGGAGGGGCTGTCCCCATTTTGGTGATTTATGTTCCATTGTCTTACAACTTAGTGTTACTTTTCCTCCAATAATGCTTCCTCCAGAGTAAGTTATCCCCCATACCCACCTTTTCCCTTGTAAGTGTACTGTATCTCTCTAATTCTGAATACTTGGAAAAATAATTACTTTCATCCAATAATTTCTACAGCACTTGAATCCTTGGAGAAAAAAAAAAATCTGGCAAAGCACAGCTATAAAACAGGCAGTTAATGTTTGGTTAAAGTATTGCTGACAGAATGAGGATGGAAAATGTTGTTTGTCACAAAATTTCCTCCCATATGTTGCCATTCCTTTTGAAACTCAAAATGTATGGCTTTACAAATTAAAAGTTTATAGTGATATGGTCAGCTAAAGTTCAGTAGTTAGACTTTTACGCCTCACCTATAACCTATAGTTTAAGTTAATCTAAAGGTGTCCATCAACCCTTAACCGGTTGTGGGGCTCTGGATTGTTTTTCCTACTAAATTAGTTTCACGTATGCGGAGCATCACCCAAACACAGTAGGCCTAGGTTTCATTTTTGGTATTTACAGGAAGTGAGCCAATAGAAAGCATATACTGCACAGTACATGGGCATGGGCGTCCGCAGAAAAAAAGTCAAGGGGGGGCAAAATTTCTAGGGAGGGGCAAAACCTCCAAGTCACCATAAATTGACACAAAGGATGCGAAAATTTCAGCCCAAAATGCCTCCCAGATCGCCGGAAATGGCATTTCTAAAGCCTATTTTTCGCATAGAAACTTGGAAAACACGTTTTGTTCGGGTTTTTGCTTTGATTTTTATACGTTTTTTCAAATTTTTGATTTTCCAGGGGGGGGCAAGTGCCCCCCCTTGCCCATACCTGCGGACGCCCATGTACATGGGATAATAACTTCATATTTTCTTTTTCTTTAATTTTGAGGTCCCCAAATATATAAAATTTAACAGAAGGCAACTGTACAACCTTACAGTATTTTGAATAACTGTGTGTCCGCCTATACAATGGTTTAAAAAATCTGAAAATTTTGCACAACATATTTCCCTTTGATAATAGAAATCTCTAACACTGAAATTTCCTTGGATTGCATTTGATTGCACTTATCTGATCAAGCATCTCCTATGTGTAACCAAATTCTGTAATTATTATTTTTTTTGGGAGGGGGGCAGGGGGGAGAGGAGCTATGCAAAAGAGTAAATTCTCTGGGTAAACAAATCAATCATGCAAATGTGTTCCAAAATTTGCATTAATATGAAAATTTTGTGAAATTACTTCCTTCTAAGTTATTCATACCATAAGAAGGAATCTTTAGTGTTGGTTTTTAGAGCATTTGTCTAAGCCGCCTATGTAATTGAAGTAAAATTTACTTGCTCATGTTAATCTGCTGTAAAACAGGGCCAAGACCCTATTTTTGTTCAAGATGGCTGTGCACTTACAGTAGATTTAAATGCTTAAGCAGTGTTTTATGCACATAATGTATGAAACCATGTGAACAGCGTACAGTCCTACATGTGCAGCTAACCTTGTTTGCACATCCAACGCTGCACCTCAAAATTGCACATGGCAACAAATTACCGAATTCGCTAAATTCTTTTTTGCCTTTCTCTGCTTGCAGCTCTGACACTCAGCTGTCACACTGAACAGTGTAGGCCTTTATACTTTATTACAGTACAAAGTACAAGTCCTTGGTGAGAATCAAGCATACAGAAATATAGGGCTCACCATTACTAAAGAAAACTAATTTATAACAAAGTCTAAATATCACGCTATAAAACCTTCACAAAGTGACACAATTCCAGCGAGAAAAAACCCTAGACAATCTAATAAGCTGGAAGAAAGAAAATTACATCAAAGCAAATAAAAGAAAATCAAGAATTTTATGCTCCATCAAATGGAAGATCATATCAGACTGACTCAGCCTCAGTTTTTTATGTAATCCAATCAGGTAGGACATGCAAAAGCTTTTTGCCTGAATGGAGGTGTTTCCCCTGAGGTCACTATATTCAACGATAGTCATTTAATCTGCAAACTGTCAACTCGATCTGCAAATGTTGTCTTCAATCGTTGGAATATTTTTTACTGATCTGAAGAGTAGATCTGAGCAGTTGAAGCATTTGTTTGTGGCTGAATGTACTTTTTCATATGAATAATGCACATTGTATAAAATTGTATCCATCATTTTTATCAATATTTTTAATATTTGATTTAAGACAAGCTGCACACTAATCTTTGAAGGGAAGAAAACGGAACAAATTAAGGTAGGAGGAAAGAGAAGGCCAGATGGCGATACAATAGGTACATGATGTAAATACCTTTATCACAGCTGGTTGAAAATTTCAGGTTTCTTTGGGGGAGGGGGGGGGAGGGGAAAGGCAATGAACCTTGATGCAATTGAAACTGTCTAACTATCATTTAAAATTTGAGCCATTTCCAAAAATGTGTAGGTGTGGGAGTTGGTAGCAGGAACATAGACCCCGCCCCTTTCTAGGCACTTTTACCAAATGAGACAACTTTGGGCACTTCAAAGAAAGGAGAATTTTGCCATTTGTTGGTTTGTTATGCCTCCACAAGAAGGGCATTCTTTTTGCATTGTGACATCATGTGGATGAGGTCTACTCACTTTAATATCTGTATTCTCCACACACTTGACTGAATTAAATGAGTTGTTCGGCTGGTAGAGTTTCAACGTTATTCTGTCTCCCCCTCCTCTTGGTGTGGCTGGAACATCCATTTTAATTGGTGACTTTTCCAAGAGGAGTGAGTCATCAATTGAAAGAGACATTTTTAACTGGTTCTGTAAAAAAAAAAAGTAAAAATGTATAAGGAAAAAAAAAAATCATAACTGATCTCCATAGTCAAATTTGTGAAAGAAAAAGTGAAATTGATGTTGGTCATTTGCACTGGAAAGCTGACAGTTATCTTCTAGCCATATTTTTAATTACAATCACTTGGTACACAGTACTGTCATGTATACATGTCACTTTGCTTGGATGGCCTTTGCAGTTAGATTAGATTTCACAAAACACCAATGGAAATGTGTTAGTGTCAACTAGATACAGTTTCAAATATGTACAAGATGGTTCAAGTTCAAGTTCAGTTTTCAAATACAATTTCACTATGGGGCAAGTTGTCTCTTAGGTGGGAAATACCATGTGCATATTCTACATCCACCAGTCAGAAGGAGGATTGATGACCTTTGCAAACTATATGTGCTGGTGTACAACAGAACACAAAATAGAATTCATTAGCAAAAGAAATAAATCTGCTCCATAATACAGTCAAACTTGTGAAATTTTTTTAACTTGCACTGCCTGGGAAAGAATGACTGACAGTTAAGCCAATCTTTTAGCCATTAATTCTTGAGTCTGAAATCCCCAATTGGCAAGCAAGTCGATCATGCATGATGTACAATATGCTCTATATGACCAGCTTTCACTTTGAAGACATTTGGGTGTACACCCATACTGAAACTGATGGGAGAACACCGAGTTGAATTCACATTATTGACATAAGATTAATTTACACAAAAATAAATTTCTACCATAGTGGAAAACACTGTGATGCAAAAGACAAACTGTACTGCATGCTTGCCTATTTTTATACTAAATAGACAACTGCAACTACTGTATAAACTGCACAAGTGCATAACTTTCAAAACTCGTGTGATACTGATGCAAAGCATATCAACTAATATAACTTAAAGGATAACTTAAAGATCATCTCACCCTAAACAGTTCCAGGTCTCCTAACCTACTAAAAGCCCTTCCTACAACTGTCTAAAATTCATCCACATCCGATCACTATCTGAGAAAATTAGGGTGAGTACAAAAGACCTCAATGTGTATTACCAAAACACTCTTGGTTCAGTACATGCTGTATAATATGAGCTTCTGTGCTCTGCACTTTTTGAGCTTACTGTGCCAATCAAAGAACTCAAAGCCAATTGAGAACTTATGTGGACTACTACAAAAATTACAGACCGGGGTAAGATGATTAGGTGTTGAACACCTGGCTATTGAAACATATTCACCACATTCTACAAAACAGTAAAAAGGGAAAATAGTCATAAAACATATTGCCACTAATCCTCAAAAGTCTAGATGCTTGATCAACATGTGCTAGCTGTAATTTAAGCCTTGAATTACGGCTAGCACATGCATGAGTATCCTATCTAATGCACGGTTCTTGAGAATCATATGACAGTATGTATTTCACTCAAGTGTGAAACTGAGGAATAGTCGCTGCCTAATCTAACATGAATAAGTAATCTGTATAACGTCCTAAATTATCATAATTACTGTAATTTAAACTTACTGCAACAGACTCACAAATCCTAGAACATATTGCTTCTGTGCACTATCCTTTTTCATGACTGGTTTTTGAGAATCCTGTGACAATATTCTTTTTACTCAAGTGTAGAGCTTAGAAATTGTCACTGTTTAATCATTAATACACATATACAATGCTGAATTACTTATGTTCTAAATTATCATGAAAGATAGTCTTCGCACAGGTTTCCCAGGTACCCAAGTATCTGCCTGCCATCGTATTACTGGGTTCCAATTCTACTACCAGAACCTAAAAAAATATCACACGCAAAAAGAATCACCCTTTTTAGGCCATTGCCAATGGAAATGGAAAAAAATATTTTGCCAATTTGATAAAGATTCTCCGAGACTGAGAAATAAGAGATCCCCCAGAAACTATGTTGAAGTTTGAAAGCTGTTTGTACTTCCTTTCGCAAAGTTGAAATTTTCATCTGCATGCCGCCCGATTTGCTAACGTAAGGCAGTGATCCTTTTCACATATAACACATATATCACTTATAATCTTGCAAGCAAGCTATATGACAGTGATGCAAAATCACACCGTACTGTTTTACGCCGAAACTAGCAGGCATATTAGACTGGCCAGCTGGCAAAGACTGTGCCTGTAATGTTCACATGCCACAAAAACTGAGCCTTGCATATGTATGGTCTTATATTTATTACCATATGCCACCATACCTCGAGTATAATCCTTGAATATTTCACAATGGTTTAGCGTGTCACTTTTAAGCAAATCAACATTATTGAACTAAGATTATCACTGCAATGACACTGTAAATATTCACAAAAAGGTTTTGGAAACAGGCCATTACATACTGTATTACATTAGATTGCCCCAAAATGGTACTCGCGCATACTACAAAGTTCATGTAAGCAAGCATGCATGGATGTCAACAGGAGACTAGTACATCAGAATGTACGTATCCCTTTCATGATTATATGAAGGCATAATGTACATTAACTTGAGCAAGCATGACGTCATTTGTTTACATTCAGTAATTTTGGACGGGCAAGAGAATACCCTAATACAGGGCTCTGGTTGGTTGATATTTTCAAATCGGTTTTAAAAAGAGAAGCTTCAAGCACTTATCAATATACTTGCTTTTCGAGTATATGGAAAGTTCAAAAATTCAATAAAGTTGACATAGGCCTTGGGATGTACAAAATATCCTATTTGACAGTCTTCTGTTACGTTTCTTTTACTTGTTATTTTTTAGTTCAAACAAAACGAGACGATAAAACCTTAGGACAAATCAAGTGTTTTTGAACTTGTGAATGTGATCACTACCTCTCCAATACAGCTGTAAATAAAATAATAAATGTCTTATGATGTGCCTAACAAAATGATGCTATCACTAAGTCACTGTAATATATGCTGGGTACCCGGGTACCCGACGGGCATGGCAATTGGGTTCCAAGTTACTATTTTTGGTACAGGTGCAAACAATAGAAAATACCTGCACAAGAAACAGCACTGATTAAATATGAGTCTTAATTTGCTACTGTTTTGGATTTATTGTTTAGATTGCTCTTACCCTTAGACATGGTAAAGTATGGAACAAGCAGTTCCCTGCTGACAGCACTACATGTGCTATGTGCTTCCTTTAGGAGTGTCTTGAATTTACATGAGATTTTCCACGAGTGATATTTTAACTTACAGGAAATTAAAGTAAATAGGTAACATCAGAAAGAAATTTGCACGTATTGAAATCTACAACAGAATTTTGTTACTGTAGACCTTGGAATAAATGACTACTAAAGTGGCCATTGCTGGCATTTGTTCCTTTGTTGCAGAAATCTGCCATTCTCTGACAAAAAGAAGTAATCCACATTTTTTCAAATTGATTTTATTTCATATTCTTTTTTCTCTTACTGAAACTTAAATTTTCAGATATTAAATATTCTAATATGTAGTCTACTTCTTGAGATAATCAGCCAAGAAAAGAAGTAACCCACATGGTAAACTACATTCTTTTCAGACAAAAAGAAGCAATGGCTTGTACTTCTTTCTGTCACAAAGTATATTATTTTCACTTCACTGTTTCTGACAAAGAGAAGCAAAGGGCTTTTACTTCTTTCTGTCAGAAAATACAAGTATTATTTTGACTGAACTGTTTCTGACAAAAAGAAGCAGTGGCTTATACTTCTTTCTGTCAGAAATTCTAAGGAATAGTTTGACTGTTTTTTTCTTACAAAAAGAAGTAATCCACATTAAAAATCTTGGTAATCAACTTTTACAATATCTCCTATATAAAGCAAAACAAAACAAAAAATTTTCTCTTAAAAAAATATGACAGAATATTGAAATTAAAAATTAAAGATCCTACTTCTATCTGTCAGAAAAGTGTACATGTTCAAATGGGTATTGTTTTCTCACAAAAGGAAGTAGACCACTTAGTCTGCTTTTGCAATGAATTTTGGGAAAAAAATATTTTCCAATGTTTAAGTTATAAGTTGTTCAGTTACTGGTGTCCTTGTGCTATGTAGAAGCATTTCGGTTGGCTTTAAGGTAACACGTTTTGGTAAATAACTCAAAATATTGAAAATGTGGGTTACTTCCTTTTTGTTAGAAAGGGGCAGAAATGCCCTGATAAAATGACTAAAAGCCAGGGTCAAATCTGCTGTAGTTGCCTTCAGTGTACAGTATGGCCTCGGTGCCTTACTATAAAAAGCACAACATATAATCCTGTTGTTTGCTAATTTTATGATTTCCTTTTTTCAAATAGCCTTGATGCCCTTGCTCACAAATGCATGTGGCCTTACAATGCCCTGAGCAGGGTCTTAATGCCTTGAAAAATGAAAACTAAACCAAGAAGGCCAAATAGCATGGTCCTTGAGAGCTGATGCATCTCAAGGCCTTTAGCTGGGTAATTACTGCTTATTAAACAGTTACAAAAATCACAAATGTACCGTACACAAAAACAATACTCAGGTATGCAGGAAGCCATTTATATATTTTTATGCAGCTTTTCCAGGTAGATGTGTTCTTGATGACAATACAATTTCCACTCTTCAATGAGGTAATTTCTTCACAAAAGAGAAGCTGTTTTCAAAAAATTCCTCAGAAAAACCACAAAAACAAACTATTTTCCAACAAAACAATGTACTGTAGCACTGTCAGAGGCAAACTGCCAACAATTCCTTCACGCATTAATAGAAAGAAACATAAAACAGCAGAGCCGAAAAGTGCAATTTCAGCTTCCTTCCTTCGTACTGAATGACAATTGCAACTTTCGATTTTCTTCATACAAAGGAACAGAAACTCATTTTGATGAAGAGTACATTCATGTTTATTGCAGAAAACTATTAGGCCTACTGTTGAGCTGACTGTCAGGTCACCTGCCCAAACCTGAAATTGAGTGACTGTGCCGGATCTGGACACCTCGCGTCCCCTGTGGACAATGGGTTGTGCAGCATGGTATGAGGGAAAAGTCTAAGCTTAGAGCAAAAATCTGCTATTTTAAGTGTTTTTTGCATTGCAATGTTGGTCATGGAGGGGGTTTCTAACCCCCAAACCCTCCCCATTGCTATGCCACTGGGGTTATGCTCACTGCCTGCGACAGGAGTCTACTAAAGGGGAGGACTTTTACCTGAAATCATACCTGACACTGTATTAATGCAAATTCTTGCCTTTCTAACTGACACTGCAGTAGCCCTAGATATGTAACGCACTCCCATTGGTATGTCATTAAATCCCGCAAACTAGATTACTCTCCCACCCCAACCCCCAACCCCAACCCCCCTCTTCCAGTTTCAACATACTGATCAAATAGATCTAGAATCTAAAGTCATTCAGTTTTCAAACTTTTCCAAAATTTTGTTCTCATTTCCTACTTTATCAAAGTATTCTAAATGAATACTTTTTTGCTTTCTTAAACATCATTTCTCAAACTTGAAGGGCAAAGCCACCCTGACTTAATACCAAATGTACAACAGCTCAATCTTAACAAATTTTCTGTGATTACTCTACCAAATATCTTTCATCATTTTTCAAAATATATGGTACTTCATTTGGAATACCAAAACATGGAGTATTCAACCTCTACATCTGAAGCAACCCGCCTATGCATAGCTTCTCAAGAAAATGATGCCTGCTTATGCCAAATTGGCATCGATAGGTTCCATTTTTTCCACTCATTGGTACTTTACTATGATTTGGTTGGGGAATTAAGCCTTGCAGTGTAAGTAAACTGATAAACTGCTACCTTGAAGACACTATAGCATTGGGTCTCATGTATACAGTTGACAAGTATATAAAATGAATGCAGTAATAGACACACTAGTCTTCTCAACTGCTTTCATACAGTAGTAACCATAACTTTTGATTGTAAGGTATAGGATACAACACTGAAGTAACTGATCCATTGTTACAGAAGATAAACCCAAGTATAATAGAGGATATCCCTATAGGATACACACCTAAGTCAATCTCTTCCTGTGGTTCCCTTTTTATACTTTACAACACCACTGAGGCCAATATCATTTCATGGTGCTAGGACTATATACCTGCATTAAATTTGAACAACTCTCAAACACGTACCTAACCTTACTTTGCCATTGACCAAAGTTGAGCATTAGCAACAGCCTTTACTGTATAGGTGTTGCTACCATGTGTATACAGGGTTTCCAAAATTTTGCATTTATTTGCAAGGCAGGTCTTACAAATTTTGGCCTTAATACAGTATACCTTGCAGAACAATTGATCAAGTACCTGGCCTGTACAGTATGATAGCCAAAACAAGCTATTCCACAATATGATACAGTACAATACAATGCAGGAAAAATTATGTCGCAAGCCCTTTCACACTTCACATCATTTTCTGCCTTGAGCTCTCAACAATACTGAAAAGACTGAGATTTCATCTAACCTTGGGTTTTAGATTTTCCGGGTAAGTTATTGCACTCCTCAGGAAAAAACATCAGGAGTGTGGAAGGTGTGCTGTTTTAGTAAATTTTAACAAAATTCAAATAAGCTCTCACCTTCATCTAGGAGTCACTCCTCACAGGGTGATAGTGTCGTTTGGCACTTGCATGCCTCTAAATTCAAAGCCTGTGACATGCTATATCACTTATAGAAATTTGATAATAATTAGCAATGGTCAAAAATATTGCTTGATGACATTATTTGAGTGAACTTTGGAATTATTTCAGCCTCATAAATCTACCACGTTGTAGCACATTGAGATGCATCAACCTGGAAATGGCCTCACCACCATTCAATTGGTTCCTAAAAGTTTTGCACATGGAATTGCATCATATATTCCAAGTAGTGTATGGCCTTTGGGCCTTATGCATCTGATGCAAAGATGCAAATGCTTGAATAATTATTTTGCTTTCAAATACTGTACTACTGACCACATCTTGTCTCAGACAAGATCAAGTTCAGTCCTGCACCCTGGACACTCAAAAGTAACAGAGAGCTTACAATGGCATTAATCCTTTAAGCTATACATATCATTGTTCCATTCACACAATAAAGGTTTTGTGTAAGCTCCCTCCCTTCTTCATCCTTCTGGAAAGCAGGGTCAACAAATCTCACCTCCCCACCTTCTGGAGAGCAGGGTCAACAAATCTTCCCTCCTCCCTTCTGGGAAGGGGGGTCAGCAAATCTCCCCTCCCTGATAGAAACACTGCTCTTAGAGAAGCCAATGTTTAAATCACTTTATCCCTTTCAGTTTTAATTTCTCCTTAAACAGGAACATTAAGTGTGCAATGGTACTTTTTGTCTTTTCATTCTGAAAATAAACATGATAAGGATTACATTCAGTTTCAATAGCCACTTAACCCTTGACCTCGATTGCTTCACAAAACCTTAAAACAGAACTATTTTTCCCTTTTTCTTCTTCAAATATTTCCTGTCAAATGACAGTTTGATTTCGAGACTTCAAAGAATTTGTACAATCACTTCCTGCATCAATCATTTGAGTTCGTATCAGAGTTAACCCAAGAAGCATCTGGAAAAATAGTACAGTAGTTACAGAGATACACTTGATAGTTTCACGACTCAACCCTAACCTGTGACAGTTAACTTAGAATAATAGCAGACTGAGGGCAAATTTTTAACTGGACAGAAATTTTAGAATAAAAAAATATAAATGATTTTGAATAAAATGCACAAATTGTTGTACATTTTATTGCAACATTTGGTGTAGGTTTAAGCTAAAGGATCCCCCAAATTTCTGGATGTGATATTGATTCTTTTAGTGCTAAAATTTAATGACATCTCAGATTCATGTAAAAGAAAGAAAAAATGTATGGATGACCATATAAATGTGATGGTGTATATTTAAAAAGCCTGCTATATTTGTTCCCTGTTACCTAGCACAAAGGGTACGTGTTGTTGAACTCCTTTCAGAAGTGATACTGTACAGTATACTTGCAGGGCCAATCCTCTCACCCCAAACTACACTTCTTGTAGGGAGTAACAGAAACTCTCAATTGGATCAGCATTTTGATTGACAGCTAACTCAAACAATGTAGAGTACCAATTAAGCTTATATTACACCTGTGGCATGAACTGTGCTGAGTGTGTTTTGATTATACACATAAGACCTTTTCTAAACACCTTTGAAGCAATATGAACTGAGATTGTGTCTGGAAGAGCTGGTGAATTTCATACAATAGTGGGATATGGGCTTAAAGGCCCAGTTCTCACACCCCAAACAGTACCAATTCTCCTACCTTCTTACTGAAGCCCCTCCCACAACTTTCTGAAATTTATCCTCATGCAGATACAATCTCAGTTGATTGCTTCAAGGTGAGTATAGAAAAACTCAATTTATATAATCAAAACACTCTCAGTACCTTTCATGCTGTGCAATGTAAGCTTTGGTACTCTGCATTGTTTGAATTAGCTGTCAATCAAAGAGCTGAACCAATTGAGAATTTCGGTACCCCCGTACCAAAATTGTAGTCTGGGGTGAGAGGCTTGCCCCTTTAAGTTAGAAGGTTATGAGAATTAGTATTGTTTGGGGTGAGAGAATTGGGTCTTTAAATTAATTCTACATGAAGAACCACAGAATGGTGATGATGGCATTTTCCAATTGAAATTAAATAAGAAATTAAATAGTGTATATTTTACATACAAACATATTTTTGGAAGCAGTGGGGGTAAAAGGTGGATCAGGTCATCTAGACTGGGTACTGAAAGACAAAATGCATTCAAAATCAACACCACCAGCCCTTGGTTACAGTTTTTATGGTAAGTTAGAAAACCCTGAATGCATTTAACAATTTCCCAGTTTGAATTTGATTCCTGGCTAGATCCCTGATAACCAAACTACACTAAAAGTCTAAAACAATAAAGCTGGGAATACAGGCTTGCTGTAGCTTAAAGGCCTAATCCTCTCACCCAAAACAGTTCCAGTTCTCCCAACCTATTAACTTAACACCCTCCCACAACTGTCTAAAATTCATCCTCATCCAGACAAAGTCAAACTTTCTGTTTACTGCTTCAGGGAACCTATACAAGATCCCAATATGTAATCAAAACCCTCTCAGTACAGTACATATTGTGAAATATGAGCCTTGGTACTTCCCTTTTTGCAACTTGCTCTCAATCAAGGAGCTGTGGTCAATCAAAGAACTGTGCCAATTGGGATTTTCTGTTGACTACTACAAAAGTTGTACTTTGAAGTGAGAAGGTTAGGCCTTTAACATTTTCCAAGCTAAAATTATAGTTAAAAGAAATGACAAACGAAGCAATACTTTACCATCACATAGACTATTTCAGCTGTCATTGTACTAAGACTTGTGCTTAAAATGGTTCAGTATGCATCATCTGTTGCTCTAACCCACTCAACGTCTATTTGTGACAATCTGGTGATGACAGAGGTCTTTTATAAATGAATCACTCTGAAACATTGGACAATGTATCTAACTACTCAAGCCCTTCAATTATTGGAGAGTGTACAGTGTATCTTGAAACCTGACTACAGAAGATTTCAAATGAATCACATGTACTGCATCCTATCACAAATTTATGCAAGACATTTACTGTGGTATTCACAAGATTTCACCCAATGAAGTGTTTTGTAACATGAAATCTTGTCACTAAATCCTTATTTCAATATGGTTTTCTTTTTGGCTCCAAATCTTTTCCAAATGAGATGACTTCAGATGTACTGTACGGCCTTCTACACCAGCCCAGTCTCATCCAAAACTGTGAAGTACTAAACTCTTTTCCAAAACATGAAGTTTATTTAGATAAGCTAGAGTAGTCACCTCCCATAAATCAGACCAGTATATTTCCAAGTCAGTAGCCTCAATGTTCAATGTTTATGTAACAAGATATCATGTGGAACTAAAAAACTGGAGATATTTTCCAAATGAATTATTTTGAAATAAGATACATGAATCCATTAATCACAGAATTATTAATTCCAACCCTGCTCGTACATACCTGTATGCCCAGATTCTGTACTCAATCTGTGTTCTGAAAATGTAGTACCAAGATCATGTGACAATGAGAAGTTAGGAACATCCATCAGAACATTTGATACTCCATTTTACTGAAAGCTTGTTTTACAGTCACCTTTGTGCGCAACATAAATTTATCCACAAAAGATGCCACAAAATGTATTCCAGGATTGACTGTTTGTCATACTAGGAAATGGGAGTCCATAAATCAGATATATTCAGTAGTAGCACATGTCTTAAAACAGACATCTTCCCTACATGACAACTTTAATACAGCACACTAAATGAATTTAAAATATAAGACACTGAGACTAAACTACAAACTCCAAAAGATATAAAGCTATTCTATGATCAAAACCTAGTACAGGACTGTGATGAAAAACAACAGATAATTACGTAAATTGTCATAGATTATTTTGCTAACAGCAACTCATGACAGCTTTTAATATACTGTACACCATCTGAAGATTACAATGCTTCCAGATGTACACTAACTTAATCTTAACACTATTTCCCCAAGTTGCCTTCCAGCTTTCATCATTTGCCAAGTCTACAGTTTAGAAGTATCACCAAATTTCTCTTTAATAATCAAGCCTAACTCTTAATGGTAAATGACATAAAGGTTCTCAGATTCCCTCAAGCCTGATTTATGTCTCCATTCTCCACCTCGAGAATCAGCCCGTGGCAGTTCGTTTTTTTTTCTTTTCTTTGCGCTCTGTCGTCTTTCTCTCTCTTCCCAAAACAAAGGGTGTGCGCTGAAACCCTGCCCCTGGAGCATTGGTGACAATTTCACGACGAATGAATTATCGGGAGCGGAAAAGAAATGTTGAGATAAATCAAAATGATGTAAGATGACAAAGGAGAGCAAACATGAGTGAAGGAGCTGGAAGGGCAAACTATGACCGGTCGAGCTGTCATCCAAGGAAGATGGATATTTTAGGAACAGATTGTGCAAATATTGTACAGGAGTATTGATTAAATAAATGAGAAGATGGCTGTTGGTAATGGGCAATATGATAGGCATTTAAAAGATTGATATATATATCAAGTCTACAAAAGCATTAAAAGATTAAGAGAAAACTGTATGATGTATCAGTCAATGTAAAGAACAATATCTATACAAAATGAGCTATGGACTTCTTACAGTATACAGTATACATGGACAGGGCATGTAACATGTACATCCTATATGTACAGTAGACTGCTGGGGGAAAAAAGACACACCAAGGTGGCTGCTGTGCAGCTACAATTTGTATGATTTGGAAATGACCCCATAATATTTTTAACAAAAGTTAAACTTGAATGGCTAAACATGTAATATTCCTGCAATATGTGAAGCAATTTTGACCTTAACTTGTATTATTTCAAAAATATTTCAACTTTCTTGCAAAATCTGTTTATTTACTTGAGCAAGTCCAAACTTTTACACCATAGCAGACAGGCCATCTTTTTCTCACACATACCGAAGCGACAATCTACCAGGCGGTATGCTCTGTCCATGTGTAGGAAGTCCATGAAATGATAACATTAATTTCATTAGAGGAATTGCTTGGTGTCTGTTTTATTTTTGTTGTTATCAAACATAAGATAGTAGTAACACATGTTCATTCGTTTTTGTTCTTCTTTTCCTTTTATTTGCGGGGGAGGAGTGTATATACAGCTTCCTTTTTTTTTGGGGGGGGGTATTACTGCAATAGAAAATAATTTTTTTAAAATGGTATTAAAACACAAGCAACAATTAAATCAATCAAGATTCCATAATAAAATATTATAATCTGCTATTTTATTTATTGAACAAAATGTAAAAGAGCCAAGACAATAATTTAGTTAAGAAGAAAAATGTACTGTACTGGCTGTGAGAGCACCAGTAAATGCATTATATGGTACAGTAATGCACTGAAGTCTCTTTTATGAACTACGCTGTGTGTACTGTACCTCTTTAATGAGAAGATGCCTATCCAATAAGCTACACGTAGCTCACATCTCTACAGAGATTGACATTTGCTGAACTGAACGGAAACCCAATAACATGACAAACACAAATGTAACTGTGGTTGTACCAGTAACTTTAGTAAAATATAACACTTCATTTACTTCCAGCTGTCAAGTCAGTTTTATTTTATGTGAGCTGCACATGGGGAACCGACATAGGTGTACACTTGTACTGTACAGCATGTATTACAAATAGCATCAGTGATTTCTATTTGAATAGGTACACCATGAATCCTGAGAAAGCTACCATTATATAGTGCTCAACAAAACAAATTGCATGCTGCATTTTTACAGTACTAGTTATACAACAGAGCTATGAATTAAACTAAGAGAAGGCACTGATAGCAATGAAAAGATTAATTCTCAGGAAAAAAATATTGTTTGGGGTAGAGACCATCGAACAATAAAATACAATACAAGCAGTGATTATTTTTTATTGTGTACAGGGGGAAGCTGATCAAAACATTCCAGAGACTGGTATGGCCAGGAGTTACCTTCCTTTACATTTACATTAAAAGTAACATACAGTACTGAACTTTCTAATCAATTTCCTTCCAAATGCCAAAATATCCTTTGAAGAATTAAGTGTCCCATAATCACCACTAAAAGTTAATGAAACAAACCCGGTCCTTCCCTGTTTCAATGATGTTTTACTTGCAGTGGCACCACATGGTCAGTGCCTGCCTGTTTGCCCACCAGTTACATTGAAGTAGAGGAAAAGGAAGAGTGGGGGGGGGGGGGGGGGATGTGGCTAGAATGCACAAGAGCTGAGTAAAAGCATGTACCATTTGAAGACAGGGTGTAAAGCTGGTGAGTTGGGATTATATAGGTGAACAGGAGGTAAGTAGAGGGGCAATGTACTTGCCTGTACTTTGTTTCATGTTTTTTCAACATACCAATCATGACTATTAAACACAAAAAAAGATATTAACAGCAGAAATATTTTCATTTTGACCATAAGACATGGGAATCAATTTTTCACTGCCCCTGGTATTCTGTTCGCGAAGTAAAAATTCAGTTTTTTCAGTTTCGATTTATTCATCGGATTCTTAGTGCGAATAGATTATTATATCTTATGAAATTAATTGAAAGTCCCATCTGCACTTTTTGTAAAAGAGAAGAAGAAACTTTAGATCATTTGTTTTGGAACTGTCACATAGTATCCTCCTTTACGTTAGACGTAGAACATTTGTTTTTGGACTGTCAATTTACTTTGTCAAAAGAAGGTATTTTCTTTGGTTATTGTAGATATGTTAAACATCCATTCAACTTTCTCATTTTGCATTTGAAGTACTATATATTCCATTGTAAACAAAAAGACATAATCCCTAATATTAGCGAGTTCTCTTATAAATTCAAGTTTTTATTGGAGGTTGAAAAGTAAAGGTAAACGTTTCTTTCATTATGATGCTTTATGCAGATTGTTTAACTTATAGGTATAAACAATCATTTCAGTTTGTAAAAAAGAAGAAAAAAAAAAAGAAGAAGAAAAAAAAAAAATATTGGCAACTGATTGCATACTTTCAGTTGATAAAGGTTCATACAAATTCAAAATGACAAATTTCCATGACTTTCAAGGGCTTTGACTGATACTTCCAGGACTTAGCCATCGGCTAAATCCTGTATTTCAATATTTTTTCACAAAATAATTTGAACACTGGCAAACCTGGAATAATAATTCCAAATCCTTAAAATTTCCTGAGATTTTCCAGTACCATTTGAAAATTTTTTCCCATTTTCCATGACTAAAAATTCTAGCCCTGGAAATTGTAATTTCAAGTTTTTTCCCTGACTTTCCAGGACCTGTACAATAATGATTTACACTTCTGAAATTCATGTGCACGACAAATGCACATGTATGTATCCTGTCTGAGGGCAGTTTTATTTAAAACATTGAAACTTGTGCATTTAGTGTGATTGGATTATCAAAAACTTGTGTAAAATACTGTTGAATAAAAGTGTAAGAATGTAAGTACATAATATTGTAGTAGCACCATCTTTCCAGATGCATGCAGTTTGCTGCATTTAAACAACAGTTACTGCATAGAACACCATCCACTGAATTATAAATTTCAATTTGAAGTGAGGTGCACAACATGTACAGTACAACCTTGATGAGTGGAACCTAAGTATAGACAGCACCACTTACTATTACTGTAGGAGACTTGAAGATGGTACAGTTTACACTATGTCCACATTATCCACTGTGCACTGCTAGTCCTACTCTAAGGATATAGAATAATTGAATGACATATTAATATGGTTCTTGGAAACTGACCTGGGGTTTACACAGTAGTTGCCTGGATGTGTGAGTCAAATCAGCTGAAAGGAATTCCAATCACACTGTACATGCAGGTACTTATGAATTATGCATTCTCCAAATCTATAGTACCAATTCACACATGTCTAACCAGAAAGGTGTTTAAAGGGGGAGGGCATATAATTACAGAAATTGCTATTATTGCTTTTATAAAACCAACACCCATGTCAAGTTATCAGACTAGAGGTATGTATGCATATGGAGAGTCCAGTAGGGGGAACATAACTATAATGCTTTTTGTTTTCAAATATTTTCACCAGCACAAAATCATTCTCAGATATATATGTAGGCCATCGCCACAGAACATCCACAGCAGATACAGTACAGTAATTTGAACCCTACAAAATTGAAACCATCCTGTGAAATGATAAGCAATTATAACAAAAATAACTTCAATGAGTTTATGAGACATGTACTGTAAATATTTAGTATTCTTCACCACAAAGGCAACATACTGTAGTTAATAAACAAAGCTAATAAAATGAAAAAACCCCTCTTCATGAGATCATTAGAAAATTATTTCCTGTTTAAACTTTAAGTTTTAATATGGTTTCACTTCAGTTCACAGTAGAAGCTGTAGGCCACATTACACAAACAACTTTAAAGGGCAAGAGCAGTCATCCCAAATTGAAGTAGTGCAGGAGACTGCCCTGTTTCATGATTGGCTGTTGGGAGTCATGTGACATTTTTTCTTTTCAAATGTGAAATTTACTATGAATAACTGCTTGGTCTACTTTGAAAAATGCAACAGTAAAGTCATAAAATATAATGACAGGTACTTTGAAGAGAAATATGAGGAAAATTGTGCTATTGAGCTTTTTCTTCAAAGCAACGTTGGGGGGACTGCTCTAGTTGCCTTCAAAGTGTGGGGTAGCAATGATCAAGCTACTGTACAACTGGAAAAAGATGTGGCCGGCTTGACTTGAACCAACTGGAAGGAAACTGAGCCACAAAACTCCATCTCACCTAACCTCACCTAACCTCACCTAACCTCACCTCACCTCACCTAACCTAACCATTAAGGTGTGGTGTAAGGTTTCAAAAACAATTTTCGCCTGCAACAACTATCTCCTTGCTGTCCACATGACAACCATGCCTTGACCAGTGCATCTTTACACTGAATGTCAGCTTGCTTCATGTGAAAGCTTTCTGTTTGGAAGTGACATTCCCCTAAACTGAGCAGGGTTCATTTGTGTGCAAACTCCCCAAGGGTTTAAATTACACACACTCAACTAGACTGTACACTTGCACAGCTTTAACCAAACTTAAAGGTAGGGAGGCCTATTTATTATTATTTATAGTTGGACAACCTAATATTTCGAAGGATATCCAGATTTTACAAATCACTTGTCCATGTGACAGTAACTTTCAATTTACTGTAAGCATGAACAAGAAGGAAGGGCAAGGGTGACAGGATAATACAAAAAAGGGAACAATATTGAACCCCAGAAACATCATCAACTAATTATCTTAGAGGCATAATCATCATTGTGATCTTTTCCAATTATCCCAACCTACTGATTTGTAGCTGTTCTCACAGCTCATACTTATCATGACATGGTCCTTGCTTTATTTGCTTCAGGATATACTGTAACTGGCAATCAGGGCTGGAAAAGACGTTTAATTTCCCTGGAAGAGTTAAATTAATTCCCACAATTTATATATTTTCATGTACAGATATAGAAAATTTCTTCTCAATTGCTAAATTTTCCTTCTAGATGGTCTCCTTGCTTCCCAACTTTTTCGACCCATGACTGTCATACGAGTTCCTAATGTGTAATCTGGACACCCTCAGCGCATGCTATGAAATATGAACTGTCTGCATGTTTTTAAAATGATATCAATAAAAGACCTAGGTATCAATTGATAATTTTGGTAGATTAATCCAGGTAAAATTGTGGTTTGGGGCGATGAATGACTGCCTTTTTATGGGTCAAACTACAGTTTCAACATCATTACTAATTAGTAAATTCATGATTTAAAAATCTCCCCCCCCCCCCCACAAGCCCCCAGAGCATGTGAGGGCTGTGAAGATTTGCAAAATAACTAAACGTTAAACCTAAAAAATTTGCAATTGTATGGCAATTAATTGCAATTACCCTATCACAAAAAAATTTTAGTATGTAGTGACTGATACTGAATGTAAATGCAGAAATAATAGTTTATCTTGCATGGTAAAATCAAAATTCTATTCTGAAACTTTGAAGCATACAAGGTTCAAATATGCCCAGAATGTTCCATTTAACAAAAACCAGGGATCATCAGAGTATGCAAATGGGTAAAACACTGTCAAAAACAGGTTTTGTGATTAATCCCTTGTAGCTTTGTACTAAACTATTATTCCATATGCCATCGTTTAACAATTAATGGCTACAAGTTTACAGCCCTAAAGCATATGGTATGAGGATTTCCACAAATCCCCTTTTCCAGAACTATGAGTCTCGGGTCTTCCATTCTTTTGACAAATTCTGAAACTTACCCCAGGAAGTGAAATGACAAGATTCAAGTTTTACTGCACTATAAGCTGCTGCTGCCATTGTACTGTCTTGCTGTGTTATAGGCCTATACTGCACATCACTGTCAATAATATGTACATACTGTACCCTGAATTTCAAAATAAACCTTCCCTGTGGGGAAACAGAATAACCCTCTTGTTTCATTCCTACCATGTTTAAAATAAAAAATTGTAAAAACTTCAGTAGAAGTACACTAAAACTTAAATGAGATTTCCACAAGTCCATATAATACATATACCCATCTATCACGGATGGTGACATGTATACATAGAACTTAACAATGTTCATGAGCACAAGTCAGGGAAATAAATATATGGGTCAGAAATTGATCCAGAAAGGTTGAAAGCAATATACAAGTAGCATTCTCGTTTATTGAACTACTATTCTGCAACATCCTAGACTCTTTGTGCTTGCACTGAACACAAGATGATGGTACAGTCGGCAATACGAAGAAAGAAAATGCAACCTCCATGCCTCTTTGTGCTTGCACTGAACACAAGATGATGGTACAGTCGGCAATACGAAGAACGAAAATATATTATGTGGATAAAATAGAGTGAGTGCCTTTTTTAAAGAGTTGGATGAAATTTCAGCAATCCCTGTGGGTATTCCACTTATAGTAGGTCACATGATATGTATGTAGAGTATTTCAATTGTTATTGATGAAGCCACTGAACTTTGAAGAATAGAAATTGTTTCTTGAAAAACACCAGACCTGTAAAGGACCATGGACAAAATTGCCTGGATACTGAACCTGCTTAATGCAATCAATACAAACAGTAAAAGTGGGTTTGAGATTATCTTGGATTTATTCCATATGACTTCTTTTCAAAGGGAGTACTGGAAACTTTAAAATTTGTACAAATTTGATCTTACTTTTGATTATAAAATTACAGTCTGCTACAGTAGAGTACAGTCTGCTACAGCAGAGTACATGTATGTACTGTATTTTGTCACAAAATCTGTTGGACAGTTATTTCCAGAACATTTTGAAGACCAACCCATAGCATGTGTGGAAAATGTAGGAAAACTCAGGCCTTGAGTTTAAGATTTTCCAGGTGTGCCCCAAATCAGGCATATACCCTCCTCAAATTAAGGAGTGTGGAAGCTAGTGTGCTGATTTATGAAACATTTATACATTAAACATTGATTGATCTATTTATCAGCTCACATCTTCATTTCGGTGTGCAAGACATCACCCTCCTCAAAGTGATTTGAGGAGACTGGTGATGTGAAACCGCACTCACATGCCTTAAAATTCAAGGTGTAGTAACTGTGAGGTTCCTTCCTATGATATTTGGGAACCTGGAGGGAAATTTTGTGAATTTTGTATGCACAGTAGGCCTATATGAAAACATAGATAAATTTGTGGCAAAATTACTTTTTCACTAAAAGGATGTACATTTTCCAGCTCTGACTGACATGTACAGTATCATGCTCGGGCCTTGATTTTCAGAAAAATTTCTGGTTGTCCTTCAGGCAACTATTTCACTAGTTTTGGTTGTCCACAAGGAAATCTGGTTGTCTGAAACATTTTGTACACAATTAAAAAACAGTAATTGTGTTCATGCATTATTGGTCTTGAAGAATACAAAGCAGGGATGTTTGAGAGACAGAAACACTTCAAGTCTGAAACATGGTAAATGAACAAAGTTGAAAGAGTTTGTCAGTCAGCAATGTACTTTTTCAATCTAGGAGAAAAATGGTTGTCCATGGAGCAACCAATCTTTAACTTTTGGTTGTCCATAGGAAATTTTAGTTGTCTCGGACAACCATGAAAATCGAGCCCTGATACTACAGTTAAAGTCAACTTGTGCACACTCATCTCCCACTGATAAACATAATGTATGAGGACCCCACTTAAAGGGAATTGTTGGATTTCTTTTGCAAGAAAATTTATCCTTTTAAAACTAATGTTTATTGACACAGGGTGATAAATGATCAAAATAAGGCAAGACTGGTAGTATTGTTTCAAGAAATAAGTTTCCCATAGATAGAAATTCAGTTGTTTAATCTGTTCATCCAAACTTTCAACATTTCAAATGATGCAATGTCCATGGCTCTTCTTGCGCATAGTATTTTGAAGAGATTGGCTATGCCTGGGTTTATGATTAAGACTGAAATGCTGGACAGAGTCTGATACAGCCATTTTCTTTGTACTCTTTGTTGAAGCATTTTAAACACAATACTTCCCTTTAAAGTGTTAAGTGCACTCCTAAACCTCTTCTCAAAGAACATGCTACTGTACAACACTTCACGGACAAAAGAAAGACATAGTATTCTCTTACAGACAGTTAGGCATTCTCATTACGATCGGATGGCAAAGGTCCCTGTACTCCTTGAAATCATTACTCAGGCTAACATACCATACAGTAATTATAACATGAGCATTCAACCCTTTGCACACACAATGCGCTAGGCAATTCATATTAATTAGAGAACTGGGTCAGACAAGCCATCTCAGAATGGTTGAGATGCACTATTGGATTCCAAACTATTAGGTTTTGATGTAATCTCTACGTGAATGTGATTCACGAACTCTCAATGCTATGTGCCGTCTGCTCTTAGGTACGGCACTTCATGGTTCATGGATGATGTACGTGGGGATCAGGTGCACATGCTCTACTTGTTATAGCGAAGTCAACTTCAGTGGTCTTTAATATATGTTGCTGGAAAGGTATAGAATATTAATGGCTAGAGATGAAACAATAGACATGGATGAAATTAATAATGAAAGTGTTGTGCACAAATGTACAGATTTGCATGTACTACAAAGAAATGATTACTGTACCAATATGGTTGTCAGGCCAGGTCCCCATACTTTTTAAAATACTGAAATTTACAGCTTTTTCCACACTTTTTGAACGATAACACGAAAATATTAAGAACTGAATAATGAAGAAGTTTGTAGAAAATGGCTAATAAACACAAACATTGACTCAGCAAGGATGCATTCTTCGCTAACATGAATGCAATCACCAGAAGTGTGTAGTTTCAAGTGTCAAGGTCATAGGACAATTTTTCCAGAAGAACTGTAAATCCAGACTTTCTTTCCAATTTTCCCTATTTTTCCCACTGAGTGGGGACCTGGTGCAGGCATGCATGTAAAGTTTTATGCAGTACTAAATTTTACTGTACTTTTACTTTACAAGATGTTACAGTTACTGTAGAAGGATATTCATAACAAGGACTGATGAACATCAATGATGACAGACCTAAAATCCTCTTGCAGGCTGAACATAATATGATTGAACGATCAAGGAACGTGGAAAATATTTTTCAGAATCCAACATGGAGCTTGTTGGTAAATAAAACCTAGCAGAATTGTACTCTTCATACTATGTACATACATTTAAGAGGACAATTAGCAGTTCTTCTCGATTTATTTTGAAACAAGTGCTAAAATTTTCTCACTAATTTCACCTCATTTCTCTTCAAGTATAACTTTAGGCCTTCTTATTTCAGGAACTTAAATAATGCATATTATTCAAGGTTGATTCCCATAAAATTTCACGTTTCAATGAAAACCTTCTGTCACACAATTCCAATGGGCCATTCATAAAATAAGATAACAGGTACAATAACTCAGATTACGATGACTGCACTTTCCCTTTAAATAATTTTATAACCTCAAAGTTAGTGCAGTGCAGTTAGTTAGATGGGGTTTAACGACACACCAACATGAATGCATAGTGTCACCAAGATAGAAAAAGTTACATTGTTGAGGTAAAACTATATCTAAAAAAAGTAAAACAAGGGGTCAATTTCCACTAGTTATTTAAAAGAGCTCAAATGTAGGACTCATGTTAGAAATTTCTATAAAGTTTACTTTCCTTGAGAAAGCCAAGAAAAAGGGAAGGATCTATGTTCAAACAAAGTCTTAGGTCTGGCACAGTCAAATTGGTGTGCACTAAAATCACTGATTTATATACATGGACATAGCATAACGTATACTTCCTACCCATAGCTGGTTGCCACGGACTGGGACAAAAAAGGCGAACCAAGATGGCCGCCATGAAGCCATTAATCATCTGATTTGATGACAACTCTGTAATATTTTAAACAAAAGTTAAACTTGAATGGGGAAAAATATCATTTTCCTGCAATACGTGAAGTGTTTTTGACCTTACTTTGCCATATTTCAACTTTCTTGTGAAATATGGCAATAAACTTGAGCAAGTCCAAACTTTCACACAAAACCGTGGCAGACGATCATCTTGGTGTACTTTTTCTCACACGTACCGTAGCCACCTGTACTGTGCAGTATGCTCTAGCTGTCCATGTATAGGAAGTCTGTGACATTAATACACTAAGCACAGTTACAAGCTGATACTGAGATTGAACAAGGTATGTATGTTGGCCGTGATACTGTTGAAGTGTGTGTGTGTGGGGGGGGGGGGAGGGGAAGGGGTGGCCTTCAGAATCACCTCAACTCAGCGATTGCACACCTCAGGCAACATAGGAGCTTGGCCATGGATGAATTTGTGTAGAGCTCTGTAAGCCCTGATGTGGACTTAAACATGCATGAACTAGATGGACAATGGAAGAGTAGGCGTATGACTTTGAGAAGAGTTACAGTAGCCAGATGGTAAACTGAACATAATTAATGATGCCAATAAAAGAAATAAGTGCTGGATTAAAACTCTGACATAATAACATTCACTTTACTCTCACTTTTCTATTCAACTGTTCAGAAATATTTGACCTGCCCCCAACGGCTAGTAGGGTAACAGCGACAGCAAGTAGGATTATAGCTCATATTCTCCCAACAAACATTTCACCCAACTAAAGTACCACATGCTAGCATCCATGGTGACTCTTACACTGGATACTAATCGTCCAGCCATCTTTCAGCAAATTTTCAGTGCTGTCCATTTTATGTTTAAATACCTGCATGCCCTGAAGCACGGCCAATTATCTCAAGGGCCTTTAAAATAACTGTCATATTTCTTACATTACTACACAGTAAACAAACTCCTGTGTGTTCCAATTTTACTGTTGGCAAGGATTATGGATAACTCAACTACAGGGAGGATGAAAGGTTACACAAAATTAACAAACCTGCAATTAAGGTGTGGATCCCAGGTTTCAAATATTGACATAGATTATAGCTGGAAATAATTGCTAGATCTGTGCTGAAGCTACTGTACCATAGAGTACAGCTTGGCCATCTGATATCATTACAGGAGTACGTACTTCCCTCTTCCAAGCCCATCCTGATTTTGAATGACTCAGTCACCTCGGCAACATTACATTGCTTGTAACAAATGAATTTTTTTTTTTGACATTTCTGGGGGATATAATTAAGTCCTGAAATTCAAGGAAAGATACTTAAACAGAGATGAGTGGAATTAGTTAAGGGTTGGGCAATGTTTCAAAATAAGTTTGGGGACTGTTCTTGCCCTTAAAGACCCAATTCTCTCATCCCACGCAGTGCCAATATTCTCCAAACCCTCTTGCTTAAGCCCCTCCCACAATTATCTGGAACTCGTCCTCCATCCAGACACAATCTCAGTTCATTGCTTCAGGTTGAGTATAAAAAAGGTCAATGTGTATAACCAAAACACTCTCAGTACAGTGTTCATGCTGTGTGATATAAGCTTTGGCACTTTGCATTGTTTGAATTACCTGTCAATCAATGAGCTGAGCCAATTGAAAATTTTGGTAAACCCCTACAAAATTGTAGTTTGGGATGAGAGGATTGTTCTTTTAAAGGGTACTATACCCCATCTCATTGAAAGACCTGCATATATACCACTAAAACACATACATTACCCTATAAAAGATTATGTAAATCAACCAAGGCAGAACATCAAGTGACAACTCCCTTTAAAGTAACTGCTGATTAGACAATGGTAAGTACTCTGCTACAAAACTTGTGGCCTTATTTCAAAACACATTTCATTTTGACTGACGCATCACATTATAAAACATCAGAACTTTCTCGTTCATGGCTCATGCATCTATCAACTGGTCTAATCACGCTGATCCCCTGTGAATAATTTATCTTTAAGTCGTATAGAGCTTCAAATTCTCCCTTTTTTCCACCTACTGTAATGTTCCCATCATCACACTGTAAACATTATATACTTGAAATGAGACACACACTTTTATGACCGTTTTTCACCGTTCCTGGAATCAAGTCACACTTTCATCCATTCATCAAAAAATAGTGCAACATTTGGCAAATGACTACTTCATAATTAGCAGATGGCCCTCAACCATTTTCAGATCTGAAGATTCATGTAATACGATACCACAATGGAAATGAAATGCATATGCTAGATGAATTTTGTTTATATACAGATGTGAGTGAATGGACTAATTAGTACCTTGATGAAAGACAAAGTTTATTTACAGACATAATTCCTGAAACACTACACCCTTTTTCACACCATGAAACAGATGAACTTTGACAGAGGCATAACATTTGGGATCGTGCCAAAAGGAGCAAGTATTCAAAGGTACTTCATCTTTTAATAGAATCTCTTAACACAGAAAGTAAATTATGTACCGTATGAAATGTGTTATATGAGATTAACAGCTGTAAAACATGCCCTACACTATAATGTATCCTCCTTCAATTTTCTGCGATCATTGTTTATTTTCTTTCATAATTGCACGTTCATTACATTTTATGCTTTTCATAAAATAAATTTTAGAGTATAGAATGCTGTGAGAGACTGATGTATTTTACTTGGGTATTTACTTCACAGCTGCATGAGTATGTTCTAAAATATTTAAGAGCAGAACATTAATGTTATTAATGTTATGGTTCATATTCTTTGATAAACGATACCCCTCTAAATGACACCCCTTGCAAATTACAAAAGGCAAAACTGCTGTGCAATGGTCATCTGTCAAGGGTGTGTGTGTGTGTGTGTGTGTGTGTGTGTGTGTGTGTGTTTTTCATGAAAAGCAAAGAAATGTAGGTACATCAATTTAGGGGGACAGCAACACTTAAAGGGGTACACAGAAATGTCCCTGTAAGATAACAATCTTTAACCCCTACATCTGGTAAAGAATTTTGTAGCTTATTTGGGGGACATTATATCTGGTACATGCTCAAGAAATGAGTACCTTTTTAATGAATTTTAATTGCGATATACCCTAAAATAAATGCACACCCCTTTTCAAAACTGCAATTCCCCCACTGCATTTTTTGAGAGATTAGGAACATAATGTAAGCCTATGTATTTACAAAGTGTGTCTTCATGACTGTATAATATGCAGCTGCTATGTAAAGACAGTAAAATATGAAAGAGACAGGATATGACTGTCAAACACTTAAGGATTTTGTGCAGATATAATCTTGCTTATAAATCAATTTCTTATCTGCCTTTTCAGGAAAGAACATAAGGTCCGTATGAGTATTGAAGGACTTTCTTCGAATGCTGTGTAACATGAGCTATTGTACTCAGCATGTTTTGAATTTGATGTCATTTTAAGGGCAGATCTGAACCAACTGAATACTTTGCTCCTCCCCCGCAAAACAGGACAATGGTATCGGGAACTGTGCTTGTTGATCTATAAAATGAAATGATGAGATGATTAATTTCTTCACCATTTGGGGATAGCTTGTTTATGAAGATCTGTTTGGATATGGTACCCCTTCTACACTCGTAATTGTCCAAACTTACATCTAAATAAAGCAATTTTCAAGGGGTTCTGTGTTCCGTGAATACAAAAACAAATTCTCCCTTTATTGCTTAGCACTAATTAGGACACATTTACAGTCAACTCAATATCACTAGACTAAAACCTTTTAGGGGTACCCTTTAGGACAAATTTAGTCTTTAGAACAGGACTACATGCAAGATTTGTCAAAGTATTGTAACATGCTTCAACAGTAGAAAACCTCTCAATAATGAACACTTGCGGGCAATGCAGTCTGGTACTGCACATGATAAGTTGTATATAGGGTACTAGCCCTATGAAGTACTGCAAATATGTACAGTACTGCATCTAACATATTTCACCAACATCTCAATCATAATAATGTTTCATTCACTTACTGTAGCTTCACCCGTTTAATACCCAAACCCTTTGTTATTTTTTTTGAATAACTTAAAGGCAGTCATTCGTCACCCTAAACTACAGTTTCAGTATGCATGTATCAAAACTCTCAATTGGTACAGCTCTTTGATTGGCATCACATTCAAACAATGCATCATAGCTAAATTACACACCATGGGCACTGAGAGTGTCTTGATTTCACATTATGGACTTGTATGGCCAGTGGGACAAGCCATGAAGCAATAAACTAGGATTGTGTCTAAATAAAGATGAGTTTTAGATAAATGTGGGAGGAGCTAGAAGTAAGTAGGTTGGGAGAATTGGAACTGATTGGGATGATGAAAAGATGCCTTTAAATTTGGCTCACAAAGATTTTTATAGGATACTTGACCCAAATGTTTTATTTTTTTCCTTACTCTTTTTTTTTTTGGGGAGGGGGAGGGGAGGGGAGAGTAGAGTAAGAGTAGGATTCTGGACTTATCTACTGCAGTAGCACCTATCTTACAAAACTATAGCACATGATACAGTTTAGTTTCTAAAAACATATTTTCCAGAAATGTTGAAAATAAAAAAAAAAACAAAAAACAAAGATTAGACTTTAGTCTGCTTTTCTTTTTATTTCTTTTTCTATGGGTTAGTCAGTTAATTAGAACAGATAATATTTAATGACACACCAACAGCAATGTGTTATAAAAATAGTGACAGTCTGTTCAAATACTGTTCAAATCCTCCTGTTTAGTCGTCTCTTACAACAGGGGGGGGGGGGGGACACCATGGGCATATTCTACAACCCCTAGCTCACAGGGGATCTCTTTCTATGGGAAACTTACAAGTATTAGAACCCCTTCTCTCATGTGAAAAATTTTGCAAACATGGTAGGGCCTGATCAGATCTTAAAGAGGCTCATTGAGTTGATATCGACAACTTAATGAGAGTCTCAAAGGTTCACTATCACATAACAATGCTTATAGTTAGCAAAACAAGTCAAGTTTTAAGTCCAAAAGTCGCAGAAAACGCTAAAATTTTGAATTTTGTTGTGTCCTGACTTGTAATGGATTTGTACATTATTTGAAAAGTGTCTGGTCACGAATTTAAAAAACAGTTATTTGTGTGTATGATATGGGGATTGTCTAAGTTTGACCATTTGTCATTGTTACGTGAAGAAAACTCAGTAGGTTTGGAAAAAATTGTTGAATTTCATGAACCAACTCAATGAGCTGCTTTAAGTTAAAACATGAGCTGGAGAGGATGGGGTACATTTGAACAAAACACCTATAGAAAAATACCACATGCAGTATTTTTTGTCAAAGCCATTGTTCAAATTTAGATCCCATTCGGTGAAGGATCTTTGTCTTTCTTCAAATAATAGACACATTTTGGAAGATGACAGAGCATTCTAAAAAATTTATTTATTTACTTCAATAGGAAATTTTTAGGTAACAGCCCAGTCAAGCATGACTTAATTGCTTTTCACAAAGTGTGAGCACAATGAAAGCATATGGCTCATTTTAGGGCTCAGATCATGTAACAAACTCAGATACTAGTTACACCCTACACCACCTTTGACCTAATGGGATGTCTTTGTTGCTTGCTCAAGAAGCAATGTCACAGCGTGGGGAAAGAAAAACACACTTCCATACCTAGATCATGAATCCTTCTCCCCAAAAATATACCATAATGCATTTTGATAAAATTTAGGCACATTTGTTCAAAGACTATACCCTTGGTAAGCTATACGTCTTGCCTTACTTGCTGTATTTATCCACCATGAGTAATGTAAACACACAGTCCATGTGCCGAATTGAGCAAACATGTCACCAATGTTTCTTCTAGGCAGTAACTACAACTGTACAGTACACAGTAAGTGCCATGATTCATTTTTTGTCATCAATTGATGATATATGCTGATGGTAAAATATTCAAACAAAGCTGCACTGAATAAAGTAGAATAACACTAAATGACATTAGAAAAGATACTGTTTGAATTGATGGAAATATTTTAAGATTTGAGCTAAATCAGCTTGCATACGGCACAGTACTGCAGAGTTAAAACAGTCACTGAGAATTCCAGAACAGTTTTTAGTAGGCCTACTGTATTTGGAATGAGAAGGAATAAAGTACTGTACTCCAAATCAAGTATCACTCGGGAATCTTGCCACAACTTCAGAAGGATCATTTTAAAGTCCAAGTCTTTTGCTGCACACAGTCTTATCTGTTTGAATTCAATATTAATCCTGGGAGATGTATCATTCAAACTTCAGTTGAGCTACTAACAATCAGTCGATTTGTCTTTTTTAAATTTTTATTACAAGCAAAACCAGTAAATTCTTATCCCAAATCTTGAAATGCCTGCCATTACATCAATTTTATCAGCAAATATCATGGCTTTTAAAATTAGATTGAAAATTGTACCATAAATGAGCTAGCTCTCCATGCAGAACTTCAATGTCATGCTCTGACTTGAATAATTGCCTCCCATTTGCATATCTTTGTACAAGCATACCAAGACTCTGTGAAGGATATACTTAGACATCTCTGCATATTGATGGCAAAATTTGTAAAGAGAGTTCTCTTAACATGGCTTTTAATGCTGGATATGGGTCAGGTTGAACAAAAGGGGTGAAGTTTTTTGGAGATTTGTGTATTGACAGAGAAGGTAGTGCTGCAAAAAAATGTTTATTTCCCTGCAAGCAATTGGTTTTAACTTGTTTTACATGATGTCTTCTACAGAGCACAGGGTTCCTGCACCTCAAGAAAAATAAAATTCCATGACTATTCCATGACCCTTTATTACTACTTCATGACCAAATTGCAAAAAGATTTGATAAAACTTTGATGGTGTGACAATCATGACATATAAATTAGTATATAATTACTGATCTGGGCTAAATTTCATGACTTTTCCACGACTTCTGGCATTTTCAAAATTATTCCATGACTTTTCCAGGCCTGGAAAATGACAATAATACTCTGTGACTTTTCCAGACTGTGGGCACCATGAGAACAACCAAATTTTCCTTCAGGTGCTCAAATGTCCATCCATATACCTCGTTTTCCCATCAATGAGCTTCCCAAATTGCTGAATTTTCCTGCACTGAAGCATGGATGGAGCATTCAATCCCTTCTGATGGTTGTGCAATGTCAGTTTCCAATTCTCATAAAACCGTTACAGAGTTCCATTCCACTTTAAGGCTAAAGGTCTTCTTTGATCATCATTTTACAAAACCTACTGGGTAAAATGAAACTGAGCTTGATTTTCTGTTTTATGACATAACTACTTACACTTAAAAGTATCCTTTAAATCTTCCAACCACGCCAAGTCATCTTTAATAACAATATATAATAATTATCACCCCTATTTGTCTTTCTAGCTTCATCAAGTTCATCTATAGCCCTTTAAATTATAGCTGCCCCATTTAGCGGCTTAGCATGGACACCCTTTCAAAGGTCAAGTTTAATTCTTTTCTTTCAGTTCATTACCTCAAGTTATTTCATATTGATTCCATTTTAAATCACAATAAAACATCTCATGACTGGTCAATTATCATTCCATTCTTATCATACAAATGAAGAGGGTCTACGTTCTAAAACTAGAAAGGACCTTATGCCGCTAATTGTGACATTTCACAGGCCAATGTCATACGGTACCTTAAAGGGGTACATTAAGTTAATTCCTGAAATTTTTGCATACCCTGTATTAGTTTTCTTCACATACTTTGACAAATGGACAAACTCAGATAATCCCTTTGAAATTGTTAATTGTTTCATAGTGAGTAATTAACAATTCAATTTGGTTTTTAAAATTCAAGATCAGAATTTTCTCAAATTGTGCACAAAAGCATTGCAAGTCTGTAAAACGTACTCCAAATTTGGCAATTGAGAGGATTACTGTGTGGTACTTCATACTCCAACACCCTTCAGGGTATGCCCTTAAAGGCTCAATTCTCTCACCCCAAACAGTACCAATTCTCCTAACCTTCTTACTAGAGCCCTCCCACAATTGTCTGAAATTTATCCTCATCCAGACATAATAACAGCTCATTGCTTCAGGGTGAGTATAGAAAAACTCAATAATCGAAACACTCCCAGTACTGTTCATGCTGTGTATTATAAGCTTTGGCCATCTGCACTGTTTGACTTAGCTGTCAATCAAAGAGCTGAGCCAATTTTGGTACCCGGGTACCCAAATTGTAGTTTGGGGTGAGAGGTTTGGCCCTTTAAGGAAAATGAAATTGTTTTCCAAAGGACCACCATTTTTTAGAAAACTCTTGCAGTTCCACTGATTTAAAAAAAAAAATAGTGACTACAATGGAAAAACAGGGAATACTAGATGACTTTATGTTCATTCTTGAATGCATGAAAATTACATTTGTTGCACTCCAAATTTGGGGTTAGTTAAATTTAATTTCATCTACTTGAGGTTTTGCAGTATTCAGTAGTCCAACAGAAATTCTGTTTGTCCCTGAAGCATGTCAAGACCCTACACCCCCTTGTTGAATTATCAGTATCAACACAACATACCCCTTTAAACTATTGAGGTCACTGGCACCTTCTTGCTAACAAGAGGTTTATTAAAATTCTCCTGACTGCTCAGTAGCACTGTAACTTCTTTCATTTGGAAAAAAAATTCTTCTCCTGGGTGAGAAATGACATCATCTCTATTTTAAGAAATGTACTGAAAGACATTACCAGTTCCGTCATTTCTTTTCTTAGTTTTAGTATTCTCAAGCACTGATCATACATAGCATACATAAGATATGCTGTTGAACACCTGCATAAAAATTCCCAATGATTATTTTGTTCTATCAAAAACTTATGAGGTAAATAAACTATTACCTTCTTATCATCCTCTAATCAATAGGAAGAATTTCCCCTGATATCTGGACTTTCCACTTGAACATTGCTACAAGAATATGAATCTCATGCATACACTATTCAGGACAGGAGCAATTGCAAGCGTTCACCCATACTACTTATATACTGTATGCAAGGAACATGGCATCTTAAATTCCCTACACACTTAAAACATGACACATTCTCCAGTCAGCTTGGGTAACAAGTCTCACCTGAAACTTTCAAAAATTTCCTCAACTTATGTACAGTTCATGGTTAGACAAGTACACCACCTCACCCCAGGGAGAGGTGCAGACATGTTGGTCAGAACTGTCAATCATTGACTCAAGCCTCCAAGATTATGCAAGTGACCCAACATTTCATGGACTACAATGATAACACAAATTTCCTGTAAAATATGATGGAACCAAACATATCTTCTATTAAAGGCAGAGCTTTTGAGGTACAGTAACATGTAACTAACTCTGACACAACCCTGAGTCACAATTACCGTGATGAACATGATGCACATTTGACCTACTACTGATGCAACATTTGGGTTACTTTAACACACCCAAGAGTCACAACCCAGGTGAACAAAATACACATTTGACCCACTACTTATGGAACATTTGGATAACTTTGACACACCTCTGTGTCACATTACCTGATGAGCATGATGCACACGTGACTTACCATCACCTAATATATGGGTAACTTTGACACACCCCTGCATCATACTTACCCTCCCAGCAGAAAATTCCCTTTGAGTCCCAATTTCCATTAACCCTTTACCGTTGTTTGGGTCCTTTTGGACCCATGCGGAGAGCTCGGCTGTCACACATCTTTACTGCAAAGTAGCTACCCGAAAATTCGGCCACAACAGCGAGAGAGACAATAGTTTAAGGTCACGGGGTCAATGGCCTACGGAAGCCGATGCGGGGCGGGCTACGTCCGCTTTTCCGCCCACTCCCCATCCGCGCAAATATGCCCCGATCGGAGCACAACGGTAAAGGGTTAATCTAAAATATCTGCACCGCTCGGCTAAAGGTTTACGTGCACACACGCAGAGACAGTGGCATCAGCTTTGCAGTAAACACACTCCACAGGCTTATTTTAACCCTTTAGGCTACCGTTGTTTGGGTCCTTTTGGACCCATGCGGAGAGCTCAGCTGTCACACATCTTTACTGTTTCACGCGGAGCTCGAAACTGCGAGTAGCTACCCGAAAATTCGGCCACAACAGCGAGAGAGACAATAGTTTAAGGTCACGGGGTCAATGGCCTACCGAAGCCGATGCGGGGCGGGCTACGTCCGCTTTTCCGCCCACTCCCGATCCGCGCAAATATGCCCTGATCGGAGCACAAGGGTAAAGGGTTAACCAAAGGGTCTCAATGGGTTTCAAAGGATTCTAAATGGTTTTCATGAGGGTTTGGTTTGTGCAAAGGGTAATTTGGAAATTCCCTTTGTGTTATGTCCAATTTCCATCAACAACCAAAGGAAACCTTTGGATTCAAAGGGTTTTTCCAAAGGATACCATTTGAAACCCTTTGGGCTTAAAGGGTTTTACCCCATAGGGTTCCAAAGGGAAGTTTCAACTGGGCTGATGAACACGATACACATTTGACTAATGAAACATTTCGGTAACTTTGATGCACCTCTGCATCACACTGTCTGATGAGCATGATGCACATGTGCCCCATCACTGACCCAATGTATGGGTAACTTTGACACACCCCAGAGACGCAACCCTGAAGAACATGATGCACATTTCACCCACCACTACTGTAATATTTGTGTAACTTTGACACACATCTCCATCACATTACTTGATGGACATGATGCACATGTCACTTACCACTAACTCAATATTTGAGTAACTCTGACACACCCCTGCATCATAGCTCTGATGAATATGATACAAATTTGACTGACCAATACTGGACGTGAGGGGGTGTATCTCATTTCATAACCCATAATAGCATTACTACAATATTACAAGTTTACTTCATGAGCTCCCTCAAATGCATATCAAAATGTTTTGAAAGTTTCATATTTTAACAATATTTTCTGGTCAACTAAATTAAATGATCCCAAAATCAAGTACTTCACACAGTTCTCTTGATCAAGGTAAGTTGTGCTAAACAAAAAGAACATTTATTTAACTTTGAACTTTCTCAGCAATTTAACCAGATTGAAAAGCTAAACATTGTATGATCATTTTGGATCAATAATTCCCTGGAGGGTATGCTCTGATTCATTCACTGTTGATGGAAGCTATTCCCTGGCCCTCTAATGCTTCAAACAGCAGGTTGCTCAGTGCTCTATTGTAACTGTCCCAATGAAAAGGGCAAGTTGTGACCAGAGTCTGGATGTTAGGACTTGTTGACAATGGATTTGTCAATAAAGTACCCTTTCATCCAGTTATCAAAGGTATTGTTTGTTAAAGCCCTTGTAGACACACTTTTTCAATGTCCTCTATTTATGCAAACAAGAGCTTTGTGTGATCAATTGAACTAAGAGGTTTAAGCAAACCACCCTCACAGTTATATCCAAAGAACACAGACTTGTCAACTTGGGATCTAGGTCAAATTTTTCAGGTATTTTGGAATGTACCTGTACCTACACACCTCACATAACTATGTTTGTTCAACAGGTTGGTTTGCTTATATACCCCAGGGAATGGAGCCACTCAGCTGGCTCAATCTGAACTTGAAAACCAATTATGCAACATTGAACAGATCATGGAAGTACTAGGAGATACTTCCATGGATAAAGTAAGAACAGACCACTTGAAGGTCTGGCAACTGTATTTCAGCATGGGGTCTCCAACATTAGCTAAGTTGCTTTGTGCATCCAATTAGGACAGCCAAATGAGGGTTCCTGCATGGAGGTTCTATCCTGGAGGGAGGGGCGATGTCCCTCACCCCATATATTTTTGAAACACACCAATTGATTTCAGATTTTTAACAGTAAATTTTTGATGAAGTGGCAAATTCCCCACCAATCCCCCCCCCCCACACACACACACATACAAACACATTAGAGTAATGGCTGTGACTGTACACAAGTACCATTAATGACATGGATTGGCTATGCTGTAAAGTACTGTAACTCCTCTGGCATGCAATAGATTTACTTTGCAATGAGTTATTCAGACTCTGTTCCTAACATCTGGATCCCACCTGCAGCATGCATGCCAGCTGATCTTTTATGAATATGCAACTCCTACTAAATTACAGAACTGTGGAATGTAGGCTATACTGCAAAATATTGGTTTAGCAGCAGCAGACTGCTGCCAGTCTTAAAGGGAAATATTGCCTTTAAAATGCTCCAACATAGCATTAAAATTAAACAGCTCTAGTCATTTTCAAATCATTCAGTCTCAACAATAAACCCCAGCAATACTGTAGCTTCATCTCCCGAAAATATTATGCACAAGATGAGTTATGAAAGTTGCACCTTTTGAAATGGTGAAAGTTTGGGTGCGCAAATTTTTCTCGAGCAACAAACAACTGAATTTCTATCTGAGGGAAACTAAATTTCTTAAAAAGGTTACCATACTGCCTTGTTTGTAATTATCTATCACTCTTTGCCAATAAATATTGCTTTTAAAAGGATGAAATTTCCTTGTAAAATAACAAATGCAATATTCCCCTTAAAGATCTGCTTAAACATACACTACAGTATACTTACTGTATGCATGAATACTTTGGTAACTTTTAACACTGTTGCAGTTTCATGGTAAAATGCAAGCAGGCAGTTCAGGCATACAATATAATGATGATATGACACTTTCTTGTCATTGTATTTATACTACGAAATCTTGCCCCAGCTAGCAGATAACACTATATGAATGCTGGTACACCTTTCAGTTTAGGCAGTTCTAATTGCTAGGAAAACTTTTCCCAGATCTGTCTCTGAGTGAAAACTTGATTACCTACAAGATGCTGGCATTAGAAGAACACCTGCTGTTACAGACAGCTATAGTCACCCACCTAAAGGCCAGTTACGCTGTGAATAGCAAATAAAGTGACCGGAATCATGACACCAAAACCAGTTTGATGAAAGCAATGGCTTCATTTGTCCATAAAGTATTTTTTTTAATAATCAAACAATAATATTCCTTGTCTTTGCCTTGTATTTGGTTTAGCTTTAATATTCATAAGTAGGAAACTTTCCAATTTTCTGAGAATTTAGACAAGGTTTAATTTCATAGTGAGTTGAGTCAACATTTACTGCATGAATTATTTGCTTTAAGAGGTTTTTTTCAGTGAAATGAACAGGATATGGTTTCTGGAAACCAACAGAAACAAAACCACTTGTGAAATCAAAACAAACAACACAAGGGAAGAACGAACTCAGAAGGCCTGTGTAAATAACCGCAGTGTGCAGACCATGCATTTTTTTTTCTTTTTCAAATGGGGGTAGGATGGGGGCTGAGGGTTTGTGAGGGATAGGGACCAATAATGCCAAATCCTAACCGTACCTCATGCTGGAGTTCTGCACAACTGCAGGCAGATTTTCAAAAACAGTAACACTGAAGTTGTGGCCAACATAATAGACATAAAAAGAAAGCTCTAATTCTCAGCTAATAAGTTGCACCAGGTCTCTTTTTTGATTCTGACAGACTGACGTACTGCATGGTCAAGTGGTTACAGCATCTGACTTGCAGTCAGGAGGTTAGGCGTTCCAGTCCTGGGGCCCGTTCCACAAAGAGTTACGCACGATCTTAAGTATGATTTACTGTTGGCTTAAGTATGGTGAATCAAACCTAAGATTGTGCGTAACTCTTTGTGGAACGGCCCCCAGGTCGGGTCATACTGTACCCAAGACTTTACAATCAGAACATACTGCCAAATTGTGCTTTGTGCTCAGCATTTAAGCCATGGAGTATTAAAGGAAAACAAGTAAGTGAGCCACAACTGGAAAAAAAAGTTAAGCCAACTCCACTCGAACAATTGGTTGGAAACTACCTGGCCTTAAAACTCTGTCAAACATGTGAACTAACTCCTATGATTCTGGTGCAATAGAGGACTATTGTTCTGGGTAAACATTCAGTTTGGTAGTTAGTTTAGATGGGGTTTTAACTATAATTACACATCAACAAAAATGTATAGTGTTACCAAATAAAACAAAGTACAAAGGCCAACCACTGTAATGTGATTATTTTCACACAGGAAACAAATGAGAGAATTTTCACCTTAAATTGTGGGTAGCAGTTATCTCTTCTGGGGCTGTGAACGTATAGCGATTAATCGCTAAACGATCGCATGTGGAATAAACGTTTAGTACAAAGCCTAAAGAGATTAATCGCAAAACCTGTTTTTGACATTTTTTTAATATCCATCTCTACACTGTGATGACCCCAGTTTTTTGTTAAATTGAACATTCTGGGCATGTTTGAACCTTGTAGGCTTCAAAGTTTCAGAATAATTTGATTTTACCATGCATGATAACAACTATTATTATTTCTGCATTACATTCAGTATCAATCCCTGCATACTGAAATAATTTTTTTTGTGATAAGGTAATCGCGATTAATCGCTAAACGATCGCATATTTTTGAGGTTAAACGTTTAGTTATTTTGCTACACGTTCACAGCCCTAATCTCTTCCACAGTTTGTTTCTGGGGGTAGGGGAATCCCCCCCCCACTGTTACTGCCCCTTTTTACTCTTATCTGGCAAGGTATAAAGGTACTGTATACATCTATGCTGAATAATACTAACACTGACATGTTTTTTAAGCGAGCATGTTGAGCTGATATTGATGTCTTCAAAATGATTTTGAAACATACTGGTCACATGAAAATACCAATACTGTATTAGCATAATTAGTGACAATTCATATCCATTCTTGATTTTTTCATACAACAGCTTAAATCACTGTTGTTTGTGTCTTGTCATGCACTTTTAAAAACTGAAGGGTTAATTTCTCTCTCATGAAACATTGATGTAGGAGGTGGAAATTTTTTAAGTTTAATGATTGGGTATGTACCTTGAAAGGTTTCCAAAAAATTGGTTAGTTGTATAAACCAACTCCATGCTTTAAGATACACTTTTCGACATGTGAATCTTGCAACAAAACATGCACAGCGTACTATAAGTGAGGAGTAGAAGTACAGTACATGTATAGGGATTAACTGGGTTAATTTGTGCACTGTTTAACAAGGTGTTTCTTGATTGGTTGTTGCTATTGTATTGTATCGATTGTATTCTTTGTTAGGGTTAGGGATTAGGTTAGGGATTGGGCTATCATTAGCCCATAAGGAAATTTCTTGTTAAACAGTGTGCATCACCCTGAATAACTTGACTGTCATGTCACATACACTATGCATGGATAGAAGTCAGAACTTTAACACAGAGGACAAGTTTGTTCTAAATGAACACCTTTTTTAATGTGATTTTAATCTCTAACGGAAACTGTAACAGCTGAACAGAGTGTCTGTGACAGCTAATTACATGTGCTATACAGTATGAATGTATTTGTGTGCTCAGTTTAGCAACATCCTGTACCTATGTATCTTTGGTATTGAATCAAATTTCCAGAAATAATACAAACTATTGCGATGCAGTTTCCGCTGTTGGCACAAAGAGCAATCTAATTTCCTCCCTAAACTGCAAAACAATCTCACAGTAATATGTTGAACCTTCCTGGAAAAGCTGATGGTTGAATAGTCCAGGCTGGAACAATGCACTCAATGAAGATGGTACTAATGGAGTATCAAAAACTTGACCAATTAATCACCTTTATTTGAATCTATAGTAGCCTTCCCTTCATTGTGGTCAGTAGTGTACACAGAAGATAGGCAGCCAGTACGTGGCACCTACAGCTATTTTAGGTGACAGCATTTGGTACCAGCATTTTTCAAAGATCTGATTTACAATTCTTTCAGTATCTTGCAATGCTTTGTTGGACCGGCTGTTTAATGTGATACCAAAAAAGCCTTGAGTTAAATAACGAACAGTTGAAGAGTATAAGATTCTGCAATGAAAAATCTGTTGGAATTTTGTCTACAATTCTTTTACCATTCTACAGTTAAAATTTTTACCTCAAAGTTTGAATGTTTCTGGAGCAGCTTGGAGCTAGTCTATACAAAAATAATGATACAGTACTTCAAACACTGTGGTCACACATACCCATCACTCAAGGTAACACCATGTTACCTCAAGCTCCAGTAATGTCAAAACGCATGTTTACTGAGGGTCAATGTTTTGTCAATGCACCTCAGATGGCAGCTAGGGTTCTGCTATTTTAAACACAGTGTTTGTTGTAATCAAATCAATAACTAGTGATCGAGGCATGAATGATATGTACTAACATTTTACAGTATTGGTACTTGAAATATGTGACCGTGTTAACATAGTACAGTAACACAACCCAATTGACTAAATGCTGGGTACGTGAAAACACAGACTGTGTTACCCTGCAGTTTTGGCTATTTTTTTTTGGGGGGGGGGAGAGTTTGGCACAGGGTAACACAGAGCATTGCGGGGTACGTGGGACCAAGCCCTAAAGTGTTGAAAAATCATACTGCCTCTTTTGGGAACTCTAAGTTAATTATCTACAGTATTTATAATGAGACAGCTAAAAATTTGGTAAGTGATACTGATGGTTTTTTTAATCTGACACTTGTAACTTAAACTTCCAAAATCAAACTCTAAGTACATGTAAGGCTACAATTGCCCTTGAAATGAGGGTTGTAAGTTTAAAAACAAAGAACAAAATAAGCCTTCTGGCTGGTACGTGATATCACAAGAATTGCATTTACCTCATGCATATGCATGATTAAGTGTAAATTATCAGTGATTATCCTACAAAATCAATTTTTGATGAAGTTTGATGGGAATCGCAGCTATTTTCATGAAACCAGACCTTTAACATTTTCAATGTGAATGAAGCTGGTTACAGGGATCAAACTTCAATGTGGTTTCTTCATGCTTATTTACTGTACTGTACCACTGACAAAGATTATTACATTCATAAGCTTCGAGGTACACCTGTCAGTTAAAATAAGGGCCTAACCGATGTGGTTTTTCACTGCCGATCCGATGTCCCATGTTTTTCCCCAACATCGGCCGATATCTGATCGATCCGATATTTTCACCACCCCGCCGTATCTATGCATTTAGGCCCACAATTTTTTCCCGTTTACCGTAGGTCTAGATTTCCTTGTAATAAGCAATGCCTCTTTATGTACATCCCCCGCGCATTTACTCCTGTTTAAAGTCATCTTAAAATGGCTAATAGTTTGCAAATTAGTATGAATTTAATCAAGACTGCAAATGAACTGATCACCTGAAATTATATTTGAGTCTGAATGTTTGTTGTACTCTATTTAATTAAGTTGAAATTTTCACCGGTGCGAGGGCCGACCATGCTGATGTATATTGTTGCTTCTCAGATCAGTGTATGCTATAACATACAGTAGCTTGAGAATCTGCACACAAGCTACAGTGATTCATACTGTAGCAATGGGCGCGCCAACACTGCAAGTCAGTTTTCAAGTTATGTAGAAACTTGCAGACAAGATATACTGCGTGCAGTATATTCTGCAAGAATCTGTAACAACTCTGTGTAAACCGAGCCGACCCTGTGTACAGTAATACTAACACTTTCCTAAAATACACAATACAGGATGCTACTTTGAGTATACCAAAATGTAAATCAAACCTTGAAATGAATTCGAGACTTGTACAGGCCGATATAATGGTTTATTGTGTCAATATTTTGTAAACAAACACTTTTCCACTATATGTTTAGTGCCAAGATATGACTGCAAAGATTCGTAAATATTGACGATAATTTAAGACACCAGGATTGTTGGTTTGATTCTCCACCACGAAGCAAAATGACCTCATGTTATGTATAAAATACTAGGATGTAACTACCAACACTAAAATTGTTTGGGAAAAATAACGATCTAAGCAAAATTCCATTATCTTGTAAGCACCAAAATAGCGCCGTTTACCCACGTGTGATGGAGAGTTTCTTTTCGACAGGAATTTGAAGGGTGTCCCAACCTAAACGGCAGGGCGGTTATGAATGAACCTACGTAGTACTCCTAGGTACGCGACTTCCTAATAAGGCCACGACAGCGTGGGTGTTTGCGCACGTGTACGACAGATGCAAATTTCACAAGAATGACGTCCTTTTTCGGACGTGAATGTGAATACTGTAAACAAAGGCTGGGATCGGAAGATATTTTTAACTTTGGTTTTGAAAGAAGTAACACAAACAGCTCCAAAGTGGAGTTAGCAGGATTGCTTTTTGAGTCCAAAAAACGTTCAAAAATTAAAACATGAAAAAGGCAAAGGTGTTGAGAAGTATTGATTTTCTTAGAAAGGTTTTTTTCTATCATATTTCTAATACAGGTATCTGACCGTTTGATTTGAACAAATTTGTGAACATGATCGCTACCTCTCCGATACAGTTGTAAACTTCTAAATGCATATACCCAATTGATGGAGCATGAACAAATCTTTGCTATAGGTCTTCTTTATTCATCGTCTGGAGTATTGCTGGTCTTCCCCAAAAAGCTCTTCACCAGAGAATCAGGAGGACTTTAGAAAAAAATGTGTAATAACTGAACCCGAGGGATGTTGCGATCGGGACCTTTTCATGAAACTTTTTTTTTAATACCACGTGCAAACACTAGGTCTAACCCATGCCAATATTGGATAATTCCATCATGAAAAAGGCGGAACAAAGTTTGTACTGTAACAACATCAGAGTAACTCTTGAAAGAAATTAAATCATACAGTTTATGTATTGCAGGTTTTTTCTTTATTTGAGCAAAAGGAATGTATGAAACTGTCATCAAACAACTATGGGACTAAAGTGAAGCGAAAATGCAACTGAAATAAGTAAAATATTACATACGAAATAACAACTTTGCTGGCTTGTTATTACTAATGTTTACCTATCCTAAAATGGGGATTTACAGAAACTTCTTGCAGCTGAGGCTTAGGGAATGGCTTGCATACGGAGATGCAAGACCACGCAGTAAAAAGTTTCTTTGTAATTTTAACAAAGTTAGCTGGATGCAGAATATCCGTTAACATCGGCAAGTGAACTTAGCTGAAAAATGCCGATCCGATATTTTACTGATGTTTGCGAATATCGGCCCGATCCAATGTCCGATCCGATTATCGGTTGAGCCCTACTTAAAATGTACAATAATAATAATTTTGGAAAAAAAAAACTTAATCCCACTCATTTAGAATAAATGCATGTGTTCAAAAAAGTGAAGGAGTTATTATACATGGCGAATAGGGCTGTGTACGTATAGCGATTAATCCCTATATGATCGCATGTGGAATGAATGTCTAGTACAAAGCTACTGTACAAGCGATTAATCGCAAAACCTGTTTTTGAGAGATTTTTATCCATTTGTATACTCTGATGATCCCTGGTTTTAGATTAATGGAACATTCTGGGCATATGTGGACCTTGTAGGCTTCAAAGTTTCAGAATAATTTGATTTTACCATGCAAGATAACAACTATTTATTATTTCTGCATTACATTCAGTATCAGTCACAACATACTGAAATAATTTTTTTTGTGATAAGGTAACCCTGATTAATTGCTAAACGATCGCAAATTTTTGAGGTTAAACGTTTAGTTATTTTGCTAAACGTTCACAGCCCTAATAGTGAAATTAATTTCTGATCTGCACCACATTGCATTTGAGTCAGTTTATATGTGTAGCACTAGTTGTTTTTATATTTTCATGTACATGATGTCTCCTACAATCTAAGTTTTCCACAAGCCATTGAATGGGTGCCATGGCCTAATTGACTAGGTCAGATTGAGAGCCTACATACATGTGTGTCCCAGGTGTGCCCAGTCAGGCCAGAACACTGACTTATGAAACCACTGTCATACTGTACTGCAGGCATACTGTATTATACCTCCAGTGTACAGATGTATATATGGGCCATTCTCGTGTGACGTACGTGACATTTGGAAGGCTTTTTTCTCTCATTAACCTCAGTTTTCTGCTTAATAAGAAAACTTATCTTTTATGTTGATAGATGTATTTAATCATCTGACCCAATATGTGATTCCACATGATAGAAAATCAAGACAGTTAATTCTCCACCTTTTGAACGGAAGATTAAACTTGCGTGACGTACGTGACGGTGCACAAATGCCTTTTTTCAACATGTAGAAATGAAAGTTGAATTCCTGTGAATCTGCAAAGATACACATTTTCATACTCTTTATGAAATTTGTGTTTGAAAGGTAGTTCCTAATGCAAACAGAGTATTTATTATTAATCAAGTGAAAACTAGATTAATCCCCAATTTTCCTCTGTGACGTACGTGACACAAATTTTGTGACGTACGTGACAAAAAGTTGCAAGGGGTGATGAGGCTGGACAAAGCAAGTTTTCTGCACTGCATACTTATAATTAATGCTACTTTGTAAGAAAAATTCATTTTCAAACTGTCAGTTACAATTTAAATAGAAAAATGCTTACATATACAGAAGAGCACATAATTAATGTACGCATATTGAAGCACTACATTCGCCATGAACATTTGGAAATTATGGAAATTGGTAAAAACAAAGTTTTCATTCTTGGAAGTCAGGTGATAAGATTTACATGTCAGCTGCAACCTACAAATATCAAAACATGAAAATATTTTTAGCAAACATGCCAACATATTGTGAATCCTTCTCTACAGGACAAGTTTCACGTTTCACACTAGCTTCAGTGCGGTGGTGTGGCCAGCATTTTTTGGCTGGGTCACTGGGGGTCATGAACCTACTCCCCTGGGGCAGGGGGCATTGTACAATTTTGTGAATTCTCCTGTATGGGACTAGTTTCACTACAAACTATTTTCAGTGCAGAAGCACTGTATCTTCAAAAGCTGCACAGCAGAGGAACTTCATCTAACAGTCTTGGATGATTTTCCCAAGTTTCAGAGTTATGTAAGGGTTAAAAGAGTTCAAGACCATGAATTTCAAGCAGAGAAAGAAAAGAAAGACACTGGTGTCACACAAATAGACTTTGCTATGGCATATTCTTGTGAATACCAAGATGAAATTCAAAGTGCTTTGTGGACAAGAGCAACAGTGAATTTATTCACAGTTGCTCGATTTGTTAACACAAAAGTTTCCTGCCATCTGTTTGTTCTTGACAGTTAAAAGAAAGATAAGGATGCAATCTTAGCTTGCCTCTGTGAGTTTTACTCTGGTGCCACAATCCAAAATGAGGAAGTTATTTACAGTGATTGTCCATCAAGTGAGTTTAAAAATAAGTTTATGATGAAACTTTTGCACCACTTGAGCATGAAATACAAAGTTCCATTCCATTGGAAATATTTTGCCACTGGGCATGGCAAAGGGGTTGTTGACGGTATTGGAGGTGAAGCCAAGTGCATGGTGCGTCAGCAAGTCATGAACAAAACAAAGAAGGTTGTTGTGCAGTCAGCCTTGGACTTTGCCTCGGTTTGTGCTGAAGTAATACCCAATGTGAATAATCACTTGATGGACCAAGTAGGGAAACTTCAACTGTGGAGCAATTCTCCCACAGTACAGGGCATTTCAAAGGCACATGTGGCAGCCATGAGTGTAGATGGAGTCCTCAAAATATGGCATGACAGCAAAGAAGTTGTCAATGCTCCTCCACTCACAGTAGTCACATTCTTTAGCACTAATCCTACGGAGTCCCAGAATTCCCAGGGCAGCTTCAAAAGTGGTGAATTTGTACAAGTTACATCTGGTACATTCAAAGATTACTATGCAGTAGTTACTGTAGCTAGTTATGGAGATGAAGTAGAGATCAATTATTTTGAGAAGCGTGGCCGTTTCTATGTTCTTAATGAAAATGACTTGGATTCCAGGCAGCAAAATGAGTTGAAACAAGTTGAAGGGTCAATGCTGAATGCAAGAGGGTTTTACAGCTTTGAACCCTGAGCTAATCATTCCAGGATTGATAAAAAAAGAAAGAATCAACATTTAAAATCAGTATGAGAGAACACTGTTGTTTTAAATTTACTTACTTGCCTTCACATGTTCTTGTCACGTACGTCACGTGACGTACGTGACACATTTTACCACCAATATTGTGGAAATGTTTAAGGACTTCAGTATGAAACATTATGTTTTTATTATTATTGGATATGGTTTAACTTTGGAAATAAACCTCAAATTAAAATTTGAGCATTGTCATTCATGTGAGAAAAACTTTATTGTCTACAGCGTGACGTACATGACACAAATAATTCTAAAACAAAAAGATGAAGTATTCATACAAAAGTTTGTTAAAGATGTTAATGTTGATAAGTTTTGATATATAAAATGTTTGAGGATTCATTTGGTTGAAAAAGTAAAGAATGAAACTCCCTTGTAATTAACAAACTTCATATTGCTAGTTTTACATAGTTTGCACCTTTGAATGTTACAATAACCTTTCCGTTTTGTAAAGGGGGTAAAAATACTTATGTTCGTCAAATAAAGCCAGTGTTCTAGAAAATGATGGTTCAAGCATTCATTTATCAAAAGAAGTCAAAAAATGACAAAACCATGATATTTATTTTTTACCCATTTTGGTTGACATTTTTTGAGAATGGCCCATATTAGACCTCAGACTTCACACTTCTTCAAACCAGGGTTGTTGATTTCTTTTATTTTTTTAAAAAAATCATGATTTAAATCAAATAAATCGATTTAAATCAGATTTTTTTTTTTTTATTAAATCATGATTTTTTTCAATTAAAATCACAATTTTAATCAACGTGATTTAGATCAAACAACCATGCTTCAAACTTTCCATAACAGATCAAATGTTAAAAAGAGAGAGGTTTCCAGCGTGCACCCAAATTCTAGATTGAGAATTTTGCAAGGAAATTAAGTCCCTCGGATACTATCCTGTGGGCCTCTATAGGGTTCACCACCTCACAGAAAATTGCTCTATTTGCCATCTTCACTATACCAGCTATAGCAGAGGTCAACTTTCACCCTCCCTTTTGATGTCAAAGCCTAGCCAGATTATATCCCATATGGACTACTGTAGTAGCATCTCACACCCTCTAAAACCAAGGGGAAACACTGGTCTACATGAATCTGACCAGCCCTTGTATAGTGATTGTAGTCAGCCATTAGTGTGGTCCAAATTAACCTTTTCTTCATTTGTTATATAAATATTATTTCAAACCCTCATATACAGTGAAATCGAGGGTATCAAGAGGCATTTCAGTGTGCAACCATCCAGTGTGATACAGTTTAGCACGGAAATTTAAAGAATGAAGAGATAGCCCCAGTTATGGCCCACTAAAATCAGACCATCACTTGACTGTCCAGATAAGTCTTTACATGACATGCTCATTTTGAACTCCAGGACCATGCATAATGTAGAGCTTAGAACAAACTGTACGAATGCACCATACCTGTAGGCCATGTACACAGGTTTGTACGTGTCACATTATGAACAAACAAGACTCTATGGTAGATGATGCAACATGAGATTGTACATAGGGAATTTTTGAAGCCATTTATCAGTGAAATGATCTTACTTCCCACAAAGTACCCATCTTAAATATCAAGCAATATGAGGTATTTTTGATGGGGCTATCATCATCATATTTCATCAGATGCAGTATAATAAATAAAATAAAGCTGAACAGATATTTTCCGGTCATTCCTCTTAGATATGGTTACATCCTGGAGGGTATAAAGGAGATGTCACAGTGAGAATGGAATATTGTATGCATCATGGACTGCATGTATGTAGAGCCAAATATAGGCAACTCACTGCCAACTTTCTATACAGTTCAAAGTATGCACTGTCAGGCAATGTACAGTACATGTACATGCTGTACTGTTCTGACTTCTGAGCAGTACAGCGAAGATCTGATATCATTTCAGATTTGAAAACTCAGAAATTTTCCAATTGGTTCAACAAACTCAATTCAAGAAAATTAGAAGATCGCCTAAAATTTCAGTTTTGTGGAATACGTACTGCATCCACTTTGGGAACAAAAATGAAAACACCTCATTTCATTTTTCCCCACAACATGTGTGCATGAAATGTCAAAGGAGGTGTAAAAACCTTGTCATAGAAGCCTTGTGCAAACCAGTGGTGTCAATCTGGTTTGTGAATGTTCTTTAACATCTTTAAGCCCTATAAAGTCCTCTGTACACCAATATTTTTATACGGTATTATTCTGCCTCGTTTTATTTAATGTCTGAATTGTAAAGGGGAAGTGGCAAAATGGTATGTTTACCCTCAAAATTTTTATTGGGGTGGCAGTTGCCCCCACTGCTCATCCCCGACTGACACCCCTGGTGGATATGCACTGTTTGACATCACGTATTTCTTACAATTCTACTTTAATTTAATTGCTTTCGCAAGTGCAGTACCATGGGACAATTAATCAAACTTGTCCACCATTTCTACTGGCACTCTTAAAGGGCCTAATCCTCTCACTCCAAACAATTCCACTTCCCCTAACCAACTTACCTAAGCCCCTCCCACAACTGTCCAAATTATCCTCATCCAGACACAATACAATCTTTAGTTATTGCTTCAGGGTGAGTACTGTACATACAAGACCCCAATGTGTAATGTGTAATGTGCCAGTACAGGACATACTCTCTTAAATGAGCAAAAGCACTCTGCATTTCTGAACTTGCTGTCAATCATTTAAAGACCCAGTTCTCTCACCCCAAACAGTACCAATTCTCCTGACCTTCTTACTGAGGCCCCTCCCACAATTGTATGAAATTCATACTCAACCAGACACAATCTCACTTTATTGCTTCAGGATGAGTATAGAAAACCTCAATTTATATAATCAAAACACTCTCTGTACCGTCCCTGCTGTGTTATATCAGCTTTGGCACTCTGCAATGTTTGAATTAGCTGTCAGTCAAAGAGCTGAGCCAATTGAGAATTTTGGTACCCGGGTACCAAAATTGTAGTTTGGGGTGAGAGTTTTGGCCCTTTAAAGAGATGTGCCAATTGCTTGAGTTCAGAGGGAGAAGACTAGCCCTTTAAAACATTGGAGCAGTTTTCAGTGCTGTAAATGTAACATGTAGCATGAGATGTACTGTAATTCCATGGGTATACTGAGGTACTGTACCTCAATTCTTTGAACAATCAGGTCATCTACGTCCTATAATTATGATAACATTTTTCTTGTACAACTGTAACTTTGCTGTTATGTAACTTCGTTCTTTCTTTTGTAAATTAAAATACGGAATTTCTGCAAATAGAGTGATCCAAGCATGTCTGCAGTACTGTGTACAACTAAAGACCAAAATCTGCCTCCATGCTCAGATGCAATTCATTATCTAAAAATTTCAGAGTTGAATACAAGACAGCTATTTTACTCACCCTCAATTCAACTAGATTTACATTTACACAGTGCTGGTTTCACAAATTGAATCATCTTCTAAAACTGCATTAAGAGAGCCGGTCCCTGCAGCTTAGCTAATGAATTTATTAGCCCACTGTACAGTATGCCATCTACCAAATTATTGTTGAAGCTTGGGTCTTCTGCATTTTATCTTTCTGTTAGTTAAACTTGAACCTTAATCAATCTGATGCAGTGATTCATCATGGAATTTGTCTCAGCTACCCTTACGTCCAGTGTGTTATAACATGTATACAAACATTCAATACCCTACATTATTTAAAAAGGCTCACCTATAGACGGTAGAATAAAATGCTTTATAGTATGCTTCATTTCATACTACAACTGAATTTAATTTACATGAGATTAGGAAATTTTTTAATTTAATATACGGTAATCTTTTAGTGGCTAACTGATAATGGAATCTTACACCTTCCTACTGAATGTGGTGTGATATTACAATGAATCTTGCCATTACAGAACGCAATATTGTACAGTATGGCAGAAAATGCTGTCTGCATCGCAAGCATACCTTGCGAGGAAAATCGGACACTGTAATCATAAATTGTAAAATTATGCCCTCAAGCTCTGTGTAAAGTATAAAATGATTATTACTATTAAATTTCTCTAAGACTGCCGACTTATGAAAGTGACAGTTTATTAGATGACTGATATGATCTAATAATGCTTTAAGGGGTCTATTAAAAAACTTCTGTCAAATACTTTACCCTGGCTATAGCCTACAGACAACACTAATATATGGGTTAGGAGTTTGCATGGGCAGTGTTTGCCAAAGGCCTGAAGCTATATGTAAAGCACAAAGGGTGGAGGGAGCAATCTTTCCAGGGAAGGGAAGGGAAGAGGGGGGGTGAAGAGAAAAATTTCTAAACATTTAGCAAAGTTTAAACTCTCTACTAGAGTGAAACTTTCAGGTGCACTGATCTTACCTCCCATCCCTCCCTTCTTTGCCCATGGGTCTGGTTTAGGGCTGTGCATTTTCGGTTAATTCACTATCCGTTTAACCGATTTTATTAACCGGCGGTTAACCGTTTAACCGAAAATTACGTAATGTTCACACAACAACAAAAAGTCAACATTTCCAAAGAGCGCCATCACTTTTGTACAGGAAAGTGCAAGTCTAAAATGGCGCCGTAAGTCATGTTCGCCCATATAAGTATGTGGCAAAAATGTTGGTATTTTGCGCTGAGTTTATATCATCTTTCTACAGTAAAAACCCATCCCGCATTTACTGAAGCTTTCTTCAGACCACGTGCACTTCTTAACATTCCACCAACTGTTGTGTTCCCGCCTGACCCTATATGTTATATTGTCAGATATTTCACGAAACTCTCCCACACCGCTGTTTTGATGCAGCTTGCTTGCGATGCAGTGTTCAATACATGTACACCGCTCACGTATGTGTCATAGTAGCGATCTGTACAATTGCACTGTAAACGGCCCACCAGCCGCAAACAGCACAACCAAGCCCTATTTTCCTGCATAAATTAAGGAATTCCCAGCATTCCTACCGTAAAGTTATTTACAGTAGGACTTATGGAATGTTATCATATGACGTCGTTATGAACGTAAACAATTACGCACGTGGTCCCATGCATGCAGTAGACTTGCGTGCGTATCCGTTTCTACCACTTAACAAGGGACCATGTTTTGCTCGATGACATCATATGCACACGATCTATTGCAAAATTTGAATTGCCTCTGCATCGTGATTGGTTCAAATACGTTGATTCTGAGCCAGCCAATCACAACTCGCGCCATCGCCTATGGGATTTAGTGTGTGAAAATACCAGACCTCCGAACGAATTTCCCCATTGAGTTTGCCTTATGACGATCGCACTTCACAGGCTTACATAGCCCGCCTGTGCAGCCGGCCAAGCCCCGTGCTAAATTCACCAAGAAACGGCAGCACAAATCTCTGCATACTTGGATTTTTCGGGGGTCTGACCTAAGTGCATTTCATTTGCTGATTATTTCGAAACAAAACGGTAAGGTTTGGACAAGAAGTGGCAAAATTACGGGGATATTTATATCGGACAGAAACCATAAGATAACGATAATCGAGTCCATTTTTTGCTGTCCAAGACCGCTAAAAATTAGATCGCTATTTTTACGTGCATCGTAGGGTTGACTTGACAGTACAGTACATTATCACAACTACAACCCAGTCGGTTCAACGAACAGCATATGCTTATTCATAAAAGTCAACATGGAACGTTCCATTTTATATGATACTGGGCAAACAACAAAATAGCGGGAATTATCTGGTGCTTACGATCGTATTTTTACAGGTTACATTTTTTTCCAAATACTGGTACTGCTATAATGAAAAATAATGAAATTTACGGAGGTGTAGCATGATAAAATATTTCGATTAGCTACAGTGGGAAGACTTATTCAAATAAACTTTTGTGCCCTAATCATGGTCTCGCTGAGGTTTTATTGCCGTAGAAATACGGGGCTTGGTAACTTTTGTTACAGCTCCCTGCTTGTCTTGTGGCTTTCTTTTCGCTTTCGCTAATCTCTCAAACATGCCGCTAATTTCTAAAGTTGTGCTTGGGCGTTGCTATTGAAGGGATTAGAAGACGAGCACACAAAGTTCTGCCAACGAAAGTAACAATGGGTGCGCCACTTGTCACTCATCATAATGTACTTAATTCGGGGAGCTGCCGTGGAATTAATCCGTTCAATCGAACGGCCGATTTTAAATCTCTTTTTACAGTTATTGTTTGAGCGATAAAAGCCAGCCCGCGGCGACTGAGTTATTGGCAATACAAAAACGGTTAATCTATGAAGAGGAATGAGGCACGAGTAACCGACGAGTCGGTCGGTTAACCGGTTAACCGATTAACCGTCACAGCCCTAGTCTGGTTCCCCACTAACTGTTCTGTAATTGCCACACCCAGACAAAATTTGAAGAGGGTGTTCATGCAGCATGATCCAGATAAAAAAATGTACCAATTGATTCACCCAGACAGAAATTACAGTATGAAGCCTTTAAAAAAAACATCAGGAACCTAACAAAATTGGACAGATCTATTGTTTCAATCAGAAACAATAGATAGATAGAGAATAAAAAATCAAAGATGGGTCCATGAGAAAAAAGTTCTGTACATGAGACCAAGTCTAAGTAGTGATTTAAGAATTTGTTTTAATGGGCAGCAATACATTTTAAACAATCCTCCCTCCAGATTTCATCCAACCAAGTGTGCTGGCCTTCTACAACTTTTGAGTCCAAGAGGCTTTAAGTCCAGGAGGTGGCTGTTGCCACAGAATGTTAGGAACACTAAAAAAACATGAGGTTTGGGACTACTGTAGAGGAAGAATTAACCGTAAAACCAAACTCATACCTAATTCTAACATTGACAATATACCCCTATCTACATCATCACACCTTCATACTGAATCCTATTACAGCAGTTACAGCAGTATGACTGTGTAACATTATTTACACTGAGTGATGGTCAAGTGGACAGAGCACCCAACTTGTAGTCAGAGAGTCTGGAGTTTGACTCCTGGCAGGGAGCTACAGTATGGTATGAAATTGTTAGAACACTGATAGGCACCTGGAGGTTCTCCATATGGCATTCGTTTTCCAAATCATTTTTCCTGTGCTACTGTACAGTAGACTGTGCAGTACTGATTTGTTGTCAAAATTGGCAAAAACAAAATTTATGTTGACATATTTTTATACCTTTTGCTAGACTTATTTTGAATTCCAGAGTCAGGACTGGATTTCCAATATACCACAAGTTAAGGGACACATCTAAATGTCTACAGCTACTGTGCTGAAAATGTGTTTTGAAGGGTAAATGCAGTTGCACCCATCTGGATTAGGGTACAGTAGTACTGTACAGTAGACAGGTCTCTTGTTTTAGATATTCCAGGTGTGCACAAAAATCACACCCCTCAGGATGTTAAAGAGTGTGGTAGGTGTGCCATTTTATAAAACTTTGCACAATACTGTAGGTAGGTAGTTTCCCCCTCTACAGTATATTTAGCACTGTTGTGTTGCACTTCTCACAATGATCCCAGCAGAGTGATAGTGTGCAATCCCTCCTGCACTCCTCAAAATTCAAAACCTGAGTAGACTATCACTCCTATCATGAAGGGCATTGTTGGAATCATGTGAAAATTGTTTTCTCACTTAATTGTAACATTTACGACAAGTACTGTAGCTGCTAACAGTAAATTTAGACTGATACCCAATATTTACAGTATGTCATGAATAAACATGAAAAACAGGTATTGAAAAGGGAAAATACCTGTGGCCATTTGAATAATTCAGCTGCTGTTTCAAAATAAGTTTGGGACAACTGCTCATGTCCTCTAAGCCTTGCTTCCAATTGCTTGAAACAGTACACATAAGGCCTTCATAGCTCAGCAAATTTTTCTAAACAAATCATTCCCCTAGAATATAAATGTCCAACTTTTTTTGGTACAGTATGTTGGCTTGTATCTTTCAAACAAATGTCATCAGAATTCTAAACCATATTATTACAAAGAGAAAACTGTCATTTTCCCTCTGTTGGTCTGACAACTTTCCTGTGGCAACATCAAAACCTGACAGCAGTGACAAGGGCTGCTGGTAAACCACTGGAAACCAAACAGCTAAATTAATGGCAGAGACACCTGAGTCAATAGCCAAATTGATATTTTTTCTTTGGAATTTCTTATGACTGCTCCCTTGATATTTTGCCAAAAAGCTCTTAAGTTTTACAGTATAGGCCTTCCTGAAATAGTAATACAGTACAGTATAAATTTAATAATTTATGGTACTGTACAAATTTTTACATTCATGGTAGGAAAACGAGCTCTCAACTCAGATTAGGCTATATTGTGGGTACAGTACTGAAGTTTGAGTCTCACATGTTAAATGTGTGTTGTCATACTTTAAAACTGTTTTCATCTGCACTGGAAAATCTTGACAATATTCTTTTATGATTGTGTACCAATCACTGTAAAGGTTTTATAGAAGACAGTGTGTCATACTGCATGTCACAGGAAAGGGGTACAATACAGTACATAGCCTACTATAATCAATGCAATAGAATTAAGTGCTTTGAAGGGTTTAAGGAAGTAACAGAGGTCTGCTATTCCCACTCTACACCCCCCTCCCCCCCCCCTCACCACACCTTTTCCCTGTAAGAAATTTATGCTTCTCTCTGGACCTTTAATTACATCCTTATTGCACAGTTACGCCATATAATTTCTGTCTTTTTCCTGTGTGACAAAAGGAGAGCAGTTTAAAATACAGTAAGTTATGATGAAAATATTTTTCACAAAGAGCATGGCATGGATGTGTGGGGCTGTCACAGTGCAATGGAACATTTATACTGTAGATATACAGTTTTACACACACTGTACATACCATTGTACCCAGAGTCAAAGAGCCCTTGGGGTAAGGAAAAAAAAGGTTTCAATTACTACCTTGAACATCTACACAGACCTCATGGTAACCTTTGACCTCCATCCAAAATCAAAATGAACTGCATTGAGGTTTTGATCATACAATCATGTGCTAGATATTCCAAATTAATATCATTAAGTCCCACATCTTTCAGTCACTGATCAAATGCCATTTCCATATTGGAGCTTCATGTTGGAAAAATGGCAATTCTTAAGAAATTTTCAATTTTGACCTGAGCTGCATATGATTTCAATCTTGAATACAGGCTTAAGAATTTTTTTGACCTCTCGTGACCCCAGTGACCCTACACTCAACATGGCTGCACAGTAAAATCCTTCGGCATAAAAGGAACTGCCAAAACCTTATCAAGACTCTTTATGCTTAGACAAAAAGATGTGTACTTGAGTTGGATCTCAAAAGTTCCACATTCTCCTAACCACCCATTTTCCTCTGTATATTGTTTTTATTTTAATTTGTGTTTTTTTTTATTTATTTTTTTTATTTTTCTTATTTTTTTTTAATTTCTTTGTTCTGTGCCATTCCTGAGATCTGTACAGTAGTGGCAGGTTATCAGAAATTAAAGCTGGGCATTTATAGCCAAACACATTGAGTTTGACAGTACAAGGTCAATAGCAGTTGCCCCAAACTTATTTTTAAGCAACATTTAATTCTCACCATTTTCTTCTTAATTCTCTTCAAAGTATCTTTTATAATCTCTCAGGACTTCAATATGGCATACAGTATTTAATATAAACAAGGAAGCAACTCCTTGAAAATTTCACACTTGAGGAAGATTCCATGTTTGGTCTAATGGTAAATGCATCCACCTCTCACGGGAAAGGCCCAGGTTTGCTTCCCAGGTTTGCTTCCCAGGTTGAGTCATACCAAAGACTCTTAAAAAGGAACCTACTGCCATTGTGCATGATGCTCTGCATAAGCAATGGACTTAGGGAAAACAAGCCAGTGAGCCACAACTGGAAAAAAGGCTGTGGCAGGCTTGACTTGAACCAATAGGTTGGAATTGGGCAGTAAAACTCTATCTAAATAACGAACTTGTACACTGCTTCAAATTGGGGTGACTGCTCTTGCCCTTTAATCTAAACCCTTCCAAATACTGTACAAAAATCCAAACTTAGCTTTAGAGAAGTGTTATAACTCTGGAGTTGAATGATTTACAGCCTAAAACCCAACCCCATTCTATCTAAAACAAAATTGTAACACTGAAGTAGCCACTCCTTCTAATACAGTAACTGAAAAACGCTGGTCATTTGATGAGAGGAGTGAACAATGTCACCAAAGAGCAGCTTTAGGAGTACTTACTTTTACTGTTCTGGCAATAAAATTCTCTGAACAGATTCTGGAAAGTGTAATCATTCTTTATTGTACCTCCAGAGGGATTGAAATGTGACCTCATTATGTTATTTGTTACTGCATTTCTAAAGTTGTAACTGTTGTTTCCATGGTTACAAAAAATGATAAACAGTTCTAAAGACCTTTAAAATACTGGTACCTAAAGCCACAACATGTCCTAGAATTGGATAGAGACTTAAGTACAACCCTACAATGTAAATTAAAATCTGCCAAGAGTTATTGAGTATGGTACTGTGTGCAGTGCAAATACTGTACAGTATACTGTACACAGGAAGTAGGCCTACAATGTCCTAGAGCTCTACAAGCAGACCAGTTCAGCTGTGCTCTAGGCCTAAATTTTTGTACCCAAAAACTACAATTCTATACATGACACTCATACTGTAATTGACAAAGACCTCCATTCTAATATCATTTTTTTAACTGAGTCATGTACTGTAGAGTTCAAACAGTTTTTAGATAATAGGCCATAATTTGATATAAATTTCATATATATACTGTATGAAGAGTACTACATTACAGAGTATTTCAAAATTTGTCCCTAAATTGAAGGAATCTATGGTTTCTCTGATGGAAAACTAAATTTCATTAACTGAGAAAACATTTAATTTATTTAATTAATTTGAATATCACTAGGACTACTGTAACAATTACAATAGAATGTAGAACTACAGGTACTGTATGCCAATTTTCTTTAAGAATACAGCCAAGAAGAGAGGTTAATAGTATTAGTTAGATGAGGTTTTCAAACCAATTTGTTCAAGTTGGGCCAACCACAGCCTTTTTTTGGGACTTTCAGTACACTGGTTTCTCCCCTACACCTACTGATGTTTATGCTGAGCACCAAGCAAAAAATGGGTGCACACATCCAAATGACAATCATTAACTCAAATCTTAAAATCAATCTCAAGATGATAGATGGAAAAGGCATTGAAGGTAAGGCAGCGTTCACCATATAAATTATATAATTATAATTCCCAAAATAGGGAGGAGGGGGCAAGGATCGTCTTCAAAACATTTTGATTCAAATGGGGAAATCTCAATGACTAAAGTTTCAACATACTGTACATAAAGTAAGAAGTCAATTTATTTACAGTTTTCAAAAAGGTTTAGGGATATTGGGTTTTGAGACTTGCGGCACTGCTAGATTGCTGATCAAATAGGCTAGTTACTACTGTATAATCATGTTGTACACACTAATTGCCTAATTAAAAGGGATGAGGTGCTCCCAAAAATTTTGTTTGATGTGGATACTCTGAAAAAAATACAACCTCTTAAAATAGACCTACTGTAGAGAACCTGAGGCAGAACAGTTTCTTCCTCATATTACAACCAACCCCTCTCCCCTTTTCAGTGGGTTGCGATTGTAGAATACTGTGTGCCCAGGGTATTTCCTGCCTGGGCCTGTCACAATAGAAGACTAAAAGGGAGGACTTAAAACGTACTTGAAACCAAACTTGAACTGTACGGAATACAAATGAAACTGTAGGCTATTGTATTTAGTCTTAAATTACATCTATATGTGACACAGAAAAGTAATACATTCCTGTTGGTGTTTCATTTTCAACCCCATCCAACTTTAGAACCACCCAACTTATCCTTCATGTTCCAGAAATGAAGAAGATATTTTCAACTTTATTAGCACTATCTTATTTGTGATAAAAAAAATGATGCCTGTGCACATGTGACAAAACTTTACACCAATTAAGTTTCAGGTGCCTGTTATTTGAAAAGATATCACTGTAAAAAGAAATGATGCCATATTGTGCCCTCCCAACAGAAAATTCCCTTTGAGACCCCTGTCCAAATTCCATTTAACAAAGGGTTCCAAATGGTTCTAAAAGGTTTTCAAAAGGGTTAAGCTTATACAAAGGGTAATTTGATATTTCCCTTCAAGAAATTTGTCCAAAGTCTATTAACAACCAAAGGAAACCCTTTGATTGCAAAGGGTTTTTTCCAAAGGGTACCAGTTGAAACCCTTTGGGTTCAAAGGGTAATATCCAAAGGGGATCCAAAGGGAATTTTTCGCTGGGCTACATATACTGTAATGCAAAGAAAAATTTTAAAAGCTACATCTTACGTAGTTACTTGAACATACTTGAATACACCAGCCTACACTAGTCTATAGTACACAAAAGAGAGCACTTGAGCAGAGATATATAACACTTTCAATGTACAGGTTTGCATGTATTGCTTCCGTTTTAAAATGCATCAGTTGATGCATGATATGAATTACAGAGAAAATGTGAAAAACCTATCAAATTAAAAGGGCTCACTAAGTTGATTTCAATAACTTAAAAAGAGAGTGTTGAAGGGTCACTAGCACATGAAAATGCCTATAGAACTTTACAGTAGAATAATGAGTCAAGTTTCATATCCAATGGTTATGGATAAAGTTAAAATTGTTTAATTTTGTGGTGTCCTGATTTGTAGGCTAATGGTTTTCACAAAATATGAAAAATGTCCAGTCACAACGTTTGGTTATCAAACTCTGTAGTTCTCATTCATAAAGTAGTCATGTAGGATACTGGGATTTTCTTACTTCCACCATTTATCATTGGTATGTTAATAAAACCGAACAGCTTTGGAAAAATTTGTTGAATTTTATTAACCCTTTACCGTTGTGCTCCCATCGGGGCATATTTGCGCGCCTCAGGAGTGGGCGGAAAAGCGGACGTAGCCCACCCCGCATCGGCTTCCGTAGGCCATGGACCCCGTGACCTTACACTATTGTCTCTCTCGTTGTTGTGGCTGAATTTTCGGGTAGCTACTCGCAGTTTCGAGCTCCGCGTGAAACAGTAAAGATGGGTGACAGCCGAGCTCTCCGCATGGGTCCAAAAGGACCCAAACAACTGTAAAGGGTTAAAATAAGCCTGTGGAGTGTGTTTACCGCAAAGCCAATGCCACTGTCTCTGCGTGTGTGCACGTAACCCTTTAGCCGAGTGGTGCAGATATTTTAGATTAACCCTTTACCATTGTGCTCCGATTGGGGCATATCTGCGCGCCTCGGGAGTGGGCGGAAAAGCGGACGTAGCCCGCCCCACATCGGCTTCCGTAGGCCATGGACCCCGTGACCTTAAACTATTGTCTCTCTCGTTGTTGTGGCCGAATTTTCGGGTAGCTACTTGCAGTTTCGAGCTCCGTGTGAAACAGTAAAGATGGGTGACAGCCGAGCTCTCCGCATGGGTCCAAAAGGACCCAAACAACGGTAAAGGGTTAACCAAGTCAATGAGCTGCTTTAACATTTCTGAATTTTGCCTTACTCTGAGTAAAATTTTTCCCTGACCAATTTACAGTAATGGTGTCTAAACATACGATACTGTACTCTGATGTACAGTACCTATAGTCGCAGTGCCTACCCTGTATAGTACTTATCAGCAGCCACATAGCAATAAAAGCGATGAAGTGTGTCTACTGGACATCTAGCGATGGGTTCCAATTGGGTATAGTACAACCTACAGAAAAATATGCTAGATGGCGTTCTGTGATAAATGGAATATTGTCCAGTTAAGAAAATGATGAGGTAAGTACAATACATGCGAAATAGATTCAGTTCACTCAAACAGTACTTATCAAATTGGTCACTTGAGGTCTTGAAACGTGATGAACACTTTATATTATATACTGTAGGCCTAGGCTACTGCAGGTCCTAAGAGTAAGACATAGGCCTACTTACATTTGCTAGGAATATTTTACCAGGTACTGTAACTAAGTATAAAGCTCATCCTCACCCTTTGTTTCAAAATATAGGCCTAGGTCTAGGTGTCCATTCCTTCCTGACAGAAAAGGAGGGCAACCTTCGCTATTATCTAAGCAGAGTGCCACCATGAGATGGCGCGTAGCATACCAGAAAATTTTTGACCTTTACAAACCCCCCAGATGGCCTGAAACGGCCCTCCCTGGTGTTCTAAGATCTACATGATTACAGTCGCGGAAATGGGATGTGAACTCTGAAAATTTGCGCATCAGTGAATTCCCTCCTGATGCATTTTCAAAAGAGGGTTTTCAAGATTTCTTGTTTTCAGAGGAACTTCCAATGGGTTCAAGGAAAATTTTAAAGTATGCTTGCGCTGAGACACGGCACGAGTAGCTCTAGCTAAGTTGTGTGTATGTACACATGCTGTTGGTCCAATGAATTCTCAATGCATCAATCGTGACCATACCTTCTGTGTGCAATTTGAACCGTTTGCAGGGTAACCTGCATAGCAGATGTGGATGCCTTAAACTTGATAGTATTATGAATGTATGAGTCTCCTACATTTATTCAGCTCATGGATATCGCAGTCCATATTTCTATTGTAGCCTTCTAATGTGCTACACACAACCTACTTGTTTGGCAGATGTGAAAGGCTTGACGGATGCAAATAACACATTGCATGTAATCTAGAGTCTGGACTGGTTGGCGCTAGCCCTTGAACAGGACCCAGCATTACGTTCCTATACTACAGTATACACTTAATTTCTGGGTCTTTGCCTGGTATACATAAAAACACAGCTCATTTGCCTACTCACGCATGAGTAGGCATCCCTAACATCCCCAAAAAGTTACCTTTTTCAACCAAACTTCCTCACAGATGATCTTTGTCATTACATTCACCTTCCACACAAGTCTGTTACCGAAATAAGACAGGCTCTGAAAAAGGTAATTTTGGCTGGATAATCCTGCGAGTAATGTTAAGCCAGTGCACAGCACTGCTTCCTCTGAGAAATAACACATTGGGTCAATACATTCTGTATGAAAAAAAAATTCACTCATTGGAAATTTCATTTATTGTGGAACTGTACCCATATGAAATGTGGAAAAAATTTAACCCTCCTTTTTTTTTTTGTCACAAACATCAGTGTGCCAAATTGACAAGCCATTGCATCAAAATTGCGTCATACCAGCTTAGGGTAAACACTGGTGCACAGTGATTTTTCAGTCGAAGCTAATTGTTTGTCATGTGATCTCATATTAAATGGGGAAGCCTATGCAGGGACTTTATCACTTTAGATGGACAGAGAGCCTACTAGGCCTATATGAAGTACATTTGAATTGTTGACTAGCTGCGCTTACTAATATGTCTTTGATAGCTTGTCGAGCGGAAGTCCTTCCCATCACACAACAGGGCAACAGACGATCAAGATGTAGACGTTACTGGCCAGGGTGGATTCCATGTAAAGCCCACGCCGAGGGCTTCGTGATCGTACGCCGGGATGTTTTACGAGTTGCGATATGTTGAAAATATTGCGCCAATATATTCGCACGGATACTACCTACTGGAAACTATTATCACAGCCCCCGCTTACGCGCTGACATCATGACATGGCATGATTGAAAAAAAAAAACCTGTCTTGCTCTACATATATATATTAAGTGAGTTCAAAGGAAAAATACAATTTCTTTTTACTTACCGTATAGAAGTGAAATGAATTTTCGACTATCGCCGACTACCTCGCGGAGCGGACGCAGCCTTTTCATTCAGCTCATCGCTACGAAAAACCAACATTAAGAGGGCGGCAGCCACAGGGGGGCTATGCAGGCACTGTCAGGTTAACATACCTACGTAGGCCTGACGTACGCATCGCGCCAGGTCCTTCATATCTCATAGTTACGGACAACGGAGACCTGCAGACCTCGGTAGTGCAACTGTAGGTGTGTTGCCTGTAACGTTAGATATAGTGTACAATGAAAGGAAGTGGCGTTAAGTTGAACTGGACGTGCTAGGCCTACTGCGAACTGAATGAAAGGCACATGTTACTTACACAGTTGAACGATCAAGACCTTGTACAGTAAGATCTGCTGGGTTGAAAACAGTTGAGTGTAGACGCAATTCAGCTGCTTATCTAGAGGCCTTCGTCAAGGTATATATTTCCACGTACGCCGAATCGCCGCGGTAATTGAGCCATGCGCCAAGGCCGATTTTTTTTAATGCACGCCGGCACGCCGAGTTAACCATTTCGCCGCCGCTACGCCGGGAAGGAGTCTCCGCTCACGCCGAAGATCTTCGTGTTTTAGTGCATGGAATCCAGTCTGGGTTACTGGGAAGGATGGCACCACATTTTTCCTGCCTTTTGCCATGAATTCACTGGTATTAAACATTCCAGAAGGTATAAGAAGTATTTTAAGAATGATCAAAATCATTATGTTTTAAACTCAAATCTGTGCTATGAACCATACCATCATAATTAGGGCTCAGTTTGTTGTTTTGGCTTACCTTTGTACATGTAGGCCAGTGACCGTAGTAAGGAGTGGCTAGAAGGAGCAGATTACACGGTACTAGGTTGGCGCTGCATGTTGTTGAGAAGTTTTACAACTACAATTTTCAAAATGGGTAATTTCAACATCCGGCGCAGTGTGAGCCCGAGCAGAGAACAGGGTCCTCAAAAGTCGGATTGTCGGGTGTAAAGCTGGACGAATGGACACCCAACCTAGGCCCTGTGTAGATTGTAGGCCTGCATAGACTTTTGACATTGGCCTGGGCCTTGCCTACCTGAACAAACTTCCAATAGGCCTGGGCCTTGGTTCATGATGGAAATCTTGAACCCACTGGTGTGCTAGCCTCAAGTCACTTAGGAGCTAAGCTCATGTTTGACAGAGAAGACTGTTTACTTAACTTAGTCATCAGTGTGTTTACAAGTACGATGGTTCCTATTCATAAACTGGAATGTAGGCTAGCCTACAGTGTACCTAGGCCTAGGCTAGCTAGGCTAAAGCTTGAAGGTTAGCCTAGCCTACATGGTACAATCTTAGTTACATGGTACAATCTTAGTTTTTCTGGGTCACTGTGGATGAATGTTGAGGGCCTTCCGAGAAGTGTAGGCCTAAACCAGTAACGTTTTAAATGTTTAAGTTACATGTCTTCTGCACACTAACTTACTGTTGTGAAACTGGTGTAGGCATGGGGAACTGTAATTTGTGGAAGGCAAGCCAGTGTAGGGAATAACATAAACATCAGGCTTAAAAGTTAGCCTAGCCTAGGCCTAGGCTAGGCTTGGCCGTATAACTACACCAATCTTTGTCCACTTCTGTAACGATTCAGGTGCCAACATTTGAAAAAAAATAACGTTTGAAAATCTGAATATAAAAAAGGGCTCGAGAAACAACTGTACTTACGATTCCTCCTCAACTAATCGAACATTTTCTGGTGGTTAGCAGGTCCTTGCTAGAACTACCGTGCAGTATTACTCGCTGTGGCCTGTGTAATATACCGTACTGGTTAATAGGGGTGTGTGGAATTTAGAGTCATGTGTGTGCTAACAACAGGCTAAGCGGTGGACGTACCATGCATAATGCCACCAAAACCAAAACAACCAACATAATTCAACCAGAAAGGAAAGACGCCCTCTATCGCTCCGCCCTTCATGGCAAGAATGAATGCGAATAGTCGAGCGGTCGGTTATTCGATTTTGTCGGGCATAACTAGGGTCCATCAACTTTAATCTTTCAAAATCTTTGATTCACTGAATCATGGATGATTGCACTCTTAAATATTTCTTGATTTCCTCAACTTCACTGAATATGAGGGGTTTAGACTGAATTGTGTGCAGACAATAAAATTAAGACGGTTTGAAGTGTACCCCAAGTTAAAAAGTTAAAAAATATAGCTAGCCTGGCTAGTGAAAAATGACTCCAGCTCCCATTATCGTAGGACACTCTTGAGCCAAGAATGTTCTATTCTCTAGCAAAACTTGTGACTTCGGCAGTGCAAAATAACAAACTCCTTAGATTCTACTAACAGGCCTGGAAAATGTCTTTACTGAGGTTTTTACGTTTTGAAAAAATGAAATTTTGCAGAAAAGTATGACCGGATTTTTGTAAGGACCACTAAAACATCGGGGGGGGGGGGGGGGTTAAAGAGACTTCCCTTCATATGGCTTTACCTTTGGTGTTCACTGACACTAACAGCATTTGTTCCCCCTTTTTTACAACATGATGTTCCATGGTCCTGACTAATCTTACAGGGCAAACTGAATGTCCCTGACCCTATCTGGGCCGTTCCAATCGGTCTATAGCACTCACCTACACCTTAACTCGTCCTCAAACCTAAATTCCTTTATATGTCAACGAATAATAGACTGATAAAACTTAACATAATTTGATGTCCAAGTAAATTCATGGAACAAATAAGGAAAAAAGATCTTAAAAGGTATGCACTGACTATGGCCAGAGCCGTATTCAATTATTAGAATACGGCTCTTAGACTATGTATGGCCAACGTATGCATATAAGGTGTTTTAATTTTTATGCGCATTACTCGGAATTAGCAGATTTTAGTTTCGGTAATGGACTTTTCCCTTAGTAATCCGTTTTAAGGGAATGTATCTCAAAAGTTTTGAGATAGACGAATCCAGACAGCAAGTGATGATCTGTTTTTCTATAGACGGCTATAACTGGGTTCTATCACCTATTTCCTTAATAACCTGTACCATGGATGGTTGTACATTAAAATGCCTCCCAATTCCCTTAATTTCAATAAATACGAGGGTTTGAAATTCATGTAGACAACACATGAAGACGATTTAAGGGTGCCATAGACCCCTTTAATGGCTGCCTACAGTCGCTTACTTGTCAGAATTGGATTGGATTGGTCTGTATGTAACTCTGCCCTTATATTAGCGTCAATCCCACACTCTAAAATCAAAAGAGTGAACTTAGTCACTCTTTGATCGAGTGAAAAGTGTAAATTCGCTCCATTAGAGTGATAATTCACTCCAAAAGGAGTGAAGTTCCCTCCAAAAAGAGTGAAGTTCGCTCCGAAAGAGTGAAATTCACTAGAGGAAGAGGGAAAATTCACTCTTCCACGAGTGCCTGCAATGATCGCTCTTTTTTTTTAAAGAGCGATCACTGTGGTCACTCCATCAAGAGTGAAGCTTCGCTCGTTTTAAGGGAATTTCACTCTTTTTGGTGTGAACTTCACTCTTTTTGGATGGAACTTCACTCCTCTTGGAGTGAATTATCACTCTAATGGACTTTATACTTTTCACTCAATCAAAGAGTGACTAAGTTCACTCTTTCGATTTTAGAGTGCAATGGAAGGAGGGATATGCTGTTCCCCAATAAACGGTATGACAAGTCGCCCATTGACTTTTGATTTAACATATATTCCATCTGTACTTTTCAAATGAGGCAATTCTCCCCCTTTCTAAATATTGAGAACATCTTTGCAGCATTTTACCCTTATCCTGACATGTAATTTAATTCACAGTGCGGTTTTCTGTCAGTATCGCAGTCGGCTTGATACATATTTATGTATAGTTTAGCTTATAAATGGGACTAAAGGTCAGAAAATGCGATTCAAGGCTCACTCAATGGAAGCGTTTTTCCTCAATATTTGGGGGTCAATACTGAATGAACGTACCTCATTTTCAAGAAAAAAATACTCTTCGGATGATGCAAGTCAAAAGGCGATACGTCAGATATTGTGGGAATATGTCTCTCCCCCCTCCATCATCGACCTTGATGGAAAACGTAGGCTCTTAAGGGCCGTGACTAAGGAAGGCGTGAAACAGATCGGCATGCACCAAGGCCTTTCGGTAGGAAATTTCAACTCGAGGATGTAAAAAAAGGTGTAAGAAGGGGAAGACTGGGGGAAAATCCGCCCAAGGTTCCGCATCCCGCTTCCCTGGTCACAAACCCCTTTTCAATTTTTCCAAATCTAAATGAATCCAACGCAAATGATGAATAAAAAAAACTTTCAACTTCTCCATGTTTTTGCTCTTTTCGCTTTCCTCCATTCCCGAATCGAAAGCACAATCGTAGCCTGAATTTTATTCCATGAGCGCTGCCACATAGTTTTTTATACAAGAACATTACCACAATCCTGTATTTCCACACCTTATGCAGTTCATTCAGGATTCGAACGACGGTTTTGAAAGTTGGAAACATGAAATGTGACGTACTTAAATAGCCAAAGTTAGTTAGTTCCTGTATCCTGTATTGTGTCGCTGTATCCTACAGTGACACAATTGTATTTGATTTGAGTTAGATCAATTGGTTGGAAACTGGGCATTAAAATCTAACTAACTACGTCTAGCTAACTTGAATTAGACAATACGATCACCAGTTTAAACCATCTTTAAAATTAAACTGGAGGCGTTTTTGTCCTTTTCTGGTGTCGAACTTCCTGAGTTTTCTTACTTTATTAAAGGTGGCGCTCTTAAAAAAAACAACAACAACAACAACAAAAGATTGAAGCCAAGCGTTCAAGATCTCTTGGCCGGCTACGTATCCTGTCAACTACAACAGAGAACCAACTCAGGCGCCTCTCTAGTACCCTTCTGCATACAGTGACGCTCAGCGTGCTTTGTATACGACAGCAGCCTTCCCTCGGGACTCCCCTCGAGGACCGGCGATACGTTGGGGAGGAAACACTACTCACCTCCCAGTGCAATCAGAGTAGGACCATGTGTGAACACTACCGTCCGGTTTGGCGTCAACGTGCCGCGCAGGTTACGGTGGTGGATGTCTTATATATCTTGAACATCTGCAGCTATCACACGTTACAGTGGATTTTTTAAAGTGAATGTTTCAGTCAAATGTAGGCGCAGACTTGTTTTATGTTTATCAAACATTTTAAGATAAAACTTAGAATCTCCTTTTTTTAGCAAGATTACCCCGGCACACGACCGATGTTTTTTTCCTCATATTTCTCATTTTCGCGCAAAATGGAGACTTGTGTCACAGGAACGTCACTGACACGTCACGGTCTTTTCATTTTGGAAGTTCCCTCTGGCTTTTTGCACGGTACACGCACTGTAGGATAATCCTCATTTGGGACACTAGTTAAACACAGATTACCAGGTTACTGTACTGCTTTGTTCAAAGATTTGTTCTATTCATCTGACGAGGTTTATCTTATTTTCTGACACACGTAACTTGACTAGTTTAGGCTTAGTAAAGGCATAAGGAACCCGAGGAATTTAAACCTAGCTTAACCAAAACGGGGTGAAGTCTTTTTATTGTAAGAGGTATTCTTTAAAATGGAAGCTACATTGTGCTTGGTGGTCAGCGTATAAGCAATGGAGGAGGTGACACAAATCAGTGAGTCGGACTGAAAAAAGCCGTGACCGGCCCGACTTAAATAATAGGTTAGAAACTGAGCCTAAAACTTCACCTAACTTATTGCAGCTTAAAGGGACAAACCTCTCACCCTTAACTACAATTTTGGTAACCGGGTACCAAAATTCTCAATTGGCCCAGTTCTTTGATTGACAGCTAATTCAAACAATGCAGAGTGCCAAATCTTATATTACACAGCATGAACGGTACTGAGAGTGTTTTGATTATATAAATTGAGGTTTTCTATACTCACCTTGAAGTATTAACTGAGATTGTGTCTGGATGAGGATGAATTTCAGACAATTGTGGGAGGGGCTTCAGTAAGAAGGTTAGGAGAATTGGTACTGTTTGGGGTGGGAGAAATGGGTCTTTAAAAATTTACCAACGTAGCAACGACTTTAAATCCCCCTTCTATTAAAACAGGAATAAATGGTCCAAGACCGTTAGGAAGCTATATCAGTTAGTCTGAGCCCAAGGCAACTTGCCTTTAGTTGTTGGTTTTGGAAAAGCCACGGGGAATTTCGTGACCAATTGATAATATATGATGAGCATCGCAGGAGGCGGGCAATTTTGTGTTTTAAAGAGCCAATCCTCTCACTCCAAACTACAATTCTTGTAGGTTCCGAAATTCTCAATTGGCTCAGCTTTTTGATTGACAGTAAGTTCAAACGATGCAGAGTACCAAAGCTTATATTACACATTATGAACTGTAGGCTACTGAGAGTGTTTTGAGTATATACATCGAGCTTTTCTATACTCAGCCTGAAGCAATACACTGAGATTGTTTCTGGATGAGGATTAATTTCAGACAATTGTGGGAGGGGCTTCATTAAGAAGGTTGGGAGAATCGGTACTGTTTGAGGTGAGAGAATTGACCTTTAATATCCAGGGTACGGTATGTGAATTGCTGTAACACTACGTTGGGCCTATTGTAGGCCCATGTAGTTATGAAGCATCATTTCTTGTAGGGTCTAATGAAATGACATGCTGATCATATCTAACCTTGGCCAGTAAAATACAGTCCATCGATCGCGCCTACTCATTGAGACGGCAAAGTCTATACCGAGCGTCGACTTTTTATGGTGTTACTTTGTTAAAGGGGGGGGGGGTGGCTCATATGGTCCTCTTTGAAAGCCATGAAGAACTTTTCTTCCCTCATTGATCTAAAACCTTTTCAAGTTTTTTGTTTTGAAAGGAACAAACAAATTGCTATAAACAAAACAAAGAAATTTAATCCCCTTAAAAGTGTCAGCTACTTGTCCTTGTTGTTTGTTCATCTTTGCCGTATTTCTGTTTCTGTTCTTCCCTTTAACCTAGCCCCACTTCCATTATTGAATTTTTATTGCTTTTGTACCTCTATCCCTTTTTATGTCATCTTATTTTTGCTGTACGCATTTCATGGGAGCCAATCAAATATTCCCTTTACAAACTGAAGTGGTTCGTTCGGGAAAGCTGCCTCTGGTTAGGAAATTACTCAAAAAATGACTATCATATTATTTTTATGTGGTCTCAGGAAGGGGGTCCCTACCATTTTGGGAAAAAAAACTTGAACACGACTTTCCCCTTCCTTTGGCTACAGACCCAACACATGACTATCAATCTTCCTCACCGACTAAACCACCTGGAGGCGTCACCAAATTAGTCGTTTCTTTATCAGAGTAAGTATACTATGAAAGAATCAGAGGTGACTCCCCGCCGACATTTTACCCATTATTCTCTTCGACACCCTTTTCCCATGCGCACCGCAGTATCTATAGAGGCTTTGCAATTACGTCACGGAACCGCCATGCTGGAGGACATTCATGCCAAATACACGTGGCTTTGTGCCGAACGCACTGCACAGTGTGCACTGTGATATGCACGGTGTGTACAAATTCAACGAGCAAGCGCGTCCCGTATGGTTTACTACGTAGTTACATGTACTCCAACATGGCCGCCGGAGAGTATTATGACGTCATGTGAAAAGCCTCTATTCTACAATTTGATCGTAGATGAGAATAGCGGTGTCAAAAGGTAGGACTGTAACCAAGAAGAAAGACGGTGAAAGTTTTGATCATAACTTAAAGCGAATGAACAGTCACTTCAAAATTATTAATTTGAAGCAACATCTAAATCTCACAATTTTCTTCTTATTTCTTTTCAAAAGTGCCTTTTATATTTTAGTATTTCAATATTGCATGTTCAAGGTAAACCAAGCATGAAGTTACTACTAATAAATTTTAACTTTAAGGAAAAATGTTATCAATTGCAATTCATGAAACAGGGCAGTCTTCTGCACAATTCAAGTTGGGCTGAAGACATTTCCCCTTTAACTTTGCTTTTTAGATGTGAATATTATTAATTAGATCCAAATGTTTCATTGTAAAGCTCAAATTCAGGGTCTTACTGTTCCAGAGCTTTCCGCTTCGAATGTGAATTGTGAAGCAGACGGCTTGCCTCTTTAACTTAGAAAACTATGAAATCGGAATAATTGATTTTCATTTTGTGGATCGCAATGACGAGTCTAGCTACGGGTATGTCCCTATACACCTCCGCATATATCTGCTTCGAATTTTCTATCTTATCAACCTTTTTGCCACGTACTTTTCTTCTCCCAGAGTAAATATTTTGAAGGAGATAATTAAAAACTCTAATTTGTTGAACTATCAGTCACGTGATCCAGATCAGCGTCAGAGCTGTGGCCCATCAACACAAAACTTCAAGTCATGCAGGGGTACTTTATAGGGCAAATCAGAGGGATCTGTTAGAGGGGCCGGTCCGAGGTATGATTGATCACTGGCCTCTGAAATGAGATTCAAGGAGTCTTTTGTTTTTGGATGAGGGAAGAGGACTGAAATGTAAATCGTACCATATTTGACCGTACACATTTTGAAACATATTCAAATATGCCTTACAGTTACTAAAATGGGGGAGGGGCAGCCGGTAGCGGGGTAAGGGCCCTGTTGAATTCCCACCTAAATCACCCTTATTGGTGCAAAGAATTGAATCAATACTATAAGAACCTATCATCATTAACATCTTTAAGTTGTAGTAAAACGTGAGTTGCGACAGGTTTGACTAACACTATAGTTATGGGATCCCATTCAATAAGAGTGGAGGGCTCAACTTGGTTGGAAACTGGGCCGTAAAACGCAATCTAACTTAGACTAGCCCATTCAATTAGACTGTTGGCTGTGGTATTCTTTTTAAAACGAGAAACATGCACGTTGCAACAAACAGACAACTCAAACCGGCCGGACAAAAACACAAACTCTAACTTTGAACCATCCACACACAATGCGCGGAACACAAAAGTCTGTGACAACGGAAAGGACGCACAACCCACCACAACAACCAAACAACCCTCCAAGTCACCCACAACCGCCTTCAACACCAACCCCACAGACAACAAAAACCAAGAACATCCCACACCACCCTTCACGGCCACCCCGCAGCCAGAGGCAACACCTCCCCCTTTGAAGGCAACAACACGCCCGAAGGCAACAACACGTCCGAAGGCAACAACACGTCCGAAGGCAACAACACGCCCGAAGGCAACAACACGTCCGAAGGCAACAACACGTCCGAAGGCAACAACACGTAAAGAGCATGGGCAAATATACAGGAACACCTTGCCCATGGGTGCCCCGGAGGGAGTTGTGGCAAAGGGTAACCTCATTATCCCCACGTGGTATTCCCCACTTTAGACAAGCTTTTACATGCACTGATTAGGCAACTGAAACACTTTCAGCCAGGATTTTCATTGTAAATAGCAATTACGGTAATCCCTCGTTTAAGTATTCTATCAAATGGCCTATTCCTTTGCTTAAAAAGTTCATGGGTCATGTGCTGTAATAGACTTTCAAATTCTTTTGCAAGTTATTTCTTTGGATTGTTGATATTGTCAGTATCCTATTCATAGCACTTTTCTATGTAATCTTAGCCTTCTGTTATCTCTTCATAGGAGAACAACTACATACCAATTAGGCCTACATACAGCAGGCTTTTATTAGTGTATGTGTGTATGTGTATGTTTACCTGTTTAAAGCACAGTGGTGCATTGGCGTAACAATGGCACAATTAAGGTGTCTATGAAAACAAGGGCGGGGGGTCTCGGGAACCCAGTGAAAATGGGGGATGCGAGGGAAGTATGCCTCCGCCCCTTCTTCACCGGTCAGAAAACACCCTTTTTCATTTCTCCAAATCTCAATGAATCAATACAAATTATCAAAAGCCAGTCTCCCTTATTTATGCTCTTCCCATTTCCCCTCATTCGCGCACCCCGGTCGTCACCCTTGAACTTCATCTCATAGGTGCTGTGACATATTATTTTTATTCAAGAACATTACCACAAGTCGTTCTCGGCGTTCACGGCGTGATAGGCCGACTTCCTCGGCCTGTATACTCGCGCATTGTGCACCCAAGTTACTCGAGTATGCCTCCCGTGTTGGTTTTCCACCATCAAAAAATTAAATCGGGATTTTAACTCTCAAACCGTTTTAAGTTTGAAACATGAAAAACAATGTAAGCCAAATTAAATGGCCCGAAATATAAAAGGCATCATTAGGTAGGTCACTGACTGCAAAATTTTTATAAAAAAAACAAAAAGATTGTACAATGCGCATGATCAGCTATAAATTTGCGTTCATCAATGCCAATTTTCTGATCATTTTGTGATATGTTCATTTTTGTTGAAGCGAACATTTTATTGCGAACGAAAACTGAAAATAAGGTCGCTCAGTAGTGGCGTAGTTACAAGGGGGAAGGGGGAAAGAGGGATCGCCATGTCCCTTGGCTCTCAAAAATGAACAATTCGGAAAGTTGTGGCACCAGTCACTTTTCAGTGTGATTTTCCCAAGTCTTCTTTCATGAAATTCCAAATCATCTCTAATTTTAGTTCCACATTAATTGTTTGGAAAAGCAAACTTTTCCGTGCGCTTCGCTCGCCGCAAAATGCAATTCTTAATGCAGTAGAGCTCACTCATGAATCAGTTTGATACACTTTTCCAAACTCCGGAAATGACAAAAACGAAAATTTACCGTATGTGACACCAGATCATCAAGTGACAACGGCAAATACAGTGCTACTTTTATTAATTTTTTTTTCATGAAATTGCACATTTTCTCCAATATAAGATCTTGTTTTGAATTATTTGTCTTAAAAGACACAAATTTTCGGAAACTTTTGAAATGTCATTGGAGAAATTCAGTTCGTAGGCATTAGATAACATAAAGCAACAACGATCTTTAGTCCCCTTGTAACCATTCTCAGATTTGCCACTTGGAATTCCAGATTTTTTATTTATCCCCCACCTTTTCAAATTTTCCAAAGGAAACCCCTCAATTCAAATTTCCTGCAATACAAGCTCCATATCTAAACAAAGGGCAAAATTTTCGGCCCACTTCGCATGGCAAATACTTCACTGATTCAATGGTGATCACACTTTAAAGAAAAAAATCGGAAAAGTCTAGTTACCAGATTGCTGCTTAGCTTCTTCTTTCAAGCCGAATCAGTGCCAATTCCGGCTGTCTGAGTGGTCGAGAATTTTCAAAATTTTCTTTACGCACCGCGCCAACTAAAGATGGCGCTCCGCTTGAATAGTCTTTCGGGCAAGACTACATACTTCAGGCAGAGAATCATTTGCATGCCGTACTCAAGTGTTCTCATGTACACCTGTCACCAGATACCTTGTATCTCTGTTATTGAAGTGTCAAAATGCTACAGTGGCGTAGCCACGGGTGAGGGGGTGGGTGTCAGAACCCCCATGACCCAACCTTGCAATGCAAAAAACACCCAAAATAGCGATTTTTCTCTGTATCCTTAGACTTTTCCCTCACGTCGTGCCCCAACCCCCCCTGACACCACCGCCCCCCCATGACACAATCCTGGCTACGCGCCTTTAATGCTATCAATACTCCTTTGCATAAGTCATAGATGTACTGGTTGTCTATAGTGTAACATGGCTTGAAAAAAAACACAAATTTTCACCTTTTTTTAGAAAAAAAAAATCAGTATTCAAAGCGTACCTTTTGGTCAAGGGAATAGGGTGAGGTGCATAGTCCAAAATTGCTCCTCCCTTAACATTTTCATATTGTTTCCTTCGTTACTGCATTTACAAGTTTCAAACATCACATAAACCTGGTGAATGATTAAAATGAAATCACAACCATAGCTTCAATCTATGACAGAGAAAGGATTGAAATATTCAAACGTTCGTCGCTAATTTGGAACAACGGTAAAATCAGCTTCTTTCAAAAAGTACCCATGAATCAAAACTCTTCATTCAGGAAGCATGCATGTACACGAGCCATGATAGACAACTTAAAAATATATCAATGCAATTGTAGCTTTCAAATTTGCGTACTTTTAGGAGTCAAAGTAAAAGAGCATTGCGATCGGCATAGGCGTACGCGCGGGAGTATTTCACTTTTGGGTTTTTCTTGCCCGAAAAACTAATTCTGACAAAGACTACTTTAAGCGGAACGCTGCCGTCAGTTGGAAAATCGCATTTCTCAGACTTATAACTTATAAGTAGAATCCAAGAAGCTGATATCTTTTCCATCGTTTGCAATAAAATGTTTACTTCAAAATAAGTTTCGCCAATTGCAAAGTGATCAGAAAGTTATTAAAAAATACTTGTCCCGAAAAAGGTAAATTTGGTCAAAAGAGTATGTGAGTCGAGCGCCCCCATTCATTGGCGAGGAGAGAAAAGAAAAAATTGAAAAATAGCGACCGCTTCAGATGGCCGAAAAATGCGTTTTCATGCTTGTATAAAAGAGAATCTAGATAGTCTTTATTTAAAGCATTTCTTTGATAAAAAAAATCGGCAAATTGCTAAGTGATCAGAAAATCATTACATAAAAATTATACAACTACCATTAGATGAAATGGTATTGAATCTGTTTTGGGGAAACTATTCAACGGAAATGAAAACGCGCTAATGTTTCTCTGTTGTGACCCTTGGCTTAATGCGCTGAATTGATGAAACTGTCTATATGACTGCCCGAACTTTCCACTATAAACGGCTTTGCTCTTAACATCTTTGGCATGATAAATGGCAAAATATTGCTCATTTCACTTGTCCTGCGCCCCTGCCCCCGTCACGTATGTCTATGCCGGCCGGGGATCGAGTCTAAGGGATGGTCCCTCCCCCTTAAAACGTTTTGAAAAGATGTCCTTACATTGAATCCTGGTGCCTCAGATGCTACTTTTTAATTGGAATTTGACAAATTTGCGTAAAATAGTAGCTAAAAAATGGCATAACCGAGGGGTCTTGGGGCGACAATTCCTCCCTTTTAGAATTGTTGAGAAATTGTGTGTTCTTACATGCAATCTGGTGCGACATACGCTACACTTTGAAGTAGACTTCAATAGAGGCTTTTCACATGACGTCATAATACTCTCCGGCGGCCATGTTGGTGTACATGTAACTACGTAGTTAACCATACGGGACGCGCTTGCTCGCTGAATTTGTATACACCGTGCATGTCACAGTGCACACTGTGCAGTGCGCTCGGCACAAAACCACGTGTATTTGGCATGAATGTCCTCCAGCATGGCGGTTGCGTGACGTAATTGCAAAGCCTCTATAGGCTTTTGCGTGTATGTCTCTCTTGTTTCCACTCCCAAGAAATCCATTCGGAATTTGAACTATCAGACGGTTTAGAGAGTTGGAAACATGAAATGTAACGAAATTACACAGCCCGAAATACAAAAGCATCATTATGATTAATATGATGAAATTTTCATGTCTAGTATGTACATAATTATAACTTTCTTCCTGAAGTAGTGGCACTGTACTTCTCATTTGGCAATATTCTGCTCATTTTGCAATTTGCTCATTTTTATTGAAGTGAATTTTTTCTGCAGAAGAAAGTATAGGAAATAAAATTTGACTCGGTGTATTGTAACAAAGGCTTTCAACAAGTCTAGGAAGGCTACAGAAATTCTTCTATTGTCCATAGCACTTGACAAACTATCTAAAGCATCTGGTTAAAGCCAATTCAGAAAAGGAGTAAGTGGCGACATGGAACATTGTCCTCCTGAATTGAACCACTTTAGGACGTCGTGTAGAGTAGAGCTATAATTTTAAACCTAAATTTACTCCTGTCCAGGGCCCAAAATGGTTAACCTGGCCTTGTGTGTCTAATAGAAAAGTTTCGGATTTTCCCAGGTTCCGCCTCCCAGTCATGAATCAAAACTTTGCACACAATGACCGGCGAAGTCCGAGCCCTACAGGCCACTAGGTTAATTCATGGTTGCACTTAGGGTTATACCGTGCTGAAATGACTCATTAATTTATTACTTAGTTAGATTGAATTTTACCGCCCAGTTTCCTGCTATTGGTTCAAGTCGAGCCGACTAAGGCCTTTTCTCCAGTTGTGGCTTACTGACTTGTTTTCCCTAGGCTACTCCATTGCTTATACCGAGCATCACGCGCAACGGCAGTAGGTTCCATTTTTAGAGTCTTTGGTATAACTCGACCTGGCTATCAACCCCGGGGCTTCCGCGTGAAAGGCGGATGCTCTCCTGTTAGACCAAACACGAAATGACTCAAGTCAATAATTACATAGCATATATTTTTGTAATGTTACAACATTTATTTCATCCTCTGGAACTCCTTGGTCAGACGGTTGGGCTGACCCCCTAAATTTAAATCAATCTAGCGCCCTCTATTATTTTTGGTGTCACGTTTTTGCAATTCACGTCTAGGGTTAAATATGTGGTAAGAATCACATTAATAGGGATACTACTTAGACCTATTTATCTTAATTCTGTGTCTCAATTATCAAGAGGGGGTCGAAAGCTTTTATTTTGGAATAACAGTTGTGGTTAATTTATTCGAAATTGATTTGTCATACTCGGATTTTCCTTAGATCTTTTACGAAAAAAATGCTTGCCCTGCAGATCAACTAGAGACATGACGTATTTGTTTGGAATTAGATCATCGGGCCATCAGTTAAAATTAGGTGCATTCGATTTAGCGGCTCGAGTCAGCTCCGCCAAAGTTCGATGTTTCGAAAACGTGATCTTAACGGCCTCCAAACGTCACAACTTGAGACAGCAAAAACGACCGGCCCTCCGAGGGGTCAAGTTGATCAAGTTGACGTATATTACGTCACATATCGTCCAGTCAAGAAACTGGTTGAACCATCTGAACTGGCTCGAGCCGCAAAATCGAACCCAGCTGTCATTAAAATTGTCAAACTGGGGACGCTCTTAACTTTTTCTCGTCAGAACTAGTCTCTTTCCCCGAGTGCTCGGATTTATAAAAGTTGGCGCTCTATTAAAAACAACAACAAAAGATTAATGCCAAGCGTTCAAGGTCTCTGGCCGGCTATGTATCCTGTCAACTACAACAGAGAACCAACTCAGGCGCCTCTCTAGTACCCTTCTGCATACAGTGACGCTCAGCGTGCTTTGTATACGACAACAACCTTCGCCCGGGACTCCCCTCGAGGACCGGCGATAGATTGGGGAGGAACACTACTCGCCTCCCAGTGCAATCAGAGTAGGACCATGTGTGAACACTACCGTCCGGCTTGGCGTCAACGTGCCGCGTAGGTTAAGGTGGTGGATGTCTTATATAGCTTGAACATCTGCAGCTATCACACGTTTAAGTGGAATTTTTAAAGAAAAATTTTCAGTCAGATGTGGTAGGAGCAGACTGGTTATATGTTTCTCAAACATTTTCAGATAAAATTTGGAATCTGTTCTGCATGTTTATTAGCAAGATTTCCCCAAGGACTGATGTTTTTTCCTAATATTTCTCATTTTCGCGCAAAACAGAGACTTGTGTCACAGCAACGTCACTGAACCGTCACGATCTTGTGATTCGTGGGAACTCTAAAAGTTGCCCGCTGGCTTTTTGCACGGCATTTACTGTAGGATTTTCCCTATCGAGGACAGTCAAACACAGATTACAAGGTAACTGTACTTCTTGACTTAAGATTTGTTCTATTCATCTGTCGAGGTACATTTTATTTTCTGGCGCACGTAACTTTGACTAGCTCCTGTAGGCTAAGTAAAGGTATCCCGAGAAATTTTAAGCCTACTTTAAAGCCTATTTATACTGTAGTAATATAGCAGTAGTGTTGACATTATGCTTGGTGCTCAGCATAAAGAATGGAGTAAGGAAAACCAGGGAAAACAAACCAGTGAGCCAGACTGAAAATAAAGACAGTTGCTGGTTCTCATTCATTCGTTCATTCATCCATCCATCCATCCATCCATCCATCCATCCATCCATCCATCCATCCATCCATCCATCCATCCATCCATCCATCCATCCATCCATCCATCCATCCATCCATCCATCCATCCATCCATCCATCCATCCATCCATCCATCCATCCATCCATCCATCCATCCATCCATCCATCCATCCATCCATCCATCCATCCATCCATCCATCCATCCATCCATCCATCCATCCATCCATCCATCCATCCATCCATCCATCCATCCATCCATCCATCCATCCATCCATCCATCCATCCATCCATCCATCCATCCACCCATTCATTCATTTAATTATTTCGTCAAAAAACCCCCAGAAACACCAAAACGGATAGGACACCAGAAAAACAATTGATTAGAACCTTATCTAACGTATTATAGCAGTACATTTACCAACGTAACAACGACTTTAAAGCCTTTCCCCATAATCCCATAATAATAGGAATAAGAGGTCCAAGTTGGGAGTTATGGCAGTCAGTCTGAGCCCAAGACCACAGACCTACTGAGTATTTCGTGACCAACTGGTGCTTTATGATGAGTATCGCGGCGGGGGTGGGGGGGATTTTGTGATTGAATAATATACAAGCTAAGGTATCTGAATTGCCCTAAAATTATACGTATTATTCCATGTAATCGTGAAGCATTTTTAAAGGGCCTACGGAAATAACATGTCGACTTCGGCCAGTGAAACACTGTATGAAATTCCAAACTATCTGACTATAGTCTATCGCCCCTAGTCATCGAGGCTTTTTATTTCACATTTCACCTAAGTCCATACCAAGGGCGAAATTCTTAGGAGGCGACCTCTTCATGGAATTACTTTTTTGGAGATGGGGGGGGGGGGGATTTGGCTGATCCACTTCGTACCTCATGAAGAACTTTTGTCTCTCCAGTGATCTAAAAACTTTTTACGTTTTTTTATTTTGAAAGTAACAAATTTCTATAAAAAATAAAAGAAATTAATACCCATGAAATTGTCAGCTACTTTTCCTAGACTTTGTTCTTTGTTCTTTGATGTATATCTGTTTCAGTTCTCCCCTTTAAGGTTTCATCTTTTACCTTGTTCCACTTTCTCTATTGAATTTTTACTGCTTTTGTTCCTGTCTTTAACATTTATGTTCATTTCTACAGTTACTATTCATGTCATGGGAACCAATCAAGTCTTGGCCATACCGAAGACTTTAAAAAGGGAACAACCCGCCATTGTGCTTGGTGCTCAGCGTAAGAAATGTAGTAGGGACAACAAGGGGAACTAGTGAGCCACAGCTTAAAAAAGGCCGTGGCCGGCTCGACTTAAACCAATTGGTCAGAAACTGGGCTTTAAAACTCCTTCTAACCTAAGCTTATCCTACAAAATGATCCTTTCAGAAAAGTTGCCCCTGGTTAAAAATTACTCAAAATGTGACTATGTACAGAACTATGTATACATTATTTGTTTCTGTGGTCTGAGGAAGGGGGTCCCTACCATTTAGGGAATACAAAAATTGACACGGTTTCCCCTTCGTTAAGCTACAAGCCCAATACGTGACTGTCTATCTTCACCACCGACTACGAGACCTGATGGTGTCATCAAATCAGTGCTTCTTCATCAAAGTAAGGTTGCTATGATACAATCAGAGATGACCTCCCTATATTCCACTGGTTTATGCTCCGACACCCCATATTTTCTCACACCCATACGGCCCTACAGCAGTTTATACTGTACTCCTACAACTTGATCTTAGAGGAACAAAGTGGTGTCCGAATATAGGGCTGAAACCAAGAATTAAAATAGTTAAAGTTTTGAACAGACTTTAAGGGCAAGAACAGTCATCTTAAGTAAATACTTTGAAGCAACATCTGAATCTCAAAATTTTCTTCTTGTTTCTGTTCAAAGTGTCTTTAATATTTTAGGACTTCAATATTGCATGTGCAAGGTGAAGCAAACAGGCAGTAACTCGTAGAAAATTTCACAATTGAGGAAAAAATATTGTCACAAGACCGCGGCTTTCAAGAGCCAATCATGAAACAGGACGGTCTACTACGTACAATTGCAAGCACAGAACGACTTCTTATTTGGCACCAAGCACTCTACTTCTGTATAATGGAGTGGGCTGCTAAACAACCAGCTCTGTTATTAAGGAAACGCCTTTGGAAATACCGGAGGGACCAAAACCGAGGTCAAGGGCCCACCCTGCAAAATTTTTAAAGTTTGCACACGGTGAGATGCGTTTTCTAAATATAAGGCTGGCAATAGAACGGCTCTGCGGCTACGGTGTATAAAAGAGATTGGGGAGTGCATCCATATTGCTGTATGGCCGGGGAACAACCTCTCCCCTGTCGGACCAAAATTGCAAAGTCTCAAACGCTTCGCGCGCTTCCCGCGCTTCCCGCATAATATGCACGGTCTCAAACCGCTGATTTTTTAATCGGTGAGGGCCGATTGAAAAATCTTTATGAGAATCATATTGTTCGTGTGAAAAGGTTACAGGAGTTGTAGTGGTATTACAAAGAGGAGGGGCGGGGCACTTTCCCCATGTGCCTTCAAATGGGATTTGACATTTTCAAAAAAGATATCTTGCTGTAGTCAGAGTACGACTACCATAGTTTGAATGATTTGATTTTTCTTTGGACAGTAAAAGGCAGTAATTCTTATCTTTTTTCGTGAAAAATTGCCCAAAATACCTAGCAAATGCTATCTCAGGCTGTCTGTCTTGCGTGGTTTTGAAATTTTCAGTGCACTTTGCGCCAATTCAAGGTGACGCCTAGCTTACCGTAGGTAACCTTGTCTTTCAGTTAGGAATACAGGCACGTTTCCTTAACCCTTTACGGTTGTGCTCCGATCGGGGCATATTTGCGCGCCTCGGGAGTGGGCGGAAAAGCGGATGTAGCCCGCCCCGCATCGGCTTCCGTAGGCCATTTACCCCGTGACCTTAAACTATTGTCTCTCTCGCTGTTGTGGCCGAATTTTCGGGTAGCTACTCGCAGTTTCGAGCCCCGCGTGAAACAGTAAAGATGTGTGACAGCCGCGCTCTCCGCATGGGTCCAAAAGGACCCCAAAACGGCAAAGGGTTAAGGCAGTCATATATAACTGCCCGTCCACGACTTTCGCTATGATTCAAGACCCTCCTCTTTTTCAAAATTTCCGCTGGATTTGATGTTCCTGATAATAATTTTGTTACCAATAAAGTCTTATTGGAGTTTCCCAATTAATTTTTGACCAGAGTTCCAAAGAATAACCCTTAAATGACGACTTATATACCTCACTCACCATACTCTTAAACCTGGAGCTTCGCCCCTGGAACGCCGTCTGGACTGTCCTCCAGAATGAAAGATCTGGCGATGCCTCTCCTCTTGAGGAAGATTGTTTTGAATACATATTGATGGGTGTGATTTTGCCGTATTCCGGATTTAATAAGTGCAAAGTTTTCCGTGAACTTGACGGAGAGTGATTCTTTCTGCCTACTACTAGTTTTGAAAACTTATTTTTAGAGCGAAGCACGTTTCAAGATGAATACAGGGCATTGACAAGTCAGATTTTATTTTCTTGACAGAATCATTTAGGTTAGGGAATTGAAGTAGAGTCCTTGACAGGACATATTCGTTTCTGATAGCTCATACACCATACTCGCAGCTAACTGTCAGTGAAACGAACAAAAGACATTCAAGCATGGTAACTATATATATTACTTTTGAAGTGAAAAAATTCTTCTTTCGTGCTGAGGCTATGCCCGCTTTAGTCCAGTAATCTCAGATTTGTTCTTGTTGTAAATAAAATTAGTGGAAGAAGGCCATATGGCAACAATTAGTTAGTGTCTTTTTAATTATTTTATTCAGGAAAAAGAAACTGCCGAATTGACTGAAATAGGGATTCTTGTAGATTCTATTTGTTTTTTGCATATTTCTTTCAGACGTGGAGCGAGGATTAAAGTTGTTAACAGTAATTTACTTGCTTGCAAAAATGAATACCGTGTTTTTAAAGTGACACACACGAGATTTCGCACCATTGGTGTCTGATGTTTGGTGGTAGGATATTTTAGCGAACCGCCATCTTCTGTTGGTTCGAAGAATTGTGTGTGGACTTAAAAAGAAGCAGTCACCACAAGGTCGCAAGGCGCATAGCTTCTGTCAACTCGATCTGAAAATTCATCTCGAGAGCGAGGTCGGTGAGAAGGGGAGGTACAAAGGCGATCGGCTCCTCCGAGGAAATGGCACTCTCGTTCTTATACAAGTTGTAGAACTGGTTGTAATGCCCCTCTCCCCTTTATTACGAGGGGGGGGGGGGGTGGTTCAAGCGGCGATTGGCACATGGAAATTGTCTGCGAGGGTTGTCCGGGAAGAAATTATGCTGGTGTGAATTTTTCGGTGGCTGTCCGGGAAGAATACAAGAGGTATGTGGGTGGGAGGAGAGGACATTTCACAATGGGGACAAAATGTCTAGCTCCCTCCGCAAACAAAATTTCTGGAGGTAATAGAGGGCGTGCTCAAAAGAGAGAAGCAAATCCTGTACTCACTGGTGTAACGGGTCTTGACCATGACTAACCCAGGACATACGCTGTCGGAAAGAGACAAATACGTGACTGATTTCAAATCGGATGTATTAAGCATATTTTGTTCAAAAGAAGTTTTAACCTATCGGTGTACTATTGAAGACATGCCCTAACGTCGGATGAGACGGCTGCCAACAATAGTTTCTCCTCGCTGAAAGCAAACAAGGAAACCACCAACCAAGTTTTGGGGAGGAAACCAGCCAGTGACTGAATCTAACCAATTTTCGTAACATTTCCCTGTCTATAGAAAACACTGAATTGTGAATATCTCTCAAGTCAAAAGATACATCACTCTAAAAAGTTCAAATTGCCCCAAGCAACTGCCTAATTCCAGCTCCCGTCCGAAACGATTGTCTAAATCTCATCTTCATAGGGTATAATCATAGTTTATTGCTTCCAGTCCTATCCTGAGTGTATAAGGTTATAAATCCGTACACCTCCATTGTATGTCTACTGAAATTAGAGTTAGGCACTTCACTTTTTTAATTGGACAATTAAAGAACTCTATATACAGTTGAGAATTTTGTTATATCTACGATACTGAAAAAGTTGTAATTTCGGGTGAGGAGTAACTTATTTTAGTAAGGGAGTGGGTTAGTGGACACCAATAAATCTTCTAACCATATTGGCACTAATGTTCATCTAGTAACTGAACAGAATGAAAGGATTTGATATTTCACTCCCAATTTTCTTTTTATATACACCGTGCTACAGGGCCGTCGAAAGGGGGGGGGGGGGCTGCAGCCCCCCAATAATTTTGCCATATATAGTTTTTTTTTTTTTTTTTTGAAGTGAACATTTTATTACAACGAAAGGTCACAATAACGACTGCTTAGATACTATTAACAAGCCCGGGAAATGACATTTCCGGCTGACTGAGGGGTTGCGATTTTTCAAAATTTTCTATACGCTCCGCGCCAACTGATGGTGGCGCTCCGCTTAGATAGTCAGCCCGAGTCAGCCCCCAATCGAAAATACCTTCCGACGGCACTGTGCTAAACACAGGAATAAATCATATTATGTACCCAGTTGTAGACTCGACGGTTTGGCGGATGATATCGAGAAGGGTTTACCAGGGAGGTGTGATTAGACCTAGTTACACCTCCCTGGGTTTACCAATCTATATAGGAGGGCGGTATTCTAACTAGGAGTGTCTGACAAGGGGGTGTCTAGGTTTTACACTATTCAAACACTGTTTAGAATTTCGCCCTGTAAATAATTTATAGTATAGTTGTTTGTATGCCAACCCTCAAAGGTTGTACTAAGTTGGCCCGGTTGGTCAAGACATAAACAAACGCTACACATTTCTATGACCATCCTGTGTAATTTCTTTCCCCAGCAGTAGGTCACAGATGTGTAGTGGTAGTTACGGGCCCACGCTTTCTCTTTTGCATAACCCCGACCTGAAGCAAGCGACTGAAACATTGGAATATTGGTTCAGAGTCCATTGCTGGACTATCCGGAGTCTGCTTTCAGGTGTTACTTAAAGAAATCTGTCACCAATGCTGTCCGTGGATGGATTTACTAGCAAAAGTATTTAAAGGGGGTATTTTACTACTTTTGGTGTTTTGAAAGAGGGGAGAAACTTGAGTACACTACATACTTGTAAATGGACATCTCTAAGATGTTCATCGTTCTTCTATCATCCTCATATCTGACCCTTAACGCACGGGGCTGATTTTATTCAGAAGGAAGGTGGTGGTGGTGGGGGGGGGGGGTGGTTAGAAACCTGGAGCGATCGTTCAGATATTTGTTCAAGTCGGGCGAAAGATAAGACAGCTAAATTCTATAAGAGGTAAGCAAAGAATCATCGTTCTTCGATCATCCTCATGTCTGACCTTTCACATTACTACACTGATCCGAGGATTTTTAAGGAGGGGGGGGGGGGTGATTCCCAGGTGTTAGATGGGCGGCTCAACCGGGCAGATATTAAGCTGTCTCAGTTAGGCGGAATGTTGGACTGTTAAATTCTACAGGGAGTTGGACAAGCATCACCGTCCTCTACAAGGAAAACAGTTAAAGTGTACGGAGACACCTAAATGCATTTAAAGAGATTTACCCTTTACCTGAGAGATAGTTGTATGTTATTAATGTCTTACGATAGCAATACGAGTCACACCAAATTTGAGATTTATTAAGCGACACTGTGTCCTAAGGGCAGGGGTTGCGTGTTTCCACAGAAAAAATGCGTCGGGCAGGAAAAAGAACTAACACGTACAAACCCGTTGAAGCAATCAGTTGGTGTTCATTCAGGGAGGTGCTACTAGAAACACCCCAATGGTTCATTCGTCACAGCAAAGAGGTGTTACTAGTAAGACTTCTCTGATCACAGCAACTTTCTGCAAAGTGGCGGCTCCATGATGTTCCAAAGGAAATATACTGGGACTGGGAAAGCGCCGATAATGGCGACCGGTGGAAGAAAAACTGGGCAAACCTTTGGAGGATTACTAGATAAACATTTTGATTTAGTTCAAAACAATCGAATATTTGGGTTGAAACCAAGTAAACTTACATTTTCAATGGAATGGAGAAACTTTTAAGCTTTGGTTGGGTTAATGGTGAAAAAGTTGAAATTCCGCCAAAGAAATCTACCCTATTGGCGATCAAGCAGGTGTACACTGTCTGGGCAGTTAAACTCATCTACAAAATGATAACACAAAGCAAGCAAAGCAAGCAGTGAATGTATCACAATCCCCCACTCCCCCACCCGTTCAATGTTGAGGCAGCCCAAGGTGTCCAAAACATAAACAACTGATGCGGGGAGCTTGTTTCTCCATGAAATTGATCAACGTTTCTGTGCGGCCTCTCCTGCAGGATTATAGTAGTCGTCATAGGGTTTACAATACATGATAGGTCATCACACACATACTCAAGATCGTTCTGGACGGATTCTAGGAATTTTTCCGCGGAAAGAGTCTCGTGAGAGGAGGAGGCAAAATGTGTTAAATTATAAGCAATAATAACTAAAAATTCGGAAGATATTATGGCGGCGTCACTTCCCAGTCGCCCTCTTCAACTTTAGGCTTTGACTTCTCAGGAGCATTTTTTAAATGTAACACCTCCCTGGTTAATTGCAAACCTGGGCCAAAGATTATTCATACAGGTAGATGTCACTATTAGGTTAACACTGCCCTGATCATACTCATCAACGTTAAAAGCATATTCTGAAAACAAAATTCATCAACTTGAAGATATGCAGGAAAATGTTCTTTTTTATGAGGCGAAAACTGCATCTCAATAGCTTATAGCGTTCGGAAGATACAAATTTAAAAAGTAATTCAATTTTTTCTTTTACTTTGGTGCATCATGGAAAATCTGTGATGTCATCGCTGCACATTACTTTGACATTTCATTCAATTCATTTGCAATTTTTATTTTGCTGCAGGCAGTATTAAGCAACAGTGGTGGTTGCACTCTAGATATGGTGAAGGGTAATGCTTGATCTACAGGCAAAGATATTGAAACATTCCAACAGTATAAAATTTCAAGAACAAAAACGACTTTAACTTATAAAGAAAAACAAAAGGAATCAGAGACAATGTACCTACATTACAAAATTTTTTGTGGCTTGTTGAAAGGCAGAGGAATTTTTAAACAAAAATAACCAATCTTTAAAATGAGATATCTTAAGTTAGGAAAAGGAGTTGCCACAGGTTTTGAAGGACACGGTGTGAAGTATTTGTTTTCTTTTTTACAAAACCTAGGTGAAAAGCCGCCTGAAGGCCTCTACATAACTTAAGGGAATGTCTTTCCCATGCAAATGACTTTCCTCTGTAAGCCTTTTGTAAGCTTTTCCCGGCTTCCATACGTTCTAAATCTTATTTGAAACTCGATAGATACCTATTTCGTACCCCAATGCCCACTAAAGGTTAGAAACATTTAAACATTTCAAAGAAGGTAAAAATATTTCTCTCGTCAACGTTGCTTTTCCCCAAAGTTAAAACTATGAAGAAAAAATCTAGTTTACATAAAATGTATAACTGAACGAATCAAACAGAATAAAAAATGTTCGTTTTTTTTCTCCAATTCCAACCATACCATTTTTGTAGAAACAGAGCACACAATTGCCCAAGTTAAAAATGTTCTCGTCTGGCTGAGTCATCAAAACCAATTTTCGATAAAACAGGGTATTGGCTTCAGACAGTGAACAATATATAGTCGCGTAGCACCTGTGCACCAATGTTAAGAAAGTCGATGAATCATAGTATATGTCAACACTAAAATGTACAATCCTACACATGATTTGCAAAAGTCTTGTCTGCACCGAAAAGTATTGTCACAAGGACTGTCTTTGGCGAGGGTAACGTGGGGTAAATCATCCAGAGACCTGAACACTACGATCATAGCGGCGATTCAAACTTTACTTGTGTTAAGCAGAACATGTTGCCGTTAAGTTCATACGAATAGCCAGGGTTTTGATGAGAGGAGGTAAAGTCGACCCCTGGTTAAGGGTAGCGTACCAAGGAGAGATACCGAAGGGCTTAGATGCAACCTGTGTGACATTTTGCTTTTTTATACTAAATCAATGTGCTGAAACTGTCCTGATTTTCGTCCTATAAATGAATAATAATTTCTAGTTTTGACAAAAAATGAACGATGTGCAAACCAACAAATTTTTTGATACACACTGACCCCCATGTTCGAACCTACTCTTATTAGACAATCTGGGGGCACGTTCCTGTAACAGTTGCATTGACACTGGGGAAAGGATTCCCCTTTCTTTCGGCAAGTTTTTGTCTTTTTAAGGAGCCTAAACGCCCATTTATGCGAAACCTGGTCGTGTTCCCGTGACTACGTGCTTGAACATGCTTAATGAAGAATCATTCACCTATTCCGATTTCTTTTTCGGGAAATACCCGACTGGGAGACCAAGATCCCAAAACCAGTAGCAGCAAATCTACAACGGCATTGAATTGCCAAATGGGAGGGGAGACATAATTTGAGGTGCCAATCGACCCGAAATGTTTGCCCTTTTTAACAATTGTTTGGAAGTGTCGAACTTGTATTAATTTGGAAAAAAAAATGTGACAGAAAATTTGGTATTTAAGTGGTAGGGAATAAAAATATGGGGGGGGGGGGGGTGTGGTCAGAAGGGTTACAGGAAGTTGACATATATGTAGCGCCACCAGTTTAACAGATGTAAAATTGAGATAAAAGTTGAAAAGTTGAGAAAAGTTGACTCATACAAAGAACCTCTCAAAAGTTCATCGCCCATGATGATCCAAAGTTGACTAATAGTGGATTTACCCGAAATGATGAGAAAAGAAACATCATTTTGCTCACCAAGTATCCCAAACGAAGGGTACTTTACCAGGAATAGTTTGTAGGAAGGATTATCACAAAAACCAACAGAGCGCATTAGTGGTGAACTTAGGTAACAGGTGACCTTCCAAATACTTGGAAGTTTGGAGGCATGAAACATAAATTTTGGGCCAAAACAAAGAGCAGAAATAGGGAAGATTCAATGAATTGTAGAAGGAGGGTAACCTTGGGAGGTCAGTGACAAGAAGGATGAAAATAAGTATGTAGTCATAAGCCGTGTTCCCATTTGATCCAGGGAGGTGGATCTTGATCTACCGAGGTGGATCAAACACTAATGGGAACGCAGATCAACAACACTCACTCAAGATCAAGATCCACCGATTTTGATCGACCGTTCGGGGTAGATCAAGATCCACCGCGCTGGATCAAAGTTTGTAATGGGAACACATCGGTAGATCAAGTGACCCTGGATCTCCGGTTACACTCATGTATGCTTTTGTGATACATCGATACGAAATGCATGGCAGGCCGACTTGTAAACATTGGTGACCTTTTCGCGCTTGCGCAATGTGTTCATAAAACACGTTTGATCTACCGCGCTCACTCAAATGGGAACGCGGATCTCGATCAAGGTAACTGATGTTGATCCACTTCGGTAGATCAAGATCCACCTCCCTGGATCAAATGGGAACACGGCTTTTGTTACAAAATAGTTTGGCAAGTGTGCCAAGAAAAAAGCAATTGTTTGTAAAGCACAAAGGGATAAAAAGATAGGAGATTGAAAAGGCAGAATAAGCAAATCAGCCAGCGTGGCACAAGGTAGAAACAAGTGTAATAATAGAGCCAGAGTGGCATAAAGTAAAAGAAAATATAATTCAGCCAGCGTGGCAAAAAGTTTGAAACTAAAATTTGGAAGTGTAAAACTAACAGTGTGTTAGAACAAAAAGCCTGTGACGAATTAATAACAGGAAAGTGTGTTTTATTCCAAAAGGAGAAAATTAATGGATATATTGTGAGATATTCAAGGATTGTGTAAAATACTTCATTCTTTTCTGATGTGAAGGATATTCATCGTTGTGATATATGCTGTGAATTATGCTTATTAAATAAAACAAGTAACCGGAAGGAAAGAATTTTCCATTTCGTGTCTTCTATACCTCTGGGACTTAAAAACTTTGGTACCGAACGGGTCTAACATTGGACCTACCGACCAGGGGGGTGGGGTTAATTGAAAAATATGTCATTCAAGAGGAAAATTACTTAGAATGATAGGACGACTTGAAGTTTGGTAAGTACATACAATGTTAAAATTCGATGTAAATTTACAACATAAAAAATAAAGAGATATATAGAGATTACGGAAAAATGCTGGCAATTTTTTGTTACTGATTTGCTTTACTCTTAATTTGTTTAGTTTACTTTTTGTTCTGTTAATTTACAACGATTTTCAACGATGTATTTTATGGTATGGATAAAGACTATCCGAAAATTGGAATTTTTTACGCAAAGGTTTTCCTTGTTTTAAATGTTTGAAAATATCGAGTGTGAAAGGAGAAGAGTTGGAATTTTATGAAGGGAAATTTAACAATCGTGATTTCTGTGTAGCAAAAGTTGGATGATTTCGGGGAAGGGTCTACGAAGTTCAAGTATAGACAGTCGACGATCGAAGTTTGTTGAGGGCGGGAGCTGGAAAAGATTTCAAGGTCCCTGGTTGAGGACACATTCAATGAAAATCATACGATGATGCTCTTTGAACGAAACTGGAAAGATTTTTGGCTAACGTTTTACAAACGTTCAAATTCTGAAGCTTATACTAAGAACGTTTGGAATCATTTGGAAAAATAGAAATTTGGAGTTCATCTGGAAGCAGTGAGGCGGGTTGGGACGACCTGAAGCTAAAAAGGGCTCCATCCTTTAATGTACGGGTTAAGATTTACCTCGAACTTCGAAGATAACGGATTATTAGGCTTATAAAACGCGTCGAAGGGGAAGGGAGTAATCTCTTAAGCGGGGTGTGGGGGTTGGGGTTGGGGTGGGGGAAGTTGGGGTTGGGGTTGGGAGGGGTTGCGAAGCTAATATCTCCAACTACCGTCCATCCCACATGTAACTTGAATACGCTACTGGCCAAACGTACCCCTTTAAAATGTTTGAAATTTGTGCTCAAAATTGTAATACAGTCTTATCCTTACTGAAAAATGATCAAATTTTACTGAAGAATCTGTCTCTTGGCCAGATGAGAGATGAAGTATATCAACTGGTCGACATACTACCATCGATAGCGCATAGCATAGCCTACTATTCTAATAGCTGACGATATCATACAGTCATAGCGGACTATTTCCTCGGCAAATGTGAAAATCGACCTCGAGGGGGTATGCGACGAGGCATCAGGCTATCAGGAGATGAGAGAGCTGGTATGATAAAATAATCTTCAGTCTCAGAGAAACAGTTTGTTAAAGCTGGGGGTCGTTTAACTTAGCCTAGTTTCACCTCAGATGACTAAAACCGAAGCAAACTTTTTCCCAGAGAATGCATATTATTTTAGCATATAAGCTCTATCACCTTTTGAAATAGAGGAAAGACCAAGCTTTTGTATTAAGTCGTGAAACAATTAAAACGAAGTACTTTAATTTCAACAATTTCCCTGTTTATTCTGACTTGGGAACGAAATTTAAACCAAACAATTCTGCTTCGAGATTTGTTTTTTCGGAAATTGAAACCGGAAGCAACAAATCCAAGTCGAATTTGAAATAAACTGTAAATAATACGTACATGAACGTCACCTGTTGCTGGAACTGTCTGTAAATACTACACAAGTACTTCACAAGTAATAAGGTTTGAGGATAAACTTTGGGTGTACTTTCATGATTCGGAGTTTGAATAATCAAGGTCATTTTGAAAAAGAAAACATTCTTTTGCCATATCTAGTTGAAGTTCAGAAGTAACTTGTTTAATGTACGTTCTTCAATAACTTTCTAAAGCCCACCGATTCTCTGGCAAAGTGTAGTTCGCGGAGCTGAAGAACTTTATTCGTCCAACTTATCGATGCAAAGGGGCGGCAGCCTAAGAGGACGGTCACTACGGAGGCGCTACGCAGGCTAGGCAAAGAGTCTTTGGACGAAACCCAAAGAGCAATGTCCAACTTTTGCATGTTTGCACGTAACTGGTCAGTATAGGCTGTGCAGTTAATTTAAATTTTCTTTTTCATGTGTTAGTCGTTTGTCTGTCTTGGTCGACGAAGGCTTCAGGAGTAGTTGAAAATTCCCAAGTTCAATTAAATAAATACTTAATCGTACTCCTTTTGTAAATTTTGACTTTGTTTTTCATTGTTATCGTTAATTGTGTAACATGTGTATATATACATATATACATACATAAACATATATGTTTGTCTGTATGTGTGTGAATAAACTAATTGCTAAAAGCGAAGTAATACCTTACAACAGGATCACATACAGAAGGTGGTAGACTTCGTAATGTCGTATTGCTTTATTTCGGATAAACACAGACGATATCAAATTTCGAATAGTATTAGGCCTGCATTGACAAAATGATGGTAAGAAACACAGAACTTTTGCATTTCTGCATGTTTTCTTGCTGACATGAGGAAAGCTCACGTCTACCACTATCAGGAGAGATCACTGACCAAAGACATGCTACCTTATACACTATCATGCATACCCACGAAACTAAGTCGACTAAGTAGGTTACCAAATCATGGGGAAATCCCGATATGCATGTGACCTGGCTACCTGGCTACAGGAAACTTTATCCAACTGAAGCAGCGCCTCCAACGTAAGTGCCTAACACTGAATTACAGAGTCGGTAACGCACAATCATTGTCTGTTGATACTTATCAGAGAAATAAACACACAAAAGACTCAATTACGGGATAACCAGTTCATAACCACAAAAATCATGATGAGGCAAAGTCCTTCATTATATCAATATCATGGAGCTATCGTTCGGCTTCAAACTTCGTTGTCTGTTTGACTTAACCCAGACACAGTCAAATATAATAAGTAAGCAGTGCTTCAGACACGGAAACGAGTCGAGCTCCTATTTGCGAGCCGTGTGTACTTTAACCCACATGGCAGTTAATTCCGTTTTAGGGTTGAAAAACCGCATTGTATACTACGTATCGAGAACAGCTAAACAGAAAGAACTTGTGTTATAAATCATATCACCGAGTAAACAATCCGGGGATGCTGCCGTGTGTCACCATGCGTGTTAGCCGAAAAAATCTGTAGTAGGAAGTAAACTCCACATTGGCTGGCTGGCTAATTTTCGGCCATACCTTTACATTGCTATAGAGGCCTATATAGTCTGTGTGCTCAGAGGGGACACCGTTCGTCTGGATCACGTGAGATCAGGTAAGACAGTCTTAATATGTCTTTGACGTCTATATGAAGTTTATGTAACCGCTTCCAGCAGGTTATTTTTTCGTTTGTCATGTGCACATTGTCAACTGAATCTTCTTTCGAGAACATCATACTCTCTATATTTAACCCCAGAACGGTCTGCCAATGCTGCACTTGTTCGCAGTTTACTCACTGCATGTATGGTAAAGTTGCTGGTACCTCTTGCGGAAAAGGGGTCTCGTGAGTTTATTTTGGACCAACTTTGGGCTATGTAAGTGTTTGATGGGTTGAATGAAGCGACTAGCATATAGGCGTACGTTGATAATTTTTGTGGTCACTGGTTTGTTTCCCCTAATCGGTTACCAAACTCAGTAGCTGTAGCCTGTAGGTACATTTATGCCAGGACAGGAGAGAGCTATTCAGTGACGGACTCAGGATTTTTTTCCAGAGGAGGGGGTGGGGTGGGGTGGGGGTTGTCCAAAGTATAGTGGGTATGAGGGGAGCGGATTTTTCAGTTTAAGCCCCTGGGAATGCATTTTTGGTGTAGGCCTATGCTTAGCATATGAAAAGACAGCATTTTCTTCAATGAAAATAGACGGGAATTATACAAAATTTAGCCTCGAGGTAAAAGTTTTCATTTGAGAATTCCCTTCCTTGAACAGTGGATGTTTATTTATTAGGGCTATAGTCGAGTCCAGCTGGAATCGGAACCGGACTCGAGATTTCAGAATTCGAGGAACTCGGTCATAGAGGTGTATTTTTTCCTTTCGAGAAAGTACAGGGACTCTGGTCCGGACTCGGACTCGAGTCCCTGAAAGTTAAAATTGCCGGTCTTGTGACTCGAACTCTCCTGGCTCTACTGCAGCTCTAACATTTACACTTTGACCTTGATTTCCGAATCTAGCAATGCAGTGACGTATTTTTGCGGTTAAAAGAATGGATTAATGTCAAATCAAGTTTTGATATGTTAGAGGGGTACTTATTCTAAGCATGTTGGTAAAATTTGTATTGAAATCATACGTGTGGTTTTCAAGGTATGAACAAGTAATATTGTCACATTTTCAACTCCAGTGAACTTGAAGCAAGCACATATGACATCATATCCCCACATCAATGGTCAGTCTCTTGTTTTACTTTAAAATTTACAGCCTATGTTCTCTTCAACAGTCCCGTATTATCAAAATGTGATTGCATAAGCGGCATGGGAACTTTTTAAACTTTACATTCCCCGTGGGGAGGTCCTATTCCTATTAACTGCAAGGTCAACACAACAGTCTGAAAAAACAAAGGGAAACAAAGCATTCCTTGTCACTGTGAGGAAGTTACTTAAACTCTGCTGCCCTTAAGTTCACTTTAGGACACAAATCTAGTAACTTCATTTGCTGATATCTTGAGAGAAACATTTCCCATTTGAATGGAAATTTCACCACACTGAGAAGATTTAGGGCTTCGTTCACATGTGAAAATTAATTTTTTGCTTACACTTCTCCTTTATTTTTAAGATACTGGGCATCCACCTTTTAAGGATTCTTTAGGACTGATTCGTATTTCTATGTAAAATGTGACTAGAAACGAATTCAGTTGCTCAATTGATTACCAAATAAATCTCGAACCTTTAAAATTGATTCAAATTTACTGAAGTTATGCACAAAAATAAAATTAAAAAAACGAGAATAAAATCGAACAAATCTGTCAAATGATTGTTAATTGGGGACGAAAAATCAAATAGGTACATCACGTTCCAAAAGTAACGAAAAACGTGCTAATAATTACAAAAGACCATTATTTCTTGACATTTCCAGGGGTAAGGTCCAACCTGCCAACCCTAATCATTGTTTCGGCTGCGAACATCTGATAAAAATTTCAAGGTCAGTTGGTTATAGGCGGTTTTCTATTGTAAAGGAATCTGCCAAGTCATGACGCTATCGGCAATCATGACGTGACTTCATACAAGTTATAGCATACCTCTTAAACTACTTTCTAGCGGTAGCCTACATTTAACAACGTACAGCTTGCTCTTCGTTTCCGCCTTGTAAAAGAAATATATTCTATTCAGAAGCACACACTTGCAATAAGTGTCATCAGTCCTATTGTTGTTTCATGAAATAGTACGGTTACTCTGTTTTTTGTGTAGATAACTTTGTTGTTTCTGTACGCGTTAAGAGTTGTGTCTTAGTTACGTAGAGGATGATAACGGGAGCTATTACTTTATTAACACTCATTGACTTTCAGCTAAGTTTATGGTAATAAGATGAAACTAAGAGCCATACCAAAGGTTGATTAGAAAAGCTACATTAATGTAAACAGAATAATGTTTCAAGTAGTGTAGATTCAGGAGTGAAACAGGCATGCAGTTTCGTTTCATTTTCACTTTCATAACACTTAAACAAATTGCATATAGGAACAACAATTACAACAGGAAAGTGTGGAAGATCTGAAAAAGCAAAACTTATAGGAGGCAGAGCTACCAGAAAAAAAAAAATAAGATCACAGATCGTTGGACCAATATAGCATATTTGATTGGAGTAAGATTGAAAGGGAAACCGTCACGGTCTCAAAACTTTCAGAGTGAAATGCGTAAAAGATAAGGTTTCCCAATACCACCCCCTTTTGGTGTGAGTCCATAGGTACAGAAGTTAGGCTGTAATGTATAAAAGTGTAGGTGTGAGGATTCCCATGCCTAATTAAAGCAGAACATTCATATCATTCCGAAGCATCGTGTCCGTTTTCAATGTTTCTCTTGTTCTTGGTACCATAATAATGAGAGAAAACATTAACGTTGTGTAAGTGATAGCCATGTCCAGTGGCGGCGTCATGGTATTTTGATACCGGGGGGGGGGGGGGGGTGAAGCATGAGTTGAATGCTCCCTTTTTTTCTTTTCCTTAACTTTTCACATTTGCTTGCAAACATAGGGCGTCATGGCCTCTACCACCCCCTGATGCCGCTCCTGTTCATGCCTTAAAGTTAGCGACTCACCTGGTGAACAACATTATCACAGGCGGGCACGATAAAGGGTCTTAAACCGTTTGTGAATGTATGTGTAGCTGTTGAGACCTTCTAGAACAAATCGAATGGGCGATGCGCACTGTTAAACAAGAAATTTCGTAACTGGCTAACGATAACCATAACTCCTTATCTAGTCCCTAATCCTAGCAAAGAATACAGTCGATACAATACAATGGCAACAGCCAATCAAGAAACGCCGTGATAAACAGTGTGCATCTACCCTGTTAAAAGCTAGCTCAACACATATTAAATGATTTGCTCACTGAAAACAAATTTGATCGGTGAATTCAAATGAGACCGGTGAATTCATTTGATTTTCAGTGAGCAAAACGACCAAAACGAAATAATTGATGATCATTAAGCCCACTTTCACTCAAATTAGTTTATTGTAATGGTTTATTTGTACATCAGATATATTCCTTACATGTATCATATGTGGCAACAAGTATCTAACCCATAGATCTGTATATTTTTCGAACAAATTAAAGTAAGGCTGGCAGGTATAACTATGTAAAAGAGAACGGTCATGTCATTTCCAATAAATGTATATTTGACTCAAATTTTATGTTACAGTAGAAAAAAGGACATTAATTGAAAAAGTTTGGAATACTGATACAAGCTCAAAACAACGAGGAGGTCCTGAGTAGGCGAAAAAAAGGACGCAAAAGATTTTTACAAACTAGCAAATAGTTCATCTTACATCATTTGTTACAAAGTAATAACGCACTTAACATGACCTTATATATCTACATTTGCCATGGAAATATTGCAGGTCATAACAAGGAGTATATTCCACTTTAAACAAAAGAAATAAAAACTCAATTGGATCTCATAAGTGAATAATAAAGTTTCTTTTAAAATTCGATGATGGGATGCAACAGATTTTAATAGGATCGCATCAACTGAATGGAAAATAACTATGATAAACATGAAGGAATAAATGGGATCTAAAAGCCGTATGGGATGGCACAGTAATTGAAACGCTTCGTATGGTGTTCTTTACCTTCTATTGTTTAGTTAATTGATTATGTGAGGTTTTACCGCTCAGCTTTTAAGTAGTTGGAGTCAGGGCCAGCCACGTACCTTTTGCAGTTGTGGTTCGCTAACTTGTTTTTCTCACTCTATTGCTTATTGTGTTTCTTAACCCTTTACCGTTGTTTGGGTCCTTTTGGACCCATACGGAGAGCGCGGCTGTCAGCCATCTTTACTGTTTCACGCGGGGCTCGAAACCGCGAGTAGCTACCCGAAAATTCGGCCACAACAACGAGAGGGACAATAGTTTAAGGTCAAGGGGTCAATAACCTACAGAAGCTGATGCGGGGCGTGCTACGTCCGCTTTTCCGCCCACTCCCGAGGCCCGCAAATATGCCCCGATTGGAGCACAAGGGTAAAGGGTTAATCACAAAGCACAATGACGGTAGGTTTCTTTTTAAAGTCTAAGGTATGACTCGGTCTGGAGTCAAAGTCCCGACCTCCCGGATGCAAGTCGAGTGTTGTAAGCACTTTACCATGCATATTATATTGGTGTTTTTATGTGATCCCATCGAGTTCTTTAATGGGATTTTATGGGAATTTTCTTCTAGTATCTGCAATGGCGTGGCCGTACAAAAAGTTATAAGCATGTAAATTTGACCCCTTTCAAGTGGTATCTTGTTTGATATGGTCATATAAATTTGACAGATACCGTATATTTGACATGCCATTGTGTCAAGTTATGGTCGAGGTACGGCCAATTGCAACGTAGTATGCATTTCTGGTATATTCTTACATAAAAAGATTTCAAGCGAGAACACTTTTGCAAACAGCTTACATTGGACAGTGTACATGAGTAGGGAAAACAAGCCGGTGAAACACAACTGACTGACTAAGTGACTACCGTAAGTGACTAGCTGACTGTCTGACTGACTAACTGAGTGATTGCCTGGCTGGGTGGCTAGCCAGCCGGCCGGTCGGTCCGTCAGTTAGTAATTTAATGAGTTGGTTAGTTGGTAGATTAGCTGTAGGTTAGTTGGTTTGATTTAAGTTAGTTAGTTGGGTAGGTGGTTACTTGGTTAGTCAGTTGGTTAAATCGTTAAGTCAGTCAGCCAGTCGGTCAGCAGGTCAGTCGGTCAGTCAGTCAGTCAGCAGGTCAGCCAGTCAGTCAGTCAGTCAGCCAGCCACCCAGCCAGCAATCCAGCTGGCCATCCAACCAGCCAGCCAGCCAGACAAGCAACTAACAAAAAAAAAAAACAAAAAACAAAAAAAAAAAACAACAACAACAACTCACTAACTTACTAACTAACTAACTGACTGACTGACTGACTGACTGACTGACTGACTGACTGACTGACTGACTGACTGACTGACTGACTGACTGACTGACTGACTGACTGACTGACTGACTGACTGACTAACTGGCTGACTAACTGATTACCTAACCAACTTCAGCTTACCAACTAACCAAATAATCAACTAACTAAACAACCAACTAACCAAATAACTAATCAACTAACTAACAAACGAACATTATGTTATACATGGGCTTATATGACAATGACTTGAAACGCTTGTAGTTTTACCCATCGTGATATTTTATCATACATGATATCCGAATTGATGGGACCACATAAAATTGTATGCAAACACATTCTTTTATTCATAGATTATTGACTTCAGAAAAGCGCACAAGGCCCTATGATTATGAAGCTTAAATTGTATATAATATCTAGCATGACATTTCATGGACTATATCAAACTGATTACAAGTGCATGTTTACTATTAGCAAGACATTTCTGGCTTGATATGGCCAAAGTTAACTCTACATACAATTTAATATGGCAGTTTATCAGTTGAATTTGGCTTTATTTAGCCATGTAAACTCGGTTCCGCTATTTTGGACAGCTTGTTTTGTTTTTTAACGACTTGAGATGCTCATGTCTATTTGATCAAGTGTGTCAAAATTAATTATGTTCTGGATGAGTAGTCATCTTACGATGCTAAGCGATACGAGTATGGTGGGTTATCATTGACAAAGTCACGTCGGATGACGATCAACTCAACAATTTAGATCAAATGTTGCATTTTGAAAGGTCAGCTCAGATGAGAACACTCTAAGAACAGATGGGAAAAATTAACCCGATATTTGGGAAGCTTATCACGTGGAACATTTTTAGAAAACATCGGTAAATTATTTGGCAAAACGTGTGGAATAACGTGGTACAATCGGGATTTTTTGCCCAAACCTTTCTTCAATTTTCTTCTCCAGTAACGTTTCAAGTGCTTTGTTTGACCAACTTTTTTTACAGTGTAGATTGCACTTGGATTAATCGCCTACAAGGGGTGGGACCACGACCTCCCGGTTGTTAGAAGCGTCATGTTTATAGATGTCACTTTACCGTCATTTTACACCACATTCACACGTACAGAAAAAAAAAACCACACACACACACACACACACACACACACACACAGATTTAATCTAAGAGTCTAATACCCAAATTCAATGTCGTCTTTTTATAGGTAAATTATGAACGTGTACTGCCCAACATTCGTCTCACAGTTTCACAAAATGTCAAAGGTCATAAAAAATTGGTTTTCCCCGAATGTTCTTATGACGAGACTCATATACCAATATCGTATTGTTGTCGTATTTAAAGTACCTAAGTTTAGGGCTTCTCCTCATGAACAAGCTTTTCCAATAACCGGATTTCTAACTCTTTGTTTTCATCAAGTGGGATATCCTTAACTTGCAAGAGCACCTAACTACGGGATTAACCCTTTACCGTTGTGCTCCGATCGGGGCATACTTACGCGCCTCGGGAGTGGGCGGAAAAGCGGACGTAGCCCGCCCCGCATCGGCTTCCGTAGGCCATTGATCCCGTGACCTTAAACTATCGTCTCTCTCGCTGTTGTGGCCGAATTTTCGGGTAGCTACTCGCAGTTTCGAGCTCCGCGTGAAACAGTAAAGATGTGTGACAGCCGAGCTCTCCGCATGGGTCCAAAAGGACCCAAACAACGGTAAAGGGTTAACCACCTCTTACTTAGATCTTCCTCCTTTGTTTCCTTTATGTATTCTTGAAAAAGATCAACAACTTATGCTACCTATCTAGTCCAATTGGTTAAAGAGTTTCTCAACTTTCACTACCCCTATGTAGAAGGAGTCATCGAGTAGCAAAATCGACCTATCATGGCATGTGGAACCCTTAACTGAGACGAAAATGTGCATAAGCGCTCACGCTACTCCCTAATCACATAGGTCGATAGGCAGTATATACGTTCCATTATTTTATCTACATGCCTCTCATCGTCAAAATGGTGACCACTAAAGATACACTTATTCGATTGCTGAGTTTGCCGCCAAAGAGTCACCAATAGTGTCGTATATTTATATATAATTGGTAGCTTCTATAGATAAAACAATATCTCACATACTGCCATTCTGGGGGCATCTCCAAACAAACACTTCACCTCTGTTTGTACGTATTTTCTGCTGTGGTCAGTGACGGACGGTGTTCTATATCAAGGGAAGGGGAGGGCATGCAGTATGTTGACTGATCACCGGCCTGTGAGAGGGATTAAGGGGAGGGGATAAAAACCTTTGGCCTTCTCAGGGACTTAGGTGCAAAATGATGCAGACTTTTGCCTTTGACAGGAACATTGTTGAAAGTTGAATTTGTGGGGGTAAGTGGGGATAAAAATGAACACTTCGTGCCGTTTCATGCAATCCAGTGCTAAGTATGCTACCTTTCGAAGTAAGATGTTTTCACATTTGCGCACTTTTAGGGTCAAAATTAAAGAGCATCTGCGATCGACAGAGGTGTACGGGAGCATTTTAATTTTGGGGTTATCTTGCCCACAAAAAGCATTTCTGCCATAAAGACTATCTAAACGGACCGGCACCATCAGTTGGAGCGGAGAGTGCAGAAAAGTTCTAAAATTGGCCCCTCAGATGGCCAAAAATATCATTTCCAAGACTTATACGTAGAATTTAAGCAGGTTATTTTTTGCCGTTTGAAATGAAATGCTCACTTCAAGTCCCCCAACTGCTAAGTGGTCAGAAAGTTATTGAAAAAACACTGCAACTAATTATAATGAGTGGAGCGCCACCACTAGTTGGCCCGGAGCGCAGAGAATATTTTGAAAAATCACGACCCCTCAGATGGCCGATCCATGCTTTTAAAGAGAACCTATTTCTAGCGTTCCTTTGCAATAATAAAAAATAAGCTACTTGCTAAGTGATAGCAAAACTAGCGCATACAATGTACCGTTACCTTTGCTTTTCATGGTCTTAGATTTTTTCGTTGGGGAGGGGAGACTACTATACAAACTTATTGAAAATATGCTAATTTTTCTCTATTATGACTCTTCGCTTAGTTCAAGATCCACTGGACTGCTCCAACTCCCAGCTGTAAATGATTTTACTCCTAACCTTTTTTTGCAACATAAATAGCAAACTATTGTTCTTCGGCTCCTAAACACTACCGCTTTTCTGCCCCTGTCTCGTACGTCTATGCTGGCCTAGGAAGGAGTCAAAAGTTTTGAACAAGTGGGTGTCCTTACATGCAATCTAGTGCCACAGGTGCTACCTTTTGAAGTAAAATTTGCGCATTTCTTTTACTTAGGAATTTAAAAAACTTAGCACCACTGTAGGGGCCTTGGGCAGGAAATCCTTTCCCTTCGAAAAATTTGAGAAATTGGGTTACTAAAGTGCTTATTTTTACGATTTAAAAAAAAGAAAGACACGCCAGTTGCTATGGTTCCCTGATTGTCAACAATTAGCCTACAATTTGATCACTCGAAAGCTAATAGAACACTGATGGTAGTGACTAGACTCTTGTGTGACATGTAATTTGGTTCAGGTCTCATAGTATGTTATCACATGTATTCGCGGTTGCCTATTTACTTTCATTTTGTCGACCTAATTGTATTGACATAGAAATATATAAAAGGTCGGGAAAATAGCAATCCGAGAGAACAAGCATGTTGCTTTCTTTTAAGATCTTGTCAAAGAAGTGGCTCAAGAGAGAAAATCAAATCAAATCCCTTTTGATACAACCCACGTCGTCGATAAAGAATAAACAAGTCTATAATGAAGAAGGAAGTTAGATAAAGTATACATGTAAGACAGAGTCTGTGAGTAAGCCAGTCCTTCAGACTCTTTGTGTGTTAGAAAGAGCCAAGAAGCATTTTGCTTCAGGACTTATTCTGCAAACTGTGCAATGCATAGGTGCAAGATACAACGATTTGCTTAGCATATCCTGTACAATAGGAAGGAGTTTGTTGAGATTGTCCATCCGGTGTCTTTGATGGTTTTGAAATTCGATATAATTGACATTTATCACGTGCCAATACATGAATGTGTCAAGCAGTGGTGAATGTAACATGAAGTACTTGAGTATGATATAAATGAAAAAAGATTGTATATCACATGATGATGGATATAGTACTTTCCTGTCTGGTGCTATCAAGTGAACTCATACCTTAGGATACCTTAGGAACCTCAGTGTACGCAGGTCTAATAGACCTCTATGCAACGGCGGCATCAGGATCAAAAAAGTGGAAGGGGAGGGGAAGGGGGGAGGGGAACAAATGGAGGGCAAAAAAAAGCTGGGGCAAAAGGTGCGAAATCTTGATAGGCCATTATTATTCCGGAGCTGACTGAGGGACAACTGGGGGGGGGGGGAGGCAAATGCCCCCATTCTCTTTTGGTGCCGCCAGTGCTTCTATGTCCGCATCTTCTTCATCATCTGTATCTTCGACAACTGATGCAGCAAAAGCAAACTACAAAGGCGAAATATGATGGTTGTTGGGACCTAGAGAAAATTAGTTTGAAGTGTGAAGTTTATTTTCTACCAATCATTTCATTAAAACACAATTTACAATCGGTAATAATGCAAACACAATACATTAAAATTTATAATACAGTGGGATAATAAAGAAATTAATGTAGAGGAACCAGTAATAAGTCTGGTCTATTTCTTATGATACAAGACAAAGAGAACACAAAAAGAGGAAAGAAAAGAGAACGACACACCAAAAAAGAGTGTAAAATAGCATATTAGGTTGACTGTTTTAATAGGTAATTTTTCAACTTCTTCTTAAATGTTTGCTTACTTTGAATGATTGTAATATACGGGGGGCGGAGAATTCCAAAATTGCACACCAGTGCTTCTTAATTGAGAATGGGCAAGTTTTGTTCTGACGTATGTATGGTTGATTCAGAAAGTGTTCATTGTGTACAAAAATGTTCTGCCAATTTAAATGTGCCAAGTAATTTCTAAATTTCATACAAAAATGTTATAATTGAATGCTCTTTGGTTCATTTAAATAAATCTTTTAATATAAAATACTGCTCTGTTCTGTTAAGTCCTCAGTAGATGGTCTATGATCTCATACAGATTTTTGCAGCATTAAACTCCTTCGGCACAACAGGTAACTCCTACCAATATGATGTACAGATTGCCAATGCCATAAGGGAGTACTGAGTCCACTATCTAGGGAGAAATCAATGAAGTGTGAGCATTATGATATCCTCAACTTATTCAAGTAGATAAAGTTAAGTGGAGTTATACACAAAGTTGTCGGGACTTTCCCGGAATTTTCTGGTTCAGAGATCTTTTTCTGTCTCACAATCCTGTTTAGCCTTGTTAACAGACTGTGATACCTCGAGATGGTCAATGAGGACTGACCTTAACTCAGAGAAAAGAAATGGAATGTGGTTCCATTTCAGAACTTTGTTGCAGGATTAAGTAGAATCCGCAATAACTCGATCATGAAATAATAACATTGTAGATGGTAGTTAATAGGACACATAAAGGTATTCATCTTATCAAAATACTCATAAACGATACACGACGACGGCATTCACTGTGAGTATGCCTCTCTGACCCGACATCGCGATAATGACTGCTTTTCCAGTAGGAAAGGGAAAGTAAACAATGCTCGTTTACATTGTTACTGTATCTAGTTCCTCATTTTGAAATTCTATAGGTAATGACTAAGTCTCTTCAGTACCCTGTACATACAAATAATTCATAACATATTTCTTTATATGAAAGACTGAAATAAAGTTCTATGAAATTGAAAATTGAAAAATTGAAAGGAATGGAGCAAGCTGTTTTAGTCTACGGTTTAAGTGTAACCAAACAGATGCAGGGAATAATGACATCGTTCATAATCTTTTCCTCATTCGAAATGCAGCCATTCATTAGTGTCCTTGAGAATTATAATTGACATTTTTTATACACAAAATGTGTTGACAGTAGTTCAATGTTTAAAATGTTATTGTACAGGTCTATTGTATAGTTTGCACAAAAGAACAACTACATAGTTTCATGTCCATTCACCCTCGTGACGTCATGCAAGTCAATATCAATATCAAGGGGGTTATAGGAAGTATTCGGATGGTGATAACTCCCATGGGAGAAATCAGGCCTTAACCAGACAAGCTGCTTCCTGCCCAGTGGCAAATGGGGAGATTTTGGGCGTTTGGAAAGATGTTTCACAACATATTTCCACCTTTCAATGTCCTTCTTACCCGTTTGGACATTTTTCTTTTCGAAATTGTTACAAATGTTGAAAATTTCGTCCAAAATTCAAAATTCGAAATTCTGCCAAGTTCACTGGGTTGGTGAACCGAGATAATTCCATTATGGCATTAGTGTAATATTTTGTAGCATAGTCATCTTCAGTTTCAACGGGCTCAAAGATGAACACCTTTTTGAGGTATGTTAGTTGTGCGAAGGTGCAGGTTTTTACAATAAACATACTGTTCTTTCGTCTATAAACATACTGTTCTTTCGTATGGGCATGATTTTAAAGAAACACGATTAAGAATCGACAAGAAAGTGTGTTGTCTTTTGGGTAGTGTTTGGAAGAATCATAACGTAAAAGCAACATCGTATTTCGTATGTAACATCCAGCGTCTCAATACCCAGTGCAGTTTTAATCGGAGGGGATATCCACGTCCATACCTTTCGGCATTTAAATCAAAGCATTCTGGGAACATATTTTGACCTTGGATAGAACGCAGCTTATTCAACAAGAAATGTGATGGGTTTGCATCTGCTTTAAAAACTCCGGGTGCAAGTGAGTTTTGAAGGCTTCAGAAAAATTAGTTGGGACAATTGGTATTGGACAATTGGTATGAGAAAAAATCGGCATAGGCGTACGGGATTGTTGCAGTTTTTGGTTTTTCTAGCCCGTAAGAAGACATCATTCTACCATAAGACTGTCTAGGTGGATCGCTACCATCAAAACATTTCCAAAACGAAAAACAAAATTTCGGAAAATGGGCCCCTCAGATGACCGGAAATAGTATTTCCCAGACTAATACCTGGAAAATGATCAGTCGCTATCTTTTTTGTCGTTTGCAAAATGTTCACTTCGACATAAATTCGTAACTGCAAAGTGATACCAAAAGTTTTAAAAATTACTTTGACTCGAAAAATGTTATTTTGAAAGAAAGACTTCTAGCGCACAGCCTGACAGTGTCAGCGGAAACGGGGACGGGGGGGGGGGGGGAGGGGGGCGGGGGAGCTTTGGGGGTTTAGCCCCCAATGAAAAAAGTGGAGGGGCTAAAGGCATGTTTAGCCCCCCCTCCCAATATTTGTAAGGTGCGCTTCAAGAAGTGGTGACCGGCGACGGCGGGGAGAATATTGAAGTGGGTGGTGAACATATTCTTCATCAGTCTAATGAACAATATAGGCCTAGTAATAATTTTAGGGGAACGTTGTCGATGAAAAAGATACTGGACACGCTATAGCCTCTTTATCATCCCCCAACCCCATCTCCGAGGTCCTCGAAAAGTGGAAGGAGTATGGTCTGTTATTGCGTAATCTTGTTAAGTTTTACTGATCGTTTTTCGCGAGGTTGAACAGCGTAGGCTTCTACCGTTAGTACACAAGTTTATAGTACGTTTGGGATTTGAGATCGGTATAGATTAGGTTGGAGGTATCCTTGGGAGGAACCACGGGGGAGGGGTGTTTTGGGGACAAATGATATGATCTAGGGAAAATATAATTGAGTAATTGACATGTATGGGTGGAAAAATGTAACAAGGGGTGCAGAAAGTGAATAACACGGCAAACAGAATGAATGAAAGAGGATGCATAATTAATTATTGTTCTTGCATCATCTCAATTTATCTGATATGTATTACCATTTTGCATCTAGGCTGATTTTCTTCCTTTTTAGTTGAGGCATTGCAAACATGAGACCCATATTTTAAAGCGGCTCATTGAGTTGGTTCATGAAATTCAACAATTTTTTCCAAACCTGTTAAGTTTTCTCTACATACCAATGACAAATGGTCAAACTTAGACAATCCCTGTACCCTACATACAAATAACTGTCTTATGAGTGAGTAATTAACGGTTCAAGACCATTTTCAAAAATTCGTGACCAGACACTTTTTCAAATAATGTAACCGTTACAAGTCATGACACTAGAAAATTCAGAATTTTAACGTTTACTGTGACTTTTGGACTTGAAACTTGACTTGCTATGCTAACTTAAGCATTATTATGTGGTAGTGACCCTTCGAGACTCTCATTACATTATCAATTTCAACTCAATGAGCCTCTTTAAAGGTGGATACATGCAACATAGAACACGCGGGAAGTGCCGTTCCCGGCCACCTGGGGGTCTGCAAAATCAAAAATTTTCTTGCTCGCTCCGCGCCAACCGATGATGGCGCTCCGCTTATATAGTCCTGCTGGCACTCAGCCCCACAATTTCCGTTTCGCCGCGTCTGCACAGCCACCATTGGTTGCCGGTGACCGTAAAAATTATTTTGAAAAATCCCTACAACTGAGATGACTGAAATTTACGTTTCATGCCTGTAAGGAGAATCTGAAAAGTATTTATATTTAGCTTTCCTTTGCAGTAATTTAAATAATACAGCAACTTACTAAGTGAACAGAAAAATATCACATAAAATATACCGCTACCATTAGATGAAATAGTCCCGAACCTTTTCGGGGAAAACTATGCAACGGAAATGAAAATATGCCAGTGTTTCTCTACTGTTACTCTCGACTCAATTCAGGCGCTGAATTTATGAAATCGTCTATGTGACTGCCCGGACTGTCGACTATAAATGATTTTACTCCTAAAATATTTTCCATGATAAGGGGCAAAGTATTGTTCACCGCACATTGCCTCCGCTCTTGGACCCCTCTCGTGCGTCTATGTCGGCCAGAGAACGAGACTGAGGTACGTACCCCTCCCCTTTGAAAATGTTTCGCCTAGGTGTCCTTACATGCAATATGGTGTCATGTACAGATGCTAACTTTTGAAGTAAAATTTGGAATTTGACAAATTTGCGTATTTTTAGTAGTAAAAATAATGGCATCACTGAAGGGCCTTTTTGGAAGACCATCCCTCCCCTTTGATAATTTTTGAGAAAATGGGTGTCCTTACATGCAATCTGGCGCCACATACGCAACCCTCTGAACTACAATTGGTGTTAAGTACGCATTTTTAGGATCTACGAGATGGTTTCCGTGAGAGGGGCATGACACAATGGCCCTTATGCGTACGCTGGTGGCTAAAACGAACGGTCTTCCATAAACCCAATTTCTGAAGTTCCTTCAAGCGAACTAGGTATTTTTTTGTTTTAATATAATTTAATATAAAAAATCCAAAAATTTTGAGCGTCAAAACTACAGTACGGCATCTGTGGACAAACAGTGGCTCCTGAATCCCTAAATGATGTTCCATTCCTCGGACATGCTGGAAAACCCATTTGTATGTTACCAAAATCATACTGGACCACAAAGATTTTTATACGTAGTACCTGGCCCTCTTGCTGTGGCGATGTACTAACCTGCCATACACATGAACTTAGAAACATGAAATTTGAAAAATCCTTTCCCTTAAAGCTTCACTGTCTATTAAGAAAGTAATCATTTCGTGACTAATATTGAAGAAACTTATCATAATTAAGTTGACGCCTTTGAAAATAACATGAATAAGAAAAAAATGACAAGAGGTAAAAAGAATGTTATGAAAAATTTTGTCATTTATGATGGCGACAATAACGAGAAAACAAGCAGAGAAATTTTGTACCAACATGTTTGTAATGTATATTATTAGTTCTTGTTAAACTCATAGAATCCAATATGCAGGATTGCTACAGGATTGTTCCAAAAACATGCACTATACATGAACATCAAGATTAAACATTCCAAGGCTACGCTTCTATGAAAAATTTAGTTAAACTATATAATGGAGTATGTCTTTAAAATGCTTTTTTTGATGAAGCTAACATTGTAGATTGCCTCTTTTACCCCCAGAAGGAAAAACCGCTTAGCTCCACACGGATCACTGATGGTTGTTCCCTAAATGTCACAACCTCAAGGACGCATTGCGCTTTATCATGGCAATCAGCAAAGTTTAACATTCCGACAGGGTTTTTACCTAATTTCTCACATGACCAAACCTGTTGCAGGGTATATCTTAATTCAGATGTGTAGTGTAGACTTTACCAAGTTATGTTACGCCTTTTTGAAAAAGCCTGCCTACATTAATATTTATGAAATTAATTTACCTCTATAAGTGTCTTTAGCAACCTGTTTCACACCTTCATAGTATACAACACTCAAATATTTTCATCTTCGAGCAATGATTTGTTTAGTGATTTAGTTTCTTTCGATAACAATTTTTATTATAAATGTATGACAGGCATGTGAAAAACAAAACGGAAGATACAGTGTAAGTGGTAAAACGTGGTTTTTAGTCAAGCTCACTGAGATTGAATATTGTTTTCAGACTACCAGACAACGGTTAGGCGGAAATGAATCGTTCCCCATTCCTACGTTCTTTTTTCATTTTAACAACAATAAACACCCTTGGGTGAGAAAGTGGTTAAACTACCCAAAGAATGGCGTTCCATATTTTACATCTGCATGGTAAAAACTGAAACTCCACAGATTCTTTTGTTCTCTGAAGTGCCATATCGCTATTGTGTAGAAACCAGAAAAGAGAAATACACAATCACCTCACCTTCCTTTTTAACAGGAATTTTGGAGTCCGAGTTTTTTCCCTTCGAAACTGTCCATAGGGTAAATGATTTCATTCTACTTAAACTTACAAAGGTCACTTTCATGTATGTTGCTGCGTAATTTGGAAATTGTAGGCACAAAACTAGTGATTATTAGATTTTAAGATCAAAAGATATGATTGCAAAAGTATTCTTTATTGATTGTTTTAAGCCCAGTTTTGAAATTTGTGGATACAAAAGTAGACGAAGAGAAGACGAAGTTCCTTTGAAAAAAAAAAAAAAAAACCTTCAAAAATAATTGTATGTTAGAAATTGTTAAAAACTGATATCCCTGAAAAAATACAGGAGCAAAATTATTGTAATAGTTTTAAGTTTTTTTTACAATTAAGAACTCAGACTTTATTACAATCCATTAAGACAAAAGTACAAACAGCACTTACAAGCTGCTTACTGTCAATTCGGCAGATAGGTGGAAGATGCTGTGTCCTTTTTTTAGAACTGTGAAGACTTAACAAAGCCTACTCAAAGATTCATAAACAGTGTTTTTAATGATCTAGAGAAGAAAAATATTCAGATGGTCCGGGCTAATCACAAGATGATTGCAAAAATGACTTCAAAGTTCACACATCTTTATAAGAAAAGTTTATTGAGAAGTACATTGTTTTGAAAAAAATAATTGGTGTTGTGAATACGTGTACACTTTCTTATCACCGAAGAGAGACTTGACTTTGATGGGCCCCATCATTACAGCAACCGACAAACCGACCGATCGATTAACTTGCCCTGTAATTTTTACCTTTTAACGTGTAGTGAATAGTGACATCGCCACTGGACAGACTTTTCATTCCAGATGGACCCTGTGGCTCAATGGTTTTGGAGGAACACTGTTAAACCAGGGAGGTGTTATTAGACACACCTAACTGTTTAAACACATATATGGCCGATGCTGTACTAATTAAGCGCGAAGCCTCTCTAGACACTCACCCAAAGGGTGGTGTCTAAAGACCCACGGTAGGACCTCCGGTGAGGCCTGCCGTATGGGCAAAGCATCGGTGGAAGATACAGGGAGCAAAGCTTCTGGGTTTAGGGATTAATGTCATCATTTAAGGGTTATTCGACTGACTGAATTCTGATCTAAAAGTGGGTTACTTCAGTTACTATGGTATCAAAACTGCCACCAGAAGCGGACCCGGCAGACATTCAGGGGGAGAGATTTGAACTAGAGCGAAATCAGTAGATGAATAGTTGAATGTGCTTCTCTTAATTAGGAATAATGTCCTCCTTTCGAACGGCTAGTACCCGAGCTGAACGTCACCTTCAATTGGCGCAGAGCGTACTTGAAATTGTAAAAAAAACGCAACCCCTTCAGAGAGCCGGAAGCGACATTTTTTTTTATTCATTTCGAGGAAGATAAAAAATTACTGTATTTCATCCCAAAGGAATTAGGTCGAAATTTGATGGTCGCAAACTACAGAATGCATGTCTTTTTGAAGATCACCAAAAAACAGTTGCGGAGGAAGGGGGTAGCAATGACAAATCTTTCCAGGGGGACGTGAACCCGTGGTATCCCAGTCAACGATGCCGGTGCTAAAGAACACTTTCATTAGCGCCATATTGAGGTCAACTTTGACTGATTGGTAAATAAATGAAAGAGTTTAAATATGACTTTCCAGAGTCATATTTATTTTTCATATGTTTAAGAAAAAAATATAGGTAAATCACTGTAGTGAGTTTGCTATTCAATCCCCATATTTGGTCCTCGAGATATTAGCAAATAAATGTGGCAAATTGTCTACAGCGGAAGAGCTTGAAGCAAGCAGGGTGATGTCATGGACTCAAACTGTAAGGCAATGTCTTGTTTTTATTTACAATTTAGTAATTTCACCACCAATTTTATGCAACTAAGCGCTGTTATATTAATACCATAGGTGCATCCCCAGCAATGGCATTTTATACCTTTGTGTGCCTTAGGGGCAAAATAGCATCCCTAACCAATTCGCGGTGAAACATATTCGGTGAAAGTTCACATTTAACAGAAAATGTGTCAACTTCAATTACTACCTTGAGAACCAAACTGAGAAATGAATGAAATGAATGAAACTTTCACCAGAATACGTAGAGTATGTACCTCTTTAACATATCAAAAATAATTTAACTCTAGACTTCTTTTAACTGGGAAGAGAAACTCAATGAAGTATTTATTTATCCCTAAATACCAGAATACAGTACCGTGAATATTTTGGGCTGAGCTATTTTCCACGAATTTTATATAAGTGACTTACTTATTAATCATAAAGTAAGAAATGTGAAGCTTTCAGCTCTTTTCCAGCAAACTTTTTTTTTTTTACATTTTTAAGAGCAGACCTCGAATGGTTAAATTGCTCATACCTTTTAATGCAGCTTGTGTGACGAGACATATTTGCCCCATTTATATGAAATTAGATTGGTTCATTTCGTTAACTTCTTTATGGGGTATGGGTGTTTTCTTTTCATTCTTCAGGGTAGTTTTAAAAATTTTCGTACAAATGCAGTACTTGAACTATACACAATATCCATGCCGACAGTCATATCATACATGACTAAGTGTTACATTAATATTTATTTGTTATTTTATAAGTGCTCATGATAATAGTGGCTTAGTTGTCTGTCTCCTGTAATAACTGTCTACTGCTGTGTGTGTTATACTGAGTAGCGTTCTGACTGTTTATGTTTCCTGGACTTTGGGAAGTACCGCCTGGTTTAGGAAAATACTAAGAAGGAGGAACCGTTGTTGTGTATATATGCCTTTCGTTAAGAAAGCAGTGTAACCTCAAAGTTTCCGGAACATTGCAAATCAGTGCAATACAGCGAATGCAGGAAGTAAGAGTACAACGCAACCGACACGTACTGTACTTGACTCCAATCTGTACCAATAGAGTCTTAGATTGTACTGCACAAGCCTCTTGACAGCACGTGTGTTCGTATTTGGTATATAACGGTTGTTAAATTCCGACGGAAAACTTGCAATATATATTTTTTTCTTCTTATAGACATATTGAAGTGAATACTTTGCCCAAAGGGAATGAAATCATTGCGAAAATTTGGAAGGTGAGACTTTTTTTTTTATATTATAGTAGGTACAGTGAGACACTTTACCATTAAAAATCCCCCCCTCAAATCTCAATCTCTTCATGGCATTGTTCCAATTTTGCTGTTTTGTGTTTAGCTTTAGGACAAGGTAATTAAACAACAGTAAATCCCACCAGATTAGGATGTTTATTAATATTGGACTTAATTAGGCATGGTAAAAAACGAGTACCAAAAACCTCTACTTACCAAGTTTACAACTCGATAAATTCGAATAGTCAGTGTAATGATCACACTGAACGCCATGAATGTGTATCGGTACTCAGTGTCAGCTCAAACCTGTAACATGTGAAGAAATATAATGAAAAAAGTGTTTTACGCTAATACACCTGTATAACTATGAACGCATCTTGCCATGATCGCTTCTTGCCCCAGATTATCTGTAATACATCGAGAAAGATATTGGAGGAGTCTGTTACTTGGAAAATGATTCAAACAGAGATGGGAAGGTTAAGAAGAGTTAAGAGTGTTATGTAAAAGAAAACTAAATCTTATCTCTGAAAATCTGGTTATGAAGCCGGTAATTGCTTGTTGGATGAGACTAAGCGTTCATTGTCATGTTATACTTACTTTGTAAAGAAGAATTCATTTCACTTTTTTACTTTGTTCCTTCACAATGTTTCAAAATCGAATTACAATTGCATTCATAATACACAATAATTCTATAGACCAGATAACACTGTGAAAGTAATATACCAACTAGGAAACTTAGGTTAGGTTAGATGAAGTTTTACGGCCCAGTTTCCCACGAGCCGGCCACGGCCTTTCCCGCTCAATTGCTTATGCTGAGCACCAAGCACAATGGCAGTATGTTCCGTTTTTAAAGTCATGTATGGGGTAGATGTGCACTGTTTGACATTGCCATTGTATTGTATCGATTGTATTCTTTGTTCGGGTTAGGGATTAGGTTAGGGATTAGGGCAATCGTTAAGCAGTTAGGAAATTTCTTGTTAAACAGTGCGCATCACCCCTATGCACGACCCGGCCAGGACTCGAGCTCCCCTCCTTTGGACTGTAAGTCTGATGCTCTAACCACTTGGCCTTGCAGTCAATTTTTCTTGATGTAAAGAGTCATATGTTGCTCATGCCACGGTTAGGCTATAACGTTTTTCACAATGTAACATTTTGTCATATATAAACGTGATCTAATTTTGGTTGATGGTTTTGTAACTTTCAGCATGGGATGCAAAACTTCAAAATCAAAGACGGATGAGGTTCCAAAACCCCATGGAAAAAAGTCAAGCAACGACAACATAACTAGAGCAGCAAACGAATACCATCCAGAGCCGACAGGGAAAAATATTGCAGGAACAGATCAATTACTTTCATCGCCAAGCGCTATTCAAGACGGTAAGTATTTTCTAGATTGGCAACATTACTACAATGCGGTTTGTACAAAGGGGAATCGTGCCAAACGTAAATTTCAGGATCTGGGGAAGGGGGGTTGTCCACAAAATTAACTTAGCCATTAGTTGGCGCGGCCGAAATTAGTACTGAAAAATTTAGAACATCCTGACTCTCAGACAACCCAAAATGGCATTTCCAGACTTGCAGCTCTTCGTTATTTTGAGGTTTGCAAATGCAAAATGATAAAAAATTGTCAGCCAGATAAACTGGAGGATATGTGTACGAGAATGTGCGTGTGAGTGCGTGTGTGTGTGTGTGTGTGTGGGGGGGGGGGGGGGGGGGCTCGGGCCCAATGGGCACGACGCCCCTTCTGGTGCCAGTCCTGTCATAGACAGCAAAGGTACACACGCGGCATTAGAAACTTTTGGAACTTGGCACTAACCTAAAATATCCAAAGGGAGTAGCGATATGTCAAAAACAGTTTCTGTGCGTGCAGTAAGAACTACTTTACCTGCATGACACTTTTCAAACTACTAAATATTATTCATTCATTTTCATTCGTCTTCTTAAACTAAAGAATGTTACAATTCTTCAGAAAAAGGCACATATTTGTGTAAGCGGGCAGTGAAACTATTGGCAGGCGAACCAGTCCTTTCAAATTCTTACACACCCAACACGAAATGTGAAAGTAGTAATTTGATTGCATGAAGGACAATGGACAAATAAAACCCGGTTTAAATGGTCTTTCCTTGGAAATTTTAATTGTTAAACGTTTGCAGATTATGTTTTCACGTTTTCTTTAAGGAAACTGGTATGCTCTTGTTTAGCGGTGGTACAACTTTTGTATCGTCGTTCCTAGTGGTTGTGTATTGAGAAGGTTCTTAAAAAAAGAAGAAAAAAAAATAAACAAGGCAGACGTTTGAGGTGTGATAAGGGCAAATATTTCTTTGAGAATAGTCACAGACTTCTATTGTTAATGCTTATCCGTACAAACCGAAAAGGTCAAAAACAAGACCGTTAGTATTAAGCACATTGGGTATGGCACCAAGATAGATTCTACCTACTCGCTAGTTCAACGTCGTATCAAAGGAAGTATATTTTCCCATGGCTTTTTTCTTTCAGTGTGTAAAGAGTAATGTCTACAGGTTATTACTCACGGCAATGAATGACGTGAAAATGGATGGTATTGAGACTGAGCAACAAGAAATCAATTGATGAGGACGTGGTGTATTGAAGTTATGTTTAAGAATGCTTTTGAGGCCTAAACCGTTTTGAAATTTGGGTAAACCTACAGTTTACATGCAGATTTTGGATCATCTCAAAACAAATGAATCTGGAGAAGGTGCAAAAAGGCTTAAGATTTGAACTTGCCAACTGTCAACAATTGCTTTAAGTTTGATATCAAATAAAGATACTCTTTACACTCCCCGAACTGGGTGAAAAGTCATTATTTAGGTATTTATGAATACCAAATACCTGTGCATTGGGACACAAAAAGGTTTAAGAATACACATAAGGCGGTCTAATTTAAATTCTTTGTAAAGTATAAAAGAAATGAAATGCATAGCGTAGATTTTTTTTTTCAACCGTACTGAATCATACCCTGACAAAAGCCAAGTCGCATAGACGTATAACCCTTTCAATGCACTATTGTCACGTCCATCCACCACTCACTTAAATGATCCTTGTTCCTCAGGGATCACAAATAGTTCTGATATCACGTAACGATGGGAAATTCCCTTCAAAGTTGGTCAACTAAGTCACCTTGCCTTGTAGATTCACGCGATAATACTGATACATGCATGCAGCTTGTCGGTCGAATGATTCCCAATATATAGTTGGAGGTCAAGGAGGGCGCTTTGAATTGAGTCAGTTATGTAGGGAATACGGAAATACCAATTTTCGTACACAATGGAGTACTTTAAAAGACCTTGCTTGTATTTCAATGAAATGTCGAGGGAAGTACATAAACAAGATATGTTGGATCTTGTCTTATTTATAGATTCAGGCACTATACCTGAAATTTTGCAGGCTAATATATAAGGCGGAAAAGAAACTTTCCCTTAACTGTATTCTGATGTCATGATAATTTGTTTAGAACAAGATCGGATTGAAATACTGTAAGAAAAAATTCCACTTAAGTCAGTGCAAAATTCACTTGACATTACCAAAGTCACTCATGTGACAGTGTCCCGTCCAGTCTCATAGGATGAAAAATATACAACGGCTAGATAAGACATGTAGCAGGTTAGGTCACTTTCTGCAATCCACAGTATAATTCTCAGGAAAACTAATTTAGCAAGTAAATTTGCTGTTGTCTTTTTGAGATTGTCTCTTAAAGCATGCACAGTCACCCTCCAGTAGGCATAAAATCAGGCGCCAAATGTTGGTGAAATGTCAATTTTGCAAAATATAACTCTCGTGATTTGTGCCACCGTATTTCCTAAAATAACTATCCAGCCTTGCAACAGTCTTTTGCCACACGATTCATCACAACCGTTTTCCTATGCACTCCTAGAAAAAGCCATTGTGTAATTCAGTTAGGGAATGAACATATTTTTAATGTGAAATATTTAACATGCAATTACTTCCTGATGTGACGATATCCTAGTCGGTGAGTGTTATGTGTTGGAAACATAAATATAACCCATGGCAAAAGATAAAACCTAGAAAACAAGATAGCAAAATAAATCAAAGTGGCAACGTACGAGGCAGTGTGTAGACGAGCCATTCGTCAGATTTATTATCACACATTTTTTACATGTGGACAAGGAAATACAAAACACTGTGGCCACGTCAGCTACAATATAGATGCGCATTTACATGTTCATGCATTCTCCTGCTCTCTGACTACACATGGTTAACTGGGCACATACCCAACTAAGGTTCAACTGTTGACCCAAACTATGGAAAAAGATACCAAGTAATGGTCAAATTTGATCATAGTACTTTTAGAGAGTGTAAAGTAAGACCCAAATGACGGAGAACCTGGTCGACCTAACATAAAAGAATCCAAAGATCTTAAAATTGTCATCATACTTGGTATTTCCTCCCAATCCACATTGGGATTTTGCTTGATCTACGAGTCATTTATGTTTAACATTAACTCCTTGGTCTTTCATGATTTTGGCTGAAGACATATTATCCTTAAATTCCTAATTTAAACATAAGTTTACTGCATAAAATGTTTACTCTGACATTTAACACAACAAGTGTATGCATTAGAATGCGTGTTGTCTGCAATGTGCGTCGCTCCGTTTGAAAAAGTGCAAAGTGCATTGCATCTTTTTTTTTGTTGCTCATGCTCATAAATATCTTCAGAAGGGCAAAACCATTTTCAGCATTTCATCTCACAGATTTCATGAAATGAAAAGTTACTTTCAAGATATTCAATATAAATAAATAAACCAGAAATGAGTGATTCAGACTCTTGTATTCTATGAGAGAAATAAGGAAAATGTGATTCCCAAGAGCCAATCATGAAATACTGTCAACTACTGCACTAATCCAGATTGGATAACTTTATGTTCCCTTTAAAGTGATAAACTAATGTTAATATGTCTATTCAATTATGATATGGAGCAGTATAATTTTTAGATAAGCTGAGTGAAGGTTTCAAAGTTACAGACGTATCGACGAATATATTGAGAGTTGAACAAAATAACTCAGAGGACTCATCTAATATTTACTATTACTGTACAGTACTTCATACACCACAAAGTGACCTCATAAATGGTGAAAGCACCACCAATGAAAATAAAGTCACAATCCAAGCCCCCTTTGATATGTGAAGAGAATTTTTTGCAATCACAATATTGCAATCACGTAGGGTAAACAAAGTCACAATCCAAGCACCTTTGATATGTGAAGAGAACTTTTTGCAATCACAATATTGCAATCACATATGGTAAACAAAGTCACAATCCAAGCACCTTTGATATGCGAAGAGAACTTTTTGCAATCACAACATTGCAATCACATATGGTAAACAAAGTCTCAATCCAAGCACCTTTGATATGTGAAGAGAACTTTTTGCAATCACAATATTGCAATCACGTATGGTATGCCAAAAGATGTTTCCTGGTTTCATATAATTCCTTGTTAACTATTCGGTAAATACTAAAAGAGATGTGGAGTGTTTTCTCTAACATAAAAAAGACCATGGACTTTGATCTCAGTTTGATATTACAAACCTACATGTAATTGCAAGTCATACGTACCGTGCCACACTGAAGTTCCAACTAAAACTACAAGTTTTTTGTATCGTCATCTAGCTGATGCTAGTATAGCAAATCGACAATGACTGTTTATTAGTTTCTTCCAGTCGTAGTTAAGTTTGATTTCACTTCTGCCATGGGGCTTCTCTTCAATATTTTCCCTTACTTCATGTTTGCGTTAGCCAATCACTGTAGAGTTTAATTATGAGGCAGGCATATGTCAATAGCTTTTTTAACGGTTTCGATTTCGAAAAATAATGGTCGTGTTTCATGATTTTTGCATTTTGCAGATAACAGAAACCTTTATAAAGCCCTGTACGACTACGAGAAAAGATCGGAAGATGATCTTTCATTTACGAAAGACACAGTTTTAGAAGTAACAGATCACAGGTGACTATACTGATATACCCTTTAATCACAAGAGCAAAGTTGTGTGTATTTGTGATGGTAGTGGTCGTCGGGGAAAGATGTGGGGAATATGGCGCCTTGAAATAAAATATAGCGTGTAAAAAAGAGAATATCAATGCGAGCCTTTCAAAAAATTGGATAGGACAATCCTCTGTACCCCTATTCCAACATGGGATTTTCCCACCTGTTTTGTGTAATAGTTACGTAGATAACGTTGCTCGATACAATAATGAGATGCACAGCTCATGGGCAATCAAGGACATCTTAAAGTAATATAGAAATGCAGTAAAGCATCGCAACCTTGGCTCCACAAAGACGTTGTCCCATGTTATCCAGTAGGACAGGATTTGTATCTCATCTGCATCATTGAAATATTCCTAACATGAGAATAAAATTCCAACTAGAGACACGCAAAAACCTCAGAGCTCATGGAAGTTCCGACCTGGCGAGTACCAGGGATTTGCCCGTGGACACAATCAGTGACCCCAACACAGCCTCTGGACTCAACTCGCAAGACCTCCTGTTCCCCGGAAAAAGTTTTCCATATCAGCCCTCACTTTTCTTCCAACTCCAATTGTTCTTGGCACAGATTCTTGCGCGCTTTGCAATCCGGCTTTTCTGTGTATCAATTTCCGCATACATTAATTCTTTTTGTGTGATGTTAATATTTTATTTTATTTCGTTCCCAGTGACGAAGGTTGGTGGTACGCTACTAATCTCACAACACAAGAAACGGGATACGTTCCGAGTAATTACGTCTCGAGAGTTAAATCCATATTTGCAGAAGAGTAAGTGAACAGTCAAAAAGCAGTTTTGTATTACACGCAATGTAATATGCTTTACAAAGTTGACAAACTTAGCCAAAAAAGACTTTTAAGCTTATCGAGTGGTTAATAATTGTACATACTTCACATATCTTTTCCCAATAAGTTGCAATTTATTCATACAAATGTAATCGCTCTTTGCTTGGGCAGCTGCTTAAAGACAAAGGAAATTTCTGTATTATTGCAAGTTGAGCTTATTGAAATATTGGAAAGTGAGAGCTTCTTGAAATATTTAAAAGCTTAATATCTAAAAGAATTTAGAGTTGTTACTTTACTCAGATGTGATGAGTGTTAGTTTGACAGTTCTTCAGATCAGGGAGGTGTTGTTAGATATTATTTCCCTGGTAAGACAGATAGGGTTTAACGAGTCAACTTGTAACTATTGCCGCGCCCAGGGTTTTTTCCAATTGGCAGTGCCAAAGAGTGTTCCTCACTTATATGAGACGCGCCCATTATGACGTCCACAGATAATACTTTCTTCTGTGGACGTCATAATCGGCCTCTATGACGTGTCTATAACACGAGCACCTCATTTTCATTTTGTTATTTTATAACCGTTATGCTTCGCATTTGTAGACTGAGGAGTGTAGGCTACAAACGTAAGCCTATACGAAACCAGCTTGTATCTTGAAATGCAATAGTGTTTACTTTCTTATTATTTATATATATATATATATATATATATATATATATATATATATCTATATATATATATCTATCTATATATATATATATATATATATATATATTGAAAAGGTTGCAATAAGTTCTTACAACCAATAAGCCAATAATGTAGGTCCTCACTCCTCAGAAGCCTGAAGTAGAAGATTCTAGATTCTACTTCAGGCTTCTGAGGAGTGAGGACCTACATTATTGGCCCTTACGAAACAGTTCTGTAAAGCTATGTTGTAAGAACTTATTGCAACCTTTTCAATATTACAGCTCCCTTCACAGGGTTGAGCACTTTACCATTGCCTGGTTGACATTACTAATTAATTTTCACTATTACGGTTATATATATATATATATATATATATATATATATATATATATATATATATATATATATATATATATATATATATATATATATATATATATATATATTTATATATATTTAAATATATATATATATATATATATATATATATATATATATATATATATATATATATATATATATATATATATATATATATATATATATATATATATATATATATATATATATATATATATATAGGGTTTTATCTTTTACTTTCCCCTTTTGAATTCGTTTTGCTTTTGTTCCTCTCTTTTATTTGTTTTTACGCTCTAATGGTTTCTCTCCGGAGATTGGCAGTAAACGGCTATTTCTTGGTATCGTTTTTTTTTTTTTTGCAGTCTACTGAGGGGTGCTTTTTACTTTTGACCTTTTACCTTTTAATTCTGATGCACAGGGGTATTTATAACGTCTTTTAGCTTGTTTCATTTTACTTGGCTGTTGCAGGTTAAATAAATAACCGAAAGCTACCAGGCACGGTGAGCTTCTCGTCATCTTTAGCGTGTAGCTGACCGCCACTTAACTTTCCTCACTGAAAATATCTACCTGTCTAGATCCCATCATTCCAGGGCATTCGCAAGTTAAGATAGAAATATAGAAATTTATTCAATTAAAACAAACTGGGCAATTGCGCAATAATTTGTGTCTTTCTTGGTGTACATCTCACATTGTCTGCTTTGTTCCCCTTTAAGTTAAAAATGCTCTTATAACATTGAACACTTCTTGTTTGCTTGTATAGCATGTTACACAGGGAGGGCTTAATTACATCCCATAAGAGTAACAGTGCTACCACACCGTGGTACAACATAAGGTAACTTTCCTACAGAAAAACAAAACAATACAAAGATTGTAATCTGAGTAGTCCGACAATGACATCACAAGTTATTGGGCCATATACGGTTTTAAGATGAGTGAATTAACTTCAACATTTGATATCACTGGTCAGGAATTTTCCATAAAGATGGAAGCAGGACTCTTAGAACTCACCTTTTTACTCTTTAATTTTGAGTTTTTTGAATTGAGGTACAGGGGAGGTTTCTAACTACCTCTAGTTGGGAGAAAAACCCTAAGTTTACACGATTGAGGGTGGAGTCACACCAAACTGTACGAGCAATTTTAAACCTATGAAAGCAAAGACACATCAAGATCATAAACCACTTCTCATCATGTATTTTTTAATCTAGCTGGTACTTTGGTGCAATTCTCCGTAACACAAGCTTTAACATCCTTAGTGAAGAGGGATTAGGAAGAGGGACATTCCTGGTTAGAGACAGCGTTACAGTACCTGGTAAGAAAGTTAGAATCTATTCCTCAAAATTAATGACTTTCTTCTATCAAATTATCGAGAAACCGGATCGTTTACTAAAACAAACTTGGTAATAGTATTGAACTAAACATTCATCGTCTTGATTGTTTTCGACTTTTGCCTTGGTAAGGAATTGTTTGTTCTGAACACAAGTCAAGTTTGATATGGAAGTCTGTTTAAAAAAACAAAGATATCAACTCATTTTCGGATAAACTGTCTCCTTGAAATATAAGTGTGCTCTGTGCTTTTGGTTTAAGATCTTTAATGTTAAATTTTGTTTACTTTTTGTTTTGTGGTTAGGGGTGTACGTCATATCCGTGAGAACATCGGAAGCCAACGAACCACCCAAAATTGTGAATATAAGGGTACATCCAACAAAGACACCAACTGGTGGCATCCAGTATCATCGAGAGGAAAGCAAAAAGTTTGACACGCTGCAAGATTTAATAGCGTATTATTCAGGTTTGTGATTAAATAAAAATTTTCGGGAAAAAGCATTTCAACTTCATCTTAATCTCTTGAAACTGGATTAACGTGGCTAAAGTGAACTGGAATTGTTCGACATTACATTCTGATACGGTTTATGTCTATGTTCGTTATAAAATAAGGAATCATTACCACGCCCAATAGGTTTTGAAAAAAAAAACAACTAACTAATAACTATGTTGCTCTTCAAAAGTGTATGCAACATCTGTAAAAGAAATTAGGAAACATCAATAGTGTCAACGTTACCCTTTCCTCCCTACAGTTAATTGTGCTACAAAGGGAAACCAGTGTCTGTTGGTATCAAGTCCAGCGAAGCAAGCACCTGCAACTATTGGTGTCACGAGAGATGAATGGGAAATACCCAGAGAGGCGATAAAGCTGGAGACGATTCTCGGGGAAGGAAACTTTGGTGAAGTTTGGAAAGGTTCGTAAATTTTAACAGTAAACAGTTAACACATTTATAGTATTTCATATTCGTTGGTATTTTTTCTGTAAATGTGCTTCTTTGTTCATTGTTCAGAACAAAAGCTCTTCACGCATCTCATTAGTTCAGCCGGGACCACATGTCAATATGCAGAGTGCACAGACTTGGAGTTCTTAAACCCTTGTTGAAAGAACAATGAAATTACGCTAATCGGATGTTCTAGTTTGGTTAAAGTGTCTTTGTTACCTGTATAGCTTGTAGACTTGATATCTTAAGAGTATCGGTGCTTTTAAGACTTTGTATTGCCATATCAGGAGGAAATTTCCTTTTTTGTTAGAGGATTGTCATCTGAGGTAAAAGAGTTGAAAAAGATGAACTTGTATGTAATATGGTGTAAGATAGAAAAAATGAATATTTTTTAATGCCAGTTGTATTGTTTTTCTCTGTTGAAATTCAAATATATGAAAATCATTTGTATTGCTTATAGACAAATCGGGTTAAGTGGAAGATATCGCAAGGCTTGCGCTGATCTCCTGTGTAAATTACAGAGGTATTGTTTTTGGATTTAGGTCAGTCTGAACTCTGATCCATGCCTCAAAACACTCACCATCGTTCATGTGGTTACAAGATGTTTAAATATGTCTCCTGGATGAGCGTAACCATGAGCAGTATCTTTGGTAATAGTCCACATGAGTTATATACCTAAAGAAAAAGATCTTGCTTATCCTTTCCTTGGGAATAGACGAATCCGATCAACGCTTGTTTTTAGTGACTGTAGGCAGCCATTAGTGGGGTCCATCAGCCTTAAATCGTCTTTATTTATTGTATACATGAATTCCAAACCCTCATATTCAGAGAAAGTGAAGGAATCAATACGTACAGTAACTTAGTGCACATCCATCAATGGTACAGGTTAGAAAGTAAATTAAAGATTAAAAGGTGATAGATCCCAGTTATGGCCGAATGAAATCAGACCATCACTAGCTGTTGCATTGTAACACTGTTGATTTTTGCCCGCGAGTGGCTTACCGATTGTGACGTAACGCGAAAAAACTCCATACGCACGTTGAATGTCATTTTATGTAAAAGAGTGGCACACACATAGACCTACATAGTATTATTTTATGGATTTTCCAAGTTCGCTTAATGTTTGTGATTGGTGGCAAAAGCACAAAACACAATTTAAAGAAACAGGCCCAGCATATGGGCGAAATTATACCAAATCTGGACCGAAAGGGCGAAGTCCTTTTTAAAGGTTGAAGTTCTATGTGTGACACCCCAAATTGGTTACCTATATTGGTAGACGTTTCCATCCAAAAACGTAATAAGAGTGACATATTGTATTCATAACCTGTGACGTACCAGCCTGTTTCATGAGAGGACTTTGGGGGCAGGTAATAACTGGTGGGACAATAAAAATGACACTGTACATGCGGGACGCGGAGCTCATAGAAAACTTTTGAGAATCGCGACCCCCAGGCAGCCTGAAATGACATTTCCCTGGCTTGTAAGTGGAATGAGAGCGAGCAGTTTTTATTCAGAGCTTTCTTTTGCAATAAAATTTTCAATTCAATAATAAAAATAAGCAACTTTTTAAATGGTGAGATAGTTAACAGATGAAAAAAAAAATTTTACACCCTTTCAAGGCTCGGATTTGAGATTTTTGTCTTAAACACACTTCGCGCAATATATTTTTACCGTCTCATTTCATTGGGGGGAGGGGGTAGGGGAAGACGTTGGACAGAAGGGTTCGCTCTCTGCACCCTCTGATTATGCAGTTTCAGCAATGAAATACGTCTTTTATGAAGAAGTGTTTGATTAATGAGTAGCCTCAAGGGTGTCAAAACTTCTCAAAAATCCGATGAATAGTCAGATACGGGTAGAAGACAGCGACTATTGGTTCGAAGAGGGAGGTGTTACTAGACTAATTACACCTCCCTGGTTCGAATATTGTGTCAGGTTTTTCAGTCGACTAAATATAATATACATTTATACTACTTAATGCTTTATGGAAGGAAGAAGCTTTATATGGCAGCATAATAGCAAACTATATCTACAAAACATGATGGGTATCGTGTTTCAACTTGAGACAGCCATAAATAGCCTACTAACATTTATGTTTACAGGTACTTGGAAAAACAAATTGACGGTAGCCGTGAAGTCAATGAAACCAAACACAATGAAAGTTGACGAATTTTTGGAAGAAGCTAAAACCTTAAAATTGCTCCGCCACGAACATCTTTTGTCTTTGCAAGGTGTTTGTACAGTAGGGGTGAGTGACCGAAAATCCTTAAAAACCAGAAAGTGAGAGCTAATTTGCCATTGTTCAATAAACATGACATTTAATCAGTAACAAAGTATTGTACAATAATTAACGCCTCTAAGGCTCGAGCTTGCCGCTGTTTCATTTTATCAGACACTGCGATGTCATGATATATTCGTCTGGATGTTAGGAGGGTGAAAGTGGAGAAGAATGTTTTATACAGCGACTTTGGGGGTTCAGGGTTAAAGTGGGGTTGGGGTAACCCCTACCAGCTTAAGCTAACCTAAGTTTAGCCATCACACCTCACTAACTACTTGAATGTAGTGTACCTAACATTCTGTGCTACCGTCGCATTGCTAGTGTCTGGGGTGTGATTTGTGACTCTGGGACAGGAAGAAAGTTCATCTAAGGATGCATGCAGTTCAATTAAATTGTTCATTAGACTGATATTTAAATTATGTTTAAAAGACAGCTCCCTGACCAAGGGACTTGCTAATGATTCCGTTCCACATAAGTTGTTTTTCGGAATACAAATTACAAGAAAGTCTTACCAAACATTACATTAAGTTACCGAAATGCCCAACAGTATCCCATGCTGTGAGGAATATTTGGGTAATGCAATTATTTTACAGGTAAATTAGGGAGCTTTTTATCTAAGAAGTCCTCCTTGTTTAGATCGTACGTTCCAGCGTATAAAAGTAAATCTAAAAGCTAGAAAAGAACTTAAATAACCGTCAGTAGAAATTAAAAAAAAAAAACAAAACAAAAAAAAAAAAAAAAAAAAAACCCAAAACAAAACAAAGAAAAACATACAACAGTCGTAACGCTTGCAGAGGGCAGTAGATCTAAACTCATGGTTGTGTCAGACAAATTGAAACAAATTTTAACCGGGGCATGCTTATTAGTGCAATTGTAAGCCTACAGACATGGTTCCACTTTTGACCTAAGCGTATTCCATTGGACTTTCAGTTGGTCAGGTGCGGTCACTAATGTTTCCAATTGTTCTTTGCAGGAACCAATTCTAATCGTAACAGAAATGATGATAAACGGAGATTTAAGAACTTATCTCAAGGACAAGGAGGGCCGATTTATCAACCATGGTGATATGGTGTTCATGGCAAAACAGGTTAGTATAGATTATTTTCACGTTACGTCACAATCGGAAAGCCACGCCCACTGCTGGGCAAAAATCAACAATGTTTCAATGCAACCGTCACACTTAGGTCGTCAGATGCTTCTCAGATAGCTACACTAGTTAGCATACTACACCAACTTTTGCCCGCAAAAGAGGCGGGGATTGTGACGTAATTAAAAGCACTCTATCAAAGGTTTGTCCACTGGTTCCATTCTTGCGGGGTGGGGGGTGGGGGGAAGTTCACCGCCATGAAGTTAACAACTTGAACAGTTTGGTGGAGAACAAAGTCCTTTCCTTTCAGAAATCAAAGCGAAATGTCCTTACTTGACAGTTCTGTCCTTGTTATTCTGTTTCCAAACCTGTTCGTTCAGCTTTAATTACACAAAGGGAACTTCGTTAAAAGTTGAGTTTGACTAATTGTTACAATAAGCATTCTTTGGAATAAGCCTGGTAGGCTTTCGGACAGATCGGAACAATACGATTCTACTTGCTTAAACAAAGAGTTAGCAAAGTTTGTGATATACAATTTTGACCAGTGAGGATATAAGCGTTCCTACAGCAGAATTGACATAATTCACTGTGATTCATTGAGTGATCTCTGTTATACATAAACCATTGTTCTTTTGATATAACGTATAATGACTAATTTACACCTAAGCGAACCTCGTGGATGGCTTTCAAAGAATAATTAGTGATTAATGATTAGTTCCCTGAGATAGGTGAATATGACTGCATACCATTTAGGACTATGCAAAAGGCTATTTAGCTAGTGAGTAATCGATTTATTAAAAAGAGCAATACTTGTGGTTGAGGAGTTGTGACGTATCAAGAGTACGTCACGTTTCTGGAGTTAGTGAAAATCATTTCTGGTAAAAGGGCCTCAACGTTAAAGGAACTCTTGAACCTGGAGCCTTGAAAAACGAAACAATAGTTAAACTTGCTGTGCAAAAGTTGCAATAGAAAAAGCCACACGATGAACAAACACCAGGACCATAGACATTGCGGTGCTAATGTTTATATCACGCAAGACAATAAGCACGTTTCCGATCTCAAAACGAGATCTTTTGAGTAAAACTAGCCGATAAGTTCAGTTGTTAACAACTCCCTGATTCCGCGAACCTCGCATTGCCAACATGGTACGTAAACACTAACCTATAAGCTAAAAATGTGCGGTTACAAACCTGGTTTTAGCTCATTTGGTTTTCGTTTTTTTTCATAATATAGCCAAAGTTCCCATCCCATCCCTGTTTTTTATTTGCTATGTGTAAATTGTTATGTTACTTCATATTTCATGGGTAGGAGTAAACTAAGGTTTCGACTTATATTAGGGATGAGACTGCTCATGAGGTTTTGGTACGAATAAATGGCTATTCAAATGTTATGTTTATTGTTATACGTGGGTTTTGTTATGGTTCATCCATCGGATGGCCGATCCTTTTTTCCGGAGTATGTAACTCGGGTTATCCCCACGTCCAAATTATCCACTCTAAAGGCACTGAACACGAATGCCCAACCTCTTTTTTGGGATATTTGAATGATTGCCCATAATTTCCAGAAAAAGGTCCTTCATTGTGCATGTTATGTTTACTTTTAACATTATCAGATTGCTTCTGGAATGACTTTCCTCGAAAAACGGAATTTTGTGCATCGTGATTTGGCAGCTAGAAATATTCTTGTTGGGGAGAACAACTACCTCAAAGTAGCAGATTTTGGGCTTTCAAGGGTACTTGACGAAGAAATATATTCAGCAACAGGTGCAGCCTTTTCACTTTCCTAAATATTAGCGGATGTTAAACGATGTGATTCACGGAGAAATTTAATCTGTGGATTTGTCATGTGTCTCTCTGTTGTGGGGGGCGTGGGTACTCACTAAAAACCAAAACTACTCATGATGGTGCCCCTACTGACTAATTTCACTTCCTAGAATATAAACTAATCAGTTGATTAGTCAGTGATCACAAACTAGTCGGTGATCACAAACTAGTCAGTTGATTATCTGGGACCGCACAGACTAACCCGCTGACTAGTTTGTGACCACTGATTAATCAACCAACTAATTTATACTCTAGTCAGTCAAATTAGTAGAGGCACCATTCTAAGTTTTTGTTAACAGTGAGCTGGTAATAAGTATACAAGAGGCAGTCAGAGATCAGTAGGATAATATATGTCTTTTACTTAAAATGAACAAACTTCAAGTTCCGAAGTCAGAGGGGAAGGGGGGAAAGGAAGGTCACGAAACTCATGGAGGTCAATGATACCAGTTCATTACAATTTGACAATTTTGCTTCCTTTCTTCAAAGTATTTTTTGAAAAATTTTAGCACTTCAATATTGCATATTCAAGGTAAACCAAGCAACAACTACTGAAAAAAAATCATACTTAGAAAAAAAAACTGCCGCATGACCTTCAAGAGCCAGTCATTAAACAGGACATCGTGCTACACTACTTCAAGTTGGGGTGACTGCGTTTCCACTTTAAGCATAATGGTAGCCTATCACTTAATTTCTTAGTTAGTTAGTTAGTGAAATGGAGTTTTGCGGCCAGTTCGTAACCAGTTGATGTAAGTCGAGCCGGCCACGTACCCTTTTTCAGTTGTGGCTCCCTGTCCTGCTTTTCGTACTCCATTTTTTATGCTGAGCACCAAGCACAATGGGAGTCGGTTCCATTTTAAAAGTCTTCAGTATGACCCAGCCAGGAGTCTAACTCCATATTTCCCAAATGCAAGTCGAACGCTTTAAGCAAATAACGTATATTTTCATGGTTTAAAATCAGGTCGGCCATAGTCTATTTTCCATTTGTGGTTCACAAAGAAAACAATCACATTATTGTTCTAACTGGTTCACTAATCTATCAGAACTATATTTAGCCGTAAGAGAATAAACGATTTATCAGAGAAGACTTGTGGGGACGGCTTCATCAGAACTAGTTTGAAATTTACAAGAACCACATCAGGTACTGCTGATAATTATTGTGAAAGGAAATAAGGACTCATGCCAGAAATGGAAAACAGTCGCAAATAAGGAAATTATATATTAAACAACAGCATTTGTTTGCAACAAAAATTATCACGTAACTAGTTAGTAGAAAATATAACGCCTTTCAATTTGACCAATGGCAACATTACATTTCCATCATGTTCCTTTAAATGCTTTTTCCATTACCCAGGTAATAAATTCCCGGTTAAATGGACTGCACCCGAAGCTCTAATGGAGAGAAAGTTCAGTACGAAATCGGATGTATGGTCGTTTGGAATCACTCTCGCCGAAATTGAAACCAAAGGAAAAACACCTTACCCAGGTAACGATTAAAACTAATACTGTTACTCATATTATACAAAAATTCAGCCTCAATTGTTTAAAAGCCTGTGATTGTTTTCTCTTTAGGTTTGTAATACTGAAACGTGAATGAATTATGGGCGTTCTCGTTTGTCACGTTTGTCAGAGAGATATGTATAGAGACTTTGCAATTATGTCACGCAACCGCCATGCTGGAGAACATTCATGCCAAATACACGTGGTTTTGTGCCGAGCGCACTGCACAATGTGCACTGTGACATGCACGGTGTATACAAATTCAACGAGCAAGCGCGTCGCGTATGGTTTACTACGTAGTTACATGTACTCCACCATGGCCGCTGGAGAGTATTATGACGTCATGTGAAAAGACTCTATTTATATCGAACACAAATTAAAAGAAAATGAAGGTTTAGTCTCTTCAAACGCTAGTCCAACACTTTTCTGAATTGATCCAATCGGATGTGGAAACTGTTAGATAGGCAGTATACTTGGACTGCCCGCCAATAAAAGTGAAAAGTATTGAAAATTTGGTTACCGAAATGAATTTATGTATGGAAAATATGATGTGTGGGTCTAAAAGGATATATCAATAAATTGAGGTGAGATGGTACTCACGTAATGAAGGATGCAGTAACTTAGGCAACCTTTTGAACGTCAGCTTGTAAATTGAAAAAGGGCGCCACGATATCCGTATCTGGCTACCAGCTTATACACTGTTTGCTATAAATATGATTAAAAGAAGGGCTTCGCCCTTAAGAACTGCCGTTTTTCTAAATTTCCCCATTTCTCCTTATTCTTGTGTCCCAGAGAGAAATGCCGAAATTCCCAATTTGTTGATTAAATAGAAAAGGCAGCTGTGCCTTTAAAACATTAACCATGAATACTAAAATAGCAGCATACTATGTGTGTAGCCAGCAACCGTATCAACCCAGGAAACTTAAATTGTAATTTCCATTGTTATTAAGCTATCCTTAATGTAGGAAAATTGAGCGAGATCCTTTCCTGTACTCCTTGTGTCACTTCAACTTAATGTTCATTCACAATAATCACAATAATAAATAGCATGTAAAGAACATTTATTTACATGATATCATACAATACGTAATTTTTTGTGCTGTCGCCTCTTTCTTCATTTTGCTCACTAATTTTGTTGATTTCCTTTTGTAGGAATGCAAAATCGAGATTTGGCGGGTCAACTTGAACGGGGTTACAGGATGCCCCAGGGAAGAGATTGTCCCGACAGACTGTACGCTGTTATGAGGCAGTGTTGGGAATGGAAACCGGAAAACAGACCAACATTTGAAAGCCTCCTGGAAGAATTCACTTCATACTTGATTGACATGGAGAAGGGAAAGTACGAATGAAGGAAACAGTTTGCTTTAAGTCAAACGTACGATTTCTAGAAGGGTTTGGGGACTCAGGCGGACGAACATGGCCAGGAGTTTCATGAATATGACTTCCTGTCTCTGACGTTGATACAAATCGCAGTGTAGAGGAATGAAGAACTATATATATATATGTAAACATATAAATCTATTTAAACTTGAGATACGCAAGAGTCGAGACTAGGTTTTATCACACAAATAAATGAATTAACAGAACGCTCCTCGTCGACGGATGTGTACGTCCACACAGTGGTTTTGAGAAATAGTAAATGACTATACCAATATTACAAAATACACGTGGCATACAACATCTGACCATACATACGGCCTATATGCAATAGGCATAAGAGAAAAATGTGGTTATAACTTTTGTCACATGCGGTGCTGTAACTGCTTTGATTGACGGTGGGCTACCACCATTTCCTCTGCATTAATCCTACACTTAAAAGCGTAGGTCTTAGTGACCAAAAGTGGCAACACAGGCGAAAGTGTGAATAACTAAGGTAGGGATAAAGAAATTTAAAATGCTATGATTGGTTTACTTGGCAGTACACCTGTTCACGCATTTCCATGCAAACCCACTTAACCCCCTTTCCCACATGTGACCTATATGAGAACGTGGTTTTTGGTTTTCCACATTGTCTTATGTTAAAAAAAATGGGACAATATGCCAGATGAAGCTTGACGCTTTAAAACCGTGCGTATTTTCATGAAAAATTTACACAAAGTTTACCGATGTTAAAACTCAAACTAGAGGTTAACAAAGCTAATCTCGGCTTTTCAAATATTCTCTTGAATCTTTTTTCAGAAGTTCGGTAAGTACATAAAAAACTGGAACCAGAAGATTAAAAACATAATTTTGCCCAGTCTTATCCTCCACCACTGCATCTTTTGTCTTTATTTCTACCACAGAAGTCAGGATAAATGAATTCTTTTAAAAGTTTCAGTTCCTTTACTTGCCATCTTCAGTGCAGCAAAGCTTAGGGCAGGATGCTTAATTCTTCAACCGTTTTATGCAACAATCTGATAAGTTTAAGGACAGCAGAATATACATGAATTCTGCCAAAAATCAATGTAAATCTTTGCACTTCAAAATTGTTCACTTTTTCCATATAGTTCTTTCTATGCAACTTGAATTTTTATTTAAACCATTAAGGAAGGACACAAATAATTTAGCAGGTTGAGTGGTGATAAAATGCCCATATTCGAACGGATTTTGTCAGTCACATTATATACCTCAATAGAACAACGAAAATGGGAGCAATTCGGCATGTAAATCTTTCAAAAAAGGCCAGCCCAGAACAGTGTGATAGAATGCAATGCTGCAAGGTGAAATGTAATTGCAGCGCCCTTTTTGGGCTCTGCAGAACAAGATCAAGTTTCCCCGTTTTCTGTACATTGAAGCAAGTTTACGCAAAATCAAAGGAAATTGATTTTCAAGTGCAACATTGCTTAAAGCCCCCTCCATGCATAACAAATGTATGTAGGCACGTAAGCTATATCTGTAGACTTCGCAGAAAATGGTGTTATAATAACAATTTCAATAGTGTAGAAAATATGTCTAATTTGATCCATTCTTGATTTACAGTAATGTTAAGCAGTAACGTGTTTATATCACCGTTTATCATGTAGTAAGATCTAACCCCCCCCCCCCCCCCACCAATTTGCCTGACTCGTTGGTGAGCTTTCAGTAATACAAATATTTTAATAACAATGCACCTCGGAACCCCTCAATTCCTTAAAAGGAAGAAGTCTGAAATTTGAACTGCCAATGAAACAGACAAATTTTGTTTAAATCTAAACTACGCATAGTTAGGCAATTTTTCTAATTCCTTTGCTTTTTTTCATTGTTTAGGCTGTTTAGTATTGATTAAATATTTAAGGAGATAAATTCACTTTTTATCAGTGCAAACGACGAAGCAAATGCGAAATATGAACAGCGAGATCCACGCAAGTTTTGATTTAAGTGCTACCGACATGGTCCGAAATACTCATGACGAGTCTCAATGTAAAGATAGTATGTAGTAGTCGAAAACTGGACACTACCTGCTTCAGTGTAGCGTTTCGGAATTGTCAATAATTTTCATTTACTAATTTAGAAGTTGTCGTCAAATCATACTCCCAGGAGCCTCAAAGTGATACCTGGAAAATATTCAATTTTTTTAAAACCCTTTACCTGGAATCAAATTCATCACTTCCAGAATTTTCTACTTCCTTATCCCATTTTTTTCTTTTGTAACTTATACCTTTTCTGTTTTCTGCAACTGAACGTTTTCAAAAAATGCCATTTGCCAGGTCCTTTATATGCTAAGGATAATCTTAGGATATGGTATAATACTCAGATTGCCATGTTAAATTATCATATTTTTAACATTATGTATTTCAAATCTAAGGTCTAAAAAACACGGAGAACTATGTCATCAATAATCGAAAAATGCATTTTTAAAGGCCTCTTTAAGAGGAATCTTATCAGATTGTTCTTTTGGAACCAATTAAACCACATATAAATTTTGAAGGAATTAGTCCCCGTTTAAAAGACAACGTCTGGAGCAGTGTCGATCCCTTACGGGGTTTCGGGGTTGCAACTCCCGCGACCAAACCTTGAAAATTTCGTATAAAGGTTTTAACATTTGAGGCACAAAATTGCACCATTTTGCATCTGGATACCAAAAATAACCGTAATTCCCTCTTCCCTTAGACCCGTTCCTCATGTTGTGCTTCAAAACCCTTCCCGTGACAAAATCCTGGCTTCGCTACTGCTTTAAAGTGTATATTTTACAGGTGAGTGAGGTTCAGTGGAATCTTCCTGGTTTTAGAATATCTGCGGGTGAAAATATTAAATCTCATAATAGTTAAGTCTTGCAGTTGAGGTCCATCACCCACCTGTTGGCAGTTGTCGTATTCTATGGAAAGAAGTTCCGCAGCTACGCTCTAAAAAAATAAAAGAGTGGTCTAAGTCACTCTCAAATAGAGAGAAAATTGTGAATTCACTCCATAGGAATGTTAATTCACTCCAAGAATAGTGAAATTCACTCCAAGAAGAGTGAAATTTACTCTTACAGGAGTTAAAGTTCACTCTTTAACGAATGTGTGGAGGAATCACTCCATTTTCAAGAGCGGTCCCCTAAACGCTCTAGCAAGGGTGAAACTTTACTCTTTTCGGGTGAATTACGATATACTCTTCGGGGAATGATTTTTCTCTTTTTTGGAGTGAACATCACAATTATCACTCTTCTAACGAGTGAAATTTCACTTTTTCTGTTATTAGAGAGTGGTGTAAGGCGTGGTCCTTGAGGCCTTCATGTTTTATAGATATGATGAAAAATTAAGTCTCAGGAAAGCCACGTGTGTCTCAAAACTGAGTGTGAGGGGGGCATATCGGAACAAAGACTGACGAAAGGGGCAAATGCATGTCCCTCTGGTGCGGCAAACGACTTCATTTTGCAGTTTGGTGCGGGAGCATAATTGAATGCTCATTTAATTGCATAATACTGAAATTATCCATGGAAGTTCTATGGGAGAAATAGTATCATAGTATGGGGAATGGTAGATGAGTGTAATGTATACGCGGGGCCACGTAATAAAAAATGGTAGAGATATTTCTAACATTAAATTTGTTTTTAATGATGGAATCTATTGTATTGAGCCATGATAGGCATGTTGCATAATTTGTAAATATATGGACAGATATATGTTGAATTTAAATAAATTTTCGTATTTCTCAAATCGTAGACTTCAGAATATTTTCTTATGTAAAAGAGGAAACCTAAGCGGTACACCCATCACAAATATCATTGCCTTGTGATGCAGGTTTCACCATTTATAAATCATTTTTCAGGGCGAGCATAAAACTACATTTCAAGGGGTTTGCTTACTTCACGTCTACAACAATATTTGTTTTAAAAACAGTAGCATGAAATAAGGGCGCACTGACTGATCTGTTTATACTCCGGCTTCAAATGGCTTGCATCGTGTTTACGATCCGGTTGACGTCGTCTTTTTCAGCTGTTCGCAACTTGGACCGGGCAAGGATTAACTTGTCGTTGGCAAGAAGAAAAAGATGGTTGTAATTAATTTTCGTTTCTTACGTTCCATTCAGGTTTTGCTGCCTGCGGCATTTCCTCCTTGGATACAAAACATCGGATCAGTTACGTAAATAAGACGCAGAATAATCTGAAATATATCGGCTATTGGCCCACTAGCACACACGGAATAGTCTGCGTTAAATTATTCATTAGCAAACTAGTCTGTTGAAAGTCTCAGACCAGTTTACGTTAGATCGACGAAAAAACAAATTATTTCAATTGTCAGGTTCTTATTATCAGTTGATCATTCAACAACAGAACGCAGACTGTCGGAAGATCGGTGTCAAAACAAGAAAGACGAAAAGACGAGAAATCATAGGATGTAAATTTTCCCCATTTTTTTGTAATTTCTCCAGCTAGGTTGGAAACTTCATAACGCAGAATTGTATACGTTACAATACGCTTTTTCACAACTTGAAAAAGCGTTTTTATTTTGTTGGAAACCCATTGTGAACCGAGGCAAACCTGATGTGTAATACAAGGTTTTGAATATCTGGTCTTATAAATTGAGAAGAAACTTGCAGGATAGTATTTAAACTCAAATAACATTCCCTGTGCATACATTAATATATTTTAAAGCTTCGTATTTTGTCTCGTAATTTGCAAGCAAACTGAGACTTTATTTTTTGTGTTTAAATGACTGATGCCAGGCTTCCTCGTGGATCTCTCTAGAGTCATATATTAACCTTAGATCAAAGTTACATTATTTGTTATTTTCCATAGGGTGGGCTCAAATACTTACCGTAATTCTCCATTGCCTCACAAACTTTGCCGTTAGCCAAAACCGATAAACACTATAAAAACCGTACAAAATGTGCCTTCGCACATAGGCCGATAGCAGCGTTACATAGGAACACAGGACTTGAATGACTATGTCTCCTATGCAGTGGCGTAGCTACGGGGGGGGGGGGGGGGGCAGGGGGCAAGTTGCCCCCCCTGGAAAAATTTTTGGGAAAATTTGATGAAAATAGGGAAATTTGATGAATCTTATTATTATTACGAAAATTTCTCAAAATTTTTGTTAGAACAAGAAATTGTGAGACATTTCTCATGCATAATTCGTATTTTCATGCAACAATTTAACTCAGATTTCGTCAGTGTCGCATGAACCGGCCCAATTTGCGTTCCACATAAATGTCCTCGCCGCGTAACAGATTGAATGTTTTGTTGTGCTTGTATACGCAGGGGGATTATGATCAGTGCATTTCAGTGTACAGGAAGCTGTTATTCGGGTGATACTTTGGGAATTCAGTAAAAGGATGTGAAACCTGACAAGTCACTACCGTAGACCCTTGAGGTTGTTATGTTCTTCTACAAGCTAGCAGTAGCTGTACGATTTTACTCTGTGAACATAACGATGCTTACAAGCTAGTTCGGGAGAACAGCTTTCTGCTGACTTTGAGTGTAACAATAAATGGACAATGAGTACCTTGTAGCCTTCTACACTTAACAGACTGCTTTTCTTACAGGATATCCTGTGTGATCGAGCCACTATTAGACCTCCTTAGTGGCGTGTGAAGAGAAGACCATTAGATCGTGTCCCCCTCACAGATGCCACTTTTTTCTTTGTTCTTAAAAATACGTAGTCTAACTTTAAAAACACAGGTTTTATTTCAAAAGATAGCATATGTGGCACCAGATTGCTTATACGGGCACTCAATTTTTCAAACATTTTCAAAGGGGAAGGATTAATTGTCCCTGCAAGGTCTCTCAGGGATGCCATTTTTTTTAATTCCTACAAATAGACCTAGGCAAATTCTGTCAAATTCCAATTTTTACTTGAAAAGGTAGAATCTGTTTCCCACTGGTGGCATCGATAAAAAAATGTTTAGATTCTCTTTACAGGCATAAATACGCTATTTTAACCTTCTGAGGGGTCTGATTTTTCGAAATTTTCCTTACGCTCAGCGCCAATTAATGGTGGCGCTTCGCTCGGTCTTTTGGGCAAAATTACATATTTGGGGTAAAATTAGCTCATAACTGTCTGATCACTTTGCAGTTTGCAAACATATTTTGAAGTGAGCATTTTATTGCAAACGACAAAAGAAGAAAGCGACTGGCTAGATTCTTCGTATTAGCCTGGGAAATGCTCTTTCCGGCCATCTAAGGGGTCTGATTTTCAAATTTTCTCTACGCTCCGCGCCAACCAATGGTGGCGCTCCGCTTAGATAATCTTTATGACGAAATAACATTTTGTGGCCAAGAAAAACCACAAATACCGATCAGTGCTCTTTTATTTTGACTCCTAATAGTGTGCAAATCTAATGACAAGTTTTTCTTCGTAAGGTAGCATAAATGGCATAAAGAAATGCATGCCAAAGACACAAAAGTTCAGTTTTATCCTCATGAACCACCACGATTCAACTTTTAACACTGTTCCTGTCAAAGTCGAAAATCTTGCACCATTTTGCATGTAGTCTTCTTGAAAACGTCAAAAAATTTCCGGACACCCCTCCCCTTAGACCATACTGCATGCCCCTTCCCCTTCAGAGAAATCCTGCGCACGCCACTGCGTTAGTACAAACAAATTAACCAGATATTGCTTACCAAAATAATATACTTTGTTATTTCCGATTGCTTCATGTTATACTTTAAGATTAAAATGCAGGTAATATTACAAAATGACATGGTAAATTTGTTATACTTGTAAGTTTGCATATTTTATATGAAATACATACAAATTGACCGGGAAAAGTTTTGGGGAAATTTCATACCTTTGCCCCCCCTGGAAAAAATCCTAGCTACGCCACTGCTCCTATGGTAATAATACGAAAACGGAACTCGAGATGTTACAGAGGCAATGAGAGAGAAAGAGATGGTTTTAAATATTTATTCTGTGTTAAAAGCATATTACTGCATACTTTGGCGGTACATTATAATATTATTTTTTATTAGTTTTTAATCTAACATCAAGAGTTAAATATTCATTTACAAACAATAGGCGAAAATCTATTTACTATAATGATTACATTATATTTTCATCCACATGTTGTTAGCATGAAACCTTCTTTTAAATATAGACAGATATTACACAATATGTACTTTTCAATTGAAGCAGCAAATGTCACAGGCAATTTTCACAGACATTGCATCGTGGGATTGGGTCAACGTTGAAAATTTGTATCAATTGTGCCGCAGTTGAAACATCTCGAAGTTGCACTGGACAGTATTATCCGGTTATTGCCATTTGCACAGTGGGTTCCGGGATAATACACTCCACCTAGAAAATTGGTGTAACTATACGCATGTTAAACAGGGGAAACGGTTGTTATGGTACATTGACCTTTAAACCCAGTCGGATCGAAGTATCGACTTCTCAGCTCCGCCTATTAAATATCTTGTACCATTTAAAGTCGTTTATGCGGTTTTTGTACTTGTTCCAAGTTCCAAATCTGACAGTTGCGTTGTAACACTTTCTAAATATGTACATAAAGTTACGCAGAAAGCGAATTGAATTACAAATGAAAATAAATTCACGTCATTTAAAAAAAAAAACAGAACAAAAAAAAAAAAAAAAAAAACCAGGAAATAGTTAAAAATCACATTCGAACGGCGTAAACTCATCTTCACACAGTATAGAATAAAACAAATGGTATCAACAACATTAAAAGAAAAGTCTAAGAAAAGAGTAACTTCATTTTTTCTTACTGCATAGAAGATTATGTACACAAATATTCAGTTGTAAACCTTTCCGAAAAGTGATACAAGAATTTATGTAAATTCGCAGACTCTTAGTTACTCCCTCTTCTCTCAGTCCCTGCCGTTATAAGTGTTACCACTTTGAAAGGAAATGATGATTGTGCTTAATAGGTACCCTGCTTGAGGTTATAATAAGTCTATGACAACAAATTTGACCAAGAATTTATCCCTTCCACTAACTTAAATTACATTTGAAGTGTTATTTAAAGTTCTTCTCATTTTCATTAATATCAATCGATCTCACTCGTTTCCCGTTTACTTCATCCGGTTTATTTACTTTCTAGTTTCAAAAAAATATAATGAAGATCAAAAGTTGAACCACCCTCGTATCAAAATGTTCCGACACGAAATATCAAATTTCGCACTTCTCTTTCCCCAACACAACTGCCTTAAAAGCATCATGACAGAAGAATGAAACAGAAGAACCCAAGATTACTGGTCGATAAATTTGTATTTTATAAATCTTGGATTTTCTATTTACTGAACATTCGGCTTGTCATATAAGCGTCACTTCTGCTGTAGACGCAGTGCTACAGTATCATTCCCTTTTCCAAACCTCTATACTGTTCGCATTTTTAACATAAGGTTTGCTTATGTAATATATACTGAGCTGCTTCTCGGTGATTTAATTTCACATCATTCGTACAAATGTAATGATGCCCATGAAGAGAATGATTAGGACTAGGCCTACACGACTTCCGCATTGCTCAGCACACCTCTGTGGATGTTAGTGCACTGGCTTAGCCGGTCATAAATACGGTTAGGTGTAGTGGCAATGTCTGGTGAGATCAAAAAGACAAAGCTGTGTCTCTGATGAAAACAGTGAGCCACAGCTTGGAAGAGGCCGTGGCCGGCTCGACTTGAACCAATTGGTCGGAAACTGGGCCGTAAAATTCCATCTACCCTAATCTAACCTCTGATGCAAGTAGCATTGAAAACTCTGAAAATAGCTGTAATTTCCATCAAAATCCATCAAAAATTGACCATTTAGAGGATAATAACTGGTTTGCACCGTATCATGCACAAATACTTACATAACTAAATATCCAACGTTTGTGCTGTCAAGAGAGGGAAATGATTATGGCAAATGATTGTTATCCTTTTTGTTACGACCTTTGTTTCAAAGGCAGTTGTAACATTACGATGTCCACTGGGTGTTATTTGGGAAGTTAAAATTGTGCCCTATCTGGTGAGTAGTGAGTCTTAGACTCAGCTGTGTTGAAGATACCTAGTGCACTCTCATGCATAAGCGTACGAGGCGGGGGGCACTGGCCCTTCCACTTCGGGCAAAAGCAGTTGGTTTATTCGGTCAAAACATGGGCAAAACATGATTAACGACGACATTATTCGGGCAAAAATGCTCTTGCCCTCTCATAGAAAATTACCCCCCGGACGCCCATGCTCTCGTGGCCTGTACCAACGCATGGAATTACTCTTTAGCTTAGCTGAGCAATCCTTTTGAAACCTCCCATTTTTGTTATGGAGAGAAATGCAGGCTATATTTCGACTTTAATGTGACCCACACATTGATAGACATGCGTAATGCAGACTAAAGGCTACAATCGCCGCCAAAAGTAAATGAAACAAACTCCTTTCCTCCGTTTCAATGTTGTAACACTCAGGACTGGTCAGTTTTTCCCGACCAACATTGAAGTGGGGGAAAGGGAAGAGCGGCTACCATGTGAGATGGATAAAAGGCAATGAAACATCTGTTACGGAGGGATTTTTTTCATTTGTTTTGGCGGCCATTGTAGCCTAGGTATATATGTATGCATTTATGTGCAACTAATGATTTTGAAATCTATACAATTAAAAGCTGCTTCATTTTGGAAATTAAACAAACAAACTATCAAAATAATGAAAAAACAGACTTGACAAATGTTGTCATTTATGTCTTCAGGCCATTCTAACAAATTTGCATAAGCAGCATCAACATCTCGTCTGGCTATTTGAACTTGTTCAAATTTGCTGTTCCATTCTAACGACGATAAAAGATCTAGTCTCGCTGAATAAATGGTACGTACGGCAAAGTATAAAAACAAACCGCAATTATGAAATTTCCCAAAACAAAACCATTTTACTTTATCTGGCAATTGGAAAGGGATGTTCAAAAAAGAAGAACGAAAGTTGTAAAGAAGGTCAACAATGATATAACTGGCACGGCTGTACTGTCTATTGCGCAGAGCCAATACAAATCTCACAGAGATAGAAATGATACGAATAATAAAAAACCGAAACGCCCACAAAAGAATGCAAAAAACAACAAAATCTATGGCGAATACACCAACACCGATGGAAAAGTGAATCATTTGATGTATACATAACACTAGCTTAACTTGTGTGAGTACACCCTGAATGTTAGTTTTATATTTCAAAACCAGTTTTAAAGTTTCAGTCACAATAATTTTACAAGCGTCAATGAATTTGTAGTAAGACTGCTTGTACTTTTTATGGTAAAGTAGTGATTTTACTTCACAAAATCTTGATTTTGCCACCCGGTAAAGGCGATAAATCTCATAAAAGAGCATGTAATTTCGAGTTATTATTTTGCCAAGTTTATCATTTATGAGATTTACATAAATTGAAAAGATACATACAATAATTAGGAACATGAATATGTTACATATCCAGTGCATCACTTCGGACATAAGAATTAAAACACATTTAGAGAGTGTCACCAACCCTTGCAATAAGTAAACAATTTGACGAACTTTGGTGAAAAGATGAACGACTAAGGGATGTAATTTCAACACCAGTAGCAACAAAGACCAGCACAACATGGACTTCACTTTTTTTTCCTGTGTCACCTTGGAAGGTCCATAAGATGTTAGAACTTTGTGGCAAGTATAAGCAAATGGCGGGAAATTTGGTTTCCATGGAAATATATTCAAACACGTAACCTGTCAGACAGGGAAAGCAAACGGAAGCGTATGAGTAATTCTATTATTGATCCAATGAAATCAGGGAATAAAGTGCCGGTAATGAAGATAGTAAGTTATCAGGAGTCTATCAGTCTCATATGATATCACTATCACATATCAGCACAATGCTGCACTCTTAACGGCACTATACAACGTATAGGTTGGATGTGATTTTAATGTACGCATGACCAGCAAAGGGGCCATTTTATTGGTCAAACCGTTTACCCAACCATTAGCCATGTACGTTTCCACAGTTGGTAATTAAAATGTCGGTTGAAAGGTTTGTCAAACCGTTTAAGAGTTTACTAGCTCCTTGTTTGTTAACAATATTGTTCTTAAATATTGTAATGATGTAAATAACTCCCCTTTACGTTGCGATGGACTGAAAATTCCCTCATAACTCTTCTTTTGAGCACTACAGTGTTCGCCTCAAAATATCATGTTTTATCGATTACTTAACCCAATAGAGCCAACATCAAAATGTAGAAACTTTAAGAATATAGACCTGATGCATTGACGACACACTGACGTCATTATTGGGAGCAAAACAATGGAACGTGGTCGCACGCATAAGAATTCGCCCTGCATGTGTATCAGACTATGCGAGCAACCAACTGGTTGACAAATCATCTGTCTGTATTTGTCGGTACCTGTTAGTTTGTTTTGCCCTCAAGCTAGGGCTTAATGTTTGCTTTGTGACATCATATGCACAAGCTCTATATGTCTTAAGTGTACTCACCATTTTGATGAGGTCCATGATAAAAGCATTTTGAGCATACACCATTATGAACAGGTACGGGACCAAACCACGTCGAGCACAATCCTTACTTCATGGAAAAGCTATCGTTTTGAAAAGAAGTATATCATCATTACGCACTTAAAATATGTATTTTATAGCAATATCTACACGATAGAACAGGAAAAAAGCTTTCATAAAAAATTACAATGAGAAATACGTGTAATGACGCCACCTTATCTCATCTTTTTGCTGGGAACACTTTTACTTTTTTTTTTGTCAAATTACGATGAGTTCCTATAGGTCTGCATTTCTTGATTACAGTTTCATGCAATCCTCTCTACAGCTTCCTCAAAAGTTAGGCTCTCTCATTATATATAATGAAAATGTATGACTTTTCACATAAAGTTTTAGTTTCAGTTCAGTTTCACAAAACTTTATTTCAGACTCATTTACATTTACAGACAGACAGAAGTTTGAAAACGTCATCACTCTCATTGTGTTAAAGTCTGAATATTCGACATAACCGACAAATTGAAATGACAGGGATCACTGGGGTAGCCATAATTTTTTATTTGGGTTTACCACCTGCAGGACCCGATTGCCAGTCTAGGGTGGGGCCTTTCCCCGTGAGAAGGTTTTGGATATTTGAATATAAGGCGTAGGAGGCGAAGTCGATTCAGGGGAGCTGTACCTACCTGCCAGAAAATGGTGACCAACTTTTTTAGGGCAATCTGTGGGTCTAATGCCTTTAAGACTGGCATGGGTGTGTAAAACGTCAGAAGGAGTCTATATAATACCAGAAGATATTGACAAAAGAAAAATATTGAAAATTTTGATCATTTGAGAACCATTTGCGATAGAGAATGATAAAAAACCTATGACTTGGTCGAAAACACACCTCACACTACCCCAAAGGGAATGCAGCAGTATACCTTTTCTGTTGGGGGTGGGGGTGGGGGAGTGGGGTGGGGGGTGGGGGAGTCTATGAGGCATATGTCTCAATTCTCTCGTTATGGTCGCAGTGAAATATGGAGTGAAAAGCGCACTGGTCACTCTACAGCAATATCGGGTCGGGATTACGCTCCGATTTTTGTGAGTTTACTAAAAAAAACTCTTCCATCTTTGGTTGGAAAGTAACGAGAACTTGCTAGCCTGTGGAATTGGATGATTCGCAACGGGGGGCCACGAAAATTAAAAGTATGCGTATTATTCCATGGCGACACATTCGCATACATCTTTTATCGGGTACTCGCATACCAATAAAAATAATATTTTCCCCGGTGGGACGTGACTTTGCAGAATTAGAGGCGCGAATAGCCAAAGTTACTTACTTTCTTTTTACTAATATCTAAATTTCCGGAGCTTGTTTTGAAGAAGATTTGTATTTTTTGAAGAACTTTTGCGAGTCGTAAGGACCAATGAAAAATTGGATGTTTATTGAAGAATTTGTCCCTCATATGAGCAAAATCACAAAGTTATAGTCCTATGGGTGACAGCTTTAATTCTTTTGGGGTTACACATGTTATTGTAGGCCTTCGTACTAAGTCTTTAGTCGATAAAATTGGAAATTTGCCCGAAATCTTCTCTCTTTTTTGGAGCAAAGATTTGAAACTGAAGGGCTTATATTTAACCTGGGACTAAAAAAAATTGTTTTTGATAAAGTGATCTTGAAAAAATTGCAATAGGGACCTGCCGTTCGAAAGCAAAATTAAGTATAATGTCGGAGTGATTGACAGAAGTTGAATCAAGGTTTTTATTGTTTATGTATATACGAAGCATCCACCGAAATAAGGAAAATTTGACAACAATAATCTCTTGCCATTTTTCAGAAATATTTAAAACATTGGAGCTTAAATTGGGGAAAATTGTGAAATTTCAGGACTGTGCTTGGGTTTTTTTTTTTAAGAATCTGGCCTTTGTATGAGAAAAATCAAGTACGTCGCCGTGGCGATTTGTAATTTGTTGAGGTTATTCAAAATCATCATGCACATTAAGACCCTCTGACGGTTATGAAAACTTTTTCGAAAAAGTTTGGCTTCCTCTTTACATAAATTTGAAGATCTATAGTTTATAGAGGCTTTTCACATGACGTCATAATGATCTCCGGCGGCCATGTTGGAGTACATGTACCTACGTAGCAAACCATAAGGGACGCGCTTGCTCGTTGAATTGTACACACCGTGCGTATCACAGTGCACACTGTGCAGTGCGTTCGGCACAAAGCCACGTGTATTCGGCATGAATGTCCTCCAGCATGGCGGTTCCGTGACGTAATTGCAAAGCCTCTATAGGTGGACATTAGCCATTTCAGTTTAGGGCTGAAAATTTTGAAAAACTGAGAACCTCAAGATGCCGGAAATGACATTTGTCAGGTTTGTTACTAGAAACAAAGCAGACGTTATTTCAGTACTTTGACTTTCATTTGCAATGAAGTTTCCACTTCAAAAGAAACACAGCAAGTATTATATTGATATCAAATTACCAGGTAAAATGCATCACTTCCACTAAATTTTCAAGGTTTAAACAAATATTCCTAATATTGCTGCCTAATATTACTGTGTTAAGTAATCTGTTCAACCAAAACCCTATCCACGTGGAGAGCCACCATCTATTGGCGCGGATCGTACAATTTCTTTCTTTTTATGAAATATCCAACATTTTTGAGCTTTTCTTTGCAAAAAATTGTCACCTTAAGAAGAACCAAAACAACTAGTTGGTATAAGAGATCAGAAAATTACCAGGTAAAAGGTACCACTACCTTTCTACCATTCTATTAAACGGTCTTGCATCTTCCGCGAGGGAAACTATACAAAGGAATCGAAAACATGAAATTTTTGACGTCATTGGGACTCGTTGTTGTACTCAAACATAAGGTGCACTCAGTTGTTGAAATTTTCTCTGTGACGTCCTATAGTATATACTCTATAAACACTATGGTCAACCATGCACGGACCCACACAATGTTCAAACGATTCACCCAAACTATGGTCAAACGTTACCATTTTATGATCAAGTTTGACTAAAATTGGTCGTGTTTGACCATAGACTTGGTCAACAAATTGATCATAGGTTAAATCGGTGCATAGTTAACCAAATAAATTTTATGGTCAAATCGACCTTAGTCTTTTTATAGTGATATATTGGGGATGAGGATTTTTTTTCATACACCTCCCGAATGTGTGGCAAATCTTTGTAAGGATTTTTATTTTTTGGAAATTTTACTTTGAATATAGCGTTTCGGGGGACAAAGCTTTGAAGAAAATTAAGATAACTGGTAATTTGTTCATTATGTATAGTGCATTTAAAAAGGAGGCGGGGGTACCACTGTTTCTTCTAAACCGTGACAGGCTTTGCGAATATGTAGCGTCATAACACTACATTTATTATTTTCCGGGCAGATGTCTGAAAAAATTTGGATCGGTCATTTTGGACATTGTGTGGCCCGCGGGGAGGAAAAACGTTTGCGTCAAACTTATAGCTGCGAAAAAAAGACGCCGGCATTGGAGAACAAATCGTTTCAACTTGTTAAAAACTTGTGGAAATTTCATTTACATGGAAATTACTCGAAGAACAATTGGATACTTTCTACAATAATATGAACATTCACAATTATTCAACAATAGTGCAAGGAATGTAGGAAACAGACGGCTCACCGTTAGTTACAAGCTGAAGCCTCTTAAATTTGACTCGCATCCGCAAGCTTCACAACGAGTAACGTTAGTCATCGGTGAGACTACTGTAGGCTTCAGTACTCTTTACAGTGTTTTGTTTTGAAAAGCCTATACTGCTCGAATGTTTTGTTTACCGTTATACTAGATACAACTTACAGTACGGTATCTTCACAATATATGTACAAATATTTAACAATATTTCCCCTTTAGACTTTTTTTCAATTTTTAATAACAATATTCATATAAAGATTTAAAGACCAATTGCCGTTGTCCAATATGAGGATAATTCTTGTTTAACGGTCTGAAAGGAATTTTTGACTATCGCCGACAGACTGGGAGGGCTAAGGGGGGCAGTCGCCACAAAGGCACTACATAGGCTAGGCATTATTTTGACTATGAAGGGAAGGTCACGAATGGTAGCAAAGGTTTGCAATCTTGACGATTTGTCATGGAAATTTTACTTTGAAAACGACGTTTTCTTCTTTTTTTGGGGAGAATATCTTTTTTTTAAGATTTCGGGTACACGTAGGAGGTATACATTCAAAATTAGGTAAATGCCCGAATTTTCCCCACACTCTGGTTCAAACTGTAAATTTTTCAGATTTTTTTTTTGGGGGGGGGGGGGCGGGGGAAGTCTGTCTCCCATCCCCATTTTCGTACGCCAAAGTATATTGAAGGAATTTTATGCCAGAAAACTTAGTTTCATTTGCAGAGGAGAACTCAAAAAATTGAAGTCTTAATTTTGAAGATTACCTTGCCCAAAATCAAGACTGAAATTGTGTGAGTGTCATGGTTTGTCATACGGTAAAATGGAAAGGTTTTTGACTTCCTTTTCAAAATGTTTGAAAATCTGGAGCTTATATTGAAAAAAGGAGTTTTGAAAGAAAAATTGGAAATTGTGAGAGTTTTTTTGAAAAATATAGTCTTCAATTATGCAAAATCAAGAAGGTCACCTAGGAGGGGGAGGTGGACTGAAGTTTATCGTGCAGGCTTACATCTTTATACGTAAAGCCGAAAATGAATCTTCTCCCCAAACGCGGGTGGGGCAGCTTTCCGGTGGCATGGCCGCCTTTTCCCGCTGGCACCACTCTTGAATCTCCATGCGATCATTAGACGGTGTTAAAGAATGAAACATTCGAATCAAAGATTGGAATGAACTAAGCCCATGCAAATGTTTGATAAGTTAAGGAATATTTTTTTACAGGAAATGTTTAAACCCCGATAATTCGTTCGAACAACATCACTCCGTGCCCTTCTGAAGACAGGGAATGGAGATTTACCTCTAATGTTCGTTTATAATCATTGTATAATAATGAAACATTAAAACGAAAGTTTTGTGGCAAGTTAGTTGGTTATTAATAGATGGAGTATTACGGTCCAGTTTTGTGGCAAGATAAAGGGATAACTTAAACAGCTTGAAGTCGTGCGGAATGCGGAAAATGTTGCGTAGAAATAGTTTATTTTGATCACATAAGTTGCATGCAGACTGTCCCGAGGCTACTTCGGATCCCTAAGAATGCACTTGCCAATTAAAAGGGGAATCTGCTCCCCGGCCATCCTTAGAAGCTTTCAAATTTTATAAAACGTGACTAACAAATGAAAGTGAAGGTACACTCTTAAAACTGAAGCGCTATTTTGATAGCACTCTCTGGGTGCTGAATTTAATAAGCCACAAAAGCGCTGTTTCAGCTCTTTTACAGTGCTAATTATACAGCACTCTAAAGATTTCTGGACAGCTCTTGCCGTGCTGTTTACTGCTGCACTTCCGTGGTGCTGTCTCTAATGCACCCAAAGAAGTGCTACGGTAGCACCAACGGTGCAGTCCCTATTAGGGCTCTTATGAGTGCTAAGAGAACTTCTTTAGCACCGCCTATTATTGCTGTCTGGTAGCACTTATGGTGCAGTTAAAAGTAGCTCTTGCAAGTGCTTAAGTCCTGCACCTCACAGGTGTTAAAGAATTTCAGCACCTTAAGAGCGCCGTCGTTTGCACCAATGGTGCAGTCCCTATTAGGGCTCTTGGATAGTGCAGAAAAACTGCTCTTTAAGTGCTGCTTTTAGCACTTCTTTTTTTTTTACAGTGAAAAAATTCCCTACTTTGTACCCTAGAATGTTCTGCTATGGGAGCATAATCTCAACTATTAGCCTACATGCACACGAACAATCAACCAAATCTGGCATATTATTAATGGACATGACAACATGTCCATTGTTGTGGTTATTTGCATTTTCTGATGATCTCGTGACCACATTTCTTTCTCTCACTTTATCGGACGGCTCCCACCAAGAAACAAACCGATCTTTCAGGAAAAATTCAGACAGCAGAAGAGACCGGTATGTGACAAGGTTATATGGGAAATGTTGCTAATTACGAAATGCGGGGCATTTTCCTCAGATACGCCACGTTGAAATGTTGAGTATGCTAATCACAATATTAAGAAAGATAATTACAATATTAAGTAGGCTAATTACCATATGAAGTAGGCTAATACGCCAGAGACTACTTTTCTTATGACGCAGCCAAGAAACAGGGGTTATCAGTGGCGTAGCTAGGATTTTTCCGTACGGGCTATGGGAGGCGGGATACTTTTGTGAAGGGACTGGAATTTAGTATCTTAGTCGAGTCCCACCGTCTGTTGGCGAGGAGCGCACAAAGAACATTTTGAGAAATCTTACCCCTCAGACAGCCGGAAATGGCATTTTCCAGGCTTGCAAGGGGGATCTAACCAATCGCTACTTTGAGTTTTTGTTTGCACGAAAACGTCCACTTCAAACTAAATTTCAGCCAGGAAGACTTTAAGCGGAGCGCCACCATCAGTTGGCGCGAAGCGTACAGAAAGTAGAAACTTTTGAAAATGAAAAATGTTACGCTACGAGGTGGGTTTAAATGAATTTTTCAGGCAGACGTATGGGAAGACATCCGCACATTGCACCATCGTATTGAAAAACAAATTACCCGATTTTCATAATCATTGCCGGAATTTGGCTAAAGGGGCAGGATAGAAGACGCGCTATTGGACTCTGCACCTGATCACTCTCCCTTTTGTCAGTGTAATTTATTTGGCATTTGGCAATTTAGCATTTTTAATCTTCGCCCAAATATTTTACCATTTCGGGCAAAGTTTTTGCAAGACTACAGTATGCAGTGGGGTTAATGAGAAAAAAACTACTTTCCCAAGCTACCAAATGTGTCGCAAATCTTTACCATTATTATTTTCCATACAGTTTTACCCAGGATATATATCGTTTTCTATTATTGGGCAAACATTTAAAGTAATGATTAATCGACCATTTTGGGTTTTATGTTGCACAAACCGGCTGAAGAATTGTTGTTTCTTTAAAGCGACAGGCTGTCAAAATGTGTGGCGATTTTTTTTTTGTTTTTGATCTCGTATGTTACCCTGACTATGATACTTTTTTATTTTTCGGGCGAATGCTTGGAAGGATTTGGGTAAAAACTATTCGACCATTTCGGTCATTGTATTGTGGGAGACTGTGTAAAACTCACGAATTGTTTTTTGTGCGCTGCCCGAATGTGTAGCGATTTTTTTGGAGTCTGGTTCATTTTCCATAATAATTTTACCTCCACTATGACGTTTCTTTCCCCTTTTCACGCATAAAAACTTGTAAAGATTCGGGCAATGCTTAGGAATTTCTGTGAAAAACCATGCCATTTTTAAAACTCAAGTGGCTGAATAGTGGCCGAATAGTGGCCGAATAGTGGCCGAATATTTTCTAAGTTCTTGCCCGAGTTTAAGATTTTGCGGGGCAGGGAGGGGGGATCTTCCCCCCGTTCCTGCCTAAGGCTTTGCTCTCTGCTTGGCTGAAGAAAGATTTGGTCAATGAGGGGGGAGGGGGGAGGCTGAAGCTCCCCGGCCCACCATTCCCTACGGTCTTATATGTCAGTTTACCACTCCGCTCGGCTGTGGATCCTAGGATTGCAAATCCGAATCCCTGCTGTACTGTAGCCTATGTTGCAAGCCCATGTTCCGGTCCACACCTGAGTAAGGTACTTAATTTCACTCCGCCGTGGTTTGTGATGCTCCGTGTAAGCAACGAAGCTGGGAAAACAAACCAGTGAGCCACAACTGGAAGAGGGCTGTGGCCGGCTCGACTTGAACCAATAGGTTGGAAACTAGGCCGTAAAACTCTCTTTAACTAACTAACGAACTTCACTCCACCTAAAAGCTAAGTGAGGTCCTGGTAATAGTGGTAAGATTGCGACCTTTGGGACATCATTAATCCAACTTTGGTTAGGTTGTTGTACTAGCAAATGACTGGCAGCACCGGCTGTGCTATGCGCAGGTTCCTTCCAACCATTTTGTTTCCGTCTCGGTCTCATATAATAATCATTTGAGCCGCTTGTCCTGTTTTGTTAAATATCCCCCTCCCCCACACACTACATCATTTGCAGTATGCAAAGGGCTGTAAGTAGCTTATGAAGTTTTCCAAATAATGATTATGCTTTCCCCCTTGTTTGGGAGCCAGGTTCAGGTTTGTGACTGAAGCAGAGAGGTGCAACCAAAACTATTCTATATAGTTATACCAATTGAACAGTGTTTCTCAATCCTCCTCAATACTCCTCAGGCGCCTAGCCAGGATTGTGTCATGGGGGGGGGGTGTCATGGGGGGGGGGGCACGACATGAGGGACAAGTCTAAGGATAGAAAGAAAAACCTCTATTTAGGCGTTTTTTGCATTGCAAGGTTAGGTCATGGAGGGGGGGGGGTTGTGACCCCCAACCTTGGCATATGTTACATACATAGTGGACTTTATGCTAAAATACACTGTAATGTTTTACGTGTAAACGGAACGAGGAAGCTTTGACATGAAAAAAAAATCTTAAAATAAACTGGCCCTGTGTTTCTTGTTGCCAAGTGTATGGAAAGCTTTCAAATGCTTGATTGAATGTTCTGCATTATTACAATGTAGGTACGTCATGACATTTTCTCGTGGTACGTTTGGCCGTTTAAATGATTAGCCGAACAAGTACAAAATAAAGTTCATGCTTTGTTATGCGTAACCAGTAACCAACATTTTGGTGTCCCAGTTTATTGTTTACCCCTGAACCATGTTGTGTTATGTCGAACTGAAAAACGTGGCAAACAATTATGTATTGCTGCATTTTACCTTGTTATTACCTATTTTGTATATGGATTTGGGAAAAAGAATGATTTTAACATATACAATTTTTGGAAAGTCTTGAGTACCCCGTGTAAATATTTTACCCAGGACACTAAAATGGTGGTCCCATTATACACAAGATGATAAAAATTGCAATAATCAGAGTGCACTTAATTTTTGCAATGGTCAGATGGTAATAAACAAAATATAAGCTTAGAAGGACATGTATCCCATAAGCTGCATCATATATGGCATAAAAATCTTAAAATTGGCTTTGGTGTCCTGTTTACACGTGAAGCACGAGTCTTGTCAAATGGGGCTTTGGGGCTGTCAGATAACGTTCTCTCAGTTTGATTAGGATTTATGTGATGTCCAAATCTTGTTTAATATTGTGCAAGAATTTTGTAGGCGTGGGTAATGTTTTTGGAGTGATAACCTAGTTATAAGCGATAGATGCACTGCAGGAAAGTCAAGTGAGTAACTATAAAATTACCTGGTATTTGAAAAATACATAATGAGTCATTGCAGTTGTTGTCAAGGAAACAGCAGCTTCAGTCATAACGTAGCCTAACATGAAAACAAACTCATTTCCCCAACCGATTGCTGCAAATGAACGCAGCTGTGAAATACCTAACGAATAGAGACAGTAGCTGTGAATTTTAACACATCATGTTCGTCATGAACAATGCCAAAATATGGATTAATTTCATATTGAGTACACTTTCACTTGACGTTTATATTTGGGTAGCCACGCTCACTACCGGACAAAAATACAAGAGTTACGGTATCACGTTAGTCGTCAGCTGCTTCTCAACTAGCTATACGCATATTACACTATTCTATGCCTAGCAAAAGGAGGGAGGCTGGTAACGGTAGTCTCTATTTTCACAGGAAGTGAGGTGATGACGCTGTCTGTCAGAAAATATTTCTGTCAACCCATAGTTTCATTAAATTTGTGTAAAAATCTCCCACCGCTGAGCATTTTTATGACAACACAGATAGTGGCATTTGGTTAGATTAAAGTCGTTTCCAAAATGGAAGTAGACCGTGACTCATATGATATATTTTTTCTTTTCAGCAACACTGTGAAACGAGAAATCGAGTGGCAGATCCTAAATGCACAATTCCAAAGGTCACGAGGTTGTTCATGCCTAGTAAATTTTGTCCCTGATGATGAAGCGCTTGCGGTGAGCAGGCTTTCCTGGATTAGATGTTTGTATGTGCACCTCGATACTCTCCAAAATATCAAAAGGAAGGACCCTGGCAAAGGACTATTGTGATTCTTTGTTATTAAACTGTGACGTTGCCGTATGCCGATACTGCATGACCGACCTTACATTAACTTGCAAAAGGATGCACATTCATGGATTGTTCCGCAAATTTCTTACATATGTGCGCAGTATAGAGACAAGTGGGAATCAGGCCCGAGTAAAGAAGGGGCACAGAATACGATCTTGTGATATTTATGGAATATTTCCCCATTTTTTGGTAAAGAGTTGAATGGAACGATTTGGTATTTAAAATTTACCTCTAAAGATGAGGCATTTTGGAAAATCTTACAATTTTTGCCAATATTTGTATGTAGGTACAGATAATGCATGATCCTCTGGAATTTTTGTTGAGGGAGCAACATACTTTTCACGCCTTCACCTTGTCAACGACCGTCCGAAATTCAAATTTGTCAGGTGGCTGATGACTAGGTGCAACTAGTACATAGTACAGTTTGATCGACTGTTTCATGATCAGGCATTGCTATGAATAAAAGGAACGGTAAGTATATTCTTGATTACTTGGAATGTAGGCTAATTGGAAGTTACTGAAGTTTTAACTTTATCGGGATATCCCCAAATGTTACATAGAAGTCAAATGAAAGCTGGTACGTTGATTTAAAATTGTTCCTCTTCACACGTAAAGCTACCATACGTGTACAATCCTTTCTAGAGATACAACCATTTTAACCACAACCGTCAATTGCAAGTCAAGCTAAAACGGGTTCTTAAGGGCCCAATCCTCTCACCCCAAAGTTCCAATTCTCCCAACCTACTTACTTAAGCCCCTCCTACAACTGTCTTAAAATCATTCTCATCCAGACAATTTAAGTTTGTTGCTTCAGGGTGAGTAAACAAGATTACAATGCGTTTTCAAAACACCTTCAGTATAGAATACGCGATGTGAGCTAAAGAACTCGGCGTTTTTTGAATTTGCTGCCAGTCAAAGAGCTGAGCTAATTGGGAATTTATGGGTAGATGCACACTTTAAACAAAGTGTTTCTTGATTGGCTGTTGCCATTGTATTGTATCGACTCTATTCTTTGTTCAGGTTAGGGGTTAGGGTTATCGTTAGCCAGTTAAGAAATTTCTGGGTAAACAATGCGCATCGCCCCGAATTTATGTGGACTACTACAAAAATTGTAATTTGGGGTGAGAGGATTATGCCTCTAAATATTGTGTCATAATTGGGATCGTACTCAAAGAGTAAGTTTCATACAGTCTTAATTATCATAAGGCGATATTCTAAAAACTTTTTCTAGCCCAATTTTTGCTCAAAAAAAAAAAACAAAAAAAAAAAAAAACAAAAAAACAAAAAAAAAACAACAACAACAACAAAAAAAATTATTTAGAACAGCACATTCACTTAATTTATTTTGATGTCCCAAACATTGTATAAAAATTTCACCTTCAAATACTTAGTTATGTTATGTTTAACTATCTTCCCCATCATAAGTAAGTACATCTAAACGCTTATATACCTATCCACTTTCGGTCCCAACCTAAGAATCTTCAAATATCTTGTTACTTTGCAACTGCTCATGAATTAACTTAAATAATTTGAAACTTACCCGCAGGTCTTCTACCCGCAGGACTTCCGACTAACTTGACATCTACTCTCTTCTTGGAATTCTCCGACTATTGTCAGTAAATATGACGAACACTGGTACAAATGATATCAGAAAAGCGGTCATACTGGAAGGACACGTCGACTAAGAAGACGATTGCCGAAGCTGGGTATTCCCCAATTACACCAAAACAGATGACGTCCACGCACACTGAATGACATGGGTCATTCATGTCACAATTATTTACACTGAGCTCCACTGATGTATGCCTAACTGTATGATTTTAAGTACTTTTCTCTCTTTACTTTAGTTTACAAATATGAAAAAGTATGAGCATTTATTTTTCATGAAAGTCAACCTGACACATAATTATCTTTAACGTGGGAACCTTGTTTGTGTAATTTAATCGGTCGGGCTGCATGACTAACGTAAAGCCTAAGGTTACAGCTCTTTTCTCAAATATTTTCTACGGCCTCATACGATTACGCTTTTGTTGGAAATGTATTTCTAAGTTTTTCGTATACCTAGTATTTCATGGAATTATTATCTTAGTATTATCTTATTTGTCACCTTCTTACCCTGAACAAATTGTCGTACACACGGACTTATATACATGGACACAGCATGCAATGTATACGTCCTATCCGTAGATGGTCGCCACCGGCTGGGACAAAAAAGGCGCATCAAGATGGCCGCCGTGAAGCTATAAATCGTCTGATTTGACGACGACCCCGTACTATTTTAAGCAAAAGTTTAACTTGAATGGGAAACAATATCATAATCCTGCAATACGTGAATTTATTTTGACCTTGCCTTGCCATGTTTCAAAAATATTTTAACTTTCTTGCAAAATATGGGGATATACTTGAGCAAGTCCAAACGTTTACACAAAACCATAGCAAAGTGCCATCTTGGTGCAATTTTTCTCACACGTACGGTAGCGACAATGTACTGTGCAATATGCTCTGTATAGGACGTCCGTGGTCGTACATTACCAGCTGCATACCTATGGGTGTGAATTCACTAAGGTATGGTGTTTTGAAACGAAAATTACTCTTATAAACGAATCCGGACAGATTGTGATGGTCTGATTTAAGTCGGCCATTACTGGGGTCCATCACCTTTTAACCTTTCGATTTCTTTGCTTACCTCTATCATGGATTGTTGTACACTAAGTTGTATCTTAATCCCTTCAATTTCAATTAAAATGAGGGTTTGAACGTAGACGATATATAAAGGCGATTCAAGGCTGATGGACCCCACTAATGGCTGCACTCAGTCACTAAAAACAAGCGCTAATCGGATTCGTCTATAGAGAGTGAGAGAATTCAGAAATCTTACCCACAGAAAAGGTGGCTCCCGTATATTTCCCCCGCAAACCGCTCTTGGCTTCACCACCGTTTGATACTGTCACCGCTTTGTATGCCTCTAAGCGGTATTTTGTATGACTGTCCTTAATGTATGATGCTTGTCAAAAAATTACAAGCATGACAGTTGCTTCTCCTTTGACTTGTAGATTACGTTTAGTAACATCGTTGTTAAAGAGGTGAGGAGGCACAGTAAATTTATTGACGAAGTTGTTGATTTTTTAAAGGTATCCACCCTGGTCCCATAAGAAAGTCACACTGAATTGTGACATACCAGGGAGCTGACAGGCGTTCTGCTTGGTCCCTTGGCTTTCCACACACAACTCAACTGTTCACCAGAAATGGCGGAAAACAGTAACATCCTAAGAAAGCGATTGAAACTCTGAGGAAATATTGTAAATTAACAATCAGCCGACATCACCTGAACAGACAGTTACACACAAAAATACGTAAGACGTAAATAATAAATATTATAACAATATCAAAAAATGAAGGGAAAGCGCATGTTAACATGTCTGAGTAAAAATGGAAGCTTATAAGTGTAATTCATTGGAATCATATAAAATTCCACACAAGCCGTATGAAGAGTAGCCTTGTTTTTAAAGACAACGTAAAAGATGATCTTCCTCATACGACATTAGGTAAAGAGTAGGAAGATGTAAATATTTGTTTTGATAGATTTTCCAAAATGGTGTTTTTTCTCTGCTATTAAAGACATTGGCGGAATTATTGGACGGGATTGTCATTTTTCCTGAACCCAATCTTGGTAGCAAAAATATGAAACACTTAGACAACATTAATATTTAAAATTAAGAAACGTTATTCCGGTGTATTAATGGCTTTATATTTCGTTTTTGCTGTCCCCACAACATTAATAGCGTTACTTTCACTTTCCCTGTAACGAGCTGTGAATGTAAAGCGGTTTTCGGGACAATGGCATCAAAGAGTTGTACTGGAGATCAACCATCGGCCAAGGTCAACTCAATTGAACTACTTTGTTGGTAGTACACCTGGGCATTAGTATTTTAATAGACACGATATTGCACCGGTTAGTTAGTTAGTTAGTAAGTTAATTAGTAAGTTAGTAAGTAAGTTAGTTAGATGGTCTTTAACAGCTGCCCAGTTTTAGCCAATTGGTTTAGTCTAGCCGGAAACGACCCCTGTTCCAGATACTAGGTCGGTATATGACAGGCTAATTACTGACTCACGGATGCAGCCTGAGAGTCACCCAATTCGGTGTAACCTCGGCATCTGTTTCTCACTTAATGTCTCGATACGGCGTAACATGTAACCACGGACTTCCTTCATAAATGGTCACAGCATGTGACGCTTACATCCTAGAGTAGATTGTCGCCGCCTGACGCAAAAAGGTGCACCAATATTGTTGCCGCGAAGCTATCATTTGCATGATTTGACGACCACCTTAAGTGTAATATTTTAAACAAAAGTTAAATTTGAATCGGTAACAATATCCTGCAATACGTGTAGTGATTTTTAACTCATCTTGCATTATTTCGAAAATTTGTCAAGTTTCTTGCAAAATCTGTTGAATTGAACTATTTGAGCAAGTCTAAATTTTCACACGCAAATCATAGCAGGCAGCCTCTTGCTACGCCTACACTTTCACGTATGGTAGCGACAATCTACCTCGCAGTATGCTCTGTCCATGTGTAACGTATATAGTTAGTCCATGCATGCAACAAAATCCACTCATAATACATGATTTACTTTTTGTCATTCCAAGCCCGCTATTACGATATATTTAAGTTAACAATCAAATCAAGCCCGTCAGCAACAAATATCGGTAGACCTCAAAATTTCAAATTGTCCTCGGTATAGCTTAAAGGTGTACAAAATTTCTTCATAAAAGTTTTAAGAAGCATGAAACATCCGATGCATTAATGAGGATTGGAAGTGTTATTTCCTGCCGTATAATACCGTAGTGTTTGTTAGCAAATGCCTTTCAGTCGGGATGGCCTGCTATGGTTACACTGCGCAGCAGTAATCTCCTGGCTGATCTCACCCTCTTCACTTAGCGAGTAAAGTTAGCAGCAATATTTTTGACGATCCACAGAGGCGAGGTTTATCAACTGAAGGTTTTTAGCAATACTCAGTTTAATTGCTAGGGAATGAGAATGTTTATAGGCGACAGCTGGAACACAGCCTTTGGCAGGAGAGACAACCACAGAAGCCAGAGCTAAAGACTGTTTTTTCTTTCCACTCTCCCGGACCTTGTTACATGGAGTTAAGCCCGAGCGGAGTTTTTTTTAAGAGTGACCGGCAGTATCCAGCTGCAATAGTAAGTTAACAACTGTTGCCTTGTGACTCAGTGGATCCTATTAGAGAACCCACTCCCTTGAAACTTGGACAAAGGTATCCTGTCCTTGAAGTCTTTGCTTGCTAAACACCTGACAAAAGGCAACATTCTTGCAGATTACATGGTCTAGTGACCGCCTTTTGGTTTCTGCGGTTTTCTGTTGCGGTCAAGTCGGCCACTTCGTTTCGCTGTCGGCCAAGTGATGACGTCCACTTTCAAGGGGCAGAATTCTCTAATGCCCACTCAGTTCTGTCGCTGGTCCGACATGTTAGAAAGAAATTGTGCTATTTTTAATGGATTTTTTGGTTGCGAGAAATTGATCACAATTGTCATTCATCAAAACCTCCATCAGTCTTAGCCTAAAATTCCAGAACTTCAGGGGTCTTGATCCCCGGGTCATCATGACCGGAACTTTATTCATGATCAGGGGCACTTCGACTACCCTAAAATCCAGACACGTTAGCTCGTGTTGCTGCTATTACGGCCGCGTTTTTTGTCTCTAAAATCTACACGGCATAAATAAATAGCGGTAGTTCATGTCTGTTTTTTAATATCTTTTTCCGTGAGGTACGTCGAGCAGAGGTCACAGATATTGTACTCTGCTGCAGATCTTTCCTTACCCGTACTGTGGCTGCTATCTGGGAACCAGTTGGAGTAAAACAGTTGACGTAGACGCAAAATGTTGTTTTATTTTGCAAAGGTTTAGCGTATTTTTGGCCTAGAAAATCTTATGATATAGAGTGCTTTATTTTCTTACATGCAAAGTTGCAGATAAAAAGGCACGAGAAATGCGAAAGAAACGTTAGGTTTCATGATTTGGCTGGGAGTTGTAAGACATTAATATTCCAGGACAGCTCTTTGGCTGGTGGATATCAAGGAGTTTTTACTGTGAGGGGTATGAAATAAGTTTGATTCTTATGATCAAGCTGGACCGGTCCGCTTTCTGCTCTCAAGCGTTATTATTACGGAACTTCATCAGTATCAAACCTTCTACTCTGGGTGGGGTTGGGATATTTAAAATATTTATATATTCTCTTTCTCCATTGCGTTGAGTAGAGAATCGAGTTAAGTATCATTCTGAAGCTAATCCCTCTAAGATTGAGTCGTCCTCAAACCAGACCTTAATAATTCAGTGACTTATGATTTTAAGCCCCTTTGTAGACATTTTACCGGGTTATTCGGACGGGTCGATGGCTGTCATGTGGAATGATTAACTGTCGGTCATTTTCAATAGCCGGCAAAACAAGAATTTGAGGCTGAAGGTCCCCCAAGGGCCATAGCATTATAAACTAACGCAATTGCCCTTGTATTATCCACTCAAAGGTGGGGGTGTCGTCCCGTGCCACAGGACTCTTTGTTGCCTTCTTTCAAATTCTTACTTAAGATGGGTCATTTACTTGCATCGTCCTATGCCACGGGATTGATTGGTGCCTCTTTAGATTGTTTGCTTTTAATGGGTCTTTTACTTATTTCACTTTGGAATTTTTCATACTTTGTGACCAGGTATGAAATTTCTTAATTGACAGAGTTGACTACCTTAGCCTTAACAACTTAAAATTATAGATACTTTAACTCTAATAATTGTAACTTGAACTTGCCTAAGTCCTTTAGCTGAAATAGCTTTAACGCAGGCAAGTTTACCCCCAATATTTCCTACTTTAACTTCTTTTATTGAATAACTTTAACTTAAACTTCTTCAACTATTAGTAATTTACATTAACACAGCCTTATCAATATTAACCTAACATCATTAACTTCAACAAATTATGCTATAATATCTCTAACTTAACAATAAACTTTATCTTTATTAGCCTTTACTCTAACAACTTTAGTTTAAACATTTGAACAACTTACTTTACTCAAACTGTTACTCTATATTAGCTATTTTATTCTGCCCTTTGATCTACCTTTCGAAAGCCCCTTTTAATCCTTTCCTGCTTAGTGTAATTTACTTTAGTAAACTGTTACCCATTTTACTTAATATCATTTATTTTCTTTCCTATACTTTAATTTAACTGAAAGCCAACTTCACTTACGTTTTATTTACTCTACTTTTCAATGCTGACTTTTGACCTTCTGTGTTTTGCATTTACTGTGCCTTGATTAAGTCGATCTTACTTTGTTTAAAAATTCAAACTGAACTCAACCTAATTTTACATTTTAGTTTTTTACAGTACTTTTTCGATTTTTTTTACAGCACAATACCCTCTTTAAATAAAATTCGATACTTAAATGTTAACATCTTCAACGGTAACAATTTTAAAGTTAACGCTTACACCTTTCTTCTTTAAGATTTTATGTTTAACTTGAAAATTTTTTCTTAAGGTTTTGGCTTTAACAAATTTTACTCAAACTTTTCTTACTCTTACCCTTACTTCTTTAACTTCAACTTCTTTTATCTTTACTTCGTGAATGTTAACTTCTTGAAAATTTTCTTCGCACAGATGTAAATTAACGCTTAACGAATCAAACTACAAATATTTAAAACGTTTCCTTTACCCCTTTACCTTTAGCATTGCACCTTTTTCATCTTTAACTTCTAAATGTAAACTTTTTAACTTAAACAACTTTAACAACTAAAAATTAAACAACCTTTTACATTTACTATTCTGATCCGCAATTTCGAGCCACTCTCAATTGAATTTACTTTAATTTTACTTTTTTACTTTCAATACTAATTTTACTTTCAATTAGCTCTATGTCAGTTGTTTCAAATTTACTATAAATGACTTTGATTACTTTTACGTTAGTATATTCCAGTATAGTTTATATTTAACTTTTAATACATTCAGTTGTTTTGAATTTTCTGTATTTCAGCAGTTTCTATTTCACTAGTAACGACTTCAGGTATTTTTATTTCTATATATCTCATTAGTTTCTATTTTACTATTTCTTACCTTAGTCGTTTTTCTTCAATGTGCTTCAGTTGTTTCAATTTTACTATCATGACTTCGGTTACTTTTACTTTAGTTTATTCCAGTATAGTTTATATTTAACTTTTAATTTATCAGTTGTTTTAAATTTTTTGTATTTCATCAGTTTCTATGTCACTATAAACGACTTCAGGTATTTTTATTTCTATATATCTCATTAGTTTCTATTTTACTATTTCTTACCTTAGTCGTTTTTCTTCAATAGTTGTTTCAAATTTACTATAAATGACTTCGGTTACTTTTACTTTAGTTTATTCCAGTATAGTTTATATTTAACTTTTAATTTATCAGTTGTTTTAAATTTTTTGTATTTCATCAGTTTCTATGTCACTATAAACGACTTCAGGTATTTTTATTTCTATATATTTCATTAATTTCTATTTTAATATTACTGACCTTAAATATTTTTTCTTTAATTTACTCTACTTATTTTATTTTACTATCATGACTTCGGGTTTTTCACATTGCAAATGTTAAGTAGTTCTTATTAAGAGCTTCTATTGTTTTTTCTTTTGTTTTTTAGTTCTAATTTTAATATAAATAACTTCAGATGTTGTAATCGCAATATATTGCAGTAGTTTTTCATATACCACTAATGACTTTTAGTGTTTGTTTCAATATATTTCATTAATTACTATTTTAATACTACTGACCTTAAATATTTTTTCTTTAATTTACTCTACTTGTTTCATTTTACTATCTTGACTTTAGTTGTTTTTTTAATACGTTTTAGTTATTTCTATTTTACTACTAATAGCATTAGTTGTTTTTATTTTAATATATATTTTAGTAATTTTATATTTCTCTTTTAGTGGCTTCAGTTGTTTGTATTTCAACATATTTCAATAGTTCTTATTTTACTTTACATATATATGACTTCATCTATTTTTTGTATCAATATATTTTAGTATTTTCGTTTTTCTATTAATGAAATTAGTTGATTTTACTTTAATATATCTTTAAAGTCTCTGTGTTACTATAAAGGACTTCAAGTGTTTCTATTTCCATACCTTTCAGTAGTTTGTATTTTACTATTAATTAATTTAGTTGTTTCTTCATATATTTGAATTTATATTTGTATTTACGTTTCATACATAATTTATTTTAATACATTACAATATTTTCTACTATTAACTACTTCCTTTGTTTTTAATTAACTATACATCAGTAGTTTTTATTTTAATTCACAGTTAATTACATCAGTAGTTCTTCTAGCTCCATCATCCTGCAAAGAGAAAACCATGTAACCCTTAGTCAATATCTTCAACATTTTTGTAGTGTAGAGATAACATTTTCTATCTGTGTATTCATTCGTGAGACGTATAGAAATGTAATATTTGTAGGAATATTGGCCATACTTTATAGCGTCTTATGACTTAAATCACAAAGAAGTTAGTACATACTTTTATACTGATTTTGAAATCTGCCTTAAAGTATCATCTCAGATTTTTTAATACTACACGGTTAAGTATAGTCAATAATAAATAATAAATCTCTCATTTACACATCAAACCAACAAGGCTTATTATGCAATCCTAGAAAATATTTTTTGTGATATGGTTAAAACTAAAGTCTAACGTTCATTTTCATTTCGCTCTGTTTTGCCATCGTAATTGAAATGTTTTGTCAATATTTATTCACCCTAACTTAACACTAGCAGAAATCAACTAATCGCAGTACAATGAAATAAATTAATCTTTGTAATTGAATTATCACACAACACATTCATAATCTTAAACAGATATTTTACACCAAGGTTACCTCACAAACTTACAATTTGCTCAACTTCTCTTCACATTCTTCATAAAAGTTGTTATGGCAGATTCTCGACCAACGCATAGTGTCCAAGACTGACGGCTCAGGACGAGGACCAATCCATGGTCTCTCTTTTTCCTAGGTAAATTAAGCCGTTTGTATTGAGAACTATATGGTGTACTTCATATTTTCGATGAAACAAACACAACCCTACATGGCTTCAGTATTTTTGGGGTAACTGCCTTACAACACTATATTTCATCACAGTACCCTACACTATACTAGACCCCATTAAACCACACTACACAGTACGTTATGGTGTACTTCATATTTGAGACGTAACAGTCACATCCCTACATGGCTTAAGCATTTTATTGGTAACTACTCCTTTTCATGACTTACTGACTCACTGTACGACTTGTTTTTCAACTTACCATGTAACTCAATAAACGTTCAGAAGTAATATGGCTATCATTAGATGTAGTCCACAGCTGTGGGAGAGAAAAATCTGGGAATAGCAAATTCGTCGCGGTTCAGCCAAAAAATTCAGCTATCCAGGACACGTTTAACAGTTAAAATTGTTGCCGGTTGAAATTTCATTTGTTGATTTGACAACTTTGGAATGTTTAGGCCGAAACAGGGAGTAGAAAGTGCTTAAAAGTTTGCGTAAAACTCCACGACATTTCGGGTATAAGCCCTTCATCAAGTGAAAAAAACAAGCAAACAAACTGAACAACCCACATTAAAAATGGACACGACAAACAACAAATCGGCCAGTGTAAAAACAGAACTGGACGAAAGCGTTTGTTTGAAACATGAGTGCGACTGGTAAAACACAAAACGAAAAAGAAAAACAGGGTCCTGGATGAAAAGGTATACACTACAAACGAAGACGGTCGGGAAAGTGTATAGCTAGAAAATGTTATAGTAATATGAGGAATATGAGGACCTGTACTCTCTCTAGGATCAGTGTCTGACCATATGTTTTAAGTCGGGCCGGTTTTTCCAATTGTGACTCAGTGACAGTCTAGCACAGTTCCTTGTTTGATCGTGAAATTCTCCAGTGTTTGGGTCCATGCTTATTGAGGCTGTGCTCGGTATCAAAAGAGGACTGATAATTTTTTAAGTGCTTAGGAGGATGCTTTAAATAAAAGACTGGACTATTCTAATGACATTAATGTAATCATGTTTCAGCTTATTTCTCGCTCGTATTGTTTGAGGAAACTGAAATATTTAAATGTTGATCATACTCACTTATAAGTTTTTACTTGTTCTGTTAAACCTAGCATTTGCACATATATTATCGTGTTGGGGTGACAGTGCTTCTCAGCAGAATAATAAAAGATTATGAAAAAGTTTGGGTACCTAATCGGGGAACTTTGAATTCTTTTTGTCAATCTTTCCTGCATTGTAAGTTTCAATGCATCTTTGATGATCCCTCTGTTCTCTAATTGGCCGCTGTCGAAGGAAGAGAACCCAGCCTTCCTCACAAACGGTAACAAACAAAAGTGCATTCCAATGGCAATCTCCTTTAATTACACTAATTTACTTTAATTATACTAGGGAGTTGTAGTTCTATCTATGAGTGCATTTTCCACTTTTTTTTATTTTTCCGTATTTTACTGTTTGCTTTTACTTTCTTAGTTTTTGATTGTTTTGGTTTTTTTAGAGCTCCTATCATATTTCCTTTTACCCTCTAAATATGTCTTTAACGCGTTCTCCTTCAACGCCCCTATCCATCTTATGGTTACTCTTACTTAATAAATTGAACATGCACTTGAATAGATATACATGTAACAATCATATGCCAAAACATGTAAGAAGGAATAGATAAACAGTTAACAAACTTAAAGTGGGCATGACACGGCCAAAGTAAGTTTCTCTGTAAATGTTCTTTCGGTACACCTTGACATAAAGTGAATGTTTTCCCTACTAAATTATGTCCATAAGTACCGAAATACGACGTTGTGAATTCCCAATAACAGGCCAGGCTCAGCCCAATCGAAATCCGAAAGGGAAAAAACGTATGTGAGCGCGTCTCAACATGGTGACGTTTTTGGAGACACGGTTAGCAACATTGTACAAGGGAGCTCACAATCATCGAATCATGTGCATGGTAACGCGTGTTAGCGAGTACATCATTGCAAACACCGGTGCTAGATGGCAGTGAGCGTGGCCGACGACTACATTGTGAATTGTGCAGTGCGTGATGACTGCTTAGTATTCGCAATAGCACCTTCACCGAACAGTTCATACAGTAATGACGCGCTCCTAGTTGGGACGCGCTTGTTGTGGACTGTCCATACATGTTCAAAGCTGTTCTGTATAGCCGCACGAACCGCGTCTTTCTTGCACAAAAACAGAACTGTTTTTACACGCGCGCATATGCATGCGAACATATTGGCCAATGATTTGCTCTGAATCCCCACCATGGTCCGCGTCTTTCGCTCTGTATGTTGAACGAGTATTGTGATGCAATCGTTTTCATGAAGTTGCTAAGATAAGATTACTTTACCGAGAGTTAGATTAGTTCCACATGAAGATACGCGTTCTTTAATAGGGCGGGATTTGTGCCGCCAATTGCGTCACAAAAGTCAGGTGAGCTGTTGCGGCATTTCTCGAAATTGGATTTTGAACATTTTCCTTCGAATTTCATTTATGCCGAATCTTATAGGTTTATAATGGGGTGTGGGATGATATTTGTAAAATACTGTATTGAATCTTGCAATACACAAAAGTTTTGTGGCCGTGTCATGCCCACTTTAAGTAAAATGAAGATGCCATAATCGACTTCATTCCCGTGAAAATCTTTGATACTGTGGAACTACAGAGTTTATGTGTTTTTACTTTTCGCATCACAAATTAACCCTCAAAAAGCTCAAACAGCTAAAACTGCCTTCAAGATAATGGTACCGTATTTGACCATCACTAGTGATGAAGATACGCGTTCTTTAATAGGGCGGGATTTGTGCCGCCAATTGCGTTACAAAAGTCAGGTGAGCTGTTGCGACATTTCTCGAAATTGGATTTTGAACATTTTCCTTCGAATTTCATTTATGCCGAATTTTATAGGTTTGTAATGGGGTGTGGGATGATATTTTTAAAATACTGTATTGAATCTTGCAATGCACAAATGTTTTGTGGCCGTGTCATGCCCACTTTAAGTAAAATGAAGATGCCATAATCGACTTCATGCCTGTGAAAATCTTTGATACAGTGAAACTTCAGAGTTTATGTTTTTTACTTTTCGCATAACAAATCCACCCTCAAACAGTTCAAACAGCAAAAATTGCCTTCAAGTTAATGGTACCGTATTTGACCATCACTGGTGGTAACGTATGCAAGCATTAGTATTACCTGCAAATAATGCACGATAAACAACAAGATGCACACACCGAAGCAAAAATGGTTCAAACTGGCACCTACTTAAGGCATATTTCTTTTCTCTTATAAGTACAAGAAATCTAGATGCAATGTTCTTGTATTTTACGATATTGTTATATGTGTAAGGTAAGTAATATTTTGCTTCGTAACGAATCAAAACTTACATCAGCTATACTTTCTCTGAGGTTTTTCACTTTTGATGTCGCATCCTGCAAAGTCTTCGACAGAGAAAAAAAAAAGACCAAAAAAGGACCTTCCTTGGAGCACGGGGTTTTAAAGAATCAAATATTGTGTTTGACAAATTATACATTTTAAAATGGTATTAAGGTACTTCATGTAATCGTTTTATGAGTGAAAACGTGGCTTTAAAGATTTTTTGCTTTACCCCGTTGAAAGTTCAATACAAAGTTGAAAACATTGAAATAGTAGTTTTGTATGAAAGATCATGAACGGGTTTTCTTCACAACTGCTCTCTTCATACTAAAATCTTTGTACGTGTTATTGGCGAATATTGACATTTCAAGGAAAATCTTAGATCCACTAAAAATGGAAGAGTTATATCACCTCTATTATTAAGGCATAATTAAAAAAATATTTGAATTACTCGTAAGTTACAAAACATATTAACGTAGTTACTCTTAGTGAAATATAAAGGCAAAATAAACTAACGATCTCCTGAAAATTACCTCACTTTTCAATAGCTTTTGAATTTTTACTATAGTTACAGAAATTTTGGTGTCGAGGATGGTTTGGGAATCGTCTACGTGCTGCAAAAATATGAAGAATTGCAAAGGTTTACTCACATCATCACGTATTAAGAAAAGTTGCAATTTTTTAAACGCTTTTAGACAAATGTCCTGCCAGAAAGGTCATATTTAAGAATTCGACATTTTTCACGTAATAAATATGTTCTGAGAGATCTAGATAAAAGATGATGTCTTAAGTTAATTTTTAGAACTTAATGTTTTTATGTAAGGAAGAACTTTTAAATACCTTCTTTAGAATTTGTTCCTCTATTTTTTCTTTTACTTCAATATGTAAATTGTTGGACAAATTCAGGTGCTACAAAAAGAAAAAAGAACAGACGTAGGTGCAAAATTTAATTTATTGTTTAAGGAAATATCCTTTCATTGCTATAATAATTATGAGGACGAGAATAAAGATAATATGTTCCTTGAGAAAAATACCCCCTTCCAATTAATCAGACAACCAAGATTTGGTGGTTTTTGCCAAAAAAGGTTTAAAGGCATCAGTCCTTGCATCTTGGGCAATAACTTCTTGAAAATGTTGCATTTTGAAATCTGGTGACCGCAAATAGTAGCGTAGTCAGGATTGTGTCATGGAGGGGAGGGGCGGCGACATGAGGGAAAAGTCTAATGATAAAGAGATAAACCGCCACTTTAGGTGTTTTTGCATTTCAATGGGGGGTTCTAAGCCCCAAACCACCCCGTGGCTACGCCATTGACCGCAAATGACCTTTGGACTTCACACCAAGGGCCACGGTCTGATATTAATCCTTAAAGCTTCCACAAACTACACATGAAACTTGTTCAAAATTGTCTGCATTGATATATCCTTTTGATGAAATCAAATGACCTTTGAACCTTGACGAAATGACATGACTTTTGATCTCTACGCTATTTACGAACTTTTCACACTTCCATTTCCGACAAATCTATATAACAATTATGAAAGATTTTGCTAATTGGTTTCTTGAGATATCTTGTTAAAAAAAGTTTATTCCTTTATTGCATGTTCATTTATGGTGACCTTAATTGACGTATGACCTCCGACATAAACAATACATCAAATATGGGAGGAGTAGGGCATTTTTTACTAATGATATTGCGTTTGGAAGCCATTCGCTGGTGAATCGCAGTTCTACCCCTGGCGATCGCAACGGAGATTTGACTTCTAGCTATAAAAATATGATTCTAAGTTTCTTACCCCGTCAAGTCGTTATACCAAAAATGAAATTGTCAGTCTTTGGCGTATTGAGATATCGTGTTTGCAAGCCTTTATGAGGTTTATGCAGAGTTTTACTTCCTGTGATATCAAGCAACAACGGGCGGGCACGGATTCACCACTTGACAGGCCTCATCCAAGTGGCAAAACTTTGGGATTTCGAGCTCCGCATGAACGAGGATAGACTTGCGAGGCTCATCTTTTCCTTTCTTTGAGGATAAACTGAATACTTTTGAGACTTAAGAAGACTAAAACCCTAATAAATTTAATAAAAGTCAAAAAGATGTTGAGGACTTTTACTAAGTATGGACGGAAATGATTGAATATATGCATTTTAACTTTTATATTTTGTAGCGTGTTCAAATGAAGAAGTAGCTATCCCTGAAGAGAACGTGGAAGAAGAAGAAAAAGGGAAGAGGAATCAGCATTGAAGTTTGTTTACCCACGACGGATATGACATGTTTTCACAATTTAATTTAGCAATTAAATTATTCCAGGGAGATAAACCTATGCATCGACTTATGCTATACCGAAAAGTAACTTTTAATGTTTTCTATAAATAGCATAAAAACAAACCAGAGTGTTTGAGTAAAAATATATTTTAAGGTATTTTAGTTCAAATACGGATCGAAAAGGATTGAATAATCATACTAACAACACAAAACAGATGAAAAGACCTTATTCATATATTCTCTGGTACAATTTAATTTGTGTGGTGTTTAGTGTACTCCCCTACTCCAAATCCAGATATGGGCCAGATATGAAATTCCATATATGGGCCATATATGGATTTCATATCTGGCCCATATCTGCTGAAGATATGGGATTTACATCTGGGCCAGATAAAAAAATTGGGCAGATATAAATAACCTTTATCTGTGTCAGAACCAGATCTACTCCATATATGGGCCAGATAAAATTTTATCTGGATCAGGTCTTTATCTGGAACAGATATGAACCATATAATGCAATACCATATATGGTTTTTATAAGGCTATTCCATACTGATCGAATATAAAGCAGTGCCAAATATGGTTTATATAAAGATTTACTGTATTGATCCCATATTAAGGAGACAAATATGGTGCATATATGTCCCATATCTGGACCATATATGACTGGACCAAAATTTATTAGTGCACTACCTTTGTGTAAAGCGTATTAGAAGCCTTCTGAGCCAGCATAATGTTAAGAGTTATCTGAACATCTATCACAAAGTTAAATGCCCATTGTACAACATTGACTTAAGTTTTTGAAATTGTTAAATTACTTAATAGTGAAGGAAAAAACTGCTCTGAAATTCCTACTTTTAAATATTTACACTGCATTGTTGGTTTAAATTATCATATGGGGCAATATCCCAACATAAATTTTGTTGAAGGTTTCATGATTTTTCACATATTACTTCCTTAATGAAAACAAAAAGAAAATCAAGGCCACAAATCCTGACCACGCCCACATTGGAGAGTCATTTGCATATGTTAGTATAATATGGCTAAATGTGGTTTAAATGTTCTGATTTTGGTTTGCTGATACTTGTTCAGCTTCCAAAGAAGGTCTTCATGTAGGACTGGTCCACAAATTAAACCAAAATGTATTAATATGGCTATGTAAAAGTTTATATGTAATTCTGTCACGGTATTTTATTCAGTTATATCTGGCTTGATATGGCAATATCAAACTTTATTTGCATATCTGGGAAGGTAATTCATCAATGTACATCTGGCTTGATATGGCCATATAAAACTTTATTTGTATATCTGGGAAGGCATTTCATCAATTTATATCTGGCTTGATATGGCCATATAAAACTTTATTTGTATATCTGGGAAGGTAGTGCATCAATCTATATCTGGCTTGATATGGCCATATCAAACTTTATTTGCACATCTGGGAAGGCATTTCATCAAGTTATATCTGGCCTGATATGGCCATATCAAACTTTATATGAATATCTGGAATTGCATTTCATCAAGTTATATCTGGCTTGATATGGCCATATCAATTTTTATTTGCATATCTGGGCTTTTCTTGAATCAAGTTACATCTGGCTTGATATGGCCATATAAAACTTGATATATTATATCAAACCATCTAAATCTGGCTGTATATCTGGCTTGATATGGCCATATAAAGGCTGTATTTAACCAGATATATCCAGATATAAATCCATATCTGGATTTGGAGTGAGGGCTGTTTTGCATTCGCGAGGCCACCACGTAAATATTGCGCAGCCGAATGTTAAAATTGTTAATTTCTTTCTTCCTTTCGTTGCTTGTGATGAAAAAGTGTTCAATTAAGAGTCAGGTGATCCAAAGTGGAGAAAACGTAGCTAGAAAGCTCCTCAAATGCAATACTGTTTGTCATGATGTTGAAATAATTTATCTTACCGTGTTGACATCTTAAGCTTAGAAAATCGAAATGGCGAGATAATAATCCTTCCATTTCGACTTCCTTAGGTTCAGGAAGTCAATATGGGGAAATAATTTTGACATGACCACATATGCAAGCTTAATGAAGTAGTCGACACATTAAGACAAAAATCCCACACCGGTGACTGCAAGCAGGAAAACATGGGTGAAGCTCATTCAAATAAGTCAAATTATCTCACCATGTCAACTTTCTAAGCTAAAAATGTCGACATGGTAAGATAAGTTTTTTCATTATCATGGCATGCAGTATGGCACTAAAATTTGAACGCCTAAGTTTGCAGAGTTTATATTAAGTTACGAATTCGTCTCTCTAAGCTTCGCATAGACACGATCACTGGTGATTTGTTCCCAGTCAAAATTGTTAATGACGTATGCGTTAACTTCGGGGTACAATGATCAACTGTCTTCATTTTGAAGCAATTTTCGATTATATACACTTCTTTCTTCTGTGGCTAATTTTATTTTCGTGGACCTCATTTGCATTAGGTGTAGTGAAAGATTCAATACATCGTCATCTTTAATTCTTTGTTCGGTTAAACTGTATACCAGATTTACCTCAAGGATAATCTTAAAGTAGCAAAAACTGGAAGACCACTTATGTCGGGTATCGAAAAAAATTCCTACAGAGAATTTGGTTGAAATTGTTCCTTATGAACCTTTTGGTCGTCTCACTTTTCCAAATGACAAGGTGAGCACTGCTTTTTTCATTCACTCAATACGGAGGACAAAGCATACGCAAGTGACCTTCTGATATATAATAACTGAAAGGTCCTGTTATCAGGCAGACCATTATACAACTTACTTGAAACAAATCTTGCTCCACTTTGATGATGTCATTTCTAAAGTTTTCTACCTTTATCTGGTGGGAAAACGAGGCAAACAGTTTTGATGACAATTTCATTTTAATACCATCTGCACAGACCTTAGTGTCAGAAATTTTTTATGGTGGTCGTTCGAGCAACCATTTAATAACTTTTAGAATGTCTTCATGTGTTTGTCTTGTTGAATGATATGTTTGAATTTTGCCTTCCTACCAATATCTTGCACTCTAAAAACAATTGGGTAAATTTTTACCCATGGTTGGGTCTGTATGCCACCACCTAAATTGTTGGGTAAAAAACTACCCTAGTTAGTTACGCAATCAACTTCTTCTTCGGAAAAATTCACCCAACACGGCTACCTTGTGATCACCGTTGAGATTTTTTAACCAACAATTTAGGTGGTGGCATATGGACCCTACCATAGGTAAAAGCTTACCGAACTGTTTTTAGAGTGTGTAGCATTAGTTAATATTTTATTGGATGCAATGCAACGGTGGTATCTAAACACATATCTAGTAATACATTACATCTGGATATCCTCAAATTCATTTTAAGAGTTCTTATGTTTGCTACGTTGTCCGACTTTTATCTCTGTCTTTCTTATTTTTAAGTGAACTTACATCATAATCAATTTGGGGATCCTTTAGAGGATCAATTTCCATTCTGAAAGATAAAACAGAGACTTGTCTTAGAAGGGGTAAACAAAGAATATCGAAGAATATTGGTTTTAGTGATAATATACTTTTTCTTAGCCTTCCTTTCATTAATTTCAATTACATTATCGGTGATTTACCAGAACCTTACATCTAAAAGCAAATCTTTACACAATATTTATGGGCACTTTGTGGCTGCGAAGGATTAGACCGTAGCCATTCTGATGCACTTTTACAACTATAGCAAATGTGGAGATGTTGAAAACTTGAAACATGGGTTGGAGGCTATCATATTTCTTTCTATATTTCTACACAACCTGAATACAGAAAGGTAAAAATCTTACCAACAATGGGCACGTATGTGAAAGTTCTGGAACCGGGAAGTCACCAACGGTTCTTGCTATTTAGTTAATTTAAATTTACAAGCTTGCTATCCAACTCAGTGATAACTAATTTGTTGTTTTAGCCAAGGATTTACAATTATTGGTAAACCCAATTTCAGTAATTCATATAAGTGTTCAGTGTTTTATGTAGTTGTAATGTCGCTGCCTTTTCAAATTTCTGGCTTATGAAACTAAAGTTAAAACATTTATCACAGCTGGTTCTATAAATATAGGTTCGCTGTATAAATTTTCCATTTGTTGTTGTGCTTCTTGAACCTATTTTCCTTCAGCTGTTTAGTTTAAGTTTTTCCATCTGATGAAGAGAATGATTATCTAATGCATTCATTCACTCAGGGCTGTTGTTCCTGAATAATGTGAAACATCACACTTTTAATTCAGCGTAAACTAAAACTTATTCAACTCACCTGAAATGACATGAAAGGGGTGAGAAATTGTGAAATGATGGTCTCTAAAACAAGTTTGAACTTTCCCATCATTGTTGGATTAGGTGCTTCACCTAATTGGAACCCATACCGTCGTGCTAACCCTCCGAACCTTAATCTATATTTTGTGCAATACGGTTATAAACAGCAGGATATGCTGGATATCCCCAATGGTTGGAAAGCCAATTTCTTGCTATGTGCAGGACTGTAAAGAAGATAAAAAGGAAATAAAAATAAAAATTAAAATTGAAATATAGGCAAAACTCTACAAGAGTTTTGGAAATCTTATTGAGCGGCTGCCTGCTTTATTGGCAACTTACGGTCATGTGACAATTATAATAATGGTGCGGAAAACAAACGTCTAGTGGTAATATTTCATTCCAATACATAACAACTGAATCTTTTACCAAGTCTAGTATTATCAAAGAAGGTGATGGCCATTTCAACAAAAAGGAGCACCAGCTGCAATATTCTTTAAACGTATATCATTAAATGCATGCGTTTATGTCAATTCTTTTGAGTAAGTAAGTTTTGACAAGAACCCACTCATCATCCAGAGTAGTTTCCTCTCCTCTATCACTTGGGGGAAGTAAAAATTTCGCGAGTTTGTTAAAATCATTGCTGATATTTTCGGAAAAAACTTTAAAGTTTTTTTGACCATTTGCTAGTTAAGTGCTACCATTTTGTGTGTAGACACGCGTGTAATACAGAAGTCGTGTGAAAGGGGAGTTGGATACGTATGGTGCCCACAACCGGAAGGTCTGCCAACGGTGAGAGGATGCTCCGAATCGTGCATCTAATTGGTACTTGGAGCTATGCCCGTATTATCATTCGGGGATGACCTCAGCTCAAATTTAAGCAATACTTAGGCCTACCGTATATGTGTGATTGTGAAAAATGTCGTCGGACGAGCATGGTGATATGCTTCGATCATTCGACAGGTTTTTCTCTATTAAGTACTTGTTAAACATATTTTGTCAACTTGCAAGAGAGGCCGCTGAGAAAAATCAACTTCTTCTTATACAGGCTCCAAACAAGTGGACTTTTCAGGTCTTTGAATTTCAATGAAGTAAATTTATTTACCAAGTTTAATTTATGCACGGGCAGTTTTTCCAGCGTTCCCTGCATAAACGTCATCCAAATCCGCCCAAGACTTACTCCACACATATTTGATCTATTCATTCAAATAATACAATACAAGCTGACCGTGGCATTGACGTATAGAATGCAGTGGCGTACCAAAGGGAAGGGGGGGGGGGTCATTGGGCCATGCCCCCCTCACGGATGCTAATTTGTTTCTATTTTTTCTAAGGTCCTAAAAATACGTACTGAGCCATACTTTAGTAACACAGATTTTACTTCATAGGATAGTATATGTGGCACCAGATTGCATGTTAGAACACACAATTTCTCAGGAATTTTGAAAGGGGCCTGCAAGGTCCCTCAGTGACGCCAATTTTTTTTATTCCTAAAAAAAGGCAAATTTTGTCAAATTCTAAATTTTATTTAAAAAGGTAGCCTCTGTATCTGCCTGCCAGCCTGGTGGCACCGATTACCCCAAAGGACACCTACCTTTTTAAGAATTTTCAAAAGGGAGAGGCCCATTCCCTAGACTACTTCCCCGGCCGGCATGGACGTGCGAGACGGGGACAGGGGAGCGGAGGGTATTTAGGTGCAAGGAGTTTTCCATTTATCACGCAAGAGATGTTAAAGGTAAATCATTAACAGACGGGAGTTAGAGCAGTCACAGACAATTCCATTAATTCAGCGGATCTCTGATTTTGAAGATGATTTTAATGGTAGAATAATGTTTTGTGACCAAGAAGAAACGAAAAATTAAATGCGCCCGTGCGCCCAAGTCCTACCGATCGATGTCTTTTTATTTTGAATCCTAGAAGTATGCAAACTTAATGACAAGTTTTACTTTGAAAGGTAACGTAAATGACATGAGATTTGCATGCAAAGACACGGAAGTCTCAGTTTTATCCTCACGAACCACCACAATTCAAATTTTAACACTGTTCCTGTCAAAGTCGAAAATCTTGCACCACTGTGCAACTAGGCTCCTTGAAACGCCAAAAACCTCCAAAGGGGGAGGGGACACCCCTTCCCCAGGCCGGTGATCACTCAACATACTGCATGCCCCTTCCTTTTCTCCCCTCCCTAAAGGCCAAATCAGGGTTACTTTCTTTTAGGGAATAATATTTAACTGTACTTAAAAGCCTTGGGAAAAAGGTAAATCTTGCGTTTGCTAAACTTTTTATCGAATTTACCTCGTTCATACACGATATGACGATCAAATAGAGTTCGAAAAAAGAAAGGTAACTAAGTAAAAATCAGTCCAAAAAGTACCAAATTAAACTTTCTTTAAGAACTAACAAATTTTCAACATGTTCGTGAAATGCCAAATAGCTACTTAATATTATGCCTTTGCTAAATGGGGTGTTACTGTTTGACACCTTTATTGAGCTCAATCTACGTAAACTAGGGCATGCTATATGCTTATCTGATAATTTTCTACACCAAGCAAAAGATCAAGATGGTGCTTTTCGTGATTAGGAACGGTCCATAAAATCTCCATTTTTTACAATGCTGTGGCGACTTTATCCTAACAGTGTGTGGGATAAGGAACGAAAGGTGAACCAATCAGGAAGATGTAGTAACACCTCCTTGAACAAGTGAACAGAACAAATCTCCCTGCGTATGTTGCAGTACACCCGCGATATAGTACAGGTGACACACTGTACCTTGAGGTACGGACGATGTGGTGGTAGTTTGCTGCGAGGGGTCAATCGCATTGCGGTAGGAGGGGGGGGGGGGTTGATATGAACTGCATAGACCTCATCCTTGAATGAATATGCAGGTAACGAACGTTTCTTGGGGCCCGGGCGTAACGTTTCATAGTGGGACCTGTTCAAAGGGGATGATATTGATCTGCTGCATTCGGGAAATTAAAGTCTTACAACAATCTGGAACATCTCAATGCAAATGTTTAAAAAAATTTCGACCACCAAAAAGCATCATAATTATAGTCAGGTAAAGGCAGAATTTGTTCCGGCTAAAGTTGCAGAACGGTTGGGTTATACACAGCCAACAGGTTAGACAGGAAAATTGATTTTATAGCTATCTACCTTTACAAACCCAGTTTTTTTCACTTTAAGTTCCATGAAATGGTACTACCCTTTCTGCCTATCGAAAATTATTAGGAGGGGGGGGGGGGTGAGGGTAGAAGGGTGTTAGGAAGTGGATTCGCAGGGTGCCGGGTTTGTCGTGGGGGGTTTAAGGATGGTTTGCGGGAAAGATTATTAGGATTCATGTAATATTTAAGGGTTTCTGTTTTGTTGGTTTTGTTTTCCTCAGGGAGTAACGGTTCGTCGTATGAAAAAACACAACCACCACGGCTTTGTTGGAAAATATGCATATAAGAATGTCTTTAGGCCAAGGATATTGCCATGCCTATGTCATGACGTCATCATGTTTTTGTAGCTATAGCTGAATTTATTTCTAGCCTGCTACTCTCGACATGCCACGCGAGATAAGTGTAGGCTAACTTTACAACTGTAGTTCAGACAATGACTGAACTAATAATTAGTGCAATAATCTGCCAACCATTGCTTTATCTAACTAAAAGTGACCGGGGTCACGCTCCCTGTTTCTCATTGGACCCCTAGCCTGAGAAACCTATGATGACATCCATACCTACATTGTGCTCAACTTTCAATCTCAAAAACCTTTTTATCAGTAATTACTTTTAGAGCAGGGCTAGCGAAAAAATGAAACGATACAAAAGGTTACTCCTTATGCTAAAGAACAATGAGACGAAGAGATCGGTATGTATTTTGTTCGGTCAAGAAAAAAAATGACCGTTGTTTTTTGTATAGTTACCATAGTCACGCTTTTATTACACCACACATCGTTATTGACAAGCGCGGCACAGAGCATCATTATCTCACGACCCTGTACTACATATTAATTGCCTTGTGGTATCGGGTTAGCCCCCTCCCTTCGCTGAGAGCGGAAACAACTTGAACAATTTACACTCTAAAATAACATTAAGGTAAAGACGGGTAAACTTAAATATGATCAACTTACCAAGCGTGACATAACACAGGGCAAGAAGTTTTTAAAGACGGTTTTCCAAGCAAGTCCGGGTCTTTCCTTCATCATCAGATTTGTGGTTCTACTTTGGTACTTTCACATTAATCTTTTTTTCATGCTTCCAGAAACGTGGAACCTCGAGGTTGGAGGTTCCTCCCCAATTGTTGGGAATAAAAAATTTTAAGGATTAAAAAAACGAGAGAAATTATGACAAAACGTTATCAGACGAGCAAAAGATGGGAAAATTTAAGTATTAAAATACATGACTTTGTCATATAAAACGCAAACACTGCAAACATGGGTCAAGATCCCTGAACATCTACTGGACAACTACACACCGGAGTCGCATGAAAAATCATTTAGAGTATAAGAGTTATCAATATTATCTTTTAGAGTGTAGCTAGTAAAACTCGATAAACTTAAATGTAATTAGAAGAAGTATATATGAATTCAAATATGACATTACACTTTCATGGCACAAAATAAAAAAGCCAGTTATTGGAGGAAAAGGTCATCTTTTTTTTTTTTTATTACTTACATGTATTTGTATGTATACATGTAACTTGTATTTACTACTTAGACAAGGCATTTCAAAAAGAACAATATAAGCTGACTTTTTTTTTTTTTTATAAGTGAAGAGACCCGTCTAGTAATGGAGGAATAATAAGCAAGTCATTCTCAGTGCCCCATAACTAATACTGGCAAATGTGACTACATGAAAAGCACGGAAAGAAACACTTACTTCGTTTTCGGACATTTCTTTCCTAACGAAGTGTACAAATGTTGCAGGACTCAATATTTATAGCCATGATCAATAATGGCAACTTTTTACCCCAAGACTTAACTCTGTTCTGACACTGAAACACATGGTACATTGCGTACATAATGGGTAACCCCTAACATCATGCTGACACCTGACATCTCAAAAGACTATTACTGATTGAAAGTAAATCATGTAAAGATTCAGAGATCTTTTCTGGTTTAGCCTAGAGATGAGTTGGATAACCTATGTAATTGCTGTAGCATAACCGCTCCACTTGCCTATTATATCATCTTCTGAATGTTCTTATTCCATCCACCTCTAAACTAATGCATCAAGTTAAACTTAAAATTTCAGTCACTTACCTTGAATCCATGATATCCAATAAACCAGTCAGGAGGTATAGACCAGCTCGGCTTTCAACAGTACTATGACGTCATAGTGGGGTACACTTTTGAAAAGGTGGAACACAAAAGAAACCAATTGTTTACAATACCAAATACATGGGTAACATGTTCAAAAAATTTTCATAGAAACTTACATGAAAAAGCTGCTAAATCTTAAGACGGAGCCTATCATTTATTAAGCTTCTCAATCCTGCATTTAACGTACGAATTCTCTCCTTTACCTTACCCAAATGGAACAACCATCGTCACAGCGAATGAATAGACACGCGGAATGTCCCGAAAAAAGTTACATTTGGGAAAACCCGATGTTGAAATATGCACTTTGCTTAGTGTGAGTAATATTTACTTATTATCTATATGATCAACATAATATTTACTCATACTCATATAATAGTTTTATTTGGAAAAATTGCACTCCTTGACACTCATTCTTCTTTTGAACAACACTAGTCCTAACCTTTGGTATATTTACCACACATTATTTGAGTGTTATCTCTAAATAAACTTCAAGTTAAGGAAGATACTTGATTTTATAAATTAAATGAAAAGGTGAAGAGGAACATACTTTATTCCTTATGGTATTGAACTAACGTTAATGGCATACCACAATAATTTTGGATCGTATCTCACCTTTTGGCTAAGATTGTCACTAGTATGATTTTACTTCAGTAAAAAATGGAGCCATGTATGTATGGCAGTTTGAAGGGTCTAAAGGCATTGCGGCAGTTCAGTTAAAAACCCGTGACTGTTGAGGACGTATCTTCAGGAGTCTTTCGGAAGTTAACGTTTGGGTAATACCTCTCTCCCAGAGAGCTGGGAGGAAGGGACTTAAGAATATATAAAGTATTAGGGCTTGTGTGTAAATGCAATAACTTAATCGGTCCTTTTGTGAGGTTTGAAATGAAAAATGCTGTTCAAGTGCATGTTCAACGCCGGTGGGAAGGTTTTGTAGGAACAATGCGTTTCAATCATATCTTTGCCAAGATATCACTTACACGTTAGAAACTAAATTCTAAAAGTCAAATTTGAAAGCAATCTATTTAAACAAGCACTGAGTACAACTTGAGCTAATCAATTCTTAAAATAGATTTGTTTCAGACAAATTAAGTCACTTCTGGCCTTGAAGTGGGCATTCATTTTAACTAGATTGCCATTTAGTGTCCCGCGGATCTGATAATATTCTAAAAAAAAACCTACTGCCGTTGTTCGTGATGCCCGGCATACGCAATGGAGTAGGGAAAACAAGCGAGTGAGCCACAACTGGAAAAAAGGCCGTGGCCGGCTCGATTTGAACCAATAGGTTCGAAACTGGGCTGTTAAACACCGTCTAACTGACTGACTGACTGACTGACTGACTGACTGACTGACTGACTGAGTGACTGACTGACTGACTGAGTGACTGACTAAATGACTGACTGACTGACTGATAATATTCTCTTGGGTATTGAATTAAACTCAACAATTTTGAATTGAACTCAACAAAGTAGATTTACATACCTAAATTTGAACACAAAGTTGTAATAAAAAGATGCAGCAAGTCCCCTAACCTCATAATGACACAAATGGGTCGTAATCCAGGGGGACACGGGGACATTGTTGCCAAATATTTGAAAAATGGCACACTGACTTAACACAAAAGTCTGTTTTTGAGTTTGAAAAGTTCTCTTCCCTTCCATCAACTTACAACAAGTCTTCGCCCTTGCCTTTGATGGCAAATATTGCTGTAGCCCCGTCCAAAGCAAGTGATGATTAACGCTTATCGTGTCTTTCTGGTTCATGGATAACCTGGACATGGGGCCAGCATTTCAAGGCCCCGACAAAGGCTTTGAATTAGTCCCGGTGTGGCGCAACTAAGTAGATTTTGAGGCGCGCTCAGCCCGCGAAAATTTTGTCTTTCTTTGCAACAAATACTTAGAAATCTTGACTTTATTTTGGAGACAACATTTAAAATTTTTGAAAGAAAATTGGCTTTTGTTAGGAGCATTAAAAGTTGGGATGTTTGTTGAAGAATCTGTCCTTCATATGGGCAAAATCTAAAACTTTATATAGGCAACAACTGAAAATCTAGCGCTTTAAATCGTACTAGACCTACGTACAAAGGCTTCAACACGACACTAGAAGTGTGTCCGAAAAGTGTTTTCCTTTTTTGAAAAAAAAAAAAAAAAAAACGATTTGAAATTTATGAGCTTATTTTATTGGAGAAATTTTGGAATTTAATGTACGAAAATATGGTTTTTTGACATGGTTATATCGAATTTTTTTTTGTTTTTATTATGATAGGCCTATAGCTTTCAACAGCAAAATTAGGTAGAATGTTGGGGTGATTAACAGAGTTGGCTTTGGTTATTTATTTTACGCAGTATTCATCGAAATTAGAGAAATTTGCCACTTTTAACAATCTGAAGCTTTTATTAGAAAATAGTTGTAATTTTAGGACAGATTTTGGGGTTTTATGAAACGATCTAATCTTCTCATAAAAATTTAAGTAGGGGATGATCTGTAGTTTTGCTGAGGTTACCTAATATCATCATGCAGATTAAGGCCCTCGGACCATATTGGAAAATTTTCCCGCGGAAAAAGTTTGGCTTCCGATATATTTGAAGTATAATATTTTATATATTGACACAGACGTAAGGGAGCGTTTCAGTTTGGGAATGGGCGGAATTGTATTTTTTTGTCCGAAAAAATGTAATTCTACCCAAAAGACCATCAAAGTGCATAGCACAGAAATTTTTGAAAAAATGAGAACCTCCAGACCGTAAAAATGGCATTTACGGGGCTCGTAACTAAAAACCAAGCAGTCATTATCCCGAGCATCCTTCCGCAATAAAATTTTCACTTCATAATATTGCCCCAAAACGAAGAATAATTTGCAAGCATAAATTGTTCTGTGAAGTAATCTGTTCGACCAAAACACTGTAAGCGGAGCGCCACCATCAGTTGGCGAGGGCATGACCTTGCGGATTGAAGATGGGATGAGTGATAGCTAAGCTCCGACATCAAAATTGTCGTCTAGTTTTCTGGGTTGTAGTTAATCTGCTATCCCTTAATCATAGACGTTAAACTGTGAGTTTGTCTCACGAGACTGGCGTTGCCAGCTTGGCGCTAATACCCCTTCATTGGGGCGTTGCCGAGTTCCCGCAAGGGAGGATCAAATGAAAACAAAACAAAACAAAACAAATGATTAAAGCAGATTTAGATATGTATTAAAATAGCGTTGCAAAAGAAAAATATTTCATAAAAAAGTTCATGATCATCAATCCACTAACTTTAGTCCTTTAAGTTCATGATCATCAATCCACTAACTTTAGTCCTTTAAGTTCATTTTTAAGCCTCTCCGGAGGAAACTGCTGTCCTTCCCCGACGGGGGAGGATATAGGAAAAGGTACATGGAATAAGATATAACGGAGCTAAGGAGAAGTGATTGAAAATTAATTTCGTTATGTATTAAAAAACATTTCAAAGCAAAATATATGTTCAAGATCACCCATCCAGTAACTTTAGTCTTTGTAGGTTTTTTCATATTTTTAGGCCTCCCGGACGAAATCGCCGACCTTCCCCAACGGGGCCAGGGCTTCCCGACGGAAGGGGGGGGGCATGGCCTCCGCCTCCCCCCCGCTTGCACCACCCCTGCTTCCATTTTTTCAAATAGTTTATAAACAAAGACATTATCTGTATATCCTTTTATTGGAGGTTTTTTCGCCCATGACGAAGCTTATAATAAGAAACCATCTTAGGACGATTTGAAACAAACGTTGAACAGTATACACCACCTGTGGATCGTTCGTCATTGTATGAAAGCATTGTTCAAGTCTAGCTATACATTTCCCTTAGGGTTTAAACAATTTTCATAAAGAAACAAAACTGTTACTGCATTTGAAGAGAGATAGTTGCTGTCTTCAAAGAAATGTAACAGCGTGTCTCAGGTAGCGTCGAATGATATAAATTTTACAACTTTGAATGACGACTGGCAACGAAATTAGTAGTCTCATCATTGGAATTTTGGTAATTTGGTAATGTGTCACCATTCCTGGTAGATCAAAGCATTGAAAAAAAAAATTGGTGGATAAAAGCAAGATTACAATCGGAAACGAACATTAAATGTAAGAGACTTTCGGAACGTTGTTTCTCCTTCTCTAGCAACATCCTGTTCTTACTAATGTGTATGACGGGTAGGAAACTTGGACCCTCAGATCCCTTTCTCGACACATCCAGCACTGTTATCACACTGGTCTAAATCGAGGTCTCATTCAACTCGAACTCAATATTGACGTTATCTACTAGCCCCCCCCCCCCCGATAACTTCTTCAATTTTTTCATACCAACGAGCAATGGCGGCACGGAAATTATCTGGTTCCCTTATTCGACAAAACCCATCGAACTGTGTTATACGTTTCTAATTGAATATTTCTTAAACATTAAATGTTAAAATGAAATAAAGTCAAGCTATATGACATTTTTCTTTGCTGCTTTTCTCTCAAAGGTATACTTACCCAGGCAACATGCCCAGGTAGGCCCCAAATGGGCTCCTGCTGGGTTACTTTCTTGGTCCGGACTTAAGCTGGTAATGATTAAACCACGAAACAGTCCCAGCTGAGACACAGTGCGTAGTCCATAAAAAGCTCATTCGGGGTCCAACTGTGCACGTAGGCTGGGAAGTGTTTTTAAATATACAATGCTATTTTGAAACATATTTTTACAAAATACAATTTTGTTATTGATTTTTATGTTTGAGCTAGTTCCAAAATGTCTGCTTTGTTTATGAAAATCATTTTGGGGTTTTTGGAGGCCTAATAGGATCAAGTTATGTACATATCTCTTATAAATGCGTGCGTGATTGAGATAACCCTGAATCTAAAGTTACATTTTAATAAAAAAGTACTTTCCCGAGGTCTTACGATAAGTGAAAATATCTTACATAGAACATTTTTTTTGTCTATGTACCTTTTGACCAACGAACATTTTATTTCTTTAATAAAAAAAAAACGCAAAAAAGGGGACTTTGAAACCACCCGCATTAAAATCGTTTTAAAGTTTTCTGTTCAACCTTGTCGGGGTTACCAGACCAAATAAAGTAAAAATAGCACCTTCTATCTTTTTTGTAAATCTGCAAAGGGGACTTGGTAACCCTTAAAAAAGAAACACAAATTGGGAAAGACCTTATAATAATAATAATGATGATGACGATGATGATGATGCGCGCTAAGCATTACAGGGACTGAAACATCTTGTTTCAAAATATTTTTCACTGCTTAAATCGTAAACCGACCTTGAATACAACAATGCAATCATCCACTTGAATTAATGCATACCCTTTTTATTTTTTGTCATTTATAATATATCGGAATAATATTAATATAATGTAGAGTCAGGTTCGCTTCACTTTCAAAAAAAAAAATAACTGCCTCGTAACTGGCTAATCAATATATTAACATGATTAGATCATATAGGCTACTGATATACTTACAAATCGTATATTATAGAAAAGCAGTGCTTCAGCAACATGAAGCATAACTGAAGAACACCAGTCAAATTTAAATGACTTAAAAGGATAAGCCAAAGCAGTTTGGTCGGGCACAGCATGTTTGAAAGAACTCAGACATTAAGCTACGATTTTTTTCTGAATAAAAATCTACCTTGCAGTCTTTGAAAAATGGGAAATGGTTACCAATTCTGTACTTCAAAACGAACGAGGCCGCCTCTTCAAAATTTATGAGGCTTTTTCCCTGACGTCATGGGTTCACTTTGATTTTTAAACTATGTTGGGCTAGGGAGAAGATGTCACCTAACTTCAAATTCTAATTTGAGTTCCGCTGCGCAAGTGTGGATTCATTCGCTTTTATGGGAAAGTGGCACTGTTCATGCATCTCACTCGCGATTAACAGTTACGGATATATACTTGACGATTTAACGGTACACAATGTGCCCAAAATAGAAAATGAAGTAAGCTGACGTCCTTTCTCCCTAGCTACACGGCGTATGTGCCAAGCTTACAAAGTTCTGAGTTACGGCTGTTCAAACAACCCTTCAAAATTGTCTGAAAAGGGGTCCTTTATATTGCCACACCCTCATAAGGAACCAGCTAGATACAGGGCATGGCTTCATTTTTTTCGACATAGACAAATGACAGCAAGAGTCGTGTCGTTTGTGAGGATCACTTTGGTAAGTTGCATCGAACGTGACTGTATATGTGGGTACGCCTAGGTCTAAGTTAGGCCTATACACTGGTATAAATGTACTTAAAGCATATGCTGTTCCAACAATCTCCATTTGCGAAATTTCAGCGCTCTTACAATCTACTCTCTTAAATCAATAGGTTTACATGGCCGTCACCGGGGGGGGGGGGGTGCGGGGGGGGCGAACGCACCCACTCCAGACCTGCCCGCCAAAAAAAAAAAAAAAAAAAAAAAAAAATGGGGGAGGTGCGTCGCCGCCGGGTGTGGAGAATTTTTTTTAAATTGCGGTCGGAATTGTGCATGGAACGGCCAAACGGCAATCTTTCCTATGTTTTCACTACTTCTAGACTATCATGTGGCGAAGTTTCAGCTCGTCGTCGATCTCACAAGTATCTTCGAGAGATCTATCACTATTCACGTTTGTGAATCCAGGGCTGCATTTCCATCAGTTTTTTCCGCTAAACCTTCCTCTCAGCTTAGGCTTCGAGTTCGAAGCATCGCAGGCCATAGCACAGAATTAGTTCGCACTCAGACATATTCATAAGGGCAGTCTTTACCTCCTCCAAAGAAATGGGACGATCGAGATTTGTCATCTCAGTTGGATCCACTGTAACACTTAATAAGTACTTGATAAGTTCGTTTTGCACATTGTGATTAATATCATTTTCTCGCGAGAAAAGATTGCTATAACGGTATTTTTCTAAGGGTACTCTTTCTGAGTCTCAACGCAGTGCTGTAATATCTTTGATCCCCCCAAAAGGTGACCTTTTGAACCCAAACAATTAGCGTCCGATGAGCTTGTTAAATACTGATTACAAACTTCTTGCTAAAGTGCTTCAGAGAAGACTTTCAGACATAATGCCATTGCTTGTAAATGAATTGCAGACGTGTGCCATTCCAGGTAGAACTATTCACAGCAACTTGTTCCTAATAAGAGACATCATTGAGTATGCGTAATCAAACAATAGTTCCGTCACCCTGCTTTCAATCGATCAAGAAAAAGCTTTCGATAAAGTAGACTGGGGATTCTTAATGAAAGTTCTTAACAGGTTAAAGTTCGGTGATAATTTCATCAAGTGGATATCTATTTTGTATCACAATATTACAAGTCGATTGTTGATAAACGGGAAGCTTTCAGAACCTGTTCGAATTGCACGTGGGGTGAGACAGGGCTGTCCCCTCTCCCACCTACTTCATGTTTTATTCATTGAGCCTATTGCTCGCTATATCAACTTCACTGAAACCATGGGTGGCTTTATGATTCCTGGGAGTAATGGTAGACGTGTTAAATTCATTCAGTATGCCGATGATGCTACCTGCATTGCCACAAGTGTAACCGATGCTTTAAATATCTTCAATGTTTTTAATTTGTTTCAAAAAGCAACTGGGGCGTCCGTCAACATGTATAAGTCATGTGGGTTAAAGCTTGGTGCAATGACATCCCAAAACGTACCCCTTAATATTTCGTGGAGCACTACGTCAATTAAAATCACAGGCGTATCCTTCGGGTCGGGTAGCGCTGTTAAATCCACTTGGGATGGCATTATTCGTTCTGCAACTAAAGCCTTAGATTTATGGAAAAGAAGTTTTTTCCCCCTATTGGTAAAGTTTTGGTAGTTAACACTATTGTTTTTCCTAAGTTTTATTACGTGGCACCAGTGTACCCACTTTTGGACTGGGTAATCAAAGAGACTCGCAAGGCTGTATTTTCTTTCATCTGGGGTGAAAACAAGCCTGACCTCGTTGCTAGGAAAGTTGTGGTTTTAGATAAAATAATGGGCGGTTTAGACGATTTTAAAACTAAAATGAATGCTTTGTTTGTCAAACCCTTTTTCTCTTTCCTGCAGACTGATAATGAGATCCCTTTGTGTCAGCTCATCCTTGCTTGCTACTACATGTCAAAACCCTTGCGCCGGTTTTTCCTCATGTTTGGTCTAATACAAAACCGAATTCTGATGTTTGTCCCAAACCATTACTGGTTGCTTGTCATATTATCAAAGATTTAGTTGATGTGAATTTTTCTTTTAATCGCCGTGCTCCCACAAAGTATGTCGTTCACAGTTTACGAAAAACCGATGTTTCCATATCCGTTATTAGACACAACCCAACCTTTCCTTGGGACCAAATTTGGCCTTTAGCCTTCAACTCTAGCCTAGATAACAAACTGAAAGATTTTCAGTGGCGTTTATCATATAGAATTTTGTTTACTGGTAGTAGAAGTGTTGACTGGGGTATAGATGATGGTATTTGCCCAACGCCTCATTGTCATTGTGTAGAATCTTTAGAACATATATTCTGGAATTGTCCAAAGGTATGTGCAATTATGCTTTGGATCGAGTCGGTTTGCAAGAGTCTGGTTAACGATAACTTCCGTCTCAATGTTACCTTTTTTCTTATGGACTTCCCACCGGTTAAACTTTCACAAACAGTTTTTAATAGACTTTGGTATTTTTTGTGTACTGCAAAATTCATAATATGGAAATGTAGATGTATTCATGTCTTTCAATCCCGTGTGCACTGTAGGAGCGAAATGAAATCTCTAATTATTGAGAACGTTAAGCAACGTATTAGAGCAGACAAAAAACGTTTTACCCCTGCCAAATTTTATAAAGTTTGGATTACTAGCTCTTCCTTTGTGTATCTAAGTGGGGATAAGCTTTCTTTTAGGCTTTCCTAGTTAAAATTAAATTTTGTTTTATTTTATACCCTAGTATTGCTTTTGCATGCAGTTTTTGCCGAATTTATAGATATTTGCTGTATACTTAGTAGACTCGGAAAGGAATAAATGATTTATGAAGAATTAACATAAAATGAAGAAAGTAACTATTTAGACATTATGGTATGTCATAAACAAGATTTTAATGAATTCTTTTGAAAAACCAGAGGAACCTTGTCATCAAAAAGTTTTCATTTTGAAGCTGTTTTTCCTTTCCTTCCTTCAATTAATTGAAATGTGTAATGTTAATTTACCGTTATTACGTAATGAGTCATGGTACTAATGAAAGAGTGATGTAAGCTTATTATTCAACTGTAAATACTTGTATATATTATTATTTTTATCCTCCGATTTGCTGTTTTGTATGTATATATGTTGAGACTGAAAATAAAGTTCTTCCTACACACAAAAAAAAATAAATAAATAAATAAAGTGTTTGAACGGAAAAACACTTTGAAGTATTTCCTTTAAAAAAGGTAAATAAATAAATGTGTAACAATTAATAAAACATGCACGAATGTGTGTAAAACACATTATGTGTGCACGTATGAAATCAAGTAATAACTTCAAAATAATTACTTCCACTAAATTAGATACCGTATGTAATCTGCACTGTCGTTTATTCCTTTACACTTAGAAGATAAGACGTACGTTTCGACGGCAAACTCGAATTTGACTTTGTTAAGTTAAGACCCTTTCTGGCTTTCGATGGTTGGTTGATTTACTGAAAACAAGGCAATCATACACTGGAGACTATTCTTACATTAGCATTCCTATACTTCATCCTACACAAAATATGTCTTCAAGGCCCTGTTCTCTCCCCCCAAACAGTATCAATTCTCCTAACCTTCTTACTTAAGCTCCTCCCACAATTTTCTGAAATTCATCCTCATCCAGAGACAATCTCAGTTGATTGCTTCGAGTCGAGTATAGAAAAGCTCAATGTTTATAAAAAAAACACTCTCAGTACAGTTCATGCTGTGTAATAAAAGCTTTGGTACTCTGCATTGTTTGAATTAGCTGTCAATCAAGGAGCTGAGCCAATGGAAAATTTCAGTACACCCAACCAAAATTGTGGTTTGAGGTGAGAGGATTGGCCCTTTAAGGGTAAGGGTGCATTCGAATAATTCTTCCCATCCATCCCTAACAAGTAGGCCTATGTCGTGCCTCACTCCTTTCCATGACAAGTGCCACTGTTGTAGGACGATTTCTTCAACAAGTCCTCTTTTAACTAGTTGGCACTGGCGTCCGGGCGTATTTGTAAAATGTACACAAGGTCCGCATTTCATGTGTTTCCCGCATGATCCATATTTAGGATTTGCGGTTTAAATTTTTTTAGAGTTTTTAATTTTGAGATATTTTAATCATGACTAGGTAATATACCGATGACTGAACAAATACTGCACCATTTTCCATTTAAACACCACTGAAAACCGGGAAACATTGTTTCTTTGGTAGTATGTATGTCACGTGTAAAATCCCTACAAAGAATAAAAATGAGTATTTTGAAAATTTTCATGTTCCCCAAAATAGGAAAACTCAAAAACGTAGGCCTATAATCAGTTCAAAGTTTTGCCAAACATAGCACCATTTTGCAAAGAGCAAAAATAACGCAAAGAAAGTTTCTCAGAAGGGGACACAACTAATTTTGGTTTCCCTATTGAATTTCAAAATTTTTCCCAAGAGAAAGGGAGATACCGGTTCCCTTCAGGTCATGGCACGGATCAGAAATGCTCAGACTTTGGGTCCCCAAAAAGTGTTTATTAGTATGTATTATCATTTTTCATAGATTGAATTTTTATTCACACTATTTGAGAAGTGGCAGACATGAGAGTCGTATTTCAAGGCTGGGCACAACCGGCTTAAAACACGTGGGAGGTGCCGTTTCCCAGCCAACATGCCCAGCTGGGCCCCAACTGGGTTTCAGCTGGACTACTTGATGGGCCCCAGCTGGGACCCATTCGTGTTTGTCAGGTGTTACCTCGTGGGGCCCAACTGGGCTAGCCTTTCCCAGCTGAAGGCCAGCTGAAACCCAGCTAGGCTTCAGTTATTGAAGCGGGGCCCAGCTGGGCTTCATCTGGGCATCAGCTGGGAAAAACCAGCCCAGTTGGGCCCCACGTGGAAACACCTGACAAACAAGGATGGGTTCCAGCTGGGGCCCAGCAAGTAGCCTAGATGAAACCAAGTTGGGGCCCAGCTGGGCATGTTGGCTGGGTTCTAGCCATCTGGAGGGTTTGTAAAACCCAAAATTTTCTTGCACGCTCCGCGACAACTGATGGTGGCGCTCCGCTTAGATAGTCTTGCCGCGCCTGAACCTCGGAGGTACCAGGCCCCCCCCCACTTATCAGCTAGGCCTCCCACCGAAAATTCCATCCTGGCTACGCCACTGCGAGTCGTAACAAAGACACTAAAAAAGGAAGCTACTGCAGTTGTACGTGATGCTCCGCGTAAGCAATGGAGTAGGGGAAACAATCCAGTGAGCCATGGCACAACTGGAAAAGGCCGTGGCCGGCTTGACTTGAACCAATAGGTTGGAAACTGGGCCGTTAAACTCTATCTAACTAACTAACTAGCTACCGAATTGTTATAGTCTAGCCCAGGTGCCAGTATTTCTTTTTACAGGAATCAGTCATTTCTTCCAAGTTGTGTGTTAGTGTAAAACACAGTCCCCGTCAGGACATTGGTTCATAATCGTGGACAAACTCATTACTGGAGGAGTGAACCAAATTAGGAACTACTAAATTTTGAACTGTGAGTATTTCATACTTAGGCCTAATACAGTTGTAATTGTGTTAGGGGTCAAATTTATTCGTGAGTTAATCATTCATATGTGTTTCCAAGGAGAATATAATGATTACAATTATCAATCACCCTCCCAGAAACAGTTAATCCTACGCCTGAATTTCCTCTCTTGGTATGCACTAGATTGCTCAATTTTAAGTTGAAAAATTGCAAAGCTACCTACCATGGGAGGGGCCCCTCCCATGGTAGGGATGCCCACCCCTTTTGCTACTTCGTGGCCTCGTCCACAACAATTTCCTCACTCACATGCTCGAATTTCAAAACGCCCCCCCCTTTGAAAAAAGCTGGTGACGGCCCTGAAGTCTATTAGAATAAAAATAAATCTAAAAGAATGGAGTCAGTGACCAATCGAACGTCCGATTGGTCACTAATTCCACTCTTTCAGATTTAAAATATTGGAGTTCAAATCTAAAAGAGTGGAAGAGTGGAATTCCACTCGTTTAGATTTAAACTCCAATATTTCAAATCTTACGATTTAAGAGAGTAAGCTAGCTGTGCTATGAGGTACTCGGCTCATTAAAATGCAAAAGAAGCATTAAAATAAACAATTACATCACACTTCATTTGCAGCCACAGCATATAGCAATACCTTTCAAAAGGCTAACGTTTTTGATAAGCCTGGGCCTGGCCTAACGTTTCGTACGCTTAGTCGCACTCTGCGGTATGCGTAGCTACTTGGCAATCTGGCTAGAACTTATCACTCAGAGAAAGTGTATCCATGACGTAATGACCTCATCGACCATCTCAAAATTTATTCAAAGTTTTCTTTTAGTTTTTTCCGAGGTCAAAACGTTTTGAACCTTATGTTGCCGGAGAACGTTGTCTCACGATATTTTCAACATCCTGATATAGTTTTCTTACTAAGAAAACTATATCAGGATGTCAAAAGCTTTTGGACTATTCTTCAAAGGGACTCAATGATTTGAAATCAAAAACTTTATGTAAGTGATTAAAGGTAAAACTACATGAAAATGCTCATAATCAGCATGTTTAGCCAAGTTCTACATCCAATAGTTACGGAAAGAAGTTAAAAGTTTGAATTTTGTGGTACCCCGACTTCTAACGGTTGTGTGAATAACTTGAAAAAAGGCGGGTTACGAACTTTCAAAAACCGAATTGAGCCGTTACGTACCGTACTCACTCACACCTTAATAATTTTTTGCAAGATAAGGGGATTGACTAAGTTTGAACGTTTGTTATTGTGAAGAAAACTTAACAGCTTTTGAAAATTTATTTACTTTCACGAACCAACTCAAGAAGCCGCTTTAAACAATGGAGGACAAATTAAACCAAAAGAAAAAAAGAAGACCTGAAAAGCATTAACTCGAAAAGAAAATGCACTAAGCAACTTCCTTGGGAAAAGGATATATATGGATTTCGACCTTCAGTAGGAAATGAAGGTAGTTACTTAGATGGTCCAGTTTCCAAACAATTGGTTTAGTAGGAAATGAAGGTTAGACATCCGGAATTGTTGAGCTCAGTTTACAATGATATTGATCAAATGTTTCCAGTACAAAAAAAGAAAAGACAAAATATAGATGCTGTGAAAGAAGCTTATAACCAAAGGAAAATTAAGATATACTTAAAACAAATTGTCTGCTGAAGAAATGTTGTATCTAAAAGGAACGAGGTCGTGTACGGCAGCTCCAGAAAAAGTGAACAATAGTTTCAACTTCAGTGTTGGAAAGTTCAGGGTGAAATCCAAAAGTCCAGTATCCGAGACGGGACGGAAATTGAGAGGTATTTACTAATGCAATTCCTTATTGATGGTAGTCATTGCTAATTTTGTTCCACAGCATGAAACAATGACAAATGGCCTTTCATGGAATGAGAAAAAAATTTCACCTCTCCTTTCACCATTCCTATGGTAACCATAAATTTGCCTGCGACGGGACGGAGGTGAAGAATTACACACTTTTGTAACAACTGAACATTTCATTCAATTTCATCAAATTTACCAGGAGAAAAATAAATTCCCAATAACTTTAATGAGTATAACAGCTCTCCTAATTAATGCCTTCACAACATTTAAAAAGCGATGTTGCCCTCAGAGATTAAATTGGAATTTAAAAAAACTCAACTTTTGACCACAGTTGATGGACTATTAAAACATTCGATTTTGACTTGAGTAATGTGTTTCTGAGTAATTTCATCAACTTTCTGCAAGAAACATCATGACTGAGATACAGATTATTAATGGAACCTTTAATTACTAAGTCAGAATAATTAACTGAAAGGACACTAGAAAAGCTAATGCGACTATGCCCACAAATTTAAATGGGAAACAACTAACGTTCAGCGTTGTTTTGTTGGATATCAAAGGCAGTAGTGGCTGCCTACATGTTTACTGTAATGACTAGAACCAACCTATCATTATCCAACCACCAGATTGTACTGTACCTCATGGCCCTAAAATCAATGTGTTCTTCCACACAGAATGGAGCTTCAGGTTCCCTGAATTTGAAGTTTCCCTTGGACTACCCTGCGTGGCAGGCTGTACGGCATATTCCTTTTTCAGTCATATCCCTCAGTCATATGGTTTTGAAAGCTAAGAAGCTGAGAAAACCACCGTCCGCTCCGCGGGGTACCCTTGGACCTGAACCTAAGTGGAACTGGCAGCGATGTTTTTTGCACCTGTTCACTGCCCTTTGCATAGCACAAAATACATACTACTCTCACCACTACCATCCTCTGGCCATTTCCAGTTGCCCCCAGAATTTGACATTGCATGAACTTAATTACCACTTTTGTAAAGTTTGTACTTACCGTACCGTACTACGGCCACCACATACTTCACCAGAGGGATACAAGCTCTTAATTCATCATAAAGACTTAATCTTCCATATCAATTTCTGCTGTTTGATCCTGCTATCACCCATGTCACCACCATAACTTTCAATCACACCATTTACATACAATCATACATCTGTGCTATGTATGCTTCCAATTTTCTCCTCATGTGACTTCTCACTAAACTGTCAGTTGTAGAAGAAAGCGGGCTTTGTGGGTACTGGGTAAGTAAAACTGGGCTTGAATTGCATTCTGTAACCCTCAATGTAACCATGCACTTTGCTAGGGATTTGGAATGAGAACCCTTTCGTTTGTATGGAGAAAACACTTGTGCGTCACCTATTACAAATGATCAAGCCACCCTTCACGTAATTACAACAGTCGTTTTGACCTTCCCACCAAAGCCATCTACTGACCCTTTTCCATGCCAGGATTCAAATCAGCTCCAGGTGAGATGAACATCACCAGGGTATTGCATGGCAATGAGGGGCAGTATTTACTTTAAGACTGGCCAGCAGAGCTATCTGAACAAAAGTTTGCAATGTCCACAGTTGGTAGTATCTCCAAGTGGACCAAGTGGTTGGAAACTGGGCCGTTAGACTCCATCTAACTAACCAACTAACTAACTAGCTACATGACCAAAGTACAGTAGATTACACTCTGGATTTCACTCTCCTGTTAATTGTTAACACAAATCTTCCTTGATATCAACCTTAAGTCTTACTATGGCAACAAAATTTTCCAAGGGTTGCCTCAGGTTGACAAGGGCAGTAGTGTATACATATATATGGGTGGATGCCATATAGTGCCATCTTTACATTGATAGAGAACAAATATAATTGGAATTTTGAGATGAAATGGCTGTTTGTAAAAGAAATACATCATCCCACTTCATTTTCTCTCCTGTAACACAAAGAATTCCTTGCTTGTCACACAAGGAATTCCATCATGTAGCACATGAAATTCCGTCCCGTCGCATGAAATTCCGTCCTGTGGCATGAGAATCCCGTCCCGTCGTACAATTTCCTGTCCCATGTTGAAATTAAACGAAGTGAGCTATACCTTTTAATCCTGCCACCCTGTTTGTAAAACAAAAGAAAAAAAAGTCCTAAAATGCGACGGGACGGAAAAAGTCGCAATTTATCGTATATAACTTGGATCATGAAAATTAATTTATGCAATTTCATTAACCTCCAAACATCCAGAATTACCTGGTGAGTAAACTTATATATGATATCAATACCACTCGGTGATGCTATTTGGAGAAGGTATTTCCGTCTCGTCACACCAAAATAACAATCTCCTTGCATTTTACCCAAATTTCACATGAAGTAAAGAAAATTGAGGAATTTTAAATTATGAAAATTTGTACCTAGATATGTGCCCTAAACAATCATACAAAAGCTTTCACTGGTAATTCAGGTTCATTTTTACACATTGAGCTACGGTGACCACTTTTGGATTTGACCCTACGGGGATGTGAGCACTAGGCGAAATACACACATCAGAGAAAATATAGCCCTCGTCTTTTAATTTTCCAAATTCGGAGTCTCGACGTTTTATTCACCTACAATAGTACGACAAATGCAGTTTATTCCTTAGGTACAAGGTTTCGGATAATGGGTCTTACAAGTTGAGAAAGAGAAAAAGAAACTTGGAGAGTAGGATTGAAACTCAAAAACATTTCCCGCCCTTCATATATTATTTTTTCCCTTAAAGCTAGGTGATAATGTATCTTGCTGTGTAGTTTGCATTACAAGGAAAGTAAGACTATTTTTTTTTTATATTTAGCATGACTTATATCAGGCTTCCGCCCCCTATAGGATGGGGTTACAGAATATGCCTACGATATTTCCCGCCTGTCGTAGGAGGTCGTAGTGTCTCACTATATCAAGCTTTCACGTGGATCTTTCTAGCGTTATATGTTACATTATTTTGTTAGTCACCAAAATGAGTTCAATAAAGATCCTGTGCATATGATGTCACAGAGCGGAAAGTAGGCCCTCCTTTGGGGGCAAATCAAACCAACACAGACAAATACAGGCAGCTGATTTGTCAACCATTCTAATACGCGTACAGTCTGCTTCACGTGCAGGGCGAATTCCTGTGCGTGGGGTCACGTGTTTGACTGTTTTGCCCCAAGGATGTGTGGTCAATGCACAAGGTCTAGAGCTTAGCAAATCTTGCCGTCACTCAAAAAGGTGAACACTTTCCTCTTAAGCATGAGTAAAGCGTTCTTCAAACTTTTCCGGCATTCAAGAGGCACTGGAAGGGCACAAGGGTTTTTAGGGGAACTGATAGACACGCCCATGGGGCCACTAAGCAAAAAGCGTGAGACCCAAACGTGTGGGGTCTATGGGTCCACCTTAGAGCTCGATGGAGTCCATTAGCAAAGTCCTGGTGGGTAGTTAGAGCGCCCTGAAGCTAATGTGATTTGGGGTATTTTTGAGGTTTTAACGTCGTCATTTAAGGGTAACATTCTATTGACTTAAAATTGATTTGAACATTTTTATTGGGTAACTTGAAGTAAGATTTTATTGGCAACAAAACTACTACCAGGAGTGGACCCGACAGAAAGTTTAAAAAGACGGAAGGGAGCTAATGAACTTTAGAGAGAGCAGTTTGTTGGCAGTAATGTGATTCTCTTAATTGAGGAAACACGTAATCCTGTCTAAAAATCTACCTGAGCTGAGCACCGCCTTTTATTGGCGAAGAACGTGCAGAAAATTTTGAAAAGAACCCAACCACTCAGACAGCCGGAAATGGCATTTCCCAAGTGTTTTTAGCGAGATTTTCATTTGAAGAGAAGAAAATTTCTGCATTTGTTGCCCAATGAAGAATCAATTGATAAAAAATCTGGTAGACTACAGAAAACAACCTTTTTTTGAAATCCCATCTTTTTTTTTATGGGAGGGGGGGGGGGGCACACGGGGGAACAAGGTTGTCAAGGGTGCACGAACCCCTTAGCGATGCTACTGCTACATTATTACGCACCAAGACTGAAAAGAAGCAAATTTGCGTTTGTACATGGACAGATAGCAGCGGTATGTATAGGAGTACAGGTCTTGTTGAATGAGGCGTAATGTCTCTCATCATTAACACAACGAAACTCTAGATCTTATAGAGAGTAGACTAGAGAGAGACACGTCACAAGGGATGAAATGGTTGTAAATATTTAATCCGTGTTCAAAGCATATTACGATACATCATAGCAGTAACAAAATTGTTATTAGTATTCTCTTAACTTATGAAGCCTCAGACACGCAATAGCCTAGGTAAAGCCTATTTACTATAATGATTACATTATATTTCTTCCTCGTGCTGTCAGCTTGGCCTGTCTTTAAATAAATAGACAAATGTTAGAAAATGTGTAATTTTTTTTATTAAAATTGAGACAGCCAATGATCATAGGCAATGCATTGTCGGAATGGGCCAAAGGGGAAGTTGCATACTCGCGTGCGATATTAGAAGTTATGAACAAAAAGACAGCGTGATTCATTTTTGCATACCATAGGAGGATTGCTCATGCTCAGTCGTCGTGTAACCGAAATGCACGCACGATGTTCAACACCCTAATAACAACTGTTGTAAAAAGGACGCCTGGATGGAAAAACGGCGTGATACGCAACGCAGCCCTATACTCAGTGAATACCGTCGAATGCGCACGTAAGAGCTCTGCCATTTCAAGATTTCAAGTTATGTTAATGCATATTCGCACTTGACGGGCCCGTGCACTCGACGGTCACCCCATCATACAATAGGTGCAGGAATAACATTCCCCGCCCAGCGAAATACACAAATCCGACCAGCGCTTGTTTAAAGTGACTGTAGGCAGCCATTAGTGGGGTCCATCAGTTCTAAATCGTCTTCACCCTCACATTCAGTGAAATTGAGGGTTTAAAATTCACCACGTATATAACAGTGTACAGTGTACAGTGCGTTTTGCACAAAGCCATGTGTATTCAGCATGATTGTCCTTCAGCATGGCGTATCCATGACGTAATTTCAAAGCCTCTATACGCATGCTCACCCAGACGAAACGATTGTCGGGGTACTTTTGACCTTTTAAAACCAGTCGGAAGTGTCGACTTTCCCAATTCTGCCTGTTAAGGTGTCTCGTGCCATTCAAATTCGTTTACACGGTTTTTTAAATGTATACTAGTAATAAGCAAATGTACACTGTTTAACAAGTTGTGTCTTGATTGGCTGTCGCCATTGTATTGTATCGATTGTATTAGCGTGTTCGATTTGCTTCCCTTGACTTACTCGAGCCTCGAGCTAGGGCTACGATGGTCATGCGCAGCTGGGTGAAATAAACGAACGTTTTACGGTAATTATTGGAGAAGTTGGTTCACAATAGCCAATGACAGAGCCCGTAGCTGGATGGCAGAGCGAACTCTGGTACGTACGTATTACATGCGGTTCGCTTGTACGATGAACGTAGACTCGAAACAATGCCCATTTAGAAAATTCTCGAGAAATAACACTTGAGTGACTTCACAAATTCCGACATAAACCACTTTTCACAAGTCAGAAGTTTCATGTTTACCCCACTGTATTTACATGCTCAGAAATTGTTCACGAATGCATGTTGTTCGTTTAGCTGCCATGTTTTTCCAAAGCACGATGGGATATTTACCTAAGTAACAGACTCGAAGGGTCGCTCACTTGGGCCTGGCGCGAGTAAGCGCGAACACTGACGTCATTAGCTAATCGAACGAAGTCGTGCCAGACACGAGTTAACTCGGGCGAGTAATCGAACACGCTATTTGTTAGGTTAGGGATCAGCGCTATCGTTAGCCAGTTAGGAAATGCAGGGCTGTAGTAGTCGAGTCAAAAGAGTTCGAGTCACGAGTTCGGCAACTTTCAAGTTTCAATGACTCGAGCCTGGACTCGGACTCAAGTCCCTGTACTTTCTCAACGGGGGAATTCAAGCTGTCTGGCCGAGTCCTTCAAAGTCTAGAATTACGAGTCCGCGTCCGGACTCGACTATAGCCCTGAGAAAATTTGACAGTGTGCAACGTCCCAAAGTGACTGACAGTTTTCGTTGTGACTCATATGTTTGGCAAAAAAGGTTCATACATTTGCCCAAAGAATAACTGAAAAAAGAAAACTGATTTACGATTTTTCAAAAGAAAAATAAAATGTCAAGCTACGAAAGAATTTAAATGCACATTTGAGCGTAGTTGCTTGCACCGTATACAAAAAATATACGGTAAATCATCATCGCGCAATAAAATAAAGTATAAAATAATGCGAAGAGTGACTTCAAGTTGAAGATGAATACAAGTGATTAATGAACTTAAAATTGTTCTTTCAGTATAAGAGAATTTAAAAAATACTTCGTGTTCAGCCTTTTCGAAAAATGGTGTATGAATCGTTTTCTCTTCAGCATCTAGCCATTATTAGCTAGTGTTACCGTTATACCTCTTTTAAAAGGAATGAAATAAATACTTGTGCTTAATGCAGGAAAGTACTTCCAATCCATTAAATTTTCATTTTCATTAAATAATGTATTTTCACATTATTAAGAACAGTTTCTCACCGTTAGAGGGGTACACCCCTTCAAACACCTTTTCAGGGCAAGAGCTATAGGGCTTTGTCGCTTCTCTCACCCACAATTTCAACATTGGAGCGGGGGTGGAACTTTCTCACTATTTCAACATGGTGAGAAAGTCCTCCCTCCACTTCTGGGGATGAATCCACCCTCATGGATGTGCGTGTAAAAGAATGCCCTGGTAAAAGTATTCATGCATTTCAGATGATGTAAATATATGTTTACACAATGTCATATGTTTCATACGTAGGTTATATTTCACTGTTCATAATGTAAGTGAGCGGTATTAACTAAATATACCAGTATGTTTTAAGAGGCAGGACACATTGGGCCTACAGAGTAACGCATAGTCATAAACTTCAGACGACAGTGCATGAATTGGAGAAGAAAGTCCATTCACGAATCAGCCTGGAGAAGAATCAGTACCGGCGAAACAGGAAAAAATATGGGGGGGGGGGGGGAGGGGAGTCTTGTGCCAGCCAGACTCTCTAAGCGGAACGCCAAAACCAATCTTTGGCTGTACCTAGACCTCCCACCAGATGGCCGGAAATGGAACTCCAAGAGTTTTCTTAGAAGTACGTGCATTCGGCCGGTTAGCAATATCTTCAACAGAGGGCTTAGAACTGGCATGTGGATGGGAAGGGAAGATTTTTTCAACAGTCGGAACCTTACATTGTGCCGTAACCGGACTCCCGGCGGCTATAAGCACCCTTTTTACCTAAAACCTATAATACAAGAAGGAGAAACGGAAAGAAGAAAATAAAAAAAAACACGCATACAGACAGATGCTGTCACGCATATGCAAAAAAAAAAAAAAAAAAAAAGGGTCAAATTAACGTTTTCTGTAGACCCTAAATTCGTTCGTACACCACAATGTTACATTTTGTATACTTTCTTGTTTTTGCCAAATCTGCCTGAATTATGGGAGGTAAAACAACATGTTTTCCCCCAATATTTCCATTAGTGGGACAATTGTCCTTCTTCCCCCATCCCCAGGATCGACGCGCCTCCTGCAGTGCCCACTTCGATTTTTTCCCGCTGCCTCCACTTATTTTTGGAGAAGGAGGAAGGAGGGAGTTACGCCACCACTGAGTAGAATAACTCACAAGTGGAGGAACTCTACGATAGGGTGAAGTGAAAGATGGTATGACACCAAAACAGGTATTTTGTGAGTGAATCTCATGATATTCATCTCAGGAGTCATAATGGTTGCTGTATCTATTCCTTGAAACCCTCCCTAGAGCCTTCAAATTTACCTTGCGTGTGCATTAACCCTTTTCAAGAGGGGTAATTACCTCTGAAGAGACTCTTTTGACACTGTTCGCAAATATGAAGCGTAGGGAATGGAATGCACCAGATATATATCTATTGAATATTTTTTTCTGTTATGAAATGACGGAGACTGAATGACTAATTTGCTGAAACGCGGGAGCTAATATGTCTCATTTGCTTAACACTAATGTCGAATTGTTTTTTCATATTTCTAATGGAAACCAAAGAAGTCTTCGCGTCCCTCACTTTTCATTTTGATACCGAAATCTATTAACAAACGTTTAATCCTCATTGCCCTTTTTGGTTCCACTCAGTAAACACAAAAATATTTTAAATTAATGTTGGTTCCTGACAATATTATAGAAATATTTAATGTTGAGTTGTAAAAGTATCCTGTAAATATTTTCCAGATCATTAATATTTTAACAATATTTGAAAAATATTTTCCATCCTTGAAATGTTACAAATATATTTTAAAAGTATCTTTACGACTCCACAAAAAATATTTCTAGCAGACACATTTGAGATGTTTGTGTTTACTTGGTGGGCGGAGCTAAGAATTGTAGCTGTCGCTGAAATATTGAAATAATGAACCCGTCATAACCCTGACGCCACAAAAGACGTTGTAGTTCTTGTGAAGGGAAAACCTATTTGCCGGCCTGGGGTTACTTGCGTGCAGTGTACATAATATGATAACATCTTTTTCACTGCAAGCCGACACCGTAAAAAGTACTGTTCAAAGGTTCCCAGAACATTCCGATCCACGTGATAAGCATATGAATAATACAGCCTACTAAACTGAAAGAGAGTTTCCGTGACAACTAAAATAGTGGAGATCTTAAACAGGCGTTAATCCTGATTCAGATTGAGTAGTAGGCCAAAACATTATGGTCTGCTACACAAAGCTAACGTTAATCCTCAGTCAATGACTGTGGTCGTTCGTTAGGCGACTCACTATACACATGTATAGGGACCAATGTTGAGACGGTGAGTACAGCTTTTTACGTGCTAAAAACGAACACGACAATACCATCTAAATGATAAACATATGGCAACAATAAAAAAGGAAGAAAACAAACACAACAAACAAACACCAAGAACATCCTCGCTAACAAAACAAAAACCACCGACACCACTCCCGGTCAGCCACAAAGAGCCGAAACCGAAATGTAACGTCAGACCAGGGAGCGGTTGTTTGGGAATTTTCGTTGAATCTCCTTCCAAATAACAGCTCCCTGACCAGACAAAACCACCATCACCAACAATAGCTAACCTGACGGGATATAACCTTAAAGGGACACAAGGGGCGGGGTTCACTTGCTATATTTTCAGTATGTACGAGACCGCGTGTTTCTAAGCAGGCTATTGTGTTTGCGTTTCAACTTCTACATTCAAATATCAAAAATCTTACTTTCGCTACTATAAATAATACTATGAGTCTTTCAACGGCTTCATTGTTGAACAGCACACGTTTCCAACTAAGTTATATGGCATACCTACGGTATACAATAGCCTGCCAACTTTCTAGAGAATCTCATTTACGACCACCAAATATGACGTCACGACAAAAATTAAAATACTAATTTATATCTCGCGTAATAGGTAATATTTATGCATCGAACGTATGGCCTGGTACACATTTTCCATCTACAAAAGCTAATTAGGTTTTTCGCCGTTCGTTGTATCAGTTATATGTACGAAAATACAATATTCAAACTTGTTTCGTTCACCACTTGACCATCTCATGTTTACTAATTCGTCCCTCAAAATGCGGGATTCCTGTAAATGGAAACTGGACGAAGGTTTGCAGACTGTAAATTATACTGTTTAGAGAGGTGCATTATGATTTTGAGAGAGCGCCATCTTTCAGCTGCTACAGTGTCTGCTCCGCAGGCTACGTGTTTCGTCTAGTGGTATAGCATCGGCCTCTCACGCGGAAGGCCCGGATTCGATTCCCAGGTCGAGTCATACCAAACTCTAACAATCGAACCTACTGCCGTTATGCGTGATGCTCCGCATAAGTTATGGAGTAGGGAAAACAAGCCAGTGAGCCACTACTGGAAAAAAGGCAGTGGCCGGCTCGACTTTAACCAGTAGGTTGGAAACTGGCCCGTAAAACTTTATCTAACTAACTAACTACATTATGTACAGTATGCAGAATATTTACACCCAACTAAAACCAAACAATAGCCAAAGTCCCGAAGAGACCGAACTGCAGTACATCCGTACTCTTCGAAGTCCTGAATAGAACTAGACCGTGAGTACGTGTATTGCCGCCTGGAACCATTCAGTTTTCTTTTGATTATTACATTACATGGAAATGTTTTTGTAATGATGTTGATGACATAGTAATTTTGTACATATCAATTTTAACTGATATGTGTCGATTTAAATTGGTATGTTGTGAATTTAAATTGGTACATGCAATGCACACTGCTTTTTTAATTTACCGATTACTCGCCATACGGTTGGCCATTACTTACATGTTAGATTACATAACTGCAGATCGTCTGTCAATTAAAAACAAAGGCTCAATGGAACATTTACTTTAACCCAAATTTTTGAAATCTACACATTTAAAGGAGGTCTGGCTCATTTCCATTTTAACATGTTTTCAAGCAAATTATCATAGTCACGAGAAAGTACACTTGTAAAGAGTTTCCAATCATGTCTTTAGGCCATTGAATCAAATCTTTGAAAGCAACATTAACATTTCGTCTAGCCTCTTGAAATTGCCCAAATTTTCTGTCCCATTCAAATGTTGGTAAAATATCTAAACGCACTGAATAAACGACATACCCACCAGAGAAAAAAATAGACGCACAGTTATGAACTTTGCCACAAAGAAACCATGACGTCACTTTATCTGCCATTTCCAAACCAAAGTTTAACACTGAAGGACGAAAGGTGTTGAAAAAAACGCCAATAATAATGATGAATGCATGTTTGTACTCTTGATTGCGCATAGCCAATTTAAAGGTTAAAAGTATATCGTAAACATAATACCAAAACACCCACAGAAGTATAACAACTAGAGTAAAGTATTCTAAAAATTCACTAATACCCATAAAAACGTAAAATTTATTATGTATCCATAGCACTTGGTTTACTAGGCAATCAATCTTGTATTTCAAAACCAAGCTTAAGATTTCAATCCCAATACGATAGCCAGTATCGATGAATTTCCAAAATGATTGCTTGTATTTTTTCTGGTGAAGAAATGACCTTACTTTGAAAAAATTAGACATTGTCACCAGGCAAAGGCGACAAATTGGACACACCAACATGATATTTTGAGTTATCATTTTGCCATTTGTAAGAGATAAATACATTAGGAAGATAAAAATAATTAACAGAGCGATGGATATGATACATATCCATCTAATCAACACCCATAAAAGATTTAAAGCGCATTCCACGAGGAACATCAATTCTTTTAACAGGTGGAAACTTTGACGGACTTTTCTTAAGACGGTAATGATTACTGGCGGTATCAACAGATACAAAAACCAGGACATCACGGACTTAAGCCCGTTGTCTTCTGTCAGCTTGCAGGGTCCATAGGAAATAGAAACTTTGTGATATGCGTTAACACGATGCGACGAAGCACATATCCATGAAAATACTGCCACACGCATAATCTGTCAGATTCAAACAAAACGAAAATTTCTGTAGTAAATAAACGGTAAGAAAGAAATAAACGGTTGAGAAAGGAAGTTCACACTTCAAATAAGACGAAGCTCTCCTGATTAAATGAAATTAAACTACAAAGTTAAAAGATCGAATGTATGTTTTAAGTTAAAAAGAGCCTGAGTGTCATAGCAGGTAATATGAAAGTATGGTGTGAGGGGGAGGGGGAGGGAGCAATTTTTGGACTCTGCGCGTCATCCTATCCCATTGACCAAAAGGTACATGTTTGATGCTCCATTTTCGCTTTTTGTACCAGGAAGAAAGATTTTTTGTGAAAAAATAAAAAAAAAATGCCGTAACCCATTTTTTCAAATGAAACTGAGCACTAGCAAAGTTGGAAATCTTCGTTGCTTGCCAGCCATGCTATACTAGACAAAAAATCCCGTATATGCCTTCTGCAAACTGAGGAACTTTGATAATATTTTGGTACTTGGCACTTCAAAGACTAAAGAATCCATCTACTCAACTGACGGGGTTGCATTTGAGCGTGGTAGGAAAATGCCTGAAAGATGAAGTCTTGACCGAAAGACTAACTAAACGGAGAGCCACCTTCAGTCGGTGCAGAACGTACAGAAAAAAATATGAAAAATCGCGACCTGTCAGTCAGCCGGAAATGGTACTTTATCATGTAGCTAAGCAGTAGGGGGTGAAAACTCTTTTCAGTAAAAAGAGGCAATTACCCAAATTACGGATTTTTCTTAAAATTGTGAACACCACTGTAGAAAGGGCGTAATGTGCGGAAAGCGAAGCGCACCGAAATTCTTATTTTTTTTAAAACACATATTTGAATATAGATGTAGAGCTTGTATTGCAGAAAGTTATGGATTCTGGGTTTCTTGTAAGGAAATGTTGAAAAGTTGGGGGATTACTAATGAATCGCCACTTCCTATATTTGCAAATCTGAGAATGTTTGCACGTCGACTAAACATTTTTCGTAAGGTCCTCCCGACCCTCTGGTAAAGGGCCGTTCGGCGAAACAAAAACTTTAACTGCTTCCCGAAGAAGCTATTACGTCCACTGAAGGACAAAACGTCACCACCCTCACGGCCCGCAGACCACTTACACCATTGGTCTGTCAATTATGGCTCCATTCTAGACTGGTTGAAAGGAACAGATAAAGAAATGGCCGAAAAACGATCAATTTTATTCCACGACTGAACATTGTTGTTAATATATCATGTTATCTAATGCCTACGAACTGAGGCTCTCCGATGACCTTTCAAAAGTTTCATAGTTTTCCCAAAGTTTGTTGTCCTTTTTAGACAACTTAAAGATATTTCAAAATAAAGAGCTTAAACTGGAGAAAATTTGCAATTTTATTAAAAAGATGATTTATAAATATATAACTGTAGCTCCCTGTGTCTCTTGATGATCGGGTGTCACATGAGGCAAACATCCCACTTTGGTTTTTCCAGAGCCCGGAACGTAGTTTACCAATTGAAACTGATTTATGAGTGAACACCATTTCATTATAAATTGTACTTTGCGGTGCGCCATCAATTGGGTGTTTTTGAGACAATTGGTTACAAATATCGTTTAGATTTTGGTTTTGGAACTAACATTAATCGTCAGTTGTAAATTTCAAGGACTTTTCTATGTCATGCATGGTTATTTGCGGGGTCAATTATTTACCAATTTCTTTAGAAATGTGTTCGAAATGTGTTGCTATTTTCAACATTTCTTTGCAATAAAATTTTCATTTCAATAAAAATGAGCAAATTGCAAAAAAATTAGTTAACTTTTAAATTAGAGGTACAGAACCATTGAATACAAAGTTATAGCTAATCATGCGCATTCTACAATCTTCTTGATTTTTCCTAAAAATTTCACAGCGGCTATCATAATTTTCTTTTTATACTTCAGGCTATTTAATTATGTTACATTTCATGTTTCAAACTGTTAAAACCGTCTGATAGTTCGAATCTCGATTGACTTTTTTGAGGGGGAAGTAGTGACACGGGAGGCATACTCGGATAAGCTAGTTGCACGGTGTGCGAAACGTATGCTGTGGAAGTCGGTCTGTCGCCCCCCGTGTGTACATGCAGGGAGCGACTTGTGGTAATGTTACTGGATAAAAATAATATGTCGCAGCGCCTTTGAGATAAAATTCCATGGTGACGATCGTGGGATGCGCGAATGGGAGAAATAGGATGAGCATTAAACAGGGAGACGAAGGTTTTTCATCATAAGTTGTATTGATGCATTGAAATTTGGAGGAATGAAAAAAGGGGTTTCCTGGGAACAGAGGACGGTGGGATACTTCCATCTCATTTTTCGCCCCCAGCGCCCGCTTCTTACGCCCTTGCTAAAAACTGCGTATAATTACGTATACCCACCATTTCGAAAAAATTCATGACAAAACCATGCCGAGCCACAAGCGTTAGATCAATGGAACTCTACCGTTGCTGGAAAGAAAAATAAAGCCAAGTGCGTTTACTTTTGTAACTGTACTCTAACAACAAAAACGAAAACTTTTACAGTTGTTTTTTACTCACTTTACGCTTTGGTAACATAACGCACCAACCCATCAAGCTCATTTGCGAAAAAATTTGTCCACGTATTTAAATGTTTTTTTTTTTAAATGACCTGTACCTCTTCTTAACGATTACGACTTTTTGGCTTCTAACGATTACTATTTTTTTATGGCTTCTGCGGGGTTAAGTTTTCTTCGCAGATAGACGAATCCGGACAACAAGTGATGGTCTAATTTCAGTAGGCCATAACTGGGGTCTATCACCTTTAATCTTTTAATTTCCTCGCTTACCTGTATTATGGATGGTTGTACACTAAATTGTACCTGAAATCAATTTCGTCTATAAATCGTACTTTTGCGTTTAACTATGAAGGCAGGGGGCTCTAGATTGTCCCAACGAAAAAAGGTTCATTGTAAAAACGCAGAATTGTACCTAAAGCAAGCATTTGAACATTCATATGCAAGGTAAAAGTCAGGTAATGGGGTGTTGAGCTCTCTTTTTTCGCTTGGTGCATCATATTCCTTTATTTCCCATCCTCGTGCGACTATTTTAACCTTTAACTACGGTTCCGAAGCATAAAGAAAACAGTTGCTCTAAAACAGTGTTTACCACATACCCGTCGAATCGTCGAATCGGACGGGAATCTGGATACGTATAAATTACCAAATGCAGCTGTGCGTCACCCATAAAGAGAAAGATTAGGAAATCATTGTTTTGCTTGGTGAAACAAGCAATTTTCCTGTTCACTGAAGGTACAAAAGAGAGGATTTTATTGTTTAGATTTTGGTTTTGGAACTAACATTAATCGTCAGTTGTAAATTTCAAGGACTTTTCTATGTCATGCATGGTTATTTGCGGGGTCAATTATTTACCAATTTCTATAGAAATGTGTTCGAAATGTGTTGCTATTTTCAACATTTCTTTGCAATAAAATTTTCATTTCAATAAAAATGAGCAAATTGCAAAATAATTAGTTAACTTTTAAATTAGAGGTACAGAACCATTGAATACAAAGTTATAGCTAATCATGCGCATTCTACAATCTTCTTGATTTTTCCTAAAAATTTCACAGCGGCTATCATAATTTTCTTTTTATACTTCAGGCTATTTAATTATGTTACGTTTCATGTTTCAAACTGTTAAAACCGTCTGATAGTTCGAATCTCGATTGACTTTTTTGAGGGGGAAGTAGTGACACGGGAGGCATACTCGGATAAGCTAGTTGCACGGTGTGCGAAACGTATGCTGTGGAAGTCGGTCTGTCGCCCCCCGTGTGTACATGCAGGGAGCGACTTGTGGTAATGTTACTGGATAAAAATAATATGTCGCAGCGCCTTTGAGATAAAATTCCATGGTGACGATCGTGGGATGCGCGAATGGGAGAAATAGGATGAGCATTAAACAGGGAGACGAAGGTTTTTCATCATAAGTTGTATTGATGCATTGAAATTTGGAGGAATGAAAAAAGGGGTTTCCTGGGAACAGAGGACGGTGGGATACTTCCATCTCATTTTTCGCCCCCAGCGCCCGCTTCTTACGCCCTTGCTAAAAACTGCGTATAATTACGTATACCCACCATTTCGAAAAAATTCATGACAAAACCATGCCGAGCCACAAGCGTTAGATCAATGGAACTCTACCGTTGCTGGAAAGAAAAATAAAGCCAAGTGCGTTTACTTTTGTAACTGTACTCTAACAACAAAAACGAAAACTTTTACAGTTGTTTTTTACTCACTTTACGCTTTGGTAACATAACGCACCAACCCATCAAGCTCATTTGCGAAAAAATTTGTCCACGTATTTAAATGTTTTTTTTTTAAATCATTGTTTTGCTTGGTGAGACAAGCAATTTTCCTGTTCACTGAAGGTACAAAAGAGAGGATTTTATTGTTTAGATTTTGGTTTTGGAACTAACATTAATCGTCAGTTGTAAATGTCAAGGACTTTTCTATGTCATGCATGGTTATTTGCGGGGTCAATTATTTACCAATTTCTATAGAAATGTGTTCAATTATGTTGTGAGCTATGTTCCAAACACGTTGAAATATATTCAACAGCGTTAAATTACTTAACCCCTTCTTTGCATTGTGCTATGTTTCCCCAACTGTGCAAGTGATATTTTGAATGTGAGGAGAGAAAGAAATTATGACATGGTTTTTTGAAATGTTTATACATCCCCGAAAAGCCACCGTTAATGGTGACCAATTTGGAAACAAAAAAAATGGTGAACAACTAGAAAGATCCGTTTATATTTAATGTGTATCAAATATACTGATTACCAATAAGGTAAAGGGTGTTTGACCAGGCAGCTCACAACATAGGCGTACGGAGTCATTTTTGTGAGGGGGCATGTACAATTTTTGCGCCAATAATGGGAACATCTATTATGTTTTGCCTAAGTGGATGCACTGTTTTTGCCCGAACTGGAAGGACGAGTGTTCCTGCCCCCCCCCCCCTCGTAGGCCTTTGGCTCAAAAGTAGTGTTTTCCGCTCAAAGTGCTCTCTATCATCAATTCAAATTTGAGCCAGTGCCAATCTAACCTTGTTTTTCTCTATGTAACCAACTGAAGCAGAATTATATTTCAGAACCAGCACAATATTCCACATTTCCTTTGAGGGGACATCTGCATGAAACATAAGCGTACGGGGGAAATTTTTGTTGAGGGAGCAAGAGCAATTTTTATCCAAATAATGGCAACATTTATCATGTTTTGCACGAATGGACCAGCTGTTTTTACCCGAATTGGAAGGGTGAGTGCCTCCCTTCAACCCCGCCTCGTACGCCTATGATCAGAAACATGAGGTTAAAGATGGATATGAAACATGGGGTTAAAGATTGTATTATTAAAGAAAACAAAAGGTAATGCAATAATTGCGATATCCAAAAATTTCCAAGTGTTTGACACGCCCTCATCTGCAGTCAATTCTCGTGCAAAACGGTCCCCGGGACAGGAAGGGAGGGAGAAAAAAATTCAATTGATAACCCCATATCAGTTTTCTTACTTCTTTATAACTTGCAAAAGCATGTGATAGACTATTCTTTTTCCAGTGTAAGTGTTGTCTCAGCTGCTATTTGGTGGGCGGTAGGTTGGTTATAGGATGGTTGGTAGGTGCGTAATAAGGGGCTCATAGTCAGGTGAGCATTTGGTATAATCTTCCAGTCCAAAGTTGGTTGAAATGATAAGAAAATGGTTTGAAAGAAAATAAAAATAACGCAATCAGTTAACGTGATTCGGGTTAACTTTCCGAAGAGCTTGATCTCTTCACAAAACTGGACACGACGATAGGGTTTGCTTTACGCTTCCTTCTGATCACTCTTCCTCAAGATCTTGGTTCAACTTTTAGCATCTTCGATTTCATAATTTTAATTTCATGTATCGTTTGTGTATGTTCTTGTGTTCAATTGGAGCATTTTGCATGCATCCAGTCAGAACATAAAGAAAGCGGTATGCTGCACCGGAAAATTTCATGACTATTCTCAGTCGAACGCCTGTCGTACACGAGAGTGATTCAGCTCAGTTCATTACTAAAAAAATCAAATATGTTTAATTCTTTCTCAAACTAATGTCGGAGCTGAACACTTGGCTCAAGTCTTTGCACTCTTCCGCAGGTGTCTTCTGACGAGGGTTACGAAACGAGTAGACCGGCAGCTCAGTGTCTTGATAGTAGATGAACTATACAGAAATACAATAACAAGAACAGAGCCTCTCTGTTGTTCAGATATGGTGTGGCGGTCATTTTTCAAAACGACGGACATATTTTAGCAAACATTATTATTTTTGATAATGAAACCTTGATTGAACTTCCTGTCGCACCTACAAATGATGAAAGGTGTCACATAAAAAAATTTCTTTCAAACGATACCGTTTATGATTGGTTCAAGGGTGAGTTAGATAGTTTGTGAAGCAAAAGTATAAATTTTAGCATTGATATTAACATTAATATTTCCGGAAATTTTAATGTCATCCATTTACAAACTTTTCAACCTTTTTACAGTTGCCAATTGGTCCATTTTCAGACATCTTGTATCACACTCAAGATGACCGCCAATCGATTTATGCGCTTTTGGTCCATTGTCTTTCAATGCCAGCATTTTATGCTCGTTTGTAGAAGAAAAAACTACGGTACGGCATTTGATCAAATGGCACCAGAAGATGTACGGTATCTCAGGACAGGAGCACTTGTACACATAGCTTGTATGCCAAGATGGCGGTATGGGTACATTCATTCTTATATCCTTATTATCTTTGATGCAAAATATTCGAGCAAGAAAGAAGTGACCACTCCAGGGACGGATCCAGGATTTTAACCCAGGCGGGGTGAAAAAAGTTTGAAGTATGACCATCGTCCGAGGAAGGAGTACGAGGATGCCCGCCCCTCTTAAAAGTTTTGCAATTTCAAAGTTCATGAAATGCAATTTAGTGAGCTTTATCATATGAAAAGGTAAAAGTTTCTGCAATGAAAATAAATTGGCATTGAGCAAAATTTTGCCGGGAAAGTCTTGGCTTCCTTAGTGGGGGCTTACGGACATTTCCATCCCGTAATTTTCACTGGAGGCAGAACCACAACAGCTCTGCAGGGTAAAGTCGGCTTTTTATCTAGTCCACGTAAGGGTATTGCCCTCTAGTGCGCAACCAAATTCGGTTGTTTTCTCCGGAGTACCCGTAAAAAACCCACGCACATTGGACGGGATTGGAACTCATGTAAATGTGAATTAATTTGATTTTCATCAAATGAAATGGATCACTCTGCATCTCGACAACCAGAGATAATGCAGGTCTTGGCTGCCAAACCTTCAAGGTGGAATTTTGTTCACATTAACAACCTCGCCGAAATGGTCCCGTACCGAGCGACGACCAAATAATGGCACTATATACCTAGGGAGCTTTGCATACTATTCGGTATCATAGATAATTTGTCGGCACAAATTTCAAACTAGATTAAACAAAGGAGTATATTTACACGGTAACTTAATTTAAAACGAGGTTGTAAGGAATTTTTGAGGACGTATGCACGTTATAGTTTGTTTAGCTGGCTGAAAATACCCGGACTGATTTGTAGCTGAATATCCGTCCTTGGTGGATCCGCACCTGCACTTGTGTGTAGTGCACTTGAATGCAATCTCCAGCAGTTCATAACTTGGTTAAGTATATTTTTCATATATTTTAAGGAAATATTAAAGCCCCAATCGACAAATTAAGGTACCATATCTAATTCACCACCTCCAACCCCCCCTTTTCGGCAATTGGCCCATAGTGGTAGTACTGGACAAACGAAGTGCATGAATTACTTCTTTGGCCATCAGATACATTCTTAGGTTTAAGAAAATCTTAGCAATTATGTAAAAGGATAATTTCGGCATTAGAACCGGTGTTTATTAATCCCAGGATAAAATTGGCTTTGGAGTGCGATTTGCATTTTCTCAATTGTTTTGAGCAACTCATTTTAATATGTAGATCTCTGTCTGTTGTAGAAACAATTTTTTTTAAAATCATAGCAGTAACGTAGCAAGAATTATGTCATGGGGGTGGTGTCATGGGGGGGGGGGGGGTTGGGACACGACATGAGGGAAAGGTCTAAGGACAGAGAAAAAACTCTATTTTACGGTTTTTTTCATTGCAAGGTTGGGTCATGGGTGGTGGGGGAGGGGGATTCTCACCCCCAAAACCACCCCCGTGGCTATGCCACTGAATCATAGCAAAACTAAAAAAAGGACCCCCTTTTTCTGCAAGTTCAATTAAATAGATCTCGGGAAGTTTTCCTTTCTGTTTGTTCATGTAGTAGTACATATGGCAGCCTGGGACCCGAAATGACGTTCAACATCAATTGCAAATGTTTGATCTTCCCTATAAGACGAGTCCGGACAAAACCCTTCAAACAATACGCACAGCAGCTGTTGTAAAATACTCCACAAATAGAACCAGAGCTGCTTCGACTTTTGTCACAAACAGCAATTGTAACGTGTAATAACGAATGCTTTTACTTGTTTACAGGAAATGAGGTGATAAAAACGTTACCCAGGATTTTTCAGCCCAACCCACAAACCACCATTGCTGTTAGGAATATTCCCCGGTTGCAACACATTTGCCCTTTGACCTTTTTCAGACTGAATTTGAACCAGACTTGAGTGTGCGCGGCTACGAATTAGAAAGCTGTCACGAATTAGGAGTGCGTTCTTTTGTCAAAAAGCTGATTGGTCCGGATGAATCAAGTTCTCATCGCTATGCCGCGAATAGAAAAGCTAAGGCACCATAGAGTTGCACTGTGTGCCGCAATCAAAGGGGATTCCCAGTCACGGTAGCCTCTAATAAACAGCCGCTTTCTTTACATACGAGACTTGTGTGTACGTTAAGGTTGTTTACAGTGGCTTCTGATTGAAAATCACAGTTCGGATTTAGATTATAATTCTGCAACGTGAATATTTTGTTCATTTGGTCTACACTAATAAAAGAAAAAAAGGGGGGGGGGGGCAATAGATTCCTGTTTCTAAGACATATGGGAAGCCAGTACGGGAAAATGAAAAACTGATCTGTCTTTTAATTTACTTTAATATTGTGAATAGTTACAGTAGATGTCAATAATTTCCTTGCATGATAATATTGCATGATGACATGGCCTAGCAACCATGAATTGCCAACGAACATTTAAAGAATCGGCAAAGGAGTGGTTTAAGAACAACTTTACATTTGGTATCTTAGAAAGAAACATATCCCAGGCATTCTGTAGAGCTCTCATTTATAACCATATTTGTTTCTATAAATATCGCAAATTTATAAGTGACATATTTTTTTATACACGGTGAACCTGAAGCAAACAGGCTGTCATAGAGTCACATTGGATGTAAGAGTGTTGTTCTTTTCTGATTTTTAAAACTAACCACCTATTTTATTTCTAACAAAACCTTGATATATTGATTATAAAAGTACCCCAATGGAATTCAAAAAACTGATTTGTCTTAGACTCCATGGGATTCGCAACCTTTTCTACATTTCTGAATGTATTAAGCCTCACCACTACGAAAATTTATCCTATATACGCCAATTTGGGAAGGGCTTTTGAGTTTGACCTCCCAAAGTTACCCCCTTCAGATAGGTGTAACGTTTGGGATATAAACACTTGAAATGGTGCAGTTTAACAATGTTAATAGCCTTACTTTTAGACATATTTATTTTTTTTATGGGATTTGGCAAGTTCCCAGATTCAATTCAACCGGTATTTGGGCTTTCGTTTGAAAAAGAAAATGTTCACTCCATTAGAACATGAACAAAATAAAAATATTAGGGCTGCCACATCATATGATCCACTTCAATTTATCGGACAAAACTTTGGGCTTTTTTATGTACAGGTACGGCAATGGTCAAACGAATGGGGCGTAAAAGTTACTATATGTCTATGATAGGACTTATACTAGTCTCATCTAATCCGCGAGCATTATCAGATTATCCGAGATATGTTTTCAAATATTACGAGCACATGAGTCCCTTTTATCTTTACCGTGTCGTTCATTTGGGTGGCTATAAGGGGACACAATATTTCTTCCATCTTCTCTTAATATTTTGTTAACGAATTTAGTATTGAGAACGACGCTGGTGTTTAGAGGCAAATATCTAGGCGCGCTGGTGACCTCTGAGATGAAGTGGGGATTAAGATGGGGACTGTGGATATGTAAATTTGCCCGTTTCACTGTAAACACAAATTGGCCTAATCAGTGCCTGAACTGACAAATCACGTTAGTCAACAAGATTGACTAATATTTGACTAATATTTGACCCAGACGGATTAGTATCTAACAAACATTAAGCCTCCTTGACTACATTTTGACTGATATTTCTTAGTCATTTCAAACACCATTTTGACTTATTTTTGTTTACAGTGTTTTACATCATGTTGTATTTTCTAAAAAATGTTACAAAATAATGGCGAATATAAAAGTACATTGTTTTGTATTTCCAGATAAAATGGCAATAGGGTGCTATTAAAGGTCTAAACCACCAGTCAGGAGTGCAGGGGCTATACTGTAACAGACTGCAAAACAACAAAAGCAAAAAAAAAAAAAAAAAACAAAAAAAAAAAAAAAAACACACACACACACACACAGGCGCAATTAAGCGAAAAAAAGGAAATTGTCATGGTAAAAGTGCAGTGTCAACTCCACGGGACTAAAAGAATCGGTCCGCATTCTGACACCTTGTGCATTGGAACAGAAAACAGTTTCCGCCAATCTTTACTTAATCAGCGTCTATCGCATTATTTTGCCCGGAATGGTAGGATATTTGGGAGAAAGATGCTAAATATTTCTGGGTTATATTAAATTGTCAGATAAGAAAGGAAGATGGGAGAATTTGTAGGTGTATACAATTATACCAAATCTTGCAAGGTTAGTTAGTTAGTTATTACCGCACAGTTTCCAACCTATTGGCTTCCCGCTCCCATGGGGCATTCGGGACGAGATACTTACACCACACTTTCCAAAATCCAGGGGAAATTCTGGTAACGGTGGTTTATGAAAATCCACGGTTTTGGGGAGCTACGATATTTGTCATTCTTTAGAACACTGTTTCTGAACAATATGCTAAACACTCAGAAAAAATTTCAAATAGTTCTTTAAAATCTGTCCTACGTGGCTTTGAAGTTAAAGGGAAATACTGCGTTAAAATTCCCCAACACAACATTAAAATAAAATAGCTCTAGTCATCATCAAATCATTTGGTCTAAACAATAAACCCCAACAATAGCTCCTTCTCTTAAAAACATTATGCACAAGAGGAATTTGGGAAGTTGCATCTTTTGAAATGTTGAAAGTTTTGGTGAACAAATTATTCTTCAACAACAAACTTAATTTCTACCCGAGGGAAACTTATTTCATGAACAGAAGGCAAACCATACTGCCTTGTTCCACTTATTTATTACTCTTTGCCCATAAATATTGGTTTTAAAAGGATGAAATTTCCTTGCAAAACAAACGAAATATTTTCCTTTAGCGTTTCCATTTTTCGTTTTCTTAAACATCAATTTAAATAACCTAATTATATTTACAAAATTGCGTCTTAATATTGATTTCAAAGTTGATGAGTAGGGGTAGGTCACCCCTGTATCGGCCCTGCCAAAATGCTCCATAACACAATCATCAGTTGGCGCCGGCGACCAGAAAATCTTTAAAATCAGACCCCTCAGATTGCCGGAAACATTGCCTTTCTCGGGTTGCAAGTACAATAAAAGCAGTCTCTTTTTGAATTATTGGGGTTTCTTTTGCAGCTATAAATCTTTCTGCTACGACAGGAAACTTACATTACCCCCCCCCCCAAAAAAAAAAGAAGAAAAAATCGATGGCAGACTGCACTTTCCTTCCACGCCGGCCCTTGCTCCAATGTAAAATTTGTGCCGGTATACTGGTATATGTGCGTATTTGGATTTAATGTCAGAATTTCTAATGATATCTGGTATCTGCCCTTCTCTATCACAAGCTTATTAAACAAATTCAAAACTTACTTGAAATCTGGGAATAGGACGCCTTTTAATCCACACTCTTCTCGGAATTCCTCCGTCCTTATGACAAAGGACACCAGTATTAATGAAAGTAGAAAAGGCGTCATGACGGTAGGACACGTCAACTAATAAAAAAAAAAAAAAAAAAAAAAAAAAAAAAAACTGCGATTGCAGAAGTTTGCGCAATCTGGGGATTTCCATGCCTGCTTCAAAAAACATGCATGACGTATACGTACCTATGTTCATGCTGGTGATTGATGTAACAACTCGTTCTGCAAATATCTAGCTACAGTATAGACGAATTCGGACAGATTGTGATGGTCTGGTTTTAGTAGGGCATTACTGGGGTCCATCACCTTTTATATTTAGATTTCCTTCCTTACCTGTTTAATGGACGGTTGTTCACTGAAGTGTATCTTGACTTCCTCATCTTCACCGAATATGAGGATTTGGAATTTACGTAGACAATAAATGATTAAAGGCCAATAGACCCCACGAATGGCTGCCTACAGTCATGACTAAAAACAAGCGCTAATCGGATTCGTCTATAGACTGACCGCCCAATGTTAATATTAAATGTACATTTCTGCCTTAATTTTTAGCACACAAAAAGATATGAGAGAAGTATTATCATGGTCAGTGGCAAGGAACCGGCTTCGCTCAGTGGGTCATAGGCCCCTAATAAAAATGTGGGAGGCTAATGGCATGGATGTACACCCCCAATATTTTCAGTATGCTACTTAAAGAATATGGCGACCAGGGGGAAATTTTCAAGTGGGGAGATATTGCAAACTTGAGAACCATATTTTGTAGCTTGGTACATGCTTAGAACACTGAGTCAAGGGAAGTGGGGTTTCAGGCCAGCCCGTAGCCCAGGGGTTTTTCTATGTTTAAAAAAAAATCTTGTGCGTTTCTCCTATATGTTGAGGGTGGTGCGGTTATAGGTGGCCTTGCTGGCACCCAGCCCCAAATATTTTCTCGTTCTATCGCGCCTGATTACAGAACTGGTGGTGACAGATGCTGCACTTGTTAAAATTTCGTTTTGTTGATTCGACTACTAATTTGTTTATGCTTTAACCGGTTTCGTAAATTAATTTTGGTGGTCAGTGCCATATGGAAACTTTGTTTCGGACCAATGCTTTGTCCATGGCGAAGAGGAGGTGGGGTGGGGTGGGGTAGGGTATAAGAAAGGAGCTTCCATTCCCCCTTTTGAAAGTATTGTGTTTCCCAAAGATATCATATACACAATAGTGCTTAGTTTTGTCCTAGTTGTTCCCAAACTGTTTCTTGAAGTTTCCTAATCTATATGAAAATCATCTGCACAAAACTTTTCCAAGATGTATATTTTGGTTAGATTTATAATACAATGAACAATCTTTATTGATTTGTTGCCTTTAAAACGGCAGTGTCGATTGAGTCGATGTACTCGCCATCATAGGCGTTCATTGGCAGGTAGGTTATTGGGGGAGAGAAAAAGGCCCTCTGGAAAATGAAAAAAAAATTAAAGAAATAAGATTTAAATACACTTAATTCTCTTATATCACTCGTAAATTTCCAAACATACAATTCCAAAATAGAAAATAATTCAATGCTGGAACTGAAGGCCTAGTAGTGCCATTTAATTCACTTATCTGGAAAGATAATTTTCTTTAGTTGAAATCAAACTACATATTGTGGTGCTACACTTAGCTAATTTGCCTTCAGGTATCGCACCCTTTCTTAATTATTTGCCAAATCATTGCTTTTGATGTCGCTTCAGGTCATTGCGCCCGCCAGTTGGAGACGAAGACTGTTAAAAACGATGTTTCTTGTTGCAAAATTTAAAAACTGTTAATATTTCTTGTTAACGGTAAACAGCTTTGAATTGTTTGAAATTTAATTACCAATCAGCAGATTCACTGGTGGAGATGGGGTTTCAGAAGTTTGTCAACCTATTTCTGGCTCCACCCACATGTTAAGCTGCCGGATTGAAGAAATAAATTTGATGCAGACAATCAAAGGTTTTATTCCTTCTTAATATTTTCCTCGGACACCAATGCTCCAATTAACACGGTGTTTACAAACGTTTTAGTATCAGACAATGTTCATATACCTGTTACGCAACTTTATTCATGATAGCAAATTTGTCATGGAATTCCCGAATCGAAATGCTACGGTGAGTTGACAGTTTACTAATTGTCTCTATGAAAATAAACAGTAAAGTACTAAGAAATTGAAGAAAATGTTACAACAGTTTTATGAGATCAAAAACCTTTATAATCGGCAGGTGCATGTTGCGATTTTGAAGCTTTAATATTTTTCTAGGATAATTTGGGTGCTAACGCAAACCATTTACCGCGCCTTAAGACACCTACGTGTTGCAAAAATTTATAAGGTAATCATCGAGTGATTCTTTGTAATTTTGGGGGAATGCTTGCAGTCGCGTGGTGTTTAGTCTGGCTTGGGGCGGGGATTACATTCCTTCCCAAATTTTTCAAGGGCCCCATGTAATTTTTTTCTGGAAATGAATTAAAAATCTTTCACATGTCAAGTTAAGCAGTTAGTATGGAATAGTCCCACCTACGAAAATTGCGTCAGCGTTGACATGAAATTTCCGTTAGACGCCAGTGATGTAGCTATAGTCCTTTTAACATTGAAGCATTGAAAATTCCAACGCAACGGTTTTCCGGGCAATATTGCCCAAAGGACGATAGGAACAATTGAAAGAATGATGGAAAAATCCAGGAAACGAGGAAATTGATGTTCTACTATACTCCCGATTAATGAAAAACCGCTGTCAAGGTGGATTTGGTGTAGTCAATGCGTTGCTCCATCAGAGCAGGGACTTCGTGGTTAACGCACATATCTTTAAGAGCTTCCACAACTCCCTGCTTCCCTTTTTCAGAAAGTAATGTTGATCATTCTACGACAAGACTTCTTCTTTATTATTTAGAAACGTAGACAAGTTGGACCTATATGTTTCACGGTCAAAGGCAACCGACTTGCTTGTAAGCGCATGCCATTGGTTACAATATAATGGTTTAGTGATGAATTCTAAAAAAATTAATACGGTTATGATTGCTATGAAAAAAAAGCAGTGGACCTCTATTCCATTTTATTGCGTCTTAACTTGGGGGAAAACATGCTCCCTGTTGTGGGGAGAAACCTAGTTTCAGAGTTCATTATGGCGTTTTACAAGAAGATTGTCAGTCTTTAACCGACAGTGTGAAACAATATTTTCATTTGTTTCTTCAACTAATAAGTGCAATTAAATCCTTATATGTAACTCCCTACCTAAATTTCAAATTGCACGGAGTTTTGGTGAGCTGTATTTCTATGATAACTTTATTACCTCTGACGGAGGAATTCTAAACCAAATTTTATTGAAATGAATAGTCGTAAAGTGCATTTGTATTTGCTTTATTTGAAATTTACAAAATTGGTGGTACTTTGATGAATCTAAGGGTGAAAATCTCCAACAAAGCTTCCTTGGGCTTTGCTAAATATTTCACTTTCCATTTTACTAGGGAAAGTGACGTCCTTGCTGGTCCAGCTAACAGGGTTTCCCTCAATTTATATTAAAATTGTTATGATAATTAAGGTTGAACCTCACTTCGGCGTAATTTCATCTCCGTAAATTTTATATGGCAATAGTCACAATAACCAAAGATGTTCTGTCCGTCACCACCGTTGTATTCACCATTTAAGTTGCCACAAGTACACCGTCGATGACGGTTATATTCGACATAAGAGTCGCAATCTACAGACGAATGCTCAGAGTAATACGCACCATGCCACCAACCACTTCTGTGTCCTTGGGCACAATTTGTGGCGCTCTCTCCGTCGTTGTCCTGGTCATAAGTGCTGAACTCTACATTTTGACTATTGGAGAGACTATCACCTGCAACATATACCACAAGGAAAATGATCAGCAGTTAATAAGGCTCTTATTAAAAAAAGTTGGGAAGTACATGATCACTAAATTAAAGAAAATGCTTTTTCATTTAATTGAACAATGATAACAGCCAAAAAGAATTGTTTGAAACGGTTATGTTGATTTTATCAGGTTTTGCCGAATGAAAAAAGCTCTGCCTTGTGATTTTAAGTAGGTAAACACTAATTTCGAGTTTTGGAATATGTATGATTTAGCGGACCAGTTGAGTCAAGACTACGTTTTCCTACAAGCGTTGGAATGACTTTCGGTATCATATCTTTGCATTTATATGGTTCGTTGTTTATGCAAAACTTTTACTGTGTGATAAACTGATACTGCTTAAACGATTAAAAGATGTAGCGAGTGCTTCCTTAGCTCATATTAAAGCTCCTTAACTTAGTAGTTCATTACTGGACTCGTTTGGAAATAAATTGTATGTACCAGGTTTGTGCGTTTTAAATCATACAGTTGTTCGTACAGTGTACTAGATGTAGACATACCTGCACTCGAGGTTTTTTTCAATTAAACAATTTAAATCTTAATTAGAACATACCAATAATATTAAATGAAATGTCGGTTTGATTAAGGTGTTGCTTGGTCGTTCAAAGGTTCAAAAATTCTCTGTCTTTCAATTAGGCTGATTACGAGAAATTTTTCAATGATAAAAAAAATCCAACAGCGGGACCAAGAATACCAACTTTCGTACCTCCTCCTGAATAACTTCCGATATCAGTCACTTTGTATTTATTAGCCTCGTTATCAATGCGAAACCTGCTGTACTGATGGGAGCTGCGAATATATGATGAAGTTTTGAAGTCAACGCGTAATTGATATGTATGTTGCTGCGTTAGGTAATAGAGTTTTTCGTTTTCGAGCCAAAATTCTCCACGAACGTTCCCAAATCCGTTTTTGTAAGATTCCCAATTTCTGTAAAAGTCTGTCGTTCCGTTAATGCGACGCTGGAACACCTAGATATTCAAAATTGCATTGGCAAGGATGTAGAGATACAAAGAATCATATTAGTTTACAAAATCGCCATTAAATGTAATCTCAGGAAAAATTAAAAAAAATATAACAACAACAACAATAACAAAAACCTCGTTGGAATCCAAAATGAGTAGCTGCCCATTTCGTATGTTAATGTTAACAAACACATTTTCATGAAAACAAGTAAAGAGAAAAGAGAAAAAAGTATCTTTCTTTCCAAAACTTTCAAAAAATCCGTTTATGTGACTGAGGTCTTTCAATTCGGAGCTCAAACAGTCAAAAGCACATCCCTAAACCAACAATTATACAAGAATACCTCTTAACATGCATTGGCCGTGGCCGGCTCGACTTTAACCGATTGCTTGGAAACTGGGCCGAAAAAGTGGCATTTGGCGCCTGCAGGCAAATATGCTTATCATTAAAGAAAACGGTTTGTCCTCTTTATAGGGGAGTGAAATATTAACGGTACCTCATCCAAAACATTAATTTGTGAGAAACCGAAGTCAATGGGGAATTTCTCAAACATGAAGGAAGTTTCTCTCTTTCCCCCATGAAATCGCCGATCGCGACAATAATTATATGGTATTTTGAATTGCTTCAGAAACATACAGACTGAAGTGAACCACCATTATCCTTCCAATAACACGACACTACACACCTTTCCAGAGGTCTCTACTTTTCTACTCCATCTTTAACCAAGGTAAAGCAGGTTACTGTCAGATTCACAACCATGAATTTCTACAACAAGTGGAGTGGGGATGATTATTCTGGGAGCTGTTCAAGCTTTAATTTTACGAAGCCCATTTGAAAGCATTGTATTTGCGTTAAAGGAAAGTTCACATCTCAAGTCTCTGTTACTTTCATTTTTTCAGTATTCTCAGGGTACACATTACATTATTGAATTTTCATTAAATACTCATTTACTAGTAGGGGCCAGAATGGACCCCTTCTTGCCTCTCACTTTCCACACAAAAATGGTTCTGTTGTATTTAAATTGCTATCTACATCGACTTACTCCTTCACACCAACATTGCTGCGATGCTGTTCGCTAAATGTACTTTGTACATTTTGAAATGAAAAGGAAAGTTAGAAATAAACAAATCAAGAAAAAATATAGAAAGTGAAATATTTTGCCATAATACGCTGTATCCTCAGTGCGATATTTTAACTATGACAAAGTAACATCCGTGACGGTTAGTAAAATCTTAATGATATTTGTCAGATGTGCTAATATATTTGAACTAGTCACCCTTTTTTGTAACTTTAACAACTTACACAGAGGAAAATTAAAATAATCCCGAAACTTACCGTCCATCCCCAAGGGGCGGAAATCATGTTATCACAAAAAACATCGAAGAGTGGCCCAGTCCATCCTGCAGGACTAATAGAGTAGACACCATTTTGTGTACGCCCGGCGTTCTGTGCGTCATTACAATCTGTGTAGACTTCGGTGGAGACGCACGCTACCCCGTCCCCTTGATAACCCACATTACAGATGCATTGACGTACACTGTTGTGCATTCCACATGTTGCATGGGAGCTGCATTCATAGTCACAGGTGAGAATCTCGTTGCTACATTCACATCTCGATGAACATTCAGAGTTAACGTACGTTTCACCGTTCTAATGTGCAAAAAATTAATATGAGAAATATCATAATAAGTTGATATATCCTTTCTCGAGTTATCAACACTGTTTTAACAATGAATAGTGATATATTTTTTAAAGTACGACTTACGAATCATGTACACCACCAACGATGGTGTCCACCACGAAAATCCAACCTTAAACTGGTCAATGATATGCCATGAAAAGAAAAGTTCTGAAAATTTAGTTTTGAGAGATCTAGAAAATCATACATGAATGAATGAGTTAGAGGTGTGAGGAACTCATAAAGAAGTCTTTGACAATCATTCCTACCAGCTCAATATCCTTCTTTATATAATACAGCGTTCTCAAAAACCCACTGATGCCTTGTTTCTATTTTTTGTTGGTGTCAGAGGCCCCGATTTATTACTTTCCGGTGCATTATAGAAAATTCAAACTTGGTATAAATACTTAATTTCTATGGCCCATTGCGCTCTGATGACCTAGCATCTCGTGATAATATCTCGGTAATACCGGTTCGAAATCAAATAACGTTGATTTCGAACCGTTTTGATTCTATACCGATGATGTGGCGTCATCGATAGCGTGACGAAAACGTTCGCATTTTCGACGGTGCACTGAATCAGTTCTCATCGAAGTTGAAACAAGGGTATGTTGTGACGATATCCAGAATCCAGCATAACTTTTGTAACATTTTTACGACACCATAAAACATCTTTAGTTGTTGTCCTTTGGGGATGTATGGCTTCCTGGAAGCAATACTCAGTAAACGTGTTGTTTCAAATAACGGTTCTGCCTCAGAGAGTGGGAAGGACTTAAGAAAAAGAATGTTTCAAGTTTATTAAAGGAAGACTACAATCTTACCAAAATGAAAGAGTTAGTTTCAGGTATAAAACACCTTTTAGGTACGCAGGTCTCCCAGCAGACCTCCCGGCAATCCATCATTTTTACAGGATCATTGCATATAGTTCGGCAAGTGCAACTTTCATGAACCATTTCATTGTGGCAACTTGTGGCGACACAACCTTAATCAAAGGAAGAAAGCAGTTTGAGGGTAATTTTACTTTTAAAGTGTTTGACTTAAGACAAGGATAAGTTTTTTTAGTTAAATGAAAATTAAAATACGTATAACTTCTATTTATGTACTTAGGACCGTAGGACCTTATTTAGCGCATGCTCACAAACAAGAACTTTAACCCGATTTACGTAACGTATTCTCGTTAGGTATTATTCACAAAGGGGAAAGTCAGTTAAATGTTGTCAAACTTTTTTGGCAGCTTCAGAGGCGTAGCAAGCACAAAAGTCGTTGAACACATACAAAGAGGAGCTGTATCAAGTAGCCGTGCGTCACGTTGGTTCGCAAGTGTTACAGAGAAAACGATTCATTTTATGGACTAGAGACAATATGATTGGCTAAACTTTATGTAACAAAAGCCGCAATCACTCACACAAAAAATGGCTAATGTGTATTTATTGTAGTTACATTACATATCTTTACGAACAGCGCACATTGTTTTTATGAATAAAGCTTAAGAAATTTCGTTGTTATTTATGTATTCTGACTCATGAATCTTCTTACGCAAATGTTGTGGAACACCCTCCACAATAAGTGCTCACAACCACGGGCGACATTGCTAGCTGGGATATTTCAACATCAACTGGCTTTCTCTCACTTTACCAGTCATTGTGCTTGGTATTCAGCATAAACGATGGAGTAGGGAAACCAAGTCAGTGGGCCACAACTGGAAAAAGGATGTGACCGACTGCCCCGACTGTTACCAAGTAATTAGAAGTTGAGCGTAAAACTTCGTCCAATGAACGTATTCATTTCACCTTACAAGTAGCAATCTCAAGTATAGCAAACTTACTTGAATTTCCGCTATATCCATCAACTTTAACGATAGCATACAGGCCCCACTCATCACTGATACGAAACGAGTTGTATTTAACGTGGAAATGTGATCCATTGGAGAGCACCATGTCAATGCGAAGCTCATATACAGCTTGGTTTGTCAAGTATGAAAGTTTATCGTTACCGATGTAAAATTCGTTTGCAAAAAATCCGAAGCCAGTCTTGTAATCATCCCACATTCTTGAAAAAGTTATTGATCCATCCGTCAGGCGCTGAATCACCTATCAATAGTAAAATGTCTTTCATCAATAACAAACAACATGTACCCAAATTGACTAATTTTATACGAAGCTAGTCCTCATGGGGACAAACCGATTCCGTTTTAGGGAAGTGATATGTCTAAAATTTAATTAAGAGGTTGTCTTTGCAAAACTTGAAATGGAATTGCACTCTGTCAATCTACTTTAGCACAAGCATTTTTTAAAGAACAAACAGACTTACCGTCCAGCCACCTGGTGACGGTTGGTTGTCACAGTGTACCTCAAATGGTCTTGGATAACCCGTTGGCCTAATGATGTGAACACCACTGGAACTGTCAGATGAACAGTATGTATAAACTTCTTTACAGCCTCTTGGGTACTCAGGTTGCTGGCTAAGCATAAACGAATCTTCAAAACAAAGAATTTGTTACTGCAATTGCAGCTTTCATAAAATTTGAAACCATGATAAAGGACCATGGTGCTAGCAATGTCAATATTCCTCTTGAATAACATTAGAAATCAATCTAAAGACAGCTTAACTGCAGGGTAATTTTTATGAGGCGAGTAAATGTAGAGCGTATTGTGAAAATAGTATATGGTACATTTGATAGACTTTTTGATTTGATACTTTTTAGAAAGAAAAATGCATACAGTCAGTGAAGAGCGAACTCGGACTGCATTTTACGAAAGGTGTCACAGAAATAGTAGTCGTTGTTGTTCATTTGGGTGGAGTAATATCAATGGCGACATATTTCCAGAGAATTGATGAACAAAGTTTCACCAGCAATCATATAGCATATGGCTCCCCCCAAATTGTTGTCTTAAATAGGAGAATTAATCTTTTAATGAAATGTCACGCATATTTGAACAATATTTCCCATAAAACACTAGAAATTAGACGATATCAATGTTTCATTGCACGTACACTTACAGTATTGGTAAAATATTACTTTGATACGAGATATATTATTAATGTTTTCAAAAGTCCCTTTGTTGTGGTAACCTTCCTCCTTTGGTTTAAACGTTCATTTCGCAAACAGTCCTGGGAAATTTTTCTGCATTGTCAACCGTTTTACTCGTTACTTAAGCCACAACGTTTTGGTGCAAAATATAAAATTAACGGATACACAAATCTCATGTACTACATTTGCTTTAAATTAACAACATCATCCAGAACCAGTCGTTTTTAAATTTTAAACACTGACATTTCTTAAGCGGTCGCCAATTTCCTACACATTGTACCATTCTTTAATAACCTCTTTGTAAGGGCGCAGAGTCTTAAAATACCCTTCTTAATTGTACCACAAAAGAACCTTACTTAAATGGTGGTCAGAAAATATTCTGGAACAGTAGATATCTCAGTCTTGTTTAAGAAAGGCTCTAACCCTTGGAGTGAAACAGAGAAAAAAGACATTAGCCCAGTCCAAACCATGCAACGGTACTTACTGCAACAAGACTCTCTTGTCGTGGTGAGTCACTGACGACTAACTAGTTTTAAGAACTTAGCGTTCACATTAGATGCAACAAGTCGCAGGTCCACGAACCGCCGTTCACGCAAAATTCTAAAGTTTAACCAGGAAGCTGCCAATGACAGCTCCCTGGTTTAACATACTCTTTCTTTTTAACGTTAAAGAGACTCATTGATTTGATATCCATACTTTAATGAGGGTGTTTAAGGGTTACTACCACATGGCAATGCTTACAGTTAGCATAGCAAGTAAATTTTCATATCCAACAGTTACAGAAAAAGTTAAAATTTTGAGTTTTGTTGTGTCCGGACGTGTGATGGTTTTGTGCATAATTTGAAAAGTGTCTGGTCACGAACTTTTGAAAACCGAATTGAACCGTTATTTTATCACTCATAAAACAGACATTTGTATGAAGGATATGAGGATTGTCTAAGTTTGACCATTTGTCATTGATATGTAAAGAAATCTTAACAGGTTTGGAAAAAATTTGTTGGATTTTACGAACCAACTCAATGAGTCTTTCTAAAGAGACAAGGTTGTATTCGGTCCATTTAAATTAACTGATCATCGAGGGCTTCAACAGAGAGGTCCGTCATTGTTGTCAGTCGTCAGTTGCACGTTTTATTCTTATGCACCCGAAATGTTCAGTTGCATGAAACTGGGTCGCAAGGCCTGCTCACAACTAGCTACAAAGCATCTCACACCAGGGAGTAAGCAACGCGTCTGAACAATCTCGTTGCAATGACAGGCAGCATGGCTTCAGACAACGCCATTCTTGTGAATCTCAATTGATCTTAACAACCAATGACCTAGTGCAGTCTTTTGATCTTAGATCCCAGACTGACATGATTATCATGGATTTTTCTAAGGTTTTTGATACGGTTCCTCATAACCGTCTGCTTTGTAAATTACAAAACTATGGTATTAGAGGCAATACCCTTAACTGGATTGCTAATTTTCTTAAGTCCCGGAAGCAGAGAGTCATAGTGAGTGGTGATTTTTCTGATTGGGTGGATGTTATCTCTGGTGTTCCCCAAGGTACAGTCTTGGGTCCTCTGTTGTTTTTAGTTTATATTAATGACCTGCCCGATAATATCTCTTCTGAAGTAAGACTTTTCGCTGACGACTGTGTAATTTATAGACAGATAAAGAATAATCTTGACCAGGTTCAACTCCAAAATGATCTAAACACCCTCTCTGAGTGGCAAAATAAATGGCAAATGCACTTTAACACCAAGAAGTGCTTTTCTATGAGGATTACTCACTCAAGGAATCCCAAGTTTTTTTAATTATACTCTAGATAACGATACCCTGGAGTCTGCCGATTGCCACACTTATCTGGGAGTTGACATCTCTAATACCCTTACCTGGAATAGACATATTAATCGTATCACTTCGTCAGCAAATAGGTCTTTGGCTTTTATTAAAAGAAATTTATACTCCTGCCCCAGGAGTGTCAAAGCTAATGCCTATCTCACACTTGTTAGGCCTTTATTGGAGTATTCATCTTCTGTTTGGGATCCCTACACCACTTCCCTATCCAATAAGGTTGAGCAAATTCAACGTAGGGCTGCTAGGTTTGTTTATAATGACTATTCCCCCATAGTAGTGTGACTGAAATGCTAAATGACCTAGGGTGGGATAGTCTCAAAAACAGGCGTACTGCCAACAGGCTAGCAATTCTTCACAAAGCCAGATTGGGCCTCCTAGCCTTGCCAATCAACAACCTACAACCGGTCCGGCGGCCCTCCAGGCATCACCATTCTAATAGCTTTACAAATATACCAACCAATAAGGACTGCTACAAATACAGTTTCTTTCCTCGGACCGTCAGAGACTGGAACCTACTCCCCCAGAACATTACAGATCTCGAGGACCCCAAGCAATTCAAGAGCGCAGCCTTGAGGATCCTCAGACGGGACGACTAACTACATACGCACACTCAACCCTGCACGTTTGACTCCACCAGGAGTGTTGTGCAGTATTTTTCCAGATCCAGATCCAGACTTGGGTCGCATGATCGCATCGAGTCGCATGGTGTGGACGGGGCTTTAACTAACGTACTATGGTATACTCAAAAATTGTTGAGAATTTTCACTTTTCTAAACACTTTTCCTCGCAAGTTTGTAGATACGTTTAGATGCTAAACCCACTTGTGTTAGTCATAAACATATAACATTTAAACACGTTTAATTGGTAAAAATTTGTATTTAATAGCTAAACATGTGTACTAAAATTAACAAAGTGGGGACATAATAAGTGTTAAACGCTGAACACGTTTCTACAGTGTATTTGATTTTCATTAATGAAAAAGGTTTTGTTTGTGCTTGTTCCAAAGAGATGTACTTGGCTTCTGTCAGACACCTGAAAGCAGAACTAAATAATTTTATCATTTTCGTGTAAGATTATAATCAACCAAGTGTACCTCTCAATGTGTTATGCGGAAGTTTAATCGGACGTAAAGATTTGTCGGCCTAATAGATGGAACATTCATTAAGAAAAACGAGTTAATAATTAACATGTATGCATCCAGTTATGCCGATCGTACTTCCGACCCATGTAGGTGTACAGCTAACAAGCTTCATATGATACGTCTGATAAACCGATTTGTTTTTCCATCTAGGTCTTGGCGTGGCTCTTGAAAATGTTTAAGAGCACAATACTGAGTACAAGGATTTTAGCGAAGCATAAGAATGAATATTTACTCAATTGTAATTTGCTAAAAATAACGTTTATTGGTGGCTTAGAAGAAGTATACCCGTGAAAAGATTTTTTCAGATTAGGGGGGATGAGGTCTATTTCATTTTGAAAAGCTTAATAACATAACCTGATAAAAGCGTTCATACTTATCAAGGAACCACGATGTATGTACTGTAAGTATAGGCAGTCAGTCCTGAAAATCTTATTGAATATTACTAATGTAAATGAAGATTGAAGGAAAAACTTAGTTTTGTGTCGACTGTGCTACAGTTATTTCAAGTTTTTTTTGTTTCTGACTACCTTCAAACAAGTTAGTTTTTTATTAAATTACAGTTCTGCTTCTGAAAATATGAACATGCGCTTATAAATCAACAGATAAAGACATTCTTCCGATTTAATGCACGAAAACACTATTTTGAAAATACACTTTTAATATCTTACCTTCAAGAGAAACAACTTCACACATGAAGAAATATAACGCTAGAATTGACAAGGTGTAACTAATATTTAGGTAAAGTTGAGAGTTCATGATGACAGCTATCTCACACACCGAATGCGATCTACCATGTCCAGTTCGCTTCAAGTAGAAACGATAAATCTTGTGAATAAGACTTACGGAGGAAATAAATTCAATCCAATGAAAACGTAGTAACATTTTTTCGTACAGTGTACAACTAGAATACTAGTGTTTCACGGGAGAAATAACCACACCTTAACATTAGATGGACATGAAAGATACCTTAAACAGGATGTTCTTCAACTAAATAAGCCTGGATAAACAAAGGACATTTGAGATACTTTCGTTGACGTTAAATTGTCAAGTACACTTTGAAATTGATTAAACAGTTTGATATAAAAACTTTGGACTGCATTGAAGAAAGGTTCAATATGGTGATTTTAAATAAATATTGAGCTTTCCGTGGTTCACGAACACTCACTAATGTGTTACTGAGCATTATTAAATGAAACACTACGGAATGCAATGCCATTGCATCTATCTCTTTTGCAGTTTTAATATACGCTTTAAACAGTTGATGAGGTTACCTTTCTACTGAAGTTCAAACGAAATACAAACTAATAAATTTCAAAAGTTCTTATTTCTCGCAGCAAAACATGTTTATTACTGAGTTTACCAGTGATGACAAATAATTCATGTTGTAATGAGCACATTTAATCATTTGCATAACAAAAAGCAGGTAGCGAAAATGACATTTTGGGAAGTTAAGATTAAATCTTAAAACTGCGGGACTCATAGGGTACAACCAATTTTAAAATAATTTATATCAACTATGTAAAAATTGGTTTACGTATGAACGATATATGTCAGGCTAATGAAAAGTATGCATTCAGAATGCACTAAAGTGTTCCATAGTAGAAGACACAAAAACTTTGCTTTGCTCCTTTTTATGGTTCTTATGAGTGTAATTTCACATTTTTTTTGTAAAAGAATCTAATTTAGAGTGTTCAAGTTGGGCTCATGGATGGATACTCGTTTTAAATTAAGATCTCCAGACAACAACATGACGTGACAAAAAAGTCTATCAAGGCAGATGGTGTCAAACATTCGCCTGACCACTTCCCAAATATGGCGGCCAAGACGGCTAAATCCCTCCGCCACTCGTTTTGGCAGATTATTATTTTTTCATTCCACATGCAAATTTCTCCTAAATATAAACTCTTGATTGTTTTCAAGCTTACCCTTTAGTGTGTGAAGGGGCAATTCGGTGGAATAGCTTGTTTGATTCCAATAAAGTTTGACCAGGAGCTATAACTCCCTGGTTTGACATTATGAAGATCACTTCATAGCATAAGACAATGCGATGTCCATTCCTCTACCAAAATCGATCACAAGCTCTTTGTACCAAATTCAATGAAGGGGGTTAGAATGTTTCTTTCAGCAGCATATACCGCACAACTTTCCTCGTTGGCTGATCTCTTTCCATGTGTAAATTGTATGTTATGATTTGTTTGTGATTAGCGCCACCATTTGCTAGTGAGGTTGAAAGTAGGACCTCTCAATAAACATGCCTCAGAATCTTTCAGAAAGACAGCTCTTTATATACTCGTTATTGTATATTTGTAACACCATGGATATCGCCTAGATAGAAATTGGACTGTCAACTAAAACCGCCCTAAAAGTGACAGAGTCAATTTGGCCACAGACATTTAATAGACCTAACAATACCAAAACGTTCTTAACGTGCCCACACGGACCAAAAAACAGCTTTAGTAGGATTTCACTTATGGTCACAACATTCACCCTCACGAGACTCTGGACTTGAAATTTCACAATTTTTTCGGAAACAGCACTAAACAAAAATGTTTGTTTTCCGAAAAGGGCCATGATTTTGCTAACAATTAAAAATTAAAAATGTCTCTGACAGACGATTTGCCCCCTTAAAACTTGACTAAAAATCAATACCAAAAGTAGAAAAGTGTTTCCAAAATATGTAACAATTTGCTCTATTTAGGACTAAGGTAATCGTAGGTTAAACAAATTTAACAAAAAATGTATTACTTCACCGTAACAGTGGCGTAGCCACGGGGGGGGGGGGGGGGGTGGGGGGGGCTAGGCCTCCCCAGATTTTCTTCAGGCCCCCCCAGATTTTTTGCGTCCTGATAAAATAATTGAAAAAAATAAAATGTTTGAACGGAAATAAACTTTGAAGTATTTCCTTCAAAACAGTAAATAAATAAAATGTGTAAAAATTAAAAAAAAAAACATGGCTGAAATCATGTATGAAATCAAGTAATAACTTCAAAATGCCTACTTTCACTAAATTAGATACCGTTCGTGATCTGCACTGTCGTTTATTGCATTTCACTTCGAAGGCGAAACGAAAGTCTCGACGACAAACTTTAATGTGACTTTGTAAGGTTAAGACCCTTTCTGTCTTTCGGATGGCTGATTGATTTACTGAAAATAAGGCAATCGTACACTGGAGGCCACTCTTACACGACCATTCCTATACTTTATCATACACAAAATATGCCGTAAGCAGGTAAGGGTAAGGTACTGCCTTCGGATAATTCTTCACTTTCATCCTTAACAAGTAGGCCTATGTCGTGCCTCACTCCTGCCCATGACAAGTGCTACTGTGGGACGATTTTTTCGACAAGTCCTCTTTTTACTAGTTGGCACTGGCGTCCGGGGGATTGGTAAACTGTCCACAAGGTCCGGATTTCATGTGTTTCCCACATGATCCATACTTCTGCTTTGCGGTTCAATTATTTTGAGAGATTTATTCGTAGTATTTTAATTTTGACTTCGTAATGTACCGATGAACAAATACTGCACCATTTTGCACATTGTTTCTTTGGTAGTATGTATGTCTCTTGTAAAATCTCTACAAAAACTAAAAATATTTTGATATTTTTCATGCTCCCCAAAAAGTTTTGCCAAACAAAGCACCATTTTGCATCTAGGAAATCTAACGCAAAGAAAGTTTCTCAGAGGGGGACACAACTACTTTTGGTTTTCCTGTTAAAGGGTAAGGTACTGCCTTAGGTAAGCGGAAATCCATTCAAATATTGCCGCATTTGCGGCTGGGTACATCCAGTTTAAAACACGTGGGAAGTACCGTTTCTGACCATCTGGAGGGGTTTTAAAGCCCAAAATTTTCTTGTGCGCTCCGCGCCAACTGATGGTGGCGCTCCGCTTAGATTCAAATATTGCCGCATTTGCGATCTACGTCCTTCTGAAGTTTACAATTTTTCCCAAGGCAAAGGGATATACCGGTTCCCTTTAGTGTCATCCCCCAGGCCACAGATCAGAAGTGCCCAGTTTTGGGGTCCCAAAAAAGTGTATGTATTACCATTTTTCATAGATTGATTTTTTTATTCTCATTATTTGAGAAGTCGCAGACGTGAGATTTGTATTTCAAGGCTGGGTACATCCAGCTTAAAACACATGGGAAGTGCCGTTTCCGGCCACCTGGAGGGGTTTTAGAGCCCAAAATTTTCTTGTACGCTCCGCGCCAACCGATGGTGGCGCTCCGCTTAGATAGTCTTGCCGTGCCTGACCCTCGGAGGTACCAGGCCCCCCCACTTGTTACCTAGGCCCCCCAAAAAATCCCATCCTGGCTACGCCACTGCACCGTAATGGACTAAAAGAAAATGATCTGTGTCCTTTTTGTAAGCAAGAGAAGGAAACGATTTTACATCTATTCTGTATGTGCCCTGTTGTAAAGAATCTAATTGATCAACTCAATTCACAGACAAGAGAAAAGTTAAAAAAAATTTACTACTCAAATGAATGTTTACTTTCACCGTGGTTATGGCACTGACATTCCGGCACTCAGCTACTTAGCTGTCATATTTAAGTATCATGTCTACAAATGTAGACTAAAGTTTCTAAGACCCACTCTGTCTTCTTTTCTTTGTGATATAAAAGAAAACTTGACGGTAGAAAAATATGTCAGCGGTATTAATTGCAACTATACTCATTTTCTTGAAATGTGTTCGGAGTGTAAGAATGCGATACGTATGGAATCCCTGAGTTGAAATTTTATGTAATGTTTCCTGCTGTTACAGGATCCCCCTGAATTGTAATTTCATGAATTGGATGTCATCTGTCCTTTGCCCCACTGAACAGATTTGTTTAGTCGCCCTTTAAGGGTTCGTAAACCAAGGGTGTATTATTGAACAAGGAATTTGCAATACAATCTGCTACACAGGCAAACCGACCAATGACCACTCAATGGACTCTTTCATATACCGAGTCCTAAGGATGTGACCCTTACAATTGAACTATGTCATTATAAGTGGGAATTACATTTGGTATAGGCTTTTCTGAAATGTCTGGATGATCGTATAATTTCATCCCCCCCGAAAAAAAAACTCTACAGCCTTAGTAAAAGCGCAGACATTACCTTATCAACTTAACACTCAGTCTGTAAACTTGAGATATATCTTCCATACTTACGTTTCCTCAAGTTTAAGTAAATTTTGCCTTATTGGAAAATGATAACACCATTCAAAAAAACAAAAGAGCATGTAATTGAAAAATCGAAGCACCTTTTTCGTTGGTTGAGAATTGTTTGAACCTTTTTGCTGTTCTAAGAGAAGAAATATTAATGAAAAAAAAGTGAATGACATATGTTACCCCATAAGTTAAAACCAAGCGAAACGAATGGAAGAATAAAAGACTAACTTTTAACCGATATGACTTGTTACTTTTGGCATCAGGTGTAAAAAGTAAAGGTGTAAAATGCTCTCTAACATGGTTCAAATCATACGAAAAGACCCACATATAATCCGAATATAAAAGAGAACGGTGTTCCTTGAAGTTTTTTTCTCTATCACAAAATGTGAATCCGCAATTGCTGTTTTTCAGGCCATCCTCAGCCAAAATTTATATCAGTTTTTTAATTAGTCTGATGTGAATTACAAATCAAACACTCACTTAACACGGTATACCCGCCACTTAGAATATCATAATGAGAATATTAAAACAAGCAACACGAACTGAACATTAAACATCGGCCCACCCTCTGTTGGCACAAGATAACGCACGATCGGTTGGTTAGGTAGGTCAGGGCGCTGTAAGAGAAGGAGAAACATCGACTTAATCTGTCAGACAAAATGTATTTGAAAATAATTAATCCTCTTCAAGCACCGAAATCTGATTGACGGTTCACTTTGTTTTTATTGCACACTTTTGTTGACTTTCCTACTTAATGATGGCCTTCCTTTCAAGTGCAACAAAGAAGATTGTCAAGATGCTGCTCAGCCTACACATGTGAAACGTTTTCACAGGTTTTGATTAAAACGACTGTCAGTCATTTTAACGTTGCAAAATTCCATTTTTATTCTAATTTCCTTGTTAAAAAAAGAAATGAACCTGTTTGAAACTAACCAAAGGGAGTCTTAATTTCGATGATGATTTTTCAAACAATTCCGGATTGTTCCTGAAATAGCAAATAATGAATCTTTTCTTAAAAAGTAATAAAAAAATACACTGTACCCTTTTAAACAGTGGCACTTTGCGGCACTAGTTCAAATAAATTTTGCTTTCTTTGACGGCTGGCAATGTAATACTAATGGAGGAAAATCATTCTAAGAGCTCTTTCAGATGTAGCAGACGACCAAACTAATTGTCTTCAATGCCAAATCTCTGTTAATTTAGATGAATTTCCGGAATAAGACAATGTTTAACTTAAGTGGCTGCTACGCACATAGGACAAAGAAGGAGCATGTGTTGGTTCTCCTTCCCTTACACCTCCCTGGTTAGATGAGGTTTAACTACTTGGTCTCTAACCAATTGGCTCAAGTAAGGCCGATCAAGGTCTTTTCTCTACTTGTGGCTAGCTGACTTTCCCTACTGCATTGCTTATGCTGAGCAACAAGTACAATATCTCTAGGTACCATGTTAAGGTCCTCGGTTTTAAGGGGCCGGGAGTCGAACTCCGGACTTCACGGCTGTTAGTCAGATGGCTCAAACCACTTGACCATGCAGTCTGTCTTAATAAACTATCCGAGTGTTGCACAAGTGATTCACGAGGTTGCAGCCAGAGTATAAACTTCATTAACCGCAGGAAGTGTATTATCCTATTCTAGTTCAGAGTTACAGAGGAACGCATAAAACGGAGTCTCGAACATTCGAAAAAATAACCGAATAACAAAACTCACCAATTTCCTCTCTTTCTCAGAGACACTTTGTAGGAGGTATATATGAGTTAAATTTTGTTCCAAACATTCAGATTCATGGAAAATTTCGTTTAAAGTAAAAATGAAGATCTTAATCTTTCATGGGCATAAACCATTTTGTGTAATGATGACATAAAACTCTTCATAAAGTGTCTCGCGGGTATCACCAAATAGTCAAGGGAACCCGTCCCCGTTATCCGCTTAATAAATTTTGGCAACTCCATTAAAATTTCTTGCAAAACGTGACTTTTGCCCCCTATACTGACTTCTCTGGGCTTATGACTGGTTTCTGTCACAGTAACTGCACATCCACAGCTTTAAATTAATGTAGATGGCGCTGCCCTGCAAGAAATTGATATAAATATCATATCTGTGAATAATTCAAGTCATTATATCACAGCTTAAGAAGGAGGGCTGAGGACGAAGGTGTAACATCAACAATATCGGACGACCAGCTTATATGCTTTTCAAGATGAGAGTTAACTTGGCAAATTTGTTCTTTTGCTTAATAGCTTTCTTCCCCAAGTACAATCTTGTTGAAGGTAAGTTATTAAACAAAATAATAAACCATGTGAATATATTCTGAACCCTTTAACCATATTTAATCAATCGTTTCTCATTGGAATGAACTTTACATTACCATTAAGCGCAAATTATTTTTTAGCTACCTAGTGTTTCCTAAATGTATTAGGAAAAATGCACTACTCATTTTGAAGATGCACGGTACACACAATAAAATATTTATAAACTATGGAGAGAAAAGAGAGGAAGGTCTTGACACAAAAATGCCCCTCGTTTTTTCTGATTCCATTTTTATTAAAATTTCAATCTTGAAAACCTTGATTGTTCAGCAATCTCCCAGGTAATATTCTCATGGGCTTCATACACTGGCTGATATAGGGCCCATTTTATTTTGAATTCAATATTGAAAATAAACAATGGGTCACCGTAAAAGTCCAGCTTACTAACGAATTTGTACAGAAAAGTAAGGTGCAAAGGATAAGTTCAAGCAAGAAATTAATTTTCATATGTCAAAGGGCAAAATGAGAAAAATCAGACATGTATTTCTCGACAGACATTAAAATTTGTGTTCCAAAGTGAGCTTAAGGGCATCAAAGGTCAACACTTTCGCACATTGAGGAGGAATGTTTATTACCCTTTGTTTTTCACACTGCTGTGTTGACCTTGAAGTTAATGGAGATAGGAGCTCCCTGTGGGGAATGAAAAATCTGTGAAGTTCTTATCCTACTTAGGCAATCATATTCTAATAGGTTAAGAGTGTCATGGAGAAAAAGGCTTTGAAGTTTAAAGAAAAACAAAGAAACTGTCTATTTACGTAAGGATATGATGTCATATGTGCTTGCTTCAAGTTCACTTCTTGTTGAAAATGTGACGAATTTACTTGCTCATATCTTGAGAACCACACATCTAATTTCAATACAAATTTCACCAAAATGCTTAGAATAAGTACCCCTGTAACACTTGACTGGCTGCTAGAACTGAATATAACGTTTTAACCAATGTTACCCGAGAAAAGGGGGTTTTCTTGGGTGAAGCTTGTCTCTGTAATTGCTGCAGTTAACCCCGTTTAAACCAGCCTTGTTTCTCTATTAAGCGAATAGTCTTTGAAGGGGGCGAACGCCTTTAACTTTATTGATCTCAGAATACATGAATTGGAAGTTCTCTGATAGATTCTGGATTATTAGTTGCCAGATTGAGATGGCTAAAACTTGCTATTCGCTTCTAGCGTCATGGATTTGACCTTAAACGCTTCTTTTAACACATTTTACAAAAATTGAACGGAAACTGCTGTGCAAACCCAAGGATTTGGGAAATTATATAAACAACTTTCGTTTGATTACAGAAGATTTTTTTTCTGCCAGGTTTGACCCCCACTTAGTCATGTGTTCCTGCGATATCACTTCCGGCAAGGCCTGAGACAAGGACCCGGAGGGGTAAAGGCGGGTTGGTGGGGGGGGGGGGGTTAAATGTATTCCACTCAAGTGGAATGCAATTTCACTTAATTTAAATTATGTTTTGCTTAAGTCGAATTGCCTAGCTATTTCCCTTCAGTGAAATAAAACTTAAGCTAAACGCAATTCTGCTTAAGTGAAGTGCTGTTTTACTTAAATGGAAATCAATTTTACTTCAGTGGAATGCAATTTCACTTAAGTGAAATAGCATTTAGCTTAGGCTAAATAGAACGGCGGTTCCACATACTTAACTTAAGTAGAACGGTTACCACTTGGCGATAGAATGACGTATGTTCGCGTGGGGTATTACGTAAGAACCTACAGTCAGACAGTACTGTAGCCTCGTTAAGTTACTGTGCAAAGATGCTCATCATAATCCTAATGTCCAACAGACAGTGTTGATCATTATAATATCTAGCTATATACAGGCTTCGCATGTATGCACGTCATGGCACAGGCTAGGCTTTGGCTATATACACTAAATGGCTGCTAAATGGTTTGTGTATGCATTCACTCACCCGCGGCCCTTTGTACATGAAGTACACGTAGGCTATTTAGTGCACGTCCTATTTAGTGCGCTCTAGCTTGGCTTACTTAAGTGGAACTCAGTTCGACCTAAGGGAAATAGAATTTAGCTTAGATGAAATACGGTAGCGATCCATGTCATTCCACTTAAGTGAAATTGAACTCCACTTAAGTTGAACTGAATTTCACTTAAGTGGAATTGAATTCCGCTTAAGTAAGATTGAATTTCACTTAAGTGGAATACATTCCACTTAAGTGAAATTGAATTTCACTTAAGTGGAATTGAATTTCACTTAAGTGGAATTGAATTTCACTTAAGTGGAATTGAATTTCACTTAAGTGAAATGTATCTCACTTAAGTAGAATTGCGAGGTAAATGTTAAAAAAGCTTGCCATATGGCCGGCACGACTTGAACCAATAGTTTGGAAACTAACTCAGACTGCAGTCGAACGTATCTATTGCTGAATGCAGCTCACAAAGTGTATTCACTGACTGCATGATCAAGTGGTCAGAGTGTCCGACTAGCTTGCAGTTAGGACTCTGGAGTCTGTAATTCGGCCCCTGTCCGGCATAACTGAAAACTCCCTGCTCAAACCAATTGGTTGGAAGTTAAACCTTAAAGCCTCATTCAGTGGCGGTTCTACGGGGGGGGGGGGGCATGATGGGGGGGGGGGGGGAGAATTTGCCCCTTCAGTTTTATATTTGCCTGGTCGAACGTGCAATTGATACTGACGAAACGTTTGCCTACATGTTCTTTAAGTAGGCCTACATCCTTCCGGGTTACTTCAGTCGTTTCCAATCTACATGTGGTACGCATATCACTAATGATACAAAGTTGCCCTGCTTTGGCAGTACTAGGCGTGTTACATAGCGTGCTTCATTTGTTTTTCTAATGTTTCTTATGCTCCCTCATGCATCCATCAATCATTTTTGTAGGCTGCACACCAAGTGATGATTGCGTTCTGCTGGAAGGTGTCGTTGTACAGCTTAATAATACTTCAACACTTTGCCCATCCTTAGCACCCCACCCAAATGAAAAAGTTTGGCTAAGCCACTGACTAGTATAGTGGTACTCGTTGGCACGTCACAAATGTGAAATGATACTCCCAAAGAAAAAAAAGTTGCAAACCTTGGAGTTAGATCAACCGAAATATCAAATAATGTACAGTACCTCTACTGGGGCTTAATTTTTCACCTAAAGATATACTAAATCTCAGCGCTTCCGGGGGCTTCTCCTCCTGGGCCCACATCTGGGCATTCAACCATGGACCCCACCAGGGGTCCGAAGATTGTCCCGGGACCCCACCCGCAAGACCTCGGGCTTCGCCCTCGGTTTCTCGCTGAGCGCGAAAATCTTTGCCCCCAGCATTTTCCTGTGCCCTCAGTTTGCCCCCTAAAATTTGACACTCTGGCGTCGCCGCTGGCTTCATCTAACTAACTACAACCAGGGAGATGCTCCCCACCACAAATGAACCAATTTCTGTACCTTAAAACATTGGATTATCTTCCTAATGAACATATTTACGGTAAACATAGGTCTATCTGTACATTTACTATAAAAAATTGTGTCTTACGTTAACCATTGTATTACACTGTTAAATGCATCTTAAACTATGTTTGTAGTTCCACAGTAAAATGGAACAAGGATCAAGTAAAAGAGTTCATAAGAAGCACCAGAAAAGTGATAACAATAAAAAGAACAGACCAGCACTAGTAGGAGATGGTTCCAATAAAGTATTAAAAGGCTTTCATAACTTTATTTTGAGTACTGAGTAATTAAAATAACACTTTTACAAAATGATACCTGTCATCCCACAGGAGTTTGCAGAAAAAGGTTCTTAGTCGATCCCGATCTCGTTATAACCCCATCAGTATCACTATACTATAACGATGGGACTGAAGTCACCTACGCGTGTGGATCGAGACAAATTTTGAGAGGCCCAACGACCGCCACTTGCACTGATTCCAGTTTTCACCCACCAGAATTACCAAAGTGTATAGGTAAGCCTCCCTCACCAGAGGGATTTGCAATTAATAACCAAACTGCATGATTTTTATTTTGATTATCAACAATAAACATCTCTGATCCAGTACATACATGAACAAATTTGGGGGCGAATGAAGTATCTTTTTCAAAGCCGAGAGTGTTTAACCAAGTCTGTTTCTACAGAAAGTCCGACCGTGTCGAAAAGGTTAGCGTATGAAAAGGCACAGAGTGTACAGAGCAAGAAACTTACTATGGTGAATGTGTTAACTCTGCAACATAATCCACATTCATTAAAGGAAATACCCTTTAGCCAGATTTGAGAAAATTGCACAACTCAACTTTCCGACTTAACCCTAATGATTCCACAGAACTTGTTGAAAGTCACTTATGCATAGCACACCCAAAACTTCTTTGTTGGGCATTAGCAGAGGATTCACCCCACAACAATTGTGATGAGGAAGCCGCAAAGCAAACAAACCAGTAAGGTGAACTGATAACGTCATCCTTCTACGAGCTGCTGTGAGCAGATAGGATTAGAGAAGGTTATGGTACAAACTTGTCATGTTGCTGCTTTGCATATCTAATGAGGGCGGCTTCCTTAAATACGTTTCATGCATACACATTATGGCTCATTATGGTCAAGACGCTATTTCGGGTATATACCAACAGACTTTAAATTTTGGCATTCCATGAAGTGGTAGTAATACCTCGAAATTCCTTTACAATTAGAGGAAACCTTGAAATATCCTCTTTGAGTGTTGTACGTGGCGAAACTGTACACTTTTAGAGATTTTGACAGGTATGGCTAATGTATGGTGATAGCCATTTCATTGTTTCCGTCCTAATCCTAAAAGAAGATTTGAAGGGCAAAAAAGGAGACGAAACCTTTATTAAAATCAACCACCAGATTTCCAAAATACCACTTCTACTATTTTACTTGCAACTACCGTTGATGATATCAGAATTTGAATTTTGCATATTCAAGGTAATACAGTTATCCAGTCCCCTAAATTCCATAATTTAGGAAAATATTGTCACATCACTCTGAAGAGACATGATGAAACAGGGCAGACTTTTACATTTATCCAAATTTCGAGGACTGGGTTTCCTCTTTAAGTCTCCATGTACTCCAGAGTGAGCAACATTTTAAATGAAATACGTATATTGAGATGTCTTACACCCTTACTTGATTGAATTTTTTTCAGAAAAAAATGCCCCGGTAGAGATACAGACTTCGATGATAAAGAGATAATTTCTTTAATTTGTTCAGTAAATATCAAGGTGGAAAGACTAACGAATGCAACATGCAGGGATGGAGAAGGAATCCGGAAGGGAATAGCATTTCCATCTTTCCCTCCAGACATTCGGCAATATCCACCATTCTTGTTATGTCGTTTTCCTACCTTCTTTTATCCTCTGTTTAATTTATTTAAACTAACTTAATTGAATCGGAACTTTACATAGGAAAATCTCTTCGCATGAAGACCTGACACGTAATGACTTGTTTGCTTTGAAATTGCCAGTTGCTGATTGGCACTTTCATCGATGTTTTAAGGAATTCGTGACCGTTTTTACTACTTCAAAGTTTGTTTCAATGCTAATTTGTCCAAAGAATTGATTTTTAGCAATCACAGAGTTAAAATTGTAAAATTGGTTTCTTAAAACATACTGAAATATTTGTTCACTGAAGGTGAGTTGAGCACAAAAATCATTGTGTTCAGGAATACTTCTTAAACCAAGCACAAGCAGACTTGTCAAGCAAAATTTGCAATGACCAGATTGATCTCCCGGAGGAGAGGATGACTGCCCACTCTAGTTCCACTTCTGCATTGCATTAAATAAAAAGCTTTCCCACGTGGGATGGTCAAACAGAAATTCTTGGATGCAAGACACAGTTTGCACGTCGATTCACTTGATCGCGCGTGCAAACGACTCCTGTGACGAAACCGGTCGCTGACTGAGAATTTTCGTCCCCCCCAAATGGAAGTTGAACAAACGTCGTCCAATTTCTTTTCAAAATATACCCAAATCGCCCCATTTACACTGGGCCAGGGTGATAAATTCCTGAAATTAGTCAAAACCATTCTGCCGTTTAACTTAATATTTTGTAACCTGATAATAAACATTTGTTTTTACAGGAATTTGTAAAAAACCAGGTTTTCTCAACTTTGATCTGATTATAAGTCCGTCTAAGTCGAGTTACCAGGAAGGTGAACGTATCAGCTACTCTTGCGGAGAAGGTCATCATTTGGATGGAGCGACAACTGCTACATGCACGCATATTGGATTCTTTGATCCACCGGCAGTACCCCAATGTAAAGGTGTGTTAGTACTGTAGTGTAAAGTTCGGTTATTACTGAGAATAAGAGGATCTGTTCCATTCTTTACTGTTACAACTTCAAACAACAGGGTATTAGTTTTGCCACCGGTAAATACACAATTTTTTCGTTACATTGTACCTTATCCTACTACTTGCCCCTTTGAACTCCTGTATAAATTAAACAAATCAAATTTAAGACCGTTTTGAAACTGAAACTCCACATATCAGGATTTAAAAAAAGATTTATCGATTCTAAGCCATTACTCTTCGGTACAACAAATATACTTTTGTAGCTAAGTGTCCTAACTTTTCATCCTTATAAGTGCTTTTCAAGTTGTATTTTCTTCCTTTCTGTGTGTAAGACCAGTAGCTGGGTACTGACTTTTCGCAGTATTCCACTCTCAGTCGTTTTGTATAGCAACTAATGGCAGGCTAGGTGCCTGAAATACTTTGCTTTTAATTACATACATTTCAGTAATTCCCCACTTAGGGCGAAAAAAGTTGTTGAAAAGTCGACAATAGGGAGAAAATAATACGGTGAAAAAACGAATTCAACTAAACGTTTTCACACACTTTTCATATAGGAATGCGTAAACGTATGGAAACGTCAATTTAACACACAGTGAATATGCAATTACTTCAAATTCGACGAATTTACGGACACGCATCCGTTAACACGAAGGGATGGTAGGATATTGAAATATAGTTGATTATATCTTGCAGAAGTTAAGTAAGTTAGATAGAGTTTAACGGCCCAGTTTCCGACTTTTTGGTTCAAGTCGAGGCGGCCACAGCCAATTTTCTGGTTGTTGCTCACTGGCTTGTTTTTCCTACCCCGTTGCTTACGCACAACGGCAGTAGGTTCCATTTTTAGACGATAAGGGAAAGTAGAACCTTATGTATTGTATTATTTTTTTTGCCTGAAGGTAGGAAGAAAGAAAGACTTTTTCACCCTAGAGGGAAAATTAGCGTAATATATATATATATGTATATATATATGTATTTATATAGTAAATGAGTTAGAGTCCACGTGTACTTTGATATAAAGAACTATAATAAAGGCAAACAATAGGTGCCTGGTTCCTTATGGAAAATGTAATGGTTCAGTGGACCTTAGTCCCTGCATGGAGGTCCCTGTTTAGCCCATTTATATGCGTCTTGAATCTTACTGGTAAAACTAAATCTGGAATATTTTTCTTTGTGAATGTGTCTTAAAATTTTAGGCTAGAAAAAGGCAGTTGAGATTAAGAAGAGACCGAGTGATTCAGGAGGTTAGAGTGTATACTTTCCATAAGCATCTGTAGCTTGACTTACCCTTTCCCGTGTCTATTCCGTTTAAGCTTCAAGTAACTCACTTCGTGTTTCATTACTGGCTGAAGAGGATCCCAGGTGGGATTGAAAATATCCAATCTTATATAATATTTCTGTACTTTGCAATGTCAACCAGGCACCCACTATTTGTCTTTATTATAGTTCTCTATATCTATATCTATATATATATATATCTATATATATATATATATATATATATATACGCAAAATATCAACGTTAGGGGGAAATTACCGTTAGGGGGAAAATCTACGTTCCCCTTTACGTTTTCAGACACTGTTTTAATGGGAATACGTTAGTGTACAGTAAAATACATATGGGGGTACGTAATATACCTAATTACTTCAATGTTGACCAAATTACGGACGCCTATCTGTGAACACGTACAACTTATAGACTATTGAATTTACGTACATGTATATGTTTTTCCTTAAAGGTGAAATATACAGTTATGTATTTTATTGTTTTTCTTTTCGCCTAAACGTATCAAGATATACAAATTTCCCCCTAATGTTCAATCTAGTGGTATATATATATATATATATGTATATATATATATATACATATATAAATATATATATATATAAATATATATATATAAATATATATATATATATATATATATATATATATATATATATATATATATATATATATATATATATATATATATATATATATATATATATATATATATATATATATATATATATATATATATATATATATATATATATATATATATACGTAAGTCGAGTGACGTAGCGACCTTATATGAATAAGTGAACCAGTGCGGTATTGAAAAGTCGCATGAAGACAATAGGTCAAAAAAATAAATCCTCTTTCAGTATAAGGCAATGCCCATGTTTGAGGAAAAAATGACCTAAGGTCTTCATGCGACTTTTCAATACCGCGCTGGTTCCCTATAATTTTTCAAAACGGCCAAGTTGCTGCACAGTGGTTACATGACACTAAACAATCATCAGGCAACTGGCTTGTAGCGCTTTGGATTTGTTTTGCCATGCCTACACTTACTAATCAACTTTTCTCTTTTGTTAATGAAGTCTTTTTGGCACAACAGTTCAAGTATTTTCATCTAAGCACAAATTTCCCTGCCGCGATTGCCTTCTATGCGTGTTTGACTTCTTCAGGATCTCCCATTCTATTGCGTAATCTTTGTTGTCATTTTCTTACCCCCAGGAATAGTATAATTTATGCTTAAATAAGATCTTCATTTACAATGGTTCCTCATTTTTCTGAAGACTTCATGCTCGAGGGCCTAGTACACCCCTTTCTGTGTATGTTTTAAGTAAAGTAATACCATATATAATGCCCTTCCGACGCCCTCTTTACAGTGTATTGATATAGGGCTTGTACTTATAACATATGTTATATTCATTTGAACGTGTAATATGCGGTGTAATATCGGCGTGCTCCAAAAGTGTATCTTTAGGAGACACGAATTTGTTGCGCAATGCCTTATAAAAAAATAAATATTTAATTAAAACTTGCGCATACGTCATACATATTTTTTCATACGTCATACATATTTCTGTGCGTGTACACACACACACACAGATATATATATATATATATACATATACATATATTTAATTCCCACCTTAAGGGGAAATTGTTATATCTGCTTGTACAAAAAATAACAATTAAAACATAAGAAAAAGAATTCACCCTAACGTCTAGACATATGACTAACGTTACTTCAATGGCCAGCCATCCGTTCGTGTTAACAGCTTGGTAACCGTCAATTTGACAACTTTAAAGTAATAGTACCTACCTAGTTTGTAAATCTAGGAGGGCGCCTTGTTTGTTTACGAATTTCTATGGAAAAAGTGTATGGAAACTTTAAGGCGAAACTAATATTTCGTCTCAAAATTTTTTTGCCCCTAAGGTTGACTTTTTAACAACTTTCCCCCTAAGAGCCGATTTAGGCACATATATATATATATTTATATATATATATATATATTTGAGTATATATATATTTGAGCTCGAGATGCTGCCGAGCACTGTGGAAATGTGCAGGTCGAAAAGAGGTAGTAAAAAGTGCTTAAAAGTTTGCGGAAAACTCCACGACGTTTCGGCTATGACCCCTTCATCAGGTGGCAAAAACCAAACTGAACAACCAACAGTAACAATTTGACAGGACAAACATCAAATCTGAAGCGATTGCTATTAAAACAGAACCAGACGAAAGTGACTGTCAGAAAACATGAGTATGAAGGATGAAACACAAATCAAAAAAGAAAGCGTCCTGGATGAAAAAGTGCACATAAAAATCGAACATGGTCGAAAAAAAGGAAATAAGGAGACAAAAACTAGGTCCGAAAATAAATAATAAGGCCTTCACAGTAAAAAACGTGCAAGAACGGGTAAGTGTAAAAGGAGTAAAAACTGGTTCAAAAAAGGGATGAATATTACTAAAGGTCAATTCTAACGTTAAGGCCGTGTGGAGCGAGAGTACCTAGCCTCATGATCATGATCATGAGGCTAGGTACTCTCAGCAGCATCAGAAAAAACATTAAGCAATGCAACTCTTTATTAGTGTCAGCTGACAAAATTAACAATTTCTACAAAATGGATCCCTTAGCATACAGAACACTTTTAAGCAACTCGACCTGGACGACAGAATCAATGTTACTGCCAAACGAGACGCCTTCATTACCCTGAAAGACAATAAGCCCAACTTTCAGAGCAAACCTACTTGCAGACTTATCAATCCGACTAAATCGGAAATAGGAAAAATCAGCAAAATTATACTTGATCGAATCAACCAATCCATCCAGAACAAGCTGCAACTCAACCAGTGGAAGAACACATCATCGGTACTACAGTGGTTCAGAAATATTGAAATGTGGTCGATTTTTACCCATCCATCCCACCAGATCTTTTGAACGAGGCCCTAAACTTCGCAGGAAAGCACGTGAGCCTTACCGCAGACGAACGGAAAATTATAATCCAAGCCAAGGAGTCATGCCTATATAGCGGCAATGAACCATGGCGAAAGAAAGACTCAGCCAGTTTATTTGACGTAACTATGGACAGCTACGACGGCGCTGAGATGTGTGAGTTGGTTGGATTATTCCTTTTAAGCCAAATTACCGCAAAGTAAGGCCCTGACTTCGGCCTATACCGAGATGATGGCCTGGGCGTAATCAATGCCTTACCGAGAAGAGTCGAATTAATTAAAAAGGACTCTGTGCCCTATTCACTCAGTACGGACTTAAAATAGCTATTGAAGCAAACAAAAGAATAGTCAACTTTCTGGATGTTACACTGGATCTACAAAGCGGCACCCATAAGCCGAGTAGTAAGCATAACCCGGTACAACCCTCCCTTCAGCAAAAAAGGTATCTACCAATGTCGGTCGAACTTTCATCAAAATTATGAACAACGCATTCCCAAACGTCCGCCCGCTCCACAAAATCTTCAATCGTAACACCGTTAAAATCAGTTATGGATGCATGACTATCCTGCATCAGATATTAAGCGCTCATAATAAGTCCAAACTTGCCGACAACACCAAGAATGACGAACCCAGTGGCTGCAACTGCAGGAACCCCGGTTCCTGCCCCCTACCCGGGAACTGTAAAGCTGAATCCATCATTTACCAGGCTACTGTGCCAGGCTACTGTGTCGACGACAATAATCCCCCTCAAACCTATATCGGACACACTGTAGGACTTTCAAACTCAGATATAATAATCACAAATCATCATTTTATTGTAAATGTAAGAAACACAGCACTAAACAAAGCGAGTACGTATGGCACCTTAAGGACAACAATGTCAATTACAGCGTATCGTGGAAGATCGTTAAAAAAGCAAAAGCTTTCGGGCCAGCTTCCAACAGATGCAACCTCTGCAACTGGGAAAAATTTTCATTGTGTGCAGGTCCCACATGGCTAGCCTCAACAAGAGGAACGAGCATTTGACTGCCTGCAGACACTCCAAGAAATTTCTGCTACGCAGTGTAAAGCCGCCTTAGCCTGCTATAATAGCCTAATCGCTACCAAGGAACTGGGTGACTGCACTTTTAATCATATTGTGCTACTGTGTTCCGTGTTTTTCAGCATCTTCATTTGCCATATCTGGCTCTGATGAGTGCTCTGGGCTACCACACCTATATATATATATATATATATATATATATATATATATATATATATATATATATATATATATATATATATATATATATATATATATATATATATATATATATATATATATATATATATATATATATATATATATATATATATATATATATATATATATATATATATATATATATATATATATATATATATATGTATATATATGTATATATATGTATGTGTATATATATTTCACTAATTCCGCACTTAGGGGGAAAGTTGTTGTTGAAAAGTCGACCTTAGGGGGAAAAATTTTTTGGGGCGAAATATAACTTTCGCCGTAACGTTTCTACACACTTTTTCTATAGGAATACGTAAACGGACAAAGGCGCCCTCCTAGATTTACAAAGTAGATGCAATTACTTCAAAGTTGTCAAATTTACGGACACCTAGCTGTTAACACGAACGGATGGCTGGCCATTGAAATAACGTTGTTTATATTTTTGGACGTTAGGGCGAACACTTTTTCTTATGTATTTCATTGTTATTTTTTCGCCCTATGTACCCGCAGATATAACAATTTCCCCCTAAGGTGGGAATTAGCGTTATATATATATATATATATATATATATATATATATATATATATATATATATATATATATGAACAACCAACAGTTAAAATGGACACGTAAAACAGCAAATCCCATACGGTTAGAGTAAAAACAGAACCGGACGAAAGTGTTTGTTTGGAAACATGAATACAACTGGTGAAAAACAAGACAAAGAAAGAAAATAAGGGTCATGGCAGAAAATGTACACCAAACACGGTCGGAAAAGTGAACAAGAAAATCAAAACCGCGATCCACAAAAAGGTGCACACTTAAAAACGGGCACGAACGGATAAGTTTGACAAAAGGTTTAACTGGACAAATGAGGGTGGATATTACAAAAGGTCAATTCTAACATTAAGACCTTGTGGAGCGAGAGCACCAAGCCTCATGATAGTCGGTTTTCAGCACTTAGGCGGTCAAGGTCAGAGCCTCGGCACATATGGCTGCCCTAATGGCTAAGTGCTGTATTGAACAATGTGAAGAGGGGTTGGAAGGTGCAGGCATTGGATACCATTGGAGATTGTGTTTGATGGATCTAAGGTGCTCGGTGATTCGGTCCGAGAGGTGGCGCTTTATCTCTCCCACATACAACGAGGATCTTACCTTTACAGTTAAAATATCGCTAACAAAAAAGTTCTTTTCTGTTTCAGCAAATCAGAATAAACAGTACCATTGTCAATTTTAACATGAGAGTTGTTTAGAACGCAGTTATTTAAATATATACTGTTATTTAATGGACGAAAGTTGAAATCAGACCATGCACTACAGACATTGAAAGTGAATGGGTTTGAAACCTCTATATCATGCTTTGAAAAACTACGTTCCACCGTTCACTTTCTTGCTGAACAATACTGATAGTTTGACTTTATCAGGTTTATTTGATCGAATATATTTGTTAACACGCTATCTTATGCTTTAAAAAAGTGTAAAGGAGGATCCGCAACACAATAAGTACATAAAAAAGCTGGGAGATGGCACGATTTTAAGAATATTAATTCTGTCAATTGGAGTTAAATCCCTCGATGACCAAATATGTAAGTAGGCTTTGATCCGAGAAAGCTTTGGTATGTAGTTTAACTTAAAAAAAAATCTTCCTTGTCGTGTGTTAAAGAAATGGCCATCATTACTTATCCCAACCTGTAAGTTATAGAAATACAGAGGAGGGTTAGAAAAGAAGGGACAAAGAGGAAAGGGGTAAGACTTCTCTAAATTTACATTTAATACTGAGGCCTTTGAAAAACTTTAAAACAGTAATACGTTCATCAATAGTACTCTGAGAACTCTTTGTAACAATAAATGTATTATGGGCATAGTTCGACATCTTAATAACACAGTTAGAAATCAATGTACCTTCAATTTTGTTGTTTGATAAAGGTAATGAATTGAAAATCTCGATACATGTCATAAACGAATGTAGACTTAATGAACACCCTTGCCTTACTCCACGAGTGGCCTTAAAATAATTTGTCAAAAACCATTATTTGAAACACAGGACTAGATGTTACTATATAAAGTTCTGATCCAATGCACAGAACCTTGTCCAAAATTGAAGAAAGAAAGTACTTGAAGCATAAAATCCCAGTCAAGATAGTCAAACCCTTTTTCATAATCCAAAGATAAGAGAGCACCTGGGACAGTGTACGTGTCACAATGAGGTTTAAATTAGACAGATATTTTCCCTAATAAATGTTACCAACCTTTTAAATAACCAGTTTGCTCTGGACTTAATAAGTCTTGAAGGGCCATCTTCATTCGATTGGCTAAACATTTTGCAGCAATTTTATAATCAACGTTGATAAGTTCAATAGGGCGCCAGTTGTTAAGAAAGTGTTGGTCTTTTAAGGGTTTAGGGATAAGGGTGATATATGCGCTCCCCTCTTCAACCTTTAAAGAATGCATGGTTGAAAGAATTTGTTACCAGTAATCCAATCTCATCCCAGAAGTTCCTTTGATATTCGACAGGAAGTGAAGCGAGCGTGTGCATTCAGTTAAAGTAAGGGGTCTTTCGCAACTAGCACTTTCTTCTTCAGAGAGTTTTTTGTGATTAAGATGAAGGTTATTAAAAAAAAGGTATAGTTTAACATTTTTACGCTTTGTGAAAATGACTTCATAAAACCTCCCTATTTCATACGCGATATGATTATCAGTGTCAATAATATTACCTTCACCCCCGATTAACTCACAAATTGAATTGATGGACTTATTTCTTCTTTCTAAATTTAGAAAATATTTCGTACTCTTTTCACCTTCTTCTGTCCATGTAGCTCTAGATCTTAAAATAATACCGTTAAGTTTGTAATAATAAAAAGAATCAAGTGCAGCTCAAGCATCATTAAGCTTAGATTTTTTCAAACTGGATGGAGAATGATGATGCATAACTTTGTTCAAGAGAAGAAACAGTTTCAAGTAGCGTACGCTCACATGCTTGACATGTTATAGATAAAGATTTTGAATACGAAATTGACGCTGATCCAATTCTAAACTTACAGATTTCCCAAAGTGAGCTGTTGTTATGCTCAGTACAGGAAGATAAGGTTTCAGAAACCGTTTCTTTTATTAGGTCAACATAGAAAGGGTCTTCTAAAAGAGGTATGTTCAATTTCCACATTCCCTTTCCTCTTTGTCTGCCTAAATTCCAAGACAGGCTTAGAAGGGAATGATCAGAGCCAAATAATGAAAGGATTTTTGATTCCGTAGTGGGATTCCTGAGATGGCTAGCGATGAGGGAAAAGTCTAACTTACAATGAATGGATTCATCAATGTTGGAATCTCAAGAAAAATGTTTTCTTTTGGGGTAACGTTCTCTCCAAATATCAATAAAATAATCAGTTCATATGTATTTTGCAAAACATTTTGGATAAGTGTGGAACTAGTCCAGTACAAAAATTGAAAAGTAAACATTATTAAATGACATATAATATGCAAGAAACTAAATTTTCAAATTTCAATTTTAATGTTGGAAATTCCTATTGTTTAGAAATTCTCCGGTGTCATACCGAGAAACAAACAGTTTGTGAGCCAAGTGGTACGAAATGCAGCGCCATTGTGTCGTCCAGCGAGAACCAGCTCAGAACTGCTCAATATTGCGACGAGACTGCCCAACTGTGTTTCATCTATCGGTTTGGAGTACAAGGTTATTTATGCAAATTAACATTTTTAAACATGCATCTTCTTCCGAAATACTTAACTCCTCATTAAATTAAAATTATACTGCACTTATAATAAGTTTAGAGATGTATTATTTTATTTGCATACGAAATTTGAAGGAACCGTTTTGGAAATCATAGTAAGGTATGATATTTCTTTAGAAAGGACATGTAATTTTGTTGGAATTTTGACCACAGGCGACACCGTTACGGTGAATATCTCAAAATCGGGACGTGTGAGCAACAGCGAGCTGGACATGAACTACGGCTGTTATGATCGAAGTTATTTGGGTAGAGTGGATCCATCTGGCGAAAAAGATCTTTCCCAGCTGGAAAAGAAACTAAGGACAAGAGCAGACGGTGTTGACGTTTGCGTTTGCAACAGGGATATTTGTAATGAGTCGGTCGAGACTGCTGAAAGAAACGATGCTACCCTTGCAACCCTTGGGACATACATGATTTGGGGAAGTTTGATGGTACAAGTTATTGTGTGGAATCCAGGTTTTAAAAATTTTTTCAGCTTCTTTCCGTAAGTTTTGCATAATGGATTTCAAAGTTGCTTTATCGAAATTTTTCGTCGGTCTTGTTTAGAACTGACACAAGTTTTGGGGATGAGCGGAAGCTGGGGGTATTTAGATAGAGTTTCAAAACGTGAGAAAGGCCGGGCAAGCTGCAGCCTTGTCAATTTTCTTCGCATCTAGGAAAGGTGTATATATGAAGTGAAAGTAAAAACAAACAATGTTCGGACTGAAATTGTAAAGGTAAATTTGCGTACTTTGCTATAATGTAGTCAGAATGCGTGTTACGCACTGCGCAAAGCGCGAATCTCTTAGATTTTAGCTTGGACTGTTAGTCTCATTGTACCAATTGCGTGTAAGAAATGATATTGCTTTTATCGGCGTACAATATAACTTATGAAAAAGTGAAAGGGGGCTGGAGTCTTTACTTTGTCCTCGGGATCAAAAAGTGAAGGTTACATATCTAGCTGTCTTCCTCTGCAGGTATGATAACTTTTGGAGAAAGTCTTTCATTAAAAATTAAAAATTACTTCTTTTTGACCTCCTGCATTTGTGTGACCCATGAATAGTGCGAAATGTTCATTAAGCATTAAGCATTGTGGAATAGGAAAACAATTCAGTATTCCACAGCTGGAAAAAAAGCCTTGGGCGTCGCTAGATTAAACCAGAATTTTAATATTTTTGACAGGAAGTTGTAAACAACTCCCTGCTTGAGACGTTAATAAATGTAACTGACTTATTTCACGCGTATGGATAGATTCGTTATGAGTCGTTTACTTTTTCCCATGCAGCAAGAACTGGTCTTTTTGCAAATTGATAAGTGGTTGAATGTCTTACCAGTAGCAAGTTATTAAGGATACAACCGTTGGTCATTTCCTTGCTGAAATGCGAAATTTGTGAAGTAAATCATGACCCGTAAGAGCATCATCCACATCTTTCCGGTTTCGTAATGTATGTTATTTTAAAGAGAGAATGTTTTGAAAGATTCTTTTATACTAATAATATATTCTTAGTCAGAAGTGAGTTGAAAGCAGTATAGAAAACGAATAAAGCAGTTTTATTTCTAAGTAAGATAACCATACATGAAACACAGCAAACAAAAGCCTACTGAAATTTATAAATGCAGGGCAGTTCGTTACGTTAACTAACATTATTCTGAGCAATAGAAGGGTTATTAACTAACTCAACCTACTGTAATCTTAATTCTAGTATTTTTAATGTGATATACTCGAATGCTGAATATTATAGATTATTGTAGATACATATCAAGACCGACCAAGCTCAATAACTACTGATTAATGATTTACACATTCAAACGGGTGCACCGCATTTAATAAATTTGACAAGGTGAACGAAAGCTATTATTTCACCGTCTTTCTCCCTTTTATGCAGTTTTTCATGCTTTAAATAAAAAAACTTACCGCAATCAATGGACTCGATTAGTTAGGTATTTATAAGATGTATTAGTACTTAATTGTTTACTAGTCGTGATTATCCTAAAATAGTGCCTGTTATACCTTATTTTTTCCCATCAGAGACAAAAAGATTGTTTACTTCAATAAGCTTGCACAGCAATTGATTTCCTTATCTTTCTTTATCTTTTGGTGACTTCTACCTGCATTTGGTAATTGATATTTATTCAGGGTGCCCGTGCCATCAAACGTCTGTTTCACCGAGTATGTAGTTAACAGAGTTCTAAGGCAACTGTCTTCCCAATGTCATGACACTTAATATCCACGAAAATTGAAAAGCATAAAACATTCCAACAGGATTTATACGCAGATTCTGCAAATTTAAAAGAATAGCCCAAAGCCACTTGGCAGGGGCACAACATGTTTGAAAGAACTCATGCATTAAGCTCCAATTTTTTTCTGAAGGAAAGCCGGCCTTGCAGACTAGAAAAAAGGCGAAAAATCTCGCCAATTTTGTACTTCAAAACGAACGAGTCTGCCTCATTACTATTTATGAGGCTTTTCCTCTACGTCATGGATTCCCTTTGGTTTGTAAACTATGTTCACGGACTTCAGTATAGCAGTCCGTGAGTGTGTTGCATTAGCATTTGAAACATGCCTAGGTACCACTCGCGGCTAGGGAGAGGTAGTCACCTTATGTCATATTCTTATTTGAGTTCAACTTCAGCTGCGCAAGAGTAGATTAATTGTTGAGAAATCATTCGCTGTTATGGGAAAATGGCTCTATGTGTGCACCTCAATCGTTACTAACAGTTACTGATGTATACTTGACGGCTTTGCTGTGCCCAAAATAGAAAATGAAGTAAGGTGGCATCCTTCTCCTAGCTGCAAGTCGTATCTGCCAAGCTTACGCCAGTCTGCATTTCGTGCACTCGTACACGAAGATGTTCAGCGTGAGCACCGACTTCTTCTCGGCGTAGCAGCGGGCAAGCTGTACTCCCGGCGCACCGGCTATATGATAAACGTACAGTAGACTCTGGTATTCAGTACTTGTATTGCGATTGAATGGCGATTGAATGGTGTATGCATTACGTACACGTATATACATATTGTACAATCGCGACAAATTGCTACTTACCATGTGTGTCTCATATACTTGTACATGCGTTGCCAATGTACGATGACCATGTTTGCGTCACGTACATGTATACTGTACGTATGTACTAGCGCCTGCAGATTTCTATGTAGCATTGAATGTGCACAGAAAATCCCGGCATACGATCACGAAAACCTTGGCGTACCTTCGGTATGGGCTGTACATGGAATGCACCCTGGAACTTACGAAGTTCTAAGTTACGGCTGTTCGAGCATCCCTTCAAAGTTACCTGAAAGGAGTTCTTTACTGTGCCACCTCCACATAAGGAACCAACAAGATACAGGGCATTGCTTTATTTTTTCGCCTCAGACAAATTACAGCAATATCCGTGTTGTTTGTGGGGATTACTTTGGTGAGTTGCTTCTGACGTGACTCTATGTAGGGTACAGTAGGCCTAATTTAGGCCTACTGTATACACAACTGGTAAGAAGGTACTAAAACTATAACTCTTAAAGCTTACGGAGTTACGGCACGCTGTTCCAACTATCTTCGTTTACGAAAATGCATTGCTTTTACAATCTAATCTAGTATTTGCTGTGAAGTATGCGGCTCATGAAAGCGCAAAAGAAACATTAAAAATAAGCTACATCACACTGTACTTAAAACGACAGCAACACCGCAAAAAAGGGTAACGTTATTGTTTAGCTTAGGCCTAGCCTAGCCTAACGTTTCGTACGCAAACTCGCACTCTACCGGATGAGTAATTGCCAATCTGGCTAGAGCGGATCACAATTGTCATTATGAAAACGGGTGACAGTTGTATCATTTTTGCTAAAGACAAGCAGGGAACTGAGACAAGCTACCCCACTCTTACGTCATGACTTTAAATACCTCCCAATTGCTCTCCCGTAGTCATTTTCAAAAGCTATCTGGTTATCTGTAACACCAAGTAAACTTTCACACAACCCCATGTTTGGTCTAGCGGAAGAACATCCCCCTCTCACGCGGAAGGCTCGATTTACAGGTCGAGTCATACCAAAGGCCCTAAAAATGGAACCTATGTTTTCCCTTCTCCATTGCTTATGCCGCATAATCAATGGAGTGAGAAAACAAGCCAGTGAGCCACGGCTGGGAAAAAAGACCGTGACCGGATCGACTTGAACCAATAGTTTGGTAACTGGGCCGTAAAACCAGGGAGGTGTTATAAGATGGAGATCCATGGCGAACTTTTTTCTCTGAGCCCTTATAGTTACCGACACTTATTTCTTTTGTATGTTGTTCTTTATGACTGAATAGGCTTAGCAGGTGTTAGGAACTAAGTTCAAGCCTGGTAAGTCGTCTGATAGATGTCTAAAAGCAGATCGGGAAATTTATCCTGTTCTCTGAATTTTACTCTGTTTGGGTGTGCCTTTTAGAACATGCGAGCGAATGCGAGCATTAATGGAAATCCGAAAGCAATGTTAAGTCTTATTCCTCCTTGGCTCATTTGCATAAATCATCAGAATTGGTCTATAGCAGCCAGGACCATTGTAATCATTTACGACAGCCAGTCGTTTGAAATAATGGGACAGTGCTTGGCACTTCTTTGTCGGCAACTGCTTACACGTAACAGCTTAGTTACATACGATCCCTTTTGTTGGAATGACTGTAGGTAAGAATGAGGTTGCCAACGTATTAAACAAAGGAATCCCATGACCTTTAGTTCGATAATCCCAAATTAAAGGAATAAGTCACCACTTTGGGATCAATCTAATTGGATGAGCATAAATTGAAGGTCCATCTAGTAACACCTTCCTGGTAAAACTCAATCTAACCAGGGAGGTGTTATTAGTAACACCTCCCTGATTAACTAACTAACAAATTGAGCAAACCTTTCATTGTATTTGACCAGGGAGCTTCCAACTCCCCGATGATGGTTTTACACAGGGGTGGCGCCATGATTTCCCCGACGGGGGCCAAGATCCCTAACGGGGGGGGGGGGGGCGGCAAGCATTTCAAGGCCCCGTCAAAGGCTTTGAATTAGACCTGGTGGAGCGCAACGTAGTAGATTTTGAGGCGCGCGTAGCGGGCGAAAATTTTGGCTTTCTTTTCAACAAATACTAAAAAATCTTGAGTTTATTTTGAAGACAAAATTAAATGTTTTTGAGAGAAATTTGGCTTTTGGTAGGACTATCAAGTTGGGATGTTTTTGTATTGAAGAATCTGTCCTCCATAGGGCAAAGTCAAAAAGTTATACAGGCGACAACTGAAAATCTTTTGGGGTTACGCATTTAATCCTACTAGGCCTACCTACTAAGGCTTCAACACGACACCAGAAGTTTGCCCGAAAAGTATATGCTCCTTTTTTGAACGAAGATTTGAAGATTAAGAGCTAATTTCAATGGAGAAAATTTGGAATTTAATGTAAGAAAATTTGGTTTTTTGGTACGGTTAAAACGAAAAAGTTGGGTATTTTTCATGATGTGGCTTTCAAGAGCAAAATTAGGTAGAATGTTAGGGTAATTAACAAAGTTGGCTTTGGTTATTTATTTTACGAAGTATTCATCGAAATTAGAAAATTTTGCCACTTTAAACTATCTGAAGCTTAAATTGGAGAAAAATTGTAATTTTAGGACAGATTTTGAGGTTTTATGAAAGGATCTAACCTTCTCATAAGAAAACTCAAGTGTTGGCAAACTTCTAGTGTCATGTTGAAGCCTTAATACGTAGGCCTAGTAAGATTAAATGCGTAACCCCAAAAGATTTTCAGTTGTCGCCTATATAACTTTTTTGATTTTGCCCATATGAAGGACAGATTCTTCAATAAAAAACATCCCAACTTAATGTTCCAAACATCCCAACTTAATGGTCCTCACAAAAGCTGTAGTTTTGTTGGGCTTACCTAATATCATCATGCAGATAAAGGCCCTCGGACCATATTGGAAAATTTTCCCTCGGAAAAAGTTTGGTTTCCGATATATTTGAAGTTTTATATTATATATATTGACACATACGTACCGGAGCGTTTCAGTTTGAGAATGGGCGGAACTGTATTTTTTGTCCGAAAAATGTAATTCTACCCGAAAGACTATCAAAGTGCAGAGAACAGAAATCTTTGAAAAACTGAGAACCTCCAGGCAGCAGGAAATGGCATTTCCTGGGCTCGTAACTAAAAACAAAGCAGTCATTATTTTGAGCATTCTTTCGCAATAAAATTTTCACTTCATAAAATTGCCCCAAAACGAAGAATAATTTGCAAGCATGAATTGTTCTGTTAAGTAATCTGTTCGACCAAAACACTACATATCTAAGCGGAGCGCCACCATCATTTGGCGCGGAGCGTACAGAAAATTGCTAAAAAATCTGACCCCTCAGACAGCCGGAAAAGGCATTTCCCAGACTTGCTACTAGAAATGAAGCAGTCGTTATTTTGAGCTTTCCTTTGAAATGGAAGTTTCACTTCAACAGAGAAAAACCAACTTGCTAAGTGATCAGAAAATCACCGGTAAAAGGTACTGCTACAATTAGATGTACTGTTCTTGTCTCTTTCGGGGTTAACTGTATTCTAATTGCAAGGTCCGCTAAATAGATGATATTTTCTACGTTACTGCCGAAACTCAGATTATAAATGATTTTTCTTCCAACGTATTTGAAAGTACGTCACGTTTCAAAGTGGTTTCAAATGAATTTTTGGACTCCCCGACGAAATTGGATTTTCTCAACAAAAGGAGGACCACAGTCTTCCCGGCGAGGGCATGACCTTGCGGATTGAAGATAGGATGAGGGATGGTTAAGCTATAAACAGATCCAGATATGCATTGAAACAGCGTAACAAAAGACAAAATAATTCATAAAAAAAGTTCATGATCATCAGTCCAGTAACTTCAGTCCTTTACGTTTTTTTAAGCCCCCCCGAAAGAAATTGCCGTCCTTCTCCGACGGGGGAGGAGATAGGAAAATGTACATGGAATAAGGTATAACGGAACTGAGGAGAAGTGATTGAAAATCATTTTCTATATGTAATAAAAAAGCATTTTAAAACAAAAATATGTTCAGGATCACCCATCCGGTAACTTCAGTCTTTGTAGGTTTTTATTAATTGTTTATATTTTAAGGCTTCTCCGACGAAACCGCCGACCTTCCCCGACGGGGGGGGGGGGGGGGGGCAATGCTCCTCGACCTCCTCGACGGGGGGGGGGATTGCCCCAGGACCCCCTCCCGCTGGCGCCAGCCCTATTTTAACATGGCAGACGCCTTGAGAGGGAAGTTGAGAATAATGAAGGAATGTGCAGCATCGATTAAAACATCTGCCATTCCCTTCCATTTTGCCATTTAAGTTTGAATACGGCTGATTGTATTTTAATACGGTATTCTCTTTGAAAGAAGGTATTTACAACAATTGTATTGACGGAAATGTCTGCTATGAAAACTTTACATTGGAAGGTTCCCCATAATTTCATTGACGTTCCTCACTATTTTCTTATTTTTTACTTTCATTCTGACCGACCGCATATTCAAGTGGTTAGAGTACCAATCTTGAAGTTGGGAGTTCAAATTCTAACCAGACAATAACGAACACTTCAAAAAAGTTATCTACTGCCCTTGTGCTTGGTGCTTAGCATAGGGAAAAAAGTCGATGAGCCACAACTGGAAAAAAAGGCCGAGGCCGGCTCGACTTGAACTAGTTGGTTGGAAACTGGGCCATAAAACTCCATCTAACTGACTGACTGATTGACTAACTGACAGACTGATTGACTGATGACTGACTGACTGACTGACCGACCGACCGACCGACCGACTGACCGACTGACCGACCAACTGACTAATCTGTTTTCATTCTGATCAAAATCCATCGAAAATCTATCGAATTTTGGTTTTTGACTTAGCCCACATTTTAAACCGTTAAAAGAAGAAGTGGTCGAAAAGTTGACGAGCCTTCAATAATCATCAAAGGAACTTAGATCCTTCAAATAGTTTTTTTAATGAAATTGATTCAATTACTTCGACGTCAACACCCTCCGCACACGATCATTTTTATTGTCAATTGTTTGATAAAAATTAATTTAAATCAATGAATTGATGAAAAAGTTGATCTTGTATGAGGGCCTAGGCATAGGCTAAATGTTGCTAAAATAAAGCCTCCAAAAGATTGTTAAATTCGCAGTGTGGAAAGCATCAGCGACTCTCCATAGGGGCACGGGGGGCACTTGCCCCCCAAACATTTCCAAAGCATGATCTTTAATTTACCAAATATAACGTTATTCGATATGAAATGAATAAAAAGTTGCCTGTTTCTTAATCTGGGCAAGTGTCCCAGCCTTCTTTCTCATTCAAATGTCATATATTATTAATAAAGTATAAACTAATGCGTAATTGTCAAGGATATAGTTCGTAATTGTATCAAAATTTTAGCCCAGTACCGGCCGCCCAGAATCGTTGATAACGCTACCAGCACCAATAGCAGTACTGAATCAGTACTGTTACTGGTGCTGGAAGTGCTGCCAATGCTTCTGTGTGGCCGGTTTAGGTTAACAGGCTCATTCCACCATTGGTCATATGAGCTAATATGATTCGAAAAGTTATTATTTTAATTTATTTCCAACGGTGTGCAGCTCCTTGAAAAAAAAAGTTCAGAATATTTTGAAGAGGAACATATGCTAAGCATAGCTTATTGGGGAAATTCTTACTCATTTCCAATGTTTGGTTCTCGAGATATTAGAATTGAAGTTGACATATTTTCTACAAAGAGTGAACTTGCAACAAGTAGACGTGATGTCATGTATTCACATTGTTGGAAATGTTTATTTGTTTTTCTCTTAAATTTAAGACCATATTTATACAATTTAACTGTGATATGTTGCAACCATAAGTGCATCCCGAGCAATGGAAGTTTAAAAACTTAAGTTGCCTTAAGGGCAAGATAGCATCCCTAATCAATTCAATATCAAACAGCAGGATAAAAAATTAATAAAAAAAATAAAACAAAACATTGATCATCAATATGAATACATGACATAGCACCTGCTTGGTTCAAGTTTACCTTTTGTAGAAAATGTGTCAAATTCAGTCGCTAATATCTCGAGAACCGAACATGAGAAATGAATGAAAACTTCACCAGAGTGCTTAGAATATGTTCGTCTTTTACATATTAAACAAAAATTTCTGGTCTATTCTTTTTAATGGAGATTTTACTTAGCGACAAAGAAAATGATAAAATGTCACATCGTCCTGTAAAGGAGCCAGTACATTTTATCTGGTAATTTTTTGATCATTTTGCAATTTGATTTTCTTGCTATTAAAATGAAGATTTTATTGCAAAGGAAAGCTAAAAATAACGACTGCTTAAATTCTACTTAAAGCCTGGCAAATGAAATTTACGGCTATCTGAGAGGTCACGATTTTTCAAAATTTTCTGTACGCTCCGCGCCAACTGATAGTGGCGCTCCGCTTAGATAGTCTTTCGGGCAGCCAGTCACCACTTCTCATACCCCTCCCCCCAAAAAATATTTTTGCACGACATCCCCTGATACTATTTGAGGCGTTTTGGTCTCAAGTTGAGTTTGCCCCCCCCCCCCCGAAACAAATTTCCTTATATCCGCCCTTGGTGGAAAGCATCAACAGTCCGAAGTGAACTGAGGTTATTACTTTTAAGATAAGGGTTGAAGTAAATGTACAAACTTATATATACTATGATAAAAATGAATATGTCATTGGTGTTGTACGTTGTTTAACTGGAACTGTGTTTCACTTAAGCAAAATAGCTTAAGCATTGGATTTACGTAAAACAAATTTTCTTTTGAACGTGATGTTATTTACTTATGTGAAATACGCATTTTCGTGAAAGAGACTTTTAAGAAAGCAGAAGTTATTTAACTTCAGCGAATGTGCTAAACCGGGGAAGCTGCCCTGTCCAGGAGTTCTGGAAAGCAGGAAAAATATACTTGGATATATATCATTCATGATTAAAATTTTGCTTTTGCTGAAATTTGTTACAGCTACAGCAATATTTGAGGATAACTATGGGTATGCAATAAAATGCACTATCAATCATTTGAGATTTCTGCCCCTGAAAGAGGACGTCATTACTTGGCAGAAAGCGTAACGACTTGGCCGATATTATAGCAATAGAAAATCGCAGACAAGAATAGTCGGTAATTGGCTCATGTTATCTGCAACAATGTTGCTCTTGGTCAGTTGTGTAACAAGAAAGGACGTCAAGAACAGGATAAGTTTGTTCAATCTTCAAGGGAGTGGATGCCTTTATGTGTCTCACTTCAAGTAGCTGATGTGAGGAGCAACGAAGCTGTGCAAATCTTTGATAATTATTTTCTAACAACAGAAGCCCAGCAATTAAGGGAGTATACAATTACACAACTTGACGACAAATTCTTTAGTAGGTGCTGGCAGAAAGGATCAAATTACTCAAGGTTCATTGAAACGTTGAAGTACTTTTCAGTAAAATATGCACTCTACCGTCATCGATTGTTAACGTTTAGGACAATGGGTAAATGCTTAAACGAGATTGCTACACTGGACAAGTTTCGTCACATGAAGACTGTTCGGAAAGGTATATTGGTGCAGTATATTGCAATGTGTTACAGGGGGTGAAGCATAACTGCTTGAACAATTGTACCATAAGTATCTAAATTCATGGGGGAGATAATGAAGGTACTTATATTTTTGCACGATATTTGTCCAGTGAATGTTAACATCAAACCTATAATGAGGTAGGGTAACTGAATTCTCACCTAGCTGAGCAGATCATATACTGTATAGGGAATGGACTAAAAAACAAAAGACGCGAGACTCTTGGAACATGGGAGATTTACGCCATATAAACATTCAGCAACCGTTTTGTATCTTGTGTTACGCTTGATATTGTAACAATTTTCTGCAAAGCGTGATAGAAAATCTATCCCAAATAATTACAATGATACGATTATCCAACTAAAACTAAAGTCACAAGTTAACAGTTACAGTGCACGAGCAAAGTGTTTATTTGATGTCAAAACAAACAAAACATGAAATAGTATGAAAGGCTCTTCGCTGTCACATTAAGGAAAAAGGTAATACATCCGACCTAGGATGACAAAAATAAACTTGGTAAAAGTGAAAACCTCCGTTTTATTGCTCATTAATATTGCAAGAAAAATAGTAAAGTTAGTCAGAAAAACAATTAAACAGGTATTTTCGTATAAGCAATGATATCTCTTCCTTGTAAAGCTCCGATTTACATATAAAGTAATTATACTTTCTAACCATTTAACCGCATATCGAATGTCACAAAACCACACATTTAATACATGCACTCGGAGCAGTTTTAATTAATGCATTATGTCTCAACAACGCGGATCTTTTTATTCCAGTGGCCACCTCCACTTCAACGATGTGGCTGCTTCCAATACAGTGCTTTAAACGTCCCTCGAATGAAGGAGGAGCATGGTTTGCTTCTAAGTCATGTAGATTTTGTAACGCAGTCTGCATTACCATGTACAGCTCATGAAAAATTGAAGGCGTTTATTGACACTAGTTTGTGTGAGTTGAAAGTTGCCCAAGCAAGAAAATTTCTGGCAAGTTTTCAATTTGATAAAAAGAATTACTTTTGATGTTGACGAAAATAATGCAAAGGTATTTCTTGGGCGACACTCTGATGAGATACTTTTCTAATTTGCTGATGTTTTTCAATAATTATTACAGAAGTGTAGGTAACATTAATCTGAATTGCTTTATTAATTATGTCAGCAACAGACGTTTCACCTTCGTACTTCTATTGCATGTCAGCTACTGAGCTTTTATCCAATAAGTACATTTGTTCTTTAGATAGCGTGTGAAATTTTATTCAAACGGACGAATCAACTTTCTGAAAATGGGCCACACCACTAATTCTTTGGAGAAGCTTTGCGACCCTTTTGTTGTAATTGTAAGACCGGATTATGAAAGATTAGGTTAAATATTTCTTTTTTCACACACTTTCAACCGCATTCATAATGCTAGAAACCACTGGTTTGATCAATTAATATTCAATTTATGAAAAAGCTTCCTGGTAAGCTATTTTAAGATCAACAAAGATGAAGGGTTAACTTGTTTGTAAAAGGGGTTTCTGATCACTAAGCATGGTTCTTAGTCTTTATTATTGGGAACAAAAGCTAAATGTTACGACTGTTTAGATTGTCTTTACAAGCATGAAAACGCACGAATTTTAAGCCATCTGAAAGGTCGCGTTTTTTCAAAAGTTTCTCCGTGAATGGCGAGGCTCGTAGTCGTACATAGTCACATTTTTCGGTTCAAAAATTTTAAATTACTTCTTTTGAATATTTTATTTTAAACGGCAAAAGAAGAAAGCAACCGCTTAAATTCTTCGTATAAGTATGGGAAAGGCTATTTCACGCCATCTGAGAGGTCTAATTTTTCGAAATTTTGTGGTAGTGGCGCTTCGCTGAAATGGTCATTATTGCAGAAATACGTTTTGTAGGTATGAAAATACCAAAAACTGAAATGCTTCCGTTCGTCTATGCCGATCACTGATGCTTTTTCATTTTGACTCCTAAATGTATGCAAATTTAAAAACAATTTTTACTTCCAAAGATTCCGTGTAAAGACACAAACTTTTCAGTTTATTGCCATTAGCCACCTCAATTCAACTTTTAACATTATTCCTGTCAAAGTTGAAAATCTTGCAACATTTTGCAATTGGGCTCCTAAAAAAGGGAAAAAGTTTCAAAAGGGAGGGGCTTAGACTCCTTCCCCAGGCTGGCCATCACTCAACATACAACATGAACCTCTTTCAGGAAAATACTGCGTACGCCACTGGATAAATGTTGAGCTACAGAAGGAGAACGTAGGTGAATAGCGTTCACAAAATACAAAGAAGGGAATTAAGAATCTTCTAGAAATATGTGCTTGTTGTATTAAACTCAACAAATTGCCATTATACCCATTAAACTTTTACCTTGTTACGATTCTTTTTGGCGTAATAGGTCCATTATCTTGTAGTAACATAAAAATTAACATACGAAGAAACTGTATGGTATATATCGTTTACGTTTCATTTATCTTAATTCAATGAAAATCTTTCAAATGGAAAGAGAAACTGAAACGGACAGATTGATTGGGAGCATATTTGGTAATTTTTAACAAAAAGAAACATAAAAAGTTTAAATTTCAATTTTATTTATTATGAAGGCTTATTTTATTAACGGTACTTCAAAGAAACTTAATACCGATGTTTTGCGCCAAAATAATCATGCAAGCCATATACATGTATCTAACCAAATATCCACTTGATTTCTTGCAACTTACTAATATAGAGGGCGACCACGGACTTATTAAGAATAAAAGCAAAACACTGCCACTTACTTTGAAAATATCAAACTTGTCGACAAGACAAGGTATCGTCATGCTTATAGCCCATTCTATTCACTTTTCGAGACTTTAGATTCACTGCATTGCGAAAGGTAAGGAAAACCATCAACAAAAAGGGGAAACCTTCTGACGTGTTACATACATTTTGAAGTGAAATTTGGTATTTGACATTTGACTAAATTTCCGTAAGTTATGGAACTAAATAAAATGGTTTCACTGAGAGCCTCGGGGACGAAATCCTCCCCTTTGAAAATTTTTGAGAAGTTGGGTGTTCCTACATGCAATCTGGTGCCATATACGCTACTTTTTGAAGTAAAAATTGTGCTACTGAAACAAGTAGTTTTTTACGATCTCAAATATGGCATTCTGGGGAGGGGGGGGGGGGGGATTGGGCATGGTTCCATTGCTTAAGCCACTAGCTGATTCAACCGACACGATTAGGCTAACTATGGCAGATTTGCTACGTACTTCCATCAGACTTGTTATCACATGGTTCGCTAACTGACAGACTTATCTCAATATTCCCCTTTTCCGTGCCCTGTGCTTTGACGCCGTTTCACGTAGAATGGAGATTGAAGAATCATGTTTACATTGCAAAACTTAAATTTGCTCTAAATTAAGGGTAGGAGTCAATCTGAGCCGGAGAGCCATTATAATTCATTAATAATCAAGGGTGGAAATTACAAAAAATGGGTCGAAATTCTGCTTGTCGATGCCTGCCTCACTATATCAGAACTCCTGCCTACCGAACTGTTGGGTAGATAGACGAACTCACGGATGCTTGTTTACCACTTGTTAATTAACAATTAATAATTCCATTGCTAATTTTATCTGTTTTTTAATCCCTGTCTCCCCTTCTGTTATTCCAGTTACGCCACTGGATTTTACCCAATGAACATGGGTGTCCGCAGGTATGGGCAAGGGGGGGCGGGCGGGCACTTGCCCCCCTGGAAAATAAAAAATTTGAAAAAACGTATAAAAATCAAAGCAAAAACCCGAACAAAACGTGTTTTCCAAGTTTCTATGCGAAAAATAGGCTTTAGAAATGCCAATTTCGGCGATATGGGAGGTATTTTGGGCTGAAATTTTCGCATGCTTTGTGTCAATTCATGGTGACTTGGAGGTTTTGCCCCTCCCTAGATATTTTGCCCCCCCCCGACTTTTTTCTGCGGACGCCCATGCCAATGAAATGATATTGCCAGAAGGGTTCAAAAAACTTAATTCAAGTTTTCCAATTTGGACATTTAATTAACTAATGTAAGAAACAATCAAGAAATATTTTTTGTTGTTCACAAGCAACGGTTTAATAAAAATAGTGCAACAAGTAGGTAAGTGAAAAATAGCAAAGGAATTAATTGACTTAAAAATTGTTTTAAAATATCAACAGTGAAACCCCTTTCTTCATTGCCTAAAAGAGTGTCGACTAGACAGTCTACTAGGCAGCCTATTAAACACTAAATATCCGAAAAACTCTATAATTTATACTACAACAGGGAGTCCTTTTTACACCATCTGCTACAGTGCTGTGTCTTCACATGGCCATGAAATACAAACATTTAGCCTTACGTTTGACACATTCCTGGTTCAACGGTTTGGAAAGTACTTGCACCACCCTGAATGCCCCAAGGTCATGTAAACTTTGAGTGGTATCAAGTGGTCAGTTAGGTTATTAGATATAATGGATGCTGTTTGCTGAGGGGAATCCCAGGTTTTAAGAATTGTTTTAAAGGGAATTTGTTTAATGAGTATACAATAACAGTCACTAAGAATGCTAACAAAGGATTTATCCTTCGTGGCACACATACAGGAGTGCAAACTCTCTAGACAACATTTCAACAATCTCGTCCTTAACAGAGCATCAAACTGCAGTCCCACATTGAGTAGATTATTTCCGTGTCCCTCAATCTAACCAAGTTCCCCAGATCACAACTTGAGGGACGTGGTTATACATTTCATCGTATACCGTACCTACTATCCTGACTATGTGTCTTTCGAAGGAATAAGATCTTACTACGGAAGACAACCCCTTCCTGTCCCAAGACCACCGCACCCTCTCCTGTCCAGTATACTTTTATAACTTTATTGATATATGACACATACTGTTTCAGGCCTTGTGAAAGATGAAAAAGAGAATGAAGATCGTTGAAGAAACATTATTTGGGCTTGGTTTAGGCAACATAAATAGATGGTTACGTCAGATGGTTAGATCAGATGGCGTTTTACGATGGAGATTGACGGTTTTACGACATGCAGTTTCTAACCAATTACTTTAGTAGGGCAGGCCACGCCCCATGGCCAGTTGTGTCTCACTGACTTCTTTCTACTAATCAATAACTTATGCTGAGCACCATGAACAATGACAGCTGGTTGTAAATAAACAAATAAAGTCCGGCAAATTATACCTATAATAATATATCTATAATACTTCTAACCCGAACGAAGGAATGATGTTCAAGCTGCCCTGCCCTGGCACTTTGTCTTGCATTACCTTTAACTTTGCACTAAAGTATAATATGTGTTATATTCCACTTGCCAACATTGACTTGGATCACTTAATTATGCCCTCGAATCCAATGACACCCTGAGAGTTTTGTAATTTGTTCGTTTCCTTTGAAGGGGAGATCTAACCCGTGCCGAGACAACGAACTGAGTGAACATTGCAAAATATTTATGCCATTGCTATTTCTTCGGACAAATACAGAATTGTGAATGAAATATCGCTATAATTTACTTTAATTTATTCTTTTGTGCAGCATGTTTAACTAGAAAATTTGGTTACGTACCGTAACCACAATGGACATGACATTGTGCTAGTCTCTGGTTGCCCATGTAGGGAAGGAAGGACTGCTTGGTTAATCCGACGGACAACAGGGACGTAGATCGGGTATGGGGATTTGGAGACAAAAATTTTCCAACAGACTCTTGAACCCTGTATCGTGTCCAGGACCGAATTCATCTATAAGCCATCCACCATATGAAAGCGAGTGCACACCTAGGCCTACATACACACACAAACAGACACACCCACACACTCACTTTGACATGCACATAAACTCAAAGTGACGTTTTCTGGAAGCCCCAATATCCCAAAATGTTATTACATTTTGGTTATTCTGCTTGTTGTTTTTTGTTATTTTAAATCTGCCTGAATTATTGGGGGGGGGGGGCAAAGCAATATGTTTGCTTCCCCAATATATTCATTGGTGTTGCAATTCCTTACCTGCCACCGATGATTGGCAAACCCGTCCGACAAAAGTGCAGCGAGTGTGTTGTAACTAAATTTGGCTCTAATTTAGAATAATTGCCCGGAATCAAGTGAACCTGCGAATGAACGTGCAGTTAATGTTTTACGCCGATGATACGCAATTGTATATCACTTTCCACCCTACTGACCTTGACTATGCTGTTACTAAGATGGAGGCGTGTATTCGTGATGTTAGGTTGTGGATGTGTAGAAACTTTCTCTAGCTAAATGACGACAAAACTAAAGTAATTATTTTCAGAAACCCTTTGGTAGTCCACCCAGGTCTTGAGTCGGTGTCACTGCGTGTTGGTGATAATACTGTTAACACAAAGTCTGTGGTACGTAATCTCGGTGTGTATATGGATTGTCATCTATTCATGGATTATCATGTAAATATCCTATGTAAAACTACTATGTACCACATTAGACAAGTAGGTCTTCTTCGTAAGTATCTTGACAAGTCAGCCACGGAGAAACTCATTCATGCAGTCATTTCCAGTCGCCTTGATTATGCTAACTCTTTACTGTTCAGTGTATGCTTCAATCATTTCTCTAGGTTTCAAACTATCCACAATACTGCCGCTAGAATTGTCCGCAGGGCAAACCGTCACTCTCACATTACTCCGCTTTTGAATGAGCTACACTGGTTGCCTGCTAAACAGCGCGTGAACTACAAATTACTCCTCCTAGCCTTTCGAGGTCTTAAACTTGGTACCGCAGCCTATATATCTGATGTCTTACATCCAGCAACTAGGATTAGATCCTCCCGATCGCGCTATCTCTTCCAGTTAAACGTTCCGGCTTCTCGTACTAAGGCCTTTGGGGATCGTACTTTCCACCACGCCGCGCCCTGCCTTTGGAATTCGCTTCCGCTGAAGCTCAGGTCTTTAGATTCTCTTGACCATTTTAAACGGTCCCTCAAAACCTTCCTTTTCTCTCTCGTTATATATGTCAAGTACCAGGCGTATAAGCCTGCCTAATATTGTAATTAGCCTACTTAATATTTAAATGTAGAGCATTTGAGGAAAAATGTACGGCATTTTGTAATTAGCGACATTTTTCACACAATCTTGTCACATACCCGTCTCCTTTGTTGTACAAATCTTTTCCTGCCCTGCCTTTGGAATTCGCTTCCGCTGAAGCTCAGGTCTTTAGATTCTCTTGACCAGTTTAAAAGGTCCCTCAAAACCTTTCTTTTCTCTCAATGTTTCTAACTTCTCTACTCTTTCGGCATCTGTAAAGCGCATTGAGCATGGTTTTTCCCTGGATTCTGCGCTATGTAAGACTATTATTATTTCTTGTTCTTCCTCAACTTCTATGTTGGTAGGTGTCTTCTTTTTACTCTGATCTCGGAGTCCTACCCGGACTCTGGGAGATCGAGTATCCTTCTGAGGATGTGGGCAGTGCCTAGTAGTGCTGTCTTTGGAAGTTGTTGCACTTTGTGTTTGCCAGGTATGTGTTGTAAGTGTCTCTCTAGGTTGTTGGTGTTTGCTCCGAGTGCGCCGATTACTACGGGGATGACTTTTGCTTTTATGTTCCACAGTTTCTGTATTTCGAGTTTCAGGTCTTGGTACTTGTCTACTTTTTCATTTTCCTTCTCGACTATATGTGAGTCGTTGGGTATTGCCACATCTATTATTAGCCCTTCCTGTGTTTCTTTGTCTATGATTACCAAGTCTGGTCGGCGAGCCGTTATTACTCTATCAGTCCTGATTTCGAAGTCCCAGAGGATCTTAGCCTTGTCGTTCTCTTCTGTTGGGTTGGGTTTGTGTAGCCATGTGTTCGTTGTTGTTGGGATGCCGTAGTGCTGACATACTTCGTAGTGTATTGCGGCTGCTACATTGTTGTGCCTGGTCTTATAGAGGCTTCCGGCTATCTTTGGGCAGGCTGTGATTATATGGGCAACTGTCTCATCTTTGTCTTTGCACATTCTACACTTGGAATCATTCATTGTGTAAAGTACTTTTGTCTTGTGGCATTTTGTATTCAGGGCCTGGTCTTGCGCGGCTGTTATTAACGCCTCTGTTTCAATCTTCAGACCTGTGCTCCCTTTCAGCCATTTGTATGTGTTTTCAGTGGATGCCACCTCAGGTACTTGCCGTTTGTATTGTCCATGTAGCTGTTTGTTGGACCACTTGTTGATGTACTCGGTCCTCCATTCTGCCTTTTCCTCTTTCTTTGACTTGTACCCGGTTATCGCTCTATGTTTCCAGACTGCCTCTATGAGTGGATCCGTGTCTTTGGCTAATTTGATGTACTCCTGAAGTCCCGCACACTGGAATCTTACTGTGGCCGAGACTTCCTTCAGACCCCTTCCGCCGTCCTTTCTTGGGAGGTATAGTCGTTGTATGTCAGCCCTGGGGTGGAGTCCTCCATACATGTTCATTGTCATTCTGTCCAGTTGTTCGAGTTCTGTCTGTTTCCAGTCAATTATGCCTGCGGTGTATGTGATTACTGGTATTGCGTATGTGTTAATTGCTTGTATCTTGTTTCTGCCATTGAGTCTTGATTTTAGTACCTGTCGCAGTCTCTTTCTGTAGGTTGATGTAGCCTTGTGTTTGACTTCTTGCTCTTTGTTTTGCATGTTTTGTAGTATGCCAAGGTATTTGTATCCCTCACTTAGGTCAGCATCCTTAATCTTGCCAATGTTGGGTAGATCCAGGCCATCGGTTACTTTGACTTTTCCGCGGTTTATGATTTGTCTCGCGCATTTGTCGAGTCCGAATTCCATGCAGATGTCGTTGGTGAATATTCGGACAGTCTCAATCAGGGCGGTGAGGTCGTTCTCGTTCTTGGCATACAGCTTCAAGTCGTCCATGTACAGAAGGTGGTTGATTTTGTGTCCTGTCTTCAATGTGTAACCTTGTTTGGTGTTTCGGAGAATGTGGCTTAGGGGGTTGAGAGCTACACAGAACAGAAGGGGTGAGAGTGAATCGCCTTGGAATATTCCACGTCGGATCTTTATGTTGGCTAGTTCTTTTCCACCTGATGTGAGGGTGGCATTCCAGTTGTTCATTGAGTTTTGCACTAGTGTAATTATCTTGGGGTCGATCTTGTGCATTGCCATGCTGTGGAGTATCCAGGAGTGTGGTACTGAGTCGTACGCTTTCTTGTAATCTATCCAACCTACTGCCAAGTTAGTTCTTCTTTTCTTCGAATCTTAGGTCAGAATCTTGTCGATTAGTAGTTGGTCTTTAGTTCCCCTACACCCTGGTCGTGATCCTTTCTGTTCTTGTGCAAGTAGCTGGTGCGTGCTCAGGTGTTCGTTAATCTGGTCGGCAAGTATCCCTGAGAACATTTTCCATGTTGTTGGTAGGCATGTAATGGGTTTGTAGTTACGGGGTTGGGTTCCTTTCAGGGGGTCTTTCTGTATGAGGACAGTTCGTCCCGTTGTGAGCCATGTGGGTATGTTGTGCGGGTCATCGAGGATGTCCTGAAGTTGTGTTGCTAGTGTGTCGTGTAAGCCCGAGAGGTGTTTGAGCCAGTACCCTTGTACCTGGTCTGGTCCAGGTGTCTTCCAGTTTGGCATGTTTTTCACTTTTTGTTGTATGTCGTTCTTCGTGATACCTTGCGATGTTTGGGTGGGTGCGTTGAGGTGTGTCGTGTTGGTCCAATTTGCATTGGTGTTGTGCATTTTGGGAATGCCCCATATATTCTGCCAGAAGTCGTATGTTTCTTTACTATCAGGTGTTTCGGGTGTTGTTGTCTGATTGTTGGTTTGAAATAATTATTATTATTATTATTATTATTATTATTATTATTATTATTATTATTATTATTATTATTATTATTATTATTATTATTATTATTATTATTATTATTATTATTATTATTATTATTATTATTATTATTATCATTATTATTATTATTATTATTATTATTATTATTATTATTATTATTATTATTATTATTATTATTATTATTATTATTATTATTATTATTATTATTATTATTATTATTATTATTATTATTATTATTATTATTATTATTATTATTATTATTATTATTATTATTATTATTATTATTATTATTATTATCATTATCGTTATCGTTATCGCTATCGCTATCGTTATCATTATCATTATTATTATTATTATTATTATTATTATTATTATTATTATTATTATTATTATTATTATTATTATTATTATTTGTCGAGCCTGACGCTATGGCCGGTTAACATCTCTTCTGGCCTTAGGCGGAAATTTTCCACAATTTTGAGAGATCAGTAACCAGTTGTTTCCAAACTACTCTTCAAGTTTTGTTCCTGTGCGGTATACCCTACGATTATGTCCGGTGTCAAAAGGAGAGGACGTCCCCCTCTGTCACAAAATACGTCAAGAAATACTGTTCGACACGGGGCAACGCCCAGTCCATCCTATCATCGTACTGTTCACTTAGGGGACGAGTTAAGCGAAACCGATGAACCTACTAACTGGCGTGAATCAATAGATTCTTTTGCGGCAACGCTGAACAAGGCCCTTAAAGAGGTAAAAAACAGTGTACGGAAACTAGAGAAGGATTTAGGGCAGGCCATCGAATTTCAGAGTCACCGTATAGACGAGTTAGAGCAAGTTTTGCAGGTGAATGAAGGGGTATGTACCGACTTAAAGAACAGAGTTCAAGCTTTGGAGACCGCCCTAGCCTCAAAAGATTCAGAAACTAATAAATTGGAACGCATGTCAAGACGTAATAATTTTCGCATAGTTGGTATCGAGGTGTCTCCAGACGAAAATTGTGAGGAAATTTTTAAGTCAGTGGTGCTACCAAAATTTGATAATGCACCGGACATTTCCGTAGAACGTTCCCACAGAGATGGGAAAGGACACCCAGATAGACCACCTCACATATTGGTGCGCTGCCTTTCATACAAGGACAAGATTTTTATAATGAAAAATAGAAGGGCAGCACTGGCGAACGAAAATTTTTTCATAGTGGATGATTTGACTTATCCTGATCTTATGGAGAAAAAGAAATATGCCAAAGAAGTACACCAATTATACCAACAAGGTACCAAACTTCGGTTTTCTGGAGGGAGATGGAGGGACGGCAGTGGCAAGCCCTTCCTGTTTACCTGAACTAAATTTCAAGGAACCATAACCATATGTTTTGTACGGGAGCATTAAGACTGCTCTGAAACTACTGATCAGTCAAATCAACAATTACAACCAGATTTTTTGGAATTTGCACCCCTTTGGCAGGCTCCAGCTTTTTTCAATTGGACATGTTTCTTCCTGTTCTTCTCTCCACTGATTGGCCAGTGGATGGAAGCGGGATTTTAGACCACCAGTTGTCGTCGATCTTTTTCTCTTTTTCTTTTTCTTGTTTTTGCTTAACAACTTCCATCTCGTGTTACATGGTACTATATCGCTTTAAAGTCAATCCAGAGTGCTTACAAAGTATCCTTATTTGTGGAGGATTTGCATCCTTTGGAATTAAATCAAGTGACGCTATGGATTGTGTGCTTGGTATGTGGGAATTTTTCTTCAAAGTCTGTCACTAACAATGGATGTCCTTAAGTTAACCTCTTTCAATGCTCGAGGTCTTCGACAGTATAAGAAACGTCGGCAACTATTTTCTATACTACACAGTAAACATTTTGACATTTCATTTATTCAGGAGACCCATAGCTGTTACATGGATGAAAATAGATGGAAAGCTGAGTGGGGAGGTAAAATATTCTTCTCCCATGGATCAAACACAAGCTGCGGAGTGTGTGTGCTTTTTAAAACTTCATTGGATTTTGACATTATTAAGTTGCATCCACATCCACTTGGCAGGTACATCATTTTAGACGTGAAGGTAATGAATACTGTTTTGACACTTGTTTGTGTATATGGTCCAAATAAAGACGACCCCAATTTCTATGCCGAAATCAATAACCTGGTTAGTGGTTTTAACACCGAAACTCTTATATGGGCTGGAGATTTTAACTTCGTTCTCAATTTAGATTTTGACAAGATCGGAGGAAATCCACGAACTAATTTTAAAGCGAGAGATAAAGTGTTTGAATGTATGACAAATTTTGATCTAGTAGATGTATGGAGGGAAAGGAACCCGGTGTCAAAAAATTTTTCATGGAGCTCAAATATTACTCCCGGCATTCATTGCCGGCTCGATTTTTTTCTTATTTCTCGTTTTATTGCAAATAATGTAACAGTTAGTTCATTTAGTCCCGGAATTCAGTCAGACCATTCTTTCGTAAACTTAAGCTTTTCCGTACACAATGATATCCGTGGTCCAGGGTACTGGAAACTGACTAATTCTCTTCTTTCAGATGATAATTATGTAGCTATGATCAGTGATATTGTCGCTTCTGAAAAAAATCACTCAGGCAATGATTCCGTTTCCCTTTGGGAAACAATTAAGTACAAAATTAGGAGTTTTACTATTCGTTTCTCTAAGCAGAAAGCTAGAGAACGCCGTAAAACGGAAAGTGAAATATTATTAAATATCTCCAGACTTGAACAGGAGTTATTTCTGAATGATTCAGCAAATATTCGAACACAGCTAAACGAATTACGTAATAAATTACTGTCTTATTACAATTACAAGCTACAGGGTACAATTTTAAGATCAAGGGCAAGATGGGTGGAACAGGGTGAAAAAAATACAAAATATTTTCTCAACTTGGAAAGGCGTAACAAACAAAACAGTGTAATAAGGAAAATCACTGATAATGATGGTCATGATATTACCGACAACGTTTCTATTCTAACTAAGGTAAAAGATTTTTATTGTAAACTTTACACTTCTGTTTACTGCAATCCGAGTATTTTCTTAGATGATTTGCGCATAGTCACTTTAAATCAGGAGACCTCTGATTCATGTGAAGGACTACTTAGCCTGGATGAGTGTTCGAATGCTTTACTTTCGATGGCTACTAATAAATCTCCAGGCAGTGATGGACTTACGGTCAATTTTTACAAAAAGTTTTGGCCTATTATTGGGGATTTGGTAGTTGATTCCATTAATTCTGGTTACCATAAAGGTCAGCTTTCGTCAGAACAATCCAGAGGTATTATTACTTTATTGCTTAAGCCGAATAAAGATCCTCTTTTTCTATCTAATTATCGCCCAATAACTCTTCTTAATTGCGACTACAAGATTGGTGCCAAAGCAATAGCTACAAGACTTAAGTCAGTTATCAATAGCATTATAGGACCAAATCAGACTGGGTTTCTGAAGGGGAGGTTTATTGGGGAAAACATTCGCTTTGTGTTAGATCTTGTAAATTATACCTCTGAGCTGAACATCCCTGGGTATATTTTCCCATTTGACTTTGAAAAGACCTTCGATAAAGTAGAATGGAATTTTCTCATTTCGGTTTTGTCACGTTTTGGCTTTGGTTTGAGTTTCATAAATTGGGTCAAAGTCTTTTATAAAAATATCTCTGCGTGTGTGTGTAATAATGGGTTTGCCTCTGGTTTCTTTCCTGTTGAAAGAGGGGTCAGGCAGGGATGTCCTCTTAGCCCATATCTGTTTATTCTTTGCGCTGAAATGCTAGCTTTAAAAGTTAATTTAAACAATAATATTAAAGGAATATCTGTACATAATTCTATGATAAAAGTCCTCCAGTATGCTGATGATACTCAATTATTTCTTGACGGTACTAAAGATTCTCTTCTGGATGCTTTTCGTACATTAAACCTTTTTAAGCGTGCTTCTGGACTTTCCATTAATGTTGACAAGTCTACTCTTTTCCCTTTAGGACCATCACGCAATACGACCCCATCTTTCATCAAAGAGTTTAATCTTAAATTGAATTACGGGCCTGTTTGTATTTTGGGGGTGTTCTTCACCCACAATGGTAATGACTTGTTTCGTTTAAACTTTGTGCCTAAGCTTTCTCGTTTAAAAAATTGCCTTCGCCTGTGGTCTTCCCGTGACCTCACCCCTATTGGACGAAACATTCTTGTAAAATCCTTTGCTTTGTCCCAATTAGTGTTTCTTTTTCTTACCCTTCCCAATCCCCCTGAAAAGTTTATTAAGGAGATACAGAATCATATTTTTGATTTCATTTGGGCTGGCAACCCTGACAAAGTTAAACGTGTTTCTATGTTTGATGACGTATGTAAAGGGGGATTGAAAGTAGTTCATGTTGAAACTTTTGTCAAGAGCTTAAAATGTACTTGGGTACGTAGATATTGTGACGACGATTCGCAGAGGCCATGGAAACTTTTCTTTGATTTAGCCTTAAAGACGTATGGCAATAAGTTTTTGTTTTCTTGTAACTGTAAAAAATCTGATGTGCCTATTTCAAATACTTTCATTAAAAATGTTGTTCATGCTTGGTGCGATGCCTCCTTTGTGGAACCCCAAAGAAATTTTAGCGATCAAATACTGTGGAATAACTCTTACATTAAAATAAATAGTAAAGTTGTATTTAACGATCAACTACTTAATTTTGGTTTGGTGTATTTAAGGGATATTTTTGATCAAAATGGGAGGCCGTTGGTTTGGGACACTTTCCGAAATACTTTCCCAGCCCCAGGTATTACCTTCGTTTTTTATTGGGGATTGTTTTCTAGTATTCCAAATGCTTGGCGAGCAGATATTCTTTCAAGTAGACATGCAAATACCCAAAACTTGAACCAGTTGTTTTACCATAAAGTCATGCATTCTCTTTCAGTGTCTCAATTGGTTTATCGTCGTCTCATTGTAAAGGTAGTGAGTCCCCCTACAGCTATGGAAAAATGGGTTAAAGACTTTCCAGGTATTTCTACCGATGCCTGGGAGAATATTTTTAGGAGCCCTTGGGCTACTACAACAGAAACCAAAATTGTGTTTTTTCAGTTCAAATTCTTACATAGAATCTTACCCACAAACAGGCTACTTTAATTAATGGGGAAAACAGACTCCCAACTCTGCACATTCTGTCAAAGAGAGATTGAATCTATTGAGCACCTTTTTTGGGCTTGTACAATCAGTTCTACTTTTATTCTTGACGTTGAATCAAGGTTTCTTGGTAATCAGTTTGTGTTTTCTAAGAATGATATTTTCTTTGGGTACCAGTATAGTATTTGTCATCCATACAATTTTTTGATTTTGCATTTAAAGTATTATTTGTTTTCATGTAAACTTCAATCGATAAAACCAAATGTAAATAGTTTTTATTACAAGTTTAAGTTTGCTATTCAAACTGAGGAATATATATTTTTTAAGAGGAAACAAAAATCAAAAGGTAAAGTTCATTATTTAAATTTAAAAGACGCCTTTTCAGTTTGTGCGGGCCTATTTAACCCAATTGATTCTTAATTCATTTGATTTTCGCAACGAAATTATCCTCCTTTTCTTATAAAAGTTTTGAAAGTATGAGAATTGCTTTGTCATGTTATTATTCTGTTGATTAAAATATTGCTGTGAAAACAGATTCAAAAAGGAAATAAAGATGGAAGAAAAAAAAATATTATTATTATTATTATTATTATGATTATTATTATTATGATTATTATTATTATTATTATTATGATTATTATTATTACTATTATTATTATTATTATAATTATTATATGGTAAAGTACGAGATTTGCATCGAAAATTTGGACTTGAGGTTTGATTGCACTTTACCTTCTGTGCGACATTTTGTGAATTTTTTTTGTTTATACGAAAATTTACCTTGAACGGGTTAGAAAACGTCTTTCAATCGGTCACATTGCTTGAACACAATCGCAATGGACCGTACATACTGACTTGATACTGCTGAACGCTGCGCCAAACCCGTCACTTGCACTATATATGTTACTACTGCACACATTTTGTACATTCCTTAACTGTATGCAGTTCAAATGGAGACATCTTAGCATGCCGCTCCGCCGAAATTCCAGGAAATTGCCAGAAGAAAACCATACAAATGTTTTCAAATTTATACAGTTGTCTTTATAATCACTTCATGAATCAAATGTAAAATAAATTTGGTGACCAAACAGTTCTAAATAATAAATTGATATTGAAAATACAGACCAAAGTAGGACAGCATCCCTCGTTCATGATTGCGTTATATATGTAAAGTACCAGGCGTATAAGCCTACTTAATATTGTAATTAGCCTACTTAATATTTAAATGTAGAGCATTTGAGGAAAAATGTACAGCATTTTGTAATTAGCGACATTTTTCAAACAATCTTGTCACATACCCGTCTCCTTAGCTGTACAAATCTTTTCCCAAAAGATCGGTTTGTTTCTTGATGGGAGTCGTCCGATAAACTGAACGAGAAAAATGTGGTCACGTGATCATCAGAAAATGCGGAGGTAGCAACAAGATGGCCGTCGAGTAACACGTACGTGAACGAGGCTCTCGTTTTACTATCAATATTTTAATGTCCTGAGGATTTTAAGCATTTTCTTTTAATGATGCGGTGAAGTAAACACCTCATATCATCCTTTGTGTCTGGTCTTATCATCGTTGCTTGTGGGACAGGCCATAATTTTTAAGGACAAAATATTTGAAGGTCACTCCTTTTCTAGCCTGAAGGAATTTACATATGGACTACGTATTACAACGCACTGTCGTACTGTATGTCTTAATGCTGAACACAGCCGTCTAGCCAGTTTATCGGCACTACATGCAATTCTCAAGCACTGCCCAACCACCTTTTCTTTTCATATCGCTCTACCTCTTTCTCGGATAATGAGTAAAAACAAGCCAAAGAAAGACCAACAAACATTGCCAATGATGACTACTCGTGCTAAAGAGGCTGAATTGGCTGCGAAAGCCATTTTATCCCATAGTTCTAACTCTGATGTAGAGAGCGAGGAACAAGAAGCTGGCACAGAAGACGTTCTTTTAAGTCTTAAATAGACATTTAAGAAAGGGATGAAAAAAATGGAAAAGGACATGGCTAGCATTCACAGTCAGCTGAAATCTTTGGAGGAAAACTTCGACCATGCTCTCGAGTTTTTAACAAAACGAGTGGAAAAACTGGGGACCCGAGAGAAAGAGCATGAAAAACGCATACAACACTTAGAAGGTGAGGTACTTAAACTTAGTAAAATAAACTCTGCCCAAGCTGATCAAATTAATATTCAGGAGAGGTTTTCTAGAAGAAACAACCTTCGAATCGTGGGCTATCCTACTTGTGATGCAGAAAATTCACTGGAAATAGCAAAAAGTGTTCTAGAGAAAGTTGGTATAACTAACCCCAGTGTGGAACGAGCTCACCGTGATGGCCGCCCGCAAGTTAACAGACCCCGTCATCTGCTAGTAAAACTCTCGTTTTATCAGGATAAAATCACCGCTCTGAAGTACCAACGAATCAAACTAGCCGATGAAAGTTATTTCATTATCGATGACTTGACTAAGCCGGATCTTACCAAGAAAAGAAAGTGGAGCAGGCAGGTCTCTGAGTTGTATCTGTCAGGAACAAAACTTAGATTTACCGCTGGTAAAAAGAGAGACTCCACTGGCAAACCGTTCGCCTTTAGTTGAAAGACCATACATTATTAACATTAATCCTCAGGAAATGCTTTAATCAATGTTCATCGCCACGTTTTGTGAGAGCCACAAAATTCACGAAATTGGCTCTTTTTCAACCATTATTCTCTTAATGGCTGATTGGAAATTTTCTTTTTCTCTTTTTTCCATTCATCTCTTTTGTCTTAGTCTAATGTTGCACCAGATACATGATAACGGTGAGTGCAGTCTTATTTTTTTATATAATATGCAAGTAGTTCGTGATGGTGCTGTAAGAGATATGTGCCTTTAATACAAGAGGAATTCCTGATATTCGTAAACGCAGGAAGCTGTTTCATTATTTTCATAGGCATAATTTTGATGTAATCTTTTTGCAAGAAACACATTCCTTGACAGGTGATTCTAGGTACTGGGAAAATGAATGGTGTGGGAAAATATTTTTAGCCACGGCAGCAACCAGAGTAGAGGTGTTGCGACATCACTTAATCCGAGATTTTCTTCTTAATCTGTCTTGTGTTAAACGATGATCACGGGCGTAACATCATTCTTATTATAGATATGGCAGGTTATAATATTTGTCTTGCCAATATTTATGGTCCAAATGTTGATCATCCCTTTGTGTTTAAATGCATTGACAGTCATCCTAGAAATGCTAATTGTGACTCTGTTTTTTGGGGAGATGATTTTAATTTTGTTTGGAACTTGGATCTTGATAAAAAAGGTGGACGTCCTTCCACAAATTTCAATACCCGTTCTATGGTGGCAAGGTGCGTTCAAACTCATAATTTAATAGATATCTGGAGGGAACGTAACCCACACACAAAGCGTTACACGTGGCATTCAAATGTTGATGAGTCGATTCATTGTAGGCTTGATTTCTTTCTAATTTCTTCCTTTTTAAGGAACTGTGTCATGGATAGTAATATTTCTCCAATTTTTGGCTCTGATCATGATAGCGTTACCATGAAGATTCTTTTAGGAAATGCCAGGGGACCGGGTGTTTGGAAACTTAATACTTCTTTGTTGTCTGACGATACTTATTGTGAGATGATAAAAAATACGGTGAACGACACCGTAGCCTCAAACATTGAGGCCAATCCTAGTCTATTATGGGAATTATGCAAACTTAATATAAGATCTGTTTCTATTGACTACTCTAAGATGCGGGCAAGGGTCCGTAAAATTGACGAAAGAAAGATTCTTAAAAAAGTTCAGTTGTATGAGTAACTTTATTCGACGAACCCCTCACATGAAATTAAAGAACTACTGTATGATGCTAGGGCAAAACTTGATCAGTTTTATAACTTTAGGCTGAAAGGGATTATAATTCGTTCGCGTGCAAGATGGGTTGAAGAAGGGGAAAAGAACACAAAATATTTTTTAGGGTTAGAAAAACGTAATAAATTCTCTAGTACTATTAACGAACTGATCACTGCGGAGAATAAGGTGTTAACAAGTCCTGAAGATATTTTACTGGAAGGGAAAAAGTTTTACTCTGCTCTCTATAAGAAAGACAATAATGTACTGCACGTAGCTTCTATACAAATTGGAATTATCAGCACGTAACTATTTCTAATGATCAGAGGTTGCATTGTGAAGGCCTTTTAAATATGTCTGAATGTCGCCAGGTGCTTCTTTCCATGGCCAGAAATAAATCTCCGGGGTCGGATGGCCTCCCATCTGAATTTTATCTCACCTTTTGGGATTGTATAGGGCCACTTGTTGTCAATTCCCTTAATTATGCTTTTACCAAGGGTTATTTAGCTGACGAACAGGGTAGAGCAGTTATATCTTTAATTCCAAAATCTGGTAAGGATACACGGTATCTAAAAAACTGGCATCCCATTGCTTTATTGAATACTGATTATAAGATTGCTGCCAAGTGTATTGCTTCTCGTATCAAAGGTGTTCTGAACTCTATTATAAGTTATGAGCAAACAGGTTTTTACAAGGTAGATTTAAAGGCGAATATATTAGACTTATACAAGATCTTATTTGGTATTGCAATGAGAAATCTATCCAGGGTGCTTTATTATTCCTGGACTTTGAGAAGGCGTTTGACCGTTTGGATTGGTGTTTTATTCAGCGTACACTTGATTACTTTAATTTTGGCCCTCAATTTAAAAATTGGGTGAAAGTTTTATACAGTAATGCTACATCATGTGTTTCAAACAATGGTTATTTATCTGCTTATTTTAGAGTATCTCGCGGTGTTCGTCAAGGTTGCCCCTTGAGCCCATACCTTTTTATTACATGTACTGAAGTTTTGTGTGCTTTGATTAAGTCGAGCCAAGTTATAAAGGGGATCTTGATTTCTGGTGAATCTCTTAAAATCTCCCAGTATGCCGACGACACTGTCATTATCACTGATGGATCGGAGTCATCATTGAAGGAAGTTGTGAATGTGTTACAACTTTTTTGCATTAGCTCTGGTCTTATAAATTAATTCTGAAAAGTCGCATTTGTTTTTACTCGGCTCTCTATTTGAGCAGCACCCGGTACATCTTACTCATTTCAACTTTGACGCCCACGCCACAGTGGTAAAGTATTTAGGTATCTCCTTTTCTCACCATAAAGACGACTTTTTTCGTTTAAATTATACACCTAAACTTTCTCGCATTAAAAATATTCTTCAACTTTGGTCCTTAAGGGATCTTACTCCCGTCGGGAAGGTACTTTTAATTAAAATCTTTGCCATTTCTCAACTTGTTTTTTTGTTTACTGTACTTCCCAACCCACCCAAACACTATTTAGATGAACTGAATAAAATATTTTTTAATTTCATTTGGAGTAACAAGCGTGATAAGATTAAGAGGTCGATTCTTTGTAATGTTAAGGGTGACGGGGGATTGAATATGGTAGACATACATGTTTTTGCAAAAAGTCTGAAAACTACTTGGGTAAAAATGTACGTAGATGATCATGATCGACCATGGAAGCTTCTTTTCAACTATTGTCTGCGTAACTATGGCGAAAAATTCCTGTTCCTTTGTAACTTTAGAAATGGTGACATTCCCGTATCCAATTTTTTTATCCGTGGTGTCTGTGATGCCTGGGCAGAATTTAACTTTTGTACTCCTCCAAGGGATTTTGCAGACCAATTTGTATTAAATAATAATTACATTAAAATTGACAAACGTGTAGTTTATTATGACGTATTAAAGCAACGCAGTGCTTACAAGGTCGGGGATTGTTTTAATGCCGAAGGTAAAGTCATTCCTTATAAGAACTTTGTAGATAAGTATAATATTAGCAACTTCCCTTTTACATTATATTATGGTATTATTTGTGCAATCCCCTCTACATGGAAGACAAATTTGTTTGCAAGTGGCGGCCTTAATTTAAATGAATGCCAACTCTTAAAATTCCAGTTAACAAAGAGGTCTTCAAAATTTGTGTATAAGTCTATACTTTCACCTAACGTGCTTAAACCTAAAGCTGTAGTAAAATGGGAAAATTACTTTGCAAATATTTGTTACACCTTAAATTGGAAATTCATTTTTACCACACCATTTGTTGTTGCTCGGGATGCAAAGATTCAATATTTTCAGTTTCGATACCTTCATAGAATTATTGGTACTAATGATTTTTTATTTCGTATTAAGATCAAAGACTCACCTGTTTTTTCTTTTTGTAAAGTAAAGAATGAAACTTTAGAACATCTGTTTTGGTTTTGTCCTAAAGTGAAAAGGTTTTGGGAGGAAATTTGTTCAGTTTGCTTAAGAGAAAAAATTAATTTAAATGAGACAAGTGTTCATTTTGGATATACAGAAAAGAAGAAGAATATCGTCAATTTTTTCATTTTTATGCAAAGTATTTTATTTATTCTTGTAAACAAAACAGTACAATACCAGATGCAACAACGTTTTACTATAAGTTTAAGTTTAATACTGAAGTGGAAATTTTTATTTTAAAAAAGAATAACGACGAAACAAAGGAGGATGAATATAGATCTGTTTTCCCGTCATTTCCAATATCGGCGCATGATATCAGCAAGGGATAGCAACGGTTGATCCTGTTGTAGTTTCTGTACTTTAGCAATCAGTACAAGACTCTTCCCTGTTCCATAATTACCTTGTATGATTTTTCGCTTACTTTCATTTTCAACAATACGTTGTTGATCAGGAGTCATGAGTAGGTGCAGCTTGCCAGAGCGTGTGTATTTTATTACTTTATCAGTAGCAAAGACGATACGTTCTCTGGAGTTTATTCGTACCTTGCATATCATACCGAAGAGACGAGCGCGAATAGCATCATATTCTTCACTGGAGTAGGATGTATTGAGGTCACGGTCATGCGAAGGTGAGCTAAAAACTTTCGACATCCACTCTTCAAATCTTGAAACACTTTCCATTCCTGTCTCAGTTAAAGTGAAGTGGCTGTGGTATCGACACATACCAATTTGTTCTTAAGAAGACTTGGATAAATTTGGAACGGTAATGACGGTGTAGATTGGTACTTTCGAAACAAAGGAAATATCTCGGGTCATTTCTCCAAAGCGCTGGATGTATCTGGTGACCTGTTCCCACGCTTCGCACAGGTCCTTCCTTTGAGTCCACCCGACGCTCCTTCGGTCAACTCCTTTTACTTCACAGAGAAGGATAAACTCTTTGCATATAAAGAACACGTCAAAGTCACCGTACGAACTTACAATTTTTTTTTGGCAGTTCAGGTCGTTGGGTTGAACTTTTAAATCAGTTAGGATCATCATGCTCTGATTTTTTTTGTAAGCCCCATTTTTCAAAACACTTTCTCGGTAGCTTTTCTTCCCTTGCGATCTCTTATCTCGTTTTCGCACTTTTGTTTGTTTTCTTCCAAGGTTTCATCCGGAATGCGCCATAACTGTTCTTTATCGGAATCATTGATAATACCATATTTTTCTTTCTTCTTGTTTTTCTTCTTCCTTTCTCTCTTTTCATCCCGTTTTTCTTTATCTTGGTCCTCAAACGGTATGCGGTACGTTGTGTCTCCTGGGAAAAACCTGGCAATGTAACTTGATACCTCTTCAAAAGGCATGTCAATTTTACTCCCAACGGGGTTGACCATTAAGTCTTTAAAGGAAAGAGGTGTAGAACAGTAACTGGCCAGAGGTCAATTAGCCCACAACAATGGACAAAACAGTTATCCTGTAAGAAGATAACAGAGTGCACTAAATGTATAAAAAATAAAAACCTCCACCACAAAGGTCCATCGAGGTGGTACTGGTTCAGGTGGGTTTGTAGCACTTGCACTGCAAATAATTTTGTCCCGAGTGCATAACATGTATAGTCATAGGTTCTCTGAGTGTACCTTACAATTTACATGTGCTACGAGTGCAGTAGACCTGACTGACCAATAACACGCACGACTTCCGTAGTGATCAAGCATGCCATGATCAGGAAGTCTTTACTGGCACCAAGTCAGCGACGCCGGAAAGACGTGGACAACCATCGATTCTTCCAAATTCTCCGTCCTTGACTACAATTCGACAGAACTTACTGCTAATGCCCAATAAACCAGGTTACCGGTAACCAGGTTATCAACCGAAAAACGTAGTATATTGACCCATAAGACAAGGTTTATTAGATAAACCACGTTTATCGGCCGATACACCAGGTTTATCGACTTTCTCACTCAAAAAGTCAATGAACTTGATATATATCAATTTGACTAACCTGGTTTATCAATTCGATACAATTGCATATTCAAATTATTGAGCATTTGGCATCGACAAACCTGGTTTGACGACTAATGAACTTGGTTTTCGGCTGATAAACCGGGGTTTTCAATTTTAAATACCAGGTTTATTTCGTTCATTACTGAAAAACTTGGTTTATCGAATTGATGAACCTGGTTTATCAAAATTGATAGACCAGGCTTATCAAAGAAAGTGACTTAACGGTTGATAAACTTGGTTTATCGACGCTAAATATCCAATTATTCGATAAACGAGGTTCATCGGTTAATACAAAAGGGTAATCAACCGATAAACCTGGTTTATTGAATTTTATAAACCAGGTTTATCAAAAAACTTGGCATATCGCTTGATAAAACAGGTTTATCGACGCCAAATGCCCAACAATTCGATAAACCGGTCGATAAACCTGGTCTATCAATTCAATAAACTTGGATTTTCGAATTATGGCCCATTTGGCGTCAATAAACCTGGTTTTTCAACTGATAAACTTGGTTAATCGGCTGATAGACCAGGCTTTTTGATTTGATAAACCAGGTTTGTCACTTGATTGATGAAAAACTTGGTTTAGCGAACTGAAAAACCCGGTTGTAGAATTGATAAACCAGGTTTATAAAAAACTTGGCTTATCGGTTGATAAACTTGGTTTACCGACGCTAAATGCTCAATAATTCGATAAACTTGGTTTATCGGTTGATAAACCAGGTTTATTGTTAAAAAAGACTGGTTTATCGGTCGATAAACTTGGTGTATCGGTGTTGTGTGCGACAATAATACCCGTTCCACTATATCGCGGAACACGAGGTCTGGTCGGTGACGCCATTTTGCGGCCTGAATTCTAGAAATTACAGCTATGCTTAGTCGAATGCCCAATCTGTAAAATGTACAAATTATTGATTCTCCTTTTCACCTCATGTATCCATTATCTCACTTGGTTTCAAAGATTACTTCATATTTGAGATGTTAGGACGTTTGTCTACAGTCATTGAATTTAAAAAGTGGGTAGCATAATCCTTCCTGAAGTCTGTACAATTTTTACAGTTTGTCTTTGTTTTCTTTTTGAAGCAAACATCGATATTACTGTTTATATTGCACAGCATGTTAAACAGAAGGACGCATTTATTTAAGGCTTTCTTTGTCAGAAACTGATCAAGATTCACTTTAGCATTCAAGTCAATTTGCTCAATCTACCTTTTTCCCATGTCCTACTGCTCACGCAATCATGAGAAAATCTGTCCGCTTGAAGAACTGCGGAACGAACTGGCCGACCAGGGAACGAACTGGCCAATTATTTGACGTCATTTAACCACAAGACATCGTTTGCTTAGTCGGCGCAAATATTTACCCTGCACGAAAGACAAGAACTGACTATTGTTCTGTTACAGTTTTCGTGGTAAAAAGTTTCCATAATTCCACCAAACCTGGACCGACTTTTCTGGTTTAAAATTCGTTTTAATGTCAACTTAACCATTAAGATCAGTTTTTAGAGTATAACTGCGAAAATTACGTCAGTATGCTTCGAGCCACTTGTTGTCCACTGCAAGTGAGTTAACCGCAAAAATGTGACATTCGGAGATATAATCCCTTAAGCAGGCGAACGCAATTTTGTCGTTCCTTCAATGGGACGAAATCTCTAGTGATGTTGGTCTTCAGAAGTAGATAAAACATAAAGATCCGAAACTTCCGAATTTCTTCATTACAGGAAAAGCCCAAAGTCTTCCAAGTATATACTCAACACTATCTCATTAACTTAAAATTGTCTTAAATAAAAAATGCAATGTTTTGATGTCCTGTACATTTGCTTTTGAGACACTTCTATCAAACCCTCAACATCTTACTACTAGTTAAGACTTGCATTATATTTGCCTTGAAACTTTTCTTTAAACTTCCGTACAGCATCGGTCACTTCATCGAAAGCATCCTGTCATAATATATGGACAAAAAAATTGTGTTAGACATTTGACGATTGGGAACCCAAGGCACGGCAATGGTAGTTGCATATATGAAATGCAGTCGGTCCCAAGTTTTGACTTTATGCGACGGTTTAAAAGTTAATTTTCCTAAGGAAAAGTCTGTTGGAATTATGTCAATGTCTTTTCCAGTCCTCAAATCTCCAAAAGAAGTAGCTCGAAAAAAAAAAAACGACACTCAAACTAATTAATTGACGGCACGTTTTCCTCCACTTTTGCTGTTCTTTCTTATTTTCTCTGTTCAAAAAGCAACATTTCTTGCAGTGTATATTAAGAAGGAACCCTGCTATTTAAACGGACCCCTGATTGATTTTTTAAAGTAATTACAACGCAGATATTACAGCCGGCCCATCGTTCAGGAAAGTGAGATTTGGGTATGTCTGTGCAAGAATGAATCAATTTAAGGTACGTTCATGCACGTTCATGTACCGCAGTTTTTTTTTGGGGGGGGGGGGAGAGGAAGGGCAGAAGATGTTATTGTACGAAGAATGCAATTCTGCCAGAAGACCATTAATCACCATTAGTTGCCGAGGATACGACACACAGAAAAATGAAACCAGAAAACCAAGAGGCTTAGTGATTCATATGCATTAAATACCTTCTTTCTTTCAAATTCAGTGTTTGATAGATTTGTCTTTACACTTTAGGCACGGAAGGTCAAGGATTCATTAAACAAAGATCAAAATACACATATCATATTGCTAACCTAAAGATCCTAACAAGCACTGATCCCAGTTACCCCAAATGACCTTAGACCTCAACCAAAATCAAAAGGGTTCTTTCATTCTCTCATGACCTCTGAATACCTGACGTGACCTCTGGTCTGTACCAAAAAACAAGAAGGTTCTAATCGTGTTTGAGAGGTTCTTGTAACCTCTGGTAACCTCAAATGACCTTTGATCTGCACACAAAAACAATAAGGTTTTCCTTCTCAACATTGCAAATCCATATCCTAAGTATGAAAAGTGTCGGTCACTCCTGAATTGAGATATCATGTTTGCAAGCCATTTTCGACGTTTTCGCAACTTAACTGCAGATAACCTCAAATGACTTTTGACCTTGACAAAAAACAATTGGGTTTTTCCTCTGAATATGACAAGTCTTTATCTGAAATATAAAAAGGTACGGCCACTCCTATCTTGAGAAATCGTGTTTACAAGCCACTTTTGACATTTTCGCAATTTTACCACCAGCGACCGTAAAATCACCTTTGACGTGTACCAAACAATATGGTTCTTCCTCTCAACATGACAAATCTATACAATAGATATGAAAAGTGTTGGTCAGTGCTATCTTGAGATATCATGTTTACAAGCCACTTTCGACGCTTTCGCAATTTTACCACCAGTGACCCAAAATGACTTTTGACCTTTACCAAAAACAATGGGGTTCTTCCTCTCAAAATATCAAATCTATATACCAAATATAAGAAGTATCAGAAACTCCTATCTTGAGATATCGTGTTTACAAGTCATTTTGGATGTTTTCGCAATTTTACCGCAGGTGACCTCAGATGACCCTTGTCCTCTACCAAAAATAGGCTTCTTCCTCTTAATATGACAAATCTACATCTCAAATACAAGCCACTTTCGACGCTTCGCAATTTTACCACCAGTGACTTAAAATCACCTTTGACGTCTACCAATAAATCAACATGACAAATCTATATACCAAATTGAAAAGCATCGGACAGTCCTTCCTTGAGATATCGTGTTATCAAGCAAGTCGCACAAACACATTCAAACACACACACACACACACACACACGCGCGACATCACTATCGCTTAGATTCCTTGCCTGCCTACGGCAAGGAATCAAAAAGTAACCCTTAGACAGCCGGAAATTTCATTTTCGTTCACTTTTTAATTTTTCGTTTGCAAGAATGAAAAAATCAGGAAGAAATTAGCCAGAAAATTAGAACTAAACAACGGACTTGACAATATGGTGATTATACAGTATTGTGACTCTTGGCTAAATTCAAGACTACTATATTGATGAAAATTTCTACTGCTTGTGATAAATTTTACGTGATAAGGTGGTTGTAAATGAAATTTCAGGCAAACGAATGAGAAAACATTTTCCCACTGTGTCATTATGGTATTCAATAACATATTTCCTGATTTTCATTACCCAACTCTTTTGCACTATAAATACAGATATATGAACATTCCCTCATCCGTCCGTGTAATTAATTTGGCAAATTGAAAACGGGCCAGCACTTTTTGCAACCTTAGCGGGAAATTTCACCATTTCGAGCAAAGCTTTTTCGATTACAGTATGCAGTGAGGCTGAGGAAAAGTTTTTTTTCTGAAACTGCCTGAAGTGTCGCTAGTCTTCGTTATCATTTTTATTTTCCATTGAAATTTCACTTTGCTGAGAGCTTTTTCTGTTTTTCCGGGCAAAGTTTTGCAAGTGCTCAGATAACTAGCCATTTCAGGCGTTCTGTTGCACATGATTAAAAAAAAACAAACTTGAAAATGATTGTTTCTTTTAAGTGACTGCAGGCTTCCCAAATGTGTCGCAATTTTCTTATCTCTTTGACCTCTTCAATTAACCCTGATTAATTAATATTCTATTTGCAGGGAAACTATTTGAAAAAATTCCGATATTCGACTATTTCGGGTATCGTGTAGCGGGTATCGGGTACCGTGTTGTAAAGCTTATGAAAGGAACATTTTTGCGCTGCGTGAATGTGTAGCGAAGACTAATAATCTTGTTGCTTTTTGTTGAAAATTTTATCACGACTATGGTGTACGGTCATATCCTTATAGGGTTTCAGATAAGCTTAGGAACTTTCTAAAAAACATGCAATATTTTTTCTTAGCGCCAGTGGCTGCCCACAATTTTTAAGGGCAATAAGCACGGTTTAACAAGGAATTTCCTTACTGGCTTACGATAACCCTAATCCCTAACCTTACCCCTAACCCAAACAAGGAAAAGAATCAATACAATACAACGGATATCAAGAAAAACCTATTAAAACAGTGCGCATCTCCATTTTTTTTAAATTCCTGCCCGAATTTTAGATTTTGCGGAAATGGGGGAGGGGCAGTCTGTCTTCTGCCCCGCCTCGTTCGCCTATTGGTACGTATTGGTTAATATCATTGTTATATTCATTCTTTATCTTTAAAATCCCAAGGGGCCAATTCGGACGCACCATGGTGAGACAGTATCCATACCTCATTACTTGAAAAGCATTGAACCCCATACCATTGGTTGAAACTTCAAATAAACCGGAACCATATCATTCATCACTATTCAAACTCACCTTTCTATTATCTGTGTGGAACTCTACTTCTTCCAAATATTGGGACAATTCTGCCAAAAGGTATCAAAAAATTATGATAAAAATATACTTAGATTTTTTGAAAGAGGTTCGCATTCAAATTAATAACTCATTATCTACCCAAAGTAAAAGACTAGTAGAAATATACAGCATGCATTTCGACGGACAAGGGAAGAGGTTCGTACTTCAAATGCTCAACACATTTACAGCGGTTGTCTTCACGACGTTTAATAATTACAAGAGTCTTATGATTTTAGGGACAAAAGTGGAAAACGCCTGCAACGTACACCTTTAAAGACCATTATTTAGTATCAACAGAAACATTCATGGTAATTGGAATTGGTTGCAAACTAGAACTCACCTAGCTGGCTTTCTTCAACACCCTTCAAGAGAAAGATAAGAACAACGCTTAATTCATAGTAATATGCTCGTGACTTTTAAGAATGCGCATACTTTGAAATTTCTAGTCTGTCTAACATCATGAGTGGGACGTCAGATTTCAGGCAAAAGTGTATCTGTACCGTCAAATGCAGACTAAGCTGATGTACAGACTGATCGGCAAAACACCTAGACGTAAGTCATATACGTACTCTCGATACAGCGGTAGGCTTTATAAAGGAAAAAGTGCCTCATTTAGCAACATGTTAGCCTTTATTTGCGTTAAACCCTATGGCGTCCATTAAGGTTTGTTCCGCTGGCAAGACCCGGGGACCACATGAGGAATGTACGGAAACGTAAAGGTGTCAAAATTACAAATGTAGAGGTTGCTCTTCTGCTATCCCGTTTTTGGTTACAACTTTTGTTTGCTTGTTTGTTTTTCCTAATTGGGATCAAAACGAAAATTCTCCATTTCATTATTTTGCCATTTCCTCAGGGTGGATTAAATTTACTTTTATTTCAGTCAGTCAGTAAGAAAACGCTACAGTTGAGCTGTAGAATGTGATATTTTACTCAGTTGGTCTACAGTATAAGGAGATTATACTCATTTTAAAATTGTTTAATTGACACTGTTCGGGTAAGGCAGAATCTGCACGAAAAATAATGAAAATTTGTCAGTTTTTTAATTTATTTATTTTATTTGAAATAATGAAAAATTGAACAATTAGATCAAAAAGAATGGATTGATATTCAGATGCGTTTATATAAACAATATGTACTAAATAAGGGTCTTTTCAAGTTTGGGAGGAGAGGATTTTCTTTACGAAGTATGTAACCCTGTAAAAAAAAAAGAAAACTATCCAACAAGTGGGGTACAACCTTTGGTTGACATGGAATGTACAGATAACCGAAAACGGTATTCCCAGGTCTCTTAGTTGAATAAAACATTTTTGAGGGGTTTTTAAGTGCTATTTGCAATGAAGATTTTCCACTCTGGCCGAAAAATAGCACAGCTGCCCCTAAAAATCCTCAACAGAGGAGGTGAGGGCTGGAAGGCATGCCCTAGATGATTCACTTATAGTCATACTCTACAATATACGATCAGAATACAATGGGATTGTTGCAATTGCTTTTATACATTTCCTACTTAAGCATGCGAGAATACCGTATACAAACAAGAACTGCATGAAACAGTTCTTAAAAAGTTCTACAATTCCATATTTAGGCCTATTTAAGCACAATGCACGGACGTATGCATGAGTGTAGTGAATCCAGCTGTATTTTAATAATTGCAGACAAGTTTGAGCAAAAGAATCAAAACATACAAAAATATTTAATTCAAACAAGTGCAGTTTTGACTACTGGAAGTAAAATTGGTTGGTTAAAGGTAAGGGGCTGAATTCGCTGGACTTGGACTTGGCTTAAACTAGGATAGGGTGGGTTCTAATAGTTCAGTAAATTCTAGTTGCAGGCAATGGTGTGAACCATTAGACCAGAAGTTACCATTGTTTTGTCGAAACGATCCGAGTACGGGTTATTAACAACATCAGATTGCAACCTTAATTAATATAGCCCAGTGGCGTAGCTACAGAGGGGAGGGGGCGATTTCCCCCGGCTCTGAAAAGTGAAAAATTCGGAAATTTGCCATTTGTGGCACCTATCACCAGCAGCGCGGTTTTCCAAATCTTCATGAAATACCGAATCCTCTCCAACAAAAGCTCCATTTTTGTAATTATTCAAAAGTACTTAATTTCCCACGCGAAATTGCTGAGCGCAGAGCGCTTCGCCGTCAGCAATTTGCAGTTACTAATTCGTTCGTGTTCCCTCATTAACCAGTTTGGGAAACGTTTCCGAACTTCATGATCACCAGATCATGAAGTGATATGGGCAACTTCAGTGATATTTTCATGAATTTTCTGTCATAACTAATTCCAAGGTTTTCCCCATGTAAGCTCTTGACTCTTAAAAATGTCGTCGGAGAGCCTCAATCTGTAGGCCTTAGATAACATCTTTGGGTCGCCGTGCAATCTCAGACTTGCCAATACGAAATACAGATTCTTCAGTAAATCACGAACACTTCCTTTTTTCCTTATACAGGGAACCCATGCAGAATTCGAAATTTCACCCGATACAAGCTCCATATTTTCAAAAATATGCTTAAAAATATGTCTATCTTCACTTATGATATAGCCAACTCAATCACAAATTATCATCCCCATTTATTGTTTCTCTTGCGTAGTTCATTCTGGTTTAGTTCGCTCCCAGCAAATCAGAATTTCTGAACAGGTGATATTTACTTTTTTGACAGGGAAGTGACACATTTTTGGAACTTTCTCGCGATTCCACAATAAGTGCGTCGTTAAAGTTACTGTAAATGAAACATTCAAAAATGTTTAAAGTTTGCAATCACGTTCTGTAGGAGCGCAGAACATTTATACTTTGACCTTTACTTCCCCATCCAGCAATGAACGACGTATTTTAGCGGTTAAAGGCCTGTCCACACAGGATGCGTTGCGTTCCGTTCCGGATACGACACTGCACGTCACTTTTATCACTTTGCTCGTAAATCAATGGAGCCGTCCACACAGGATGCGTTGCGTTGCGTCACGATCGATGCGGAAAAAAATGTTGACGTATCCGGCCGGATGCGTCAAATTTTGGCAAAGTCCATGTGTGTTCAGAAACAGAGCTGACGTACGTAAGCATGCGTCAGTTTTGATTTCTTTCATGTTTTTCTTTCATGAAATGCAATTTAACGAGATATGGATGCAAAATGGTACTATGTTTGAGCTTGGCTGCACAGGGACATTTCACGGCACACGAGAAAATATAAATATACAATGTAGTGTATAATCAGTGGCGTACAGCTTCGGGGCTTATGGGATCGAGCCTTTCTCCTTAATCGTTGCGCTCCAAGCGCCCCACAAGCGATCTGGGCCAAAAAACTTCACGCGACTGGGCTACTCAACTTGTTTTTTATAGTCTCTGACTGTAGAAAATTTCCATTCCAATCAATCCACTGAAATCAGTGACGTACACAGGGGAAGGCCGTTAGGCCATTCACTTATGCCAATTTGAGTGTTCCAAAAAATAAGCAAACTTTTAACACAAATTTTACTTCAAAATGTTGCTAATATGGCACCAGATTGCATGCAAGGACACCTAATTTTTCAAACGCCTTCAAAGGGGGGGAAGGGGAAACCCCCTTCACTAGGACACCTCCCCCACTGGGGCCGGCGATCACGCAACATACTGCATGTCCCTACACTTCCATGAGAGAAATCCTGGGTACGCCACTGACTGAAATCCATCGAGATAACCCCACTTTGAATAATTTTGTACAAATTGTGACAAACTGATTGTGCTTAGGAATAAAATCAAACCAAATTTTACATTTTTTCACAAAACTTACACTTTTTGGTCAATCAGCATGCATTGTCATTGGAAACTACACACTGCATCTCAAAGTGACGCAGCGAAATTGACGAAGTGTGAACGCATCCTGTACAGAGAGGCATGCGTCTTGACGTATCCGGAAGCGTACGGGGAAAAACAAACGTGGCGTATCCGGAACGGAACGCAACACATCCTGTGTGGACAGGCCTTAACTCTATGATACTGGGCACCCACCTTCAAGCAATTTTTAGGACTGATTGGCATGTCCACGTTTAATGTAACTAGAATAAAATCCAATTGCTAAATTAGTTAGCAAATGAATTTCCAACCAAGGAAATTATTCAGAATTAGAATTCACATACGCAGGAGTAGAATGAAAAATTGAATATCAATCTGTCAAGTTACTTATACTTGGGAAAGAATCATGTCAAAAAGGTTCATCATGTTTCTTCTTGGTAGAAATACCGAGGTCAGCTTGAAATTTGCGGTTTTGTATCCATTAAAATTGGACATGTCACGATGTTATTGGCCAATTCATGACGCCCAGTTTCAAGGGGCAGAACTTTCTAATTTACGTATACTTAGTCGAAAGAATATTTTATATCTCGTCAGTTTAGATACCTTGTGACTGGATACATTACAACTCTGTTGCAGTTTCTAACAAAGCTTTCGTTCCACCATAAGCTGCTTTCAACAGGCGAGGCACAGAACGTAATCACTCTGTGGTATCGGATAAGCCTCTCCCGAATAAGGAAACAAAATTAGAAAATTTTTCCCCTTGAAACTAGACGTCATAACGATTAAAAACCGCAAATAAAAAGCCGATCTTGGTTTTCCTACCGGGAAGCAGCCTCAAAACGAAACTACATTGGAATGAAAACGGAATACACATCTGCGTTATTAAAATAACGCGCCTGTTCTGTCTGAACTCGCACAGCTTCCCATAATCGTGTCAAAGCATGATGATAACTTTTTATGCAGTCATCCTTTCTCTTCACTTTGCGTCTTAGTTCGAAGACTGAAACAAATAAAGACAATTCGGCCGTAGGTCTATCAACGATATTTTTGGTATACTCAGCATTTTGATTTTACCAGCTTTAATTCCACCTGTTTGTCACATATTTGCCTATCTGCCTTTCTGCAACCCCTCCACGCTTAATTCTTCTGTCACTCTAAAAACAGTTTTGTAAAATATTCACCAACCACTGGTTACGTATGTAACAAGGCTGATATTGGGTAAATTTGTTCGAATATTTTTTCTGGAAAGTGGTGGGTTTTCCAAGAAAGTGGTATCTACTACATAATTCAGCCGTAAATAAAGCAATATTGGACAGGTTTTACCTGATTTCAGTATTGTCACTACGCGATCAGTGTTAAAAAGTTAATAAGTATTTAGCCTGTTTTTAGAGTGTCGATCGAAAGAACGCCTTGTCCTGAATTGGGTACTAAGGAATGTTCCCCTGTCTGCCAGAATAGACCAATAGAACTAAACATAATTTTGTGCAGATGATGACAAGCTATCCATACAAGCAGTGTAGTGTAGGCGGCAACAGATCAAAGAATTGCAGCTAGTACACTGGTATCACTTTCTGTTGAGATGTAATGCTCAATTTCAGGAGGACATATGACAATTTTTTGAGGAGATTATGGAAGAGCTTTATGCTAGACTTAGAGCAGCAAAGGAAGAGGACCAGGAGGTCAATGGGCACCGCGTCCCTGCCATAATATAGGGCAAAACCATTATTTCGCCACGTTGTGATAAGTAAGCCTAGACTATAAGTAAGGTGCCGTTAAGTGTTTATAATGACAGACAACATGCATTGTAGAAATTAAGTTTAAAGCAGATGAGAGATGGTGTTCTTTCTGATAACTCCACCAGTGATTTTGTTTTTTTATTTGCTTACTGAACGCAAAAGCAGTCAAGTTTCTGTTTAAGAAGCTGTAAATTCTGCTGACGACCTAGAATAGGTATGTTAAAAAAATATCTATCCACAAAAATTTAACAAGGCTCCACAGTTTTATCACCATTTATAAAGCTTTTTAATTTCTTTGTGTAAGGCATTTAGTGCTAGATGAAAAATTATGTGATTAACAAAACAGGAGCTTTCCTTCTGCCTTAAGATTTTCAGGCACTTGTTTCAGTACTTCACAGCTTTCAGTAGGTTGCTAATCACGATGCCTTTAACATGCTAATGAACATTCTTAAGAAGGTCAAGACAAACTTTTTCGTAACTTACTTTCTATATCGAGGCGTTATTTTCTACAAGGAAGGTGCTTAATGACACCTTTTTGGTTCTGAATAAAGTAAGAAAATCATTCAACTCGGAGCAGTCACAAGTTTCTTGTTCAATGGCAAAATTTCGAAGCAGTCAAAGAGTGAAGTTGTTGTCTCTGCCATTGCTAGGCTCATAAAGGATCCCCACAGTTGTTTCGTTCCACCGAGATAGCAACATAGGATCGGATAATCTTGAAAGCGGTACAAGGACAAGGAATGACGTATCTCGTCATTGAAAGTAAACTGTGGGTGTTCCACTTATCATTCACACGACCCATTGGTTGATGGGTACCACCAACAAGCAATTGAAACGAAATCCAATGTGTACCTAAAAGATGACTTTCGGCATACATGTTCTGAAAAGAAGATTAAGACTGTGTGCATATAATATGGAAGCACTGAGTTAACGAATTTTCTACATAGATACTGCTTCTGCCAAAATAAAAAAATGAACTTTTAACCCCATTAGCTTGTGTAAAAAGCAGCAGGTATAATAAAACCATAAACATGTGGGAAGGTTAGTTGCAAACAGGTGTTCGATGCGTTTTTATTGGTATATACTTAATAAGGTATTGGTAATGCGCTCTTTATTCAAGCGTCACGTATGTGATTTTTGCATTCCTTTAAATAAAGGTGTTTACCGAAGAGTCCCTGTAACTTCCATTGGCGAAGGTATACTAATGAAAAATTCGAAAATTTGCCCATATGCAACAAAAAAGCATCAAGTATCAAGGGTCAACAATACTTACGGTTTTCCCAATCTCTCTAAATTCATAGAACTCCAAATTCTCTCTAATGGAAGCTTCATATACTAGTAAGATTTTATTAACCGCTAGATGTGCCTCTAAAGCAATTATTCTTATACTTGAAAACCGAAGTGCTGGAAACTTTTCTGGCTCTAGTAAGGAAAAATATTTGGAATTTGCCCAGATGTGACATCAGATCGTTAGTAAACACCGATCAACTGCAGAATGTTGATTGTCTAAATTTTCTTTTATAAAATTCCAAATGCGAATATTTACTCAGAGTTTCACACACTTTAAAAAAAAGCTTTGGAAATATTAAAAAATATTAAAAAAGAAAAAAAATTAAATAAAACTTAAGAGTTTGATGCAACAGAACAAGTTCTAGCTTCGTTACTGATACAAGCACTCCCATCGGGGTAGCTAGGAATGTCCGGGTGCGCTTCCAACGTTGTGTGTGTCATACGAAATGCTTAAAAATGGAACCTACTTTTATTTGGCTTCATGTTTTGCACAAGCAAAGGAGTACAATAAGAAAAAAACATGCCGCAGTAATATGAATCAATGAAAGTTAAAAAGTTAAACCCAAACCACTGGCAATCAGATTGGAGTGTAGCAAATACATGACAATTGCGAATTAGGTGTTCAAACTTGTTGAGAACCATGACGCCTAGTGGCACTTGCTAAAATACTGCGGCCTTAAAAATAGACCGTCACCGCCTTAGGAGCGTGAGAGAGGGGTCCCACAGCTAACAGGGACTCAAAGGATGATATCATCCAGTTTTAATGTCTTTATAATTTACGTCCATTAGTTTGTGAGTATTAGCTGTACCGGTGATGCAGTACGGTACTGATAAACAATTGACACAGTTGGTACTTGAATGTATTTCCTACGGGAAGTTTGGGACTATTTGGACATTTTTCTGTTTTTTTTAATTTAGCAGATAATACAGTCTGGGTACTTTCTCTTTCTGATTGGGATATACTCTTTCCACAAATTGAATATTTGATCCAATATTTTACTTGTAAGGTCGTAACCTAATGTTTTAAAATTATTCAATGAGCATGGAACGCATGACCTCTTAATGCTTTGTTTTTCTTATTGTCAAACCCTTAACGAGCCTACCAGGTAGGCTACCCTTTATTCCCATTTGAAATTGGCAAGAAGAGATGATATAATTCCAGTAAAGGAAACCCTTTGTAGAGTACATGACCCAGTATCGATATGTGATCGGGAATGTTTTAGTCTTTGAGTATTGAGTTTTTACTCTTACACATTAGATAGCCTGTGACAAACTTCACACCAAGTACTGTTTATGTAGCTAGTAACTCGAAGAGAATAAATAAGTGCAAGTGACTCACACAGGCTTCAGTTAATCCGTTCCTACTAACGAGAGTTTACATAACACTGCAAGTAACTGTACTGAGAGTGTTTTGACTATACATATTAGGTTTTTCTATACTCTCCCTGGAGCAATAAAGTGAAATTGATTCTGGATAATGATGAATTTTAAACAATCGTGAGAGAGGCTTATTAAGAAGGTTAGGAGAATCAGTACTGTTTGGGGTGAGTGAAACAAGGCTTTTAACACTTTGCGCTTCATGAAGATGTGTATTAAGTTCAATGTGACAATGTCGATGACCATGGAATAGTACACGTTCCAAAGGGGTACGACTGAAACGTTGATGGGCGGGAGTGTTAAAATAAGATACGGTATTATTTTACAATGTAGCTATTACCTGCTCCAGGTATTGGTTTAATGATTACGAACCAATATTTACTTCAAAAAATCTCAAAGGGTTATAGGTTACTTCTTCCAATGTTTTCCATAGAACTCATTCTCAAAGATTACAAAGCCTGCTACAGTCTAAGCACATCGTTAACGAGCAATGTTATGATTTTCTGATGCGATGTGAATTAAGCTGCGAAAATTCAAAGAGACTGTAATAATGATATTCACATATTTGTTAAAACAGGCTGTCGACACCTCTGTTCATATACTTTCCAGAAAAATTGTGGTTCACGTGGAACTGACACAGTAATTTGACGATTGAAGAGGTCATGTGGTCAAGATGGCTCTGTATAAAAGCATAGGCCACACAACCCGAATGGAAAAAAAAAATCGTAGGTTGTTGCCAAAAGGCAGGAAGTCCTTGATAATGAGTTATCTCCCTGTGGACATGAAATTTACAAGATTTCTTTGCTCTTCTTTTCTTTGGAAACAAACACACGCTGAATAAGGTAAAATAATGGTAAACGTTTAGAAAACACCTTTTTGTTGTTTGGAGTATCTTTATCTATGTGTTCACCTTTATGCCTTAAATTTATTTACGATTGCCACGAACAACGAATATACAGTATCCAGGCTCCAGTGGTTAATAGATCTCCTTTTTGGTTTCTCCGTCTCACTCACACCACACAAGTTGTGTAACCTTTCTAAAATGCAGTCTCTTGGAAATCAGAACCCTTCGGAAGAAAATTTTTGATTTTGTGGCTTTGTTCTTTGCTCAGAGCTGAAGTGACTTCAAATTGTGAAAAAGTAGTAACACCTCTTCAGGCACAATCTACCTACTAAGCGAAACGAGGTTTGGTTAGAAGTCGCACTGGTAATCTTTCGAAGGGTAAATAATAGATGATTACAATTTACTGGTATTGATGATTGTTTTAAAGATTTGCCTTTTAAATGTTGTATTAAAGTTCGAAAATGGTAATAATTTCGGGAAAAACGAAAACATTTAGTGAATAGTCTCAGTGATGGAAAACTTGTTAATCTGAAAGGCCCTTTGTTAGAATCGTCACCCTAGGTGGATTGTTATGTGTCATATATAGATTATACTTATGCTATATTCGGTTAGTCAAGGAGTATACATTTTACCGACAGATGGACTGTTTGCAAGTTGTGACAAAAGAGATAAGTTTGCACCCATCATGAAAATCGAGTTGTGAAATAAGTTTCTTATTTGGAAATGTTTCTAGCGTTGTATTACATATCACTTTGCCCTAGTGATATGCAGCAGGTTGACGTGAGGTTTTTTACATTTTCCAATGAAACACACCTATCTTCGACTGGTGTGGTATGTATGTGTCAGTAAATACAAGAACAAATATGATTTGAACAAATAAACATTAATCAATGTTTTATTACTAGTTCCCCCCAAAAAAGAACAAACAAACAAAGGAAAAGAAAAACAGTGTAATGTTGTTGTCGCAAATTTGCATTTCGTAGAGGATTGTCCATGTTTTGACATTTTGTTCAATGTTGAGTTTTGTTAGCTTCTAACAGTCGATTCTTTTTACAAATGTTATCCTTTCTAAATGATCAACTTCTTTACTTATTTCTGTGAATCTGTAACCAACTTTGAATCCTGATAGAAAGAAATGCCCACATGTAACATAATTATTTTGGGTAGCAGAACGAAATCCACAAGTTCGAATAAAAATGATTAGGCAATTGCAAAATGAAATTTTCAAACAAATTTAACATTAACATTGTTGAACAATCAATTTGGAAGGCAGGTAAGTTCCAGATTTCATCAACTAAGTTATTACAACAAATGTAATGATACAGGACTTCTCTTCTTGCGTTGAAAGATAGTTGGAGCAAATGCGGCAAATGAGGATCATAATACCTTTGTAAAGGCACTAGGTGGTGGCGCGATCCTAAAATATAAACGTCCTACCAAACAAGATGATCATGCACCCTCTAAATGGGGCTGTTTTTCAAGAAAAATAGTACTTATGAGGTTTGCAATAACGTTCCTCATACTATTTCTTGGGAATATGGTATCAGACTAGATATAAATATATAACAATTTGTTTTTTTAGTTTCTACTTCCTCACTCCTTCTTCTGGTCCGGAAAATTGAAATCGTGTCCACTTGTATTGATTCTGATCGAGGCATTTACCCAGACGGTTGTACAAACAACTCACAACAAATGTGTAGTATGTTGGTATTGCACGATTACGTGTGATACTAGTGGCAAGACGCACAGCTATGTTGTTGGCGTTTCTGCAGGAGGTGCAGGAAAAACATTGTTGATTTTTAAGTATGTAAACTTTTTTCTCGACCAATTAGTTTCATTTTCGTGGTAAACCTAGGCCCTAATGCTACTCTATAGTAAGTCTAATATTAGTAATGTTTACGCCAGACACTCTGCATACATGAATTTGATAACTGTCGGTATCGTATCGAATCGATAAACTAAGAAGCATGACGGGATGTGGCGTAACGAGGTTGTCGGGTCTTACAATTTATTCTACATTGACGAGTACTCAGCTCCTTTAAGAAAATGGGAGCACAGCAGGTGAAGATGGTGGGTAAGGCTGTATTCATTTCTGTTGAAAGCCAAACGCACCTGCGAAGGCTCAGGAAGGGAATATAACGGGTGCGGCAGTAGGAGATTAGGAAGGTGTATCACTCTAACAGAATAAGGGACGAAAAGACTCATGAACCTTCATCTGTGGCCGGTAAGGAGGGTAAATTAATTATGTTGAACAGATTGACACTTACATGCCTCTGTGTGGTCTGCAGCAAAAGTGTTCATGCACGGGTACAGCTCGGGACTTGAAGGCGTCGTGGTGTTCCGAAAAGTAAGTTCCTTAATGCTGTCCCAATTGGTCAGTAGTTGGTACGTACTAGGTAAATGAATATTGTTGAATATCTCAATCCTACATGACCAAAAAAGGGGCTGTTAAAGTGAGCTTCACCACGCCTACAAATTTCAGCAAAATAGGATAAATAGTCGAGGGAGCCGTGAAAGTTATTATGTTCACGTCTCACATGTAACGGGATGTTGTGGAAGGAAGCCGGAAGGGCGAGTCCAGGTGCAAGGCAAGCTTAGGAAATCAAGACAGACAAGTCTGCGTCTCATACTTGCAGCTGAATTGACTTGCTTAAGGACTCGAACCGCTCAATTATAATTGAGCATGGTAGATGCTGAAAACAATTCGACACTAATAACGACCGTTCCAATCCCCCTCCGCTCCTGACAAAGCTTCCAATATTTGATTGTAGCTTTTCAATTTCGTCCCTTGCTTGCTGGTTATAACTATGCCCAGTAGGCTTTGTAGATAACAATTGGAATGTTAGTACACAGGTTTTATATCATTCTTAAATTAGATGTGGCTGTTTATGAAATAGACATGTTGGTCCTTTGGTTTTTACTTTATTTTCCACATCTGGTGTCGCTTACCGAAGGTTTTGCATTTGTTAAGATGAGGTTACGTTACAGCCTAAGAATATAAGGCTTGTCTCCTTGGCTACGATTCTGCATGTACCTTCTTGGTCTCTTTTTCGGATCAGCACTAATCATGGCAGTCGGTCACTAGCAGAAAAGTTAAAAGTATAGTCCGCAGCCAAATTTAATGTTGCCATTTCAAAGAGGAATATGCTCTAAGCCTCCTGATGAAGCTTTTTGTCCATTTCCCATGTTCGGTTCTCGAGATATTAGCAATCGAATGTGGCATTTTTTTTACATAGAACGAACTTGGAAAAAGCAAGCATGATGTCATGGATTCACACTTTTGACCAATGTTTGCTTTTCTTTATAATTAGACACCAATTATGCAACGTAACTCTGATATACTCATAAGTGCATTCAGAACAATGGGATTTCCAAAAAAAAAGTGTATGCCTTGGAAGCAAGATAAAATTCCAAATAAATCCAAGGTGCAATTAACAGGGTGCAAAACAAAGAAAAACGAAACCTTGGCCAATAATGTGATCCATGAGATCACACCTACTTGCTTCAAGTTCACTTTTTATAGACATACATTTGGTTCTAGACTAATCTTTTAAAGACAACCTCGCCATCACAAATCAAGATCATTGAAGTAAATCCAACCATTTTCGCTGTTTTATCTAAAAAATACCGTTCCAGAAAGAGAAAGGCGAAGCTAACGGAATCTCTAAGGTTGTAGCATATCTTTGAAAGTCTCTGGAGAGGTACATTATATATTTTGGGGGGGTAAACCAACTCCAAACTGACCCAAGGGGGGGGGAGGGAGTGATGGGGAGGGACAAAATTGGTTAGAGAAAATGGTCCTTCTTCCGTCGGTTGTTCCGCTATTGAGAAGACTTCATGAAATTTCAACATTGATACGGGGAGCGGGGTTTGTCCCATGTACTTTTGTCGAGGATTGTAGATTCGGTTATGTATCTTGCCTTTATATACTCAAGATTCTTGCAAAGTCTAGCTATTCCCGTTACATGATGTATACGTGCCCAGAGTAGGTGAGTGTAAGCGTTTGTGCTAGTTCATAGCTAGTGTAAGATAAAAGCTTATATCTATAGGGAGGGAGACAACAATAAACAGCCATGGTTAATGTGCTATACTCGCATCATATTATGATACACGTCAGACAACAATACGGCAAGTTCGAATGTGGAACCGTCTTCGCATGTTCGACAAAACAGTGGCGTAGCTACTGGGGGGGGGGGGGCAAGTTGCCCCCCTGGAAAATAATTTGGGGAAATTTGATGGAATTGGGGAAATTCGATGAATTTTCTTACTCTAAGAAAAGTTCCTCAAAATCTGAGACATTTCTCTTACATAATTCGTATTTTCATGCAACAAATTAACCTAGATTTGAGATTTCGTCAGTGTCGCATGAACCGGCCCTACTCGCGTTCCACAGAAATGTCCTCGCCGCGAAGCAGATTGAATGTTCTCTTGTAGGCCTATACGCGCGGTTTTTATGATCAGTGCATTTCAGTGCACATGAAGCTGTTATTTAGGAATTTAACAACAGCTGATACAGTACAACTAACACTGAAAGGCTGTAAACCCGAACTTATCCCCTTGCACACAGTCTCTGCGTTGTACAATTCGGGAATTCAGTAAAAAGATGTGAAAACTGACAAGTCACTAACGTAGACCCCCCCCCCCCCCCGAGTTTATTATGTTGTCATGCAAGCGAGTAGTAGCTATACCGATTTTACTCTGTGTACATAACGATGGATGGGGCTGAAACAATCCATGGCCAACGATTAACTTAAAGTTAGTCTAGAAATTAGAATGAAAGAAACCCATTGGCATACTTAGATTTTGTTACTTAGCCTAATCCTTGGAGGCTTACAGGCTAGTTCGGGAAAAAGCTTTCTGCTCACTTGAGGTGTAACAATAAACGGGTCCATGAGTACCTTGTAGCCTTCTTCACTTAACAGACTGCTGTTCTAACAGGATATCCTGTGTGATCGAGCCACTATTAGGTCTCCTTTTAGTGGCGTACGAAGGAGGGACCATTGGGCCATGCCCCCTCACAGATGCCATTTTTTCTTTGTACTTAAAAATAAGTAGTTAAACTTTAGTAACACAGATTTTACTTCAAAAGATAGCATATGTGGCACAAGGTTGCATATAAGGACACCCAATTTTCACGGGAGAAGGATTTTCTCTGCAAGTACGTCCCACAGTGATGCCAGTATAGTTTAATTCCTACAAATGGGCAAATTCTGTCAAATTCCAATTTTTACTTTAAAAGGGTAGACTCTGTTTCCCACTGGAGGCATCGATAAAAATAAATACTACATGTTTAGATTCTCTTTACAAGCATGAATACGCTATTTTTAACCATCTAAGGGGTCTGATCTTTCGAAATTATTTTTACGCTCCGCGCCAACCAGTGGTGGCGTTTCGCTCAGTCTTTTGGGCAAAATTACATTTTGGGGTCAGATTACCCCTTAACTCTCTGATCACTTTGCAGTTTGCGAACATATTTTGAAGGGAGGACTTTATTTGTAAACGACAAAAGAAGGTAGTGACTGGGTAGATTCTTCGTATAAGTCTGGAAAATGCTATTTCTGGCCATCTGAGGGGTCTGTTTTTTCGAAATTTTCTCTACGCTCCGCGCCAACCAATGGTGGCGCTCCGCTTAGATAATCTTTATGACAAAGTAACGTTTTGTGGCCAAGAAATACCACAAATCCTATACAGATTAATACTCCTTTATTTTGACTCCTAAAAGTGTGCAAAGTTATTGTGAAGTTTTACTTCGTAAGGTACCATTAATAACATAAGAATGCATGTAAAGACACAAAAGTTTCAGTTTTATCCTCATGAACCACCACGATTCAACTTTTTACACTGTTCCTGTCAAAGCCGAAAATCTTGCACCATTTTGCATGCACCAATCTTGCACCAAATTTTTGCGTCAAAAAATTTCCGAACACCCCTCCCCTTAGATCATACTGCATGCCCCCCCCCCCCTTCATAGAAATCCTGGGTACGCCACTGCGTTAGTACATATAAATAAACCAGATATTGTTGACCAAAATAATATACTAAGAGCTGTTAATTCCAATTGCTCTATGTTACACTTTAAGATTAAAAATGCAGGTAATATTACATAATGACATGGTAATGTTGTTATACTTGTAAATTTGCATTTTTTTTATATGAAATACATACACATTGACTGGGCAAAATTTTGGGGAAATTTCATACCTTTTCCCCCCTGGAAAAAATCCTAGCTACGCCACTGCGACAAAACGTTTTGATTTGGGTAGTCACATTTTTAATGATTTTTGTTAAACATTGGCTAAAATCTTAGGCATTACTTTTTTCACTAGATATATTGTCTCGTCCTGAGGTTTCAATGGAAAAGTGAAAAAAGAAATCCCGGAACAAAGCAATGAGTCTCGAATAGACGGATGGTGGTTTATGTAAGATCTAAGTGACATGTAATTAGCTTCCGTCGATGATACATATTTGACTATCGTTATATGACAGGTATGTTCCATTGTGCGGTCAGGCAAGGTTTGCCAATTGTTACGGTTCTGGACTGGCATTCCATCGAGGATAACAAAGTCCTATACACATGTCGTTTTTCAAAGAGTTTGAAGATACCGAAGTGAAAATCAAGTACAGTCCAAAAAAGGAAAAACACGTGTTTTGTAACTCTTTACAATTTATTTACATGGTGTTTCTCTTACACGTGTTGATTATAATACATGAAACAAAAAGCCAAAACTAACGCTTGCATGGTTACGAATCTAATTAATACAGATTGCAAAGTCAGTAGCAAGTCATTCCATTCAGATCTGAGGTTTATTTTGATAAGAAGCCACAAGATCATAAGGCTAAACAACAAAAGACTAATCCATTTGGGTGCTGCCGGAAACAATATATTGATAATGCCAACACATGAAGGATCCTGTATTAACCAATTTAACACACGCCCAGGATCTGACAAAGGCGACATGATTACACCTGACTGGTTGTATTTCGCCAATATCATGCTAGTACAAATCACAAATGCGTGTAAGTATGTAGAGCAGGGCCACATATTCACTATCTTCAACACAATCAAAATTAGCATTATACAAGCATAAAGGAACTGGCGCTCGTTTATATTATTTAAAATTACAAGATACATATAGTATAGTTCCCATAGGGTAATAAAAGTCTCCGTAACAGTTGTATATTCAAACAGGTATGCAATCCATAGCAGACCGAGCATTGTCAAAGGAAACTGCAGACGACGCAACATTACACATGAAAGGTTACGTATGACTCTCCAGTTGTCTCGTTCCATACGCAGTTGAAACAGAGATGTGATGACCATAGCTTCTAGCATCTTGGCAGCTAGGACAGGTGTGGATGACAGAGTTGACTGGATCATTTGAACAACACCTGAGGAAGTCAATAAAAAGAAAAAATTAAAGGTTCCATATGATGTTGTACAGATAAAAAGTCCCTTTAGATCCCAATGTGGTTAAACCTGGTACACCCCCAAAATTCCAAGTACCCTTTGGAAACCCCTCCGCGTTCAAAGAGTTTTCTTGGGTTGTTGGTGGGGATTGGACGAAACACAAAAGGAATAACAAAACTGAACCATCCTTCATAAACCAAAGCTACGAAGCCCTTGGAAACCCATCTGGAACTATTTGAAACCCTATTGAAACTCTTTGGTTAATGGTATTAGGCAAAGGGTCTCAAAAGAAATTGTTTTTGCGGGGAAGGGAGGTGGAAATAATTTTCGTTTTTCGAAAACGTTTGTCTCATGTGATACAATTTGGCTAGCATATGCCAATAAGTTTTTGAAAAAGAACAATACTACTTATTTTCGAAAAAATTGAAATAGCATCTCATTCTGTCTACGAAGGTCTAAAATCTTAAATTGTGTCCAGGCTACAAGAACCTTGTTTATTTATTTGTCAATTTGTCTCATTTTCACTGGTGAGAACAACGGAAAATGAAAAATGACCCAACGATAACTCATCCCGTGGGGGTGGAAACGGGGAACCTTCTAAAAATCTTTGAGCATGGTGGAGTCCATGGCCAAAGACTTTTTGAAAACACGCGGGGTGCAAAAGTCCATGTAACCCTTCACAGTCACGTTCTTAATCCTTCTTTCACCCTCTTCCAATTAAAATGCCCTTAACAAATTTTGAAGCGTCGTCTGTAAATTGTTGACAGAGGTATCTCACCTAATTTTCGCATTAAACAATGTACAGAGGAAAATTTAGTCGGAATGAAAACAAATTGTTTGAAGACCCCGATTTGGTCTACTAAACTTTTTTTCCAAGTGAAAGAAGAAGAAGAAATATTCGGGAAACCTCTTTCACAAACATTTTGTTAAGTTACACCATTTTAATTTGACATGGACTTTGCATGTAAACTATCGCTGAATTATTCATTTTTGAAGCGTTAGAGAATCTACCTTTGGGGTTCCACCTACTTTGCAGTTTTTTCACAAAAAGGTTCAAATTTAGACTTGGGTGAATTTTCTATTGTCTTATTATACAGTACTGATTGAAAATGACGTCATTTTTTCTGTTTTTGTTCTTGTATATCAGGGATTGCACAATATGTCGCAGTACCCCATATCCATAAATTTGGCACTCTGCTCACGGCACCTAATCCTTCTAGTTTCCCTTCCGTATGTGATTGGCTGTTTATTTATGGTTTGGTACTTTCAGCCAATCAGAAATCTATCCTATAATAGCAAAGTTCCTGTCCTTAGTCCGAACGCCCCACCACGCTTACTGCAGACCTCGAAGCAGAAGAATGCAGGCAAACTTGTAAATAGTCGATTCCTTTGCATGATCATTTTTGCCGCCTTTAAATCAGTTCCAATTTCACGATAATTATTAGCGGATGGAATCAATAATAATCCGCAGAACGGAATCAAGAATATTATCTTTTCTCATTTTTCTGCTGTAACGTGTTGGAGTATTATAACTCAGGGGCCGCGTAACAAATTTTAAAGTGGTTTGTCAGGTGTTATTCTTCAGTGGACGTAGATTCTTTGGGAAGCGGTTTGAAGTTTGGTTTTGGGGAACGGATCTTTGCCAGAGAGCCGCGAAAACTTTACAAAAAAGAGAAGAAGTGGAGGCTTATCAACATAACGGCTCAATTTGTTCAACGATATAATAGCAACCTTAGGCGGTCCAAAGTGCTTACGGTTGAATAAGTGTAGATTCTATAATGCCTCCAGCCCGTTCCCGCTGTTTCTACTATTTCTACCGCCATACCAGCTAGATCCCTGACCAAAGCTTTCGTAGTAGCGATTTGTCCATTTACCCAACTGCAACCTCAATATATTCATATTTTTAAGGTTAGGTGTTCACCTAAGAGGTGTGAACAAGTTCTATAAAAGGCATCACTTTATGGTATGAATGTGGGGTTACGACTTGGGGGACATTTAAACGGAAAACACATATTTTGTTCAACACGAAACCATTTTCAACCCTAATATGAATACTGCACCAAAGATTGGAATTAACTCCTCATCAGGTTTAAAGAAACTAGTTTAAGAAAAACAAAATACCGTGTAAAAGAAACACTGATCATTAATTTAGGGCCAAAATTTCAAACCATATCTAGGTAACCGAACAAAAACATCACAGTTATATTGGTTTGACAACAGTAATGACCAAATGATATACATGCATTGCTAAAATTTAGTGTAAAGTAACGGAATGAAAAACAAAGAGTACAAAAAAATTTTACGAACTTTGTTTTAAGTTCTGTAATTTTAAAACGACTTTTAACAGTATGTGACTAAGAAAGGGGGTTACATTTTATATCACTGGAAGTTATTTAGCTTAATAGGTTTATTTTTCTAAGATCTTGGAGGAAAAATAGAATACCTGCGCCATCTACGCTAGAACCGGGCTCAAACACTTCTTTCGCATGGAAATCTTCCATTTCAGTTGTAATTTTTACCTGTAAAAATAAGATCAAAATGCTGTTTTATTCCTGGGCTATTTTAAAGAGCGTTTCGATTTATTATCAACTGCATGATTCACTGAGATAAGTGAAAAAGGAATGTCAACAAGGACAACAACAGAGATTCCCATCAGAATTAATCCCAAAATGGTCAGTCTTGACAAATACACTTTGATTTAGATTTCCATTTAAGGGATAAAATACTCACCTCACTTTCTGTTTCGTTATATGGCTCTGTAATCAGTAATTCACGAAATTGTTGCAAGAGAGAGTCCATCGCTCTTTGGCAATAGTTGTAGATTTGTTATTTAGCCTTTGCTAAAACTATGCAAAATCTGTGAAAAAAAAAACCTGTGAAGTTTAACTGAAAATGAAAACGGAATATTTGACTAGGTCCGCGGATCAGTTACTGAAGGTAGGCAATTGAAGTTTATTTTTCCCGAAACTAATTTCAGTTGACACCCGTTGTCCATTTTAAATGGGTTCAGCAGGTTCCAATAGACCCAGTTAAGTTGAACTCAGTTGAGCCATACCTCTAATTTGAACAAATAGTCTGTCCCGAAGCAGTTTGTTTTAAAATACATATTCTTTTTGTCCATTGGACAAAAATCAGATATTTTTAAACAACTTGAAGCGGCAATTTTTCCTCTAAGCTCAAAAGTAAAGATGGATTACATGTGAAGTTGGATAAGAAATTGCCTAGCTTTTCCAACTGTTACTCAATATGTAAGCTGAATTTGGGTTGTTAAAGTCCCATCTTGATTCTAAAATGATACAAAGATAATTGTTACAGATGGATCTTATTAAAACCACGTGATATTAAACATTGGGCTACTCCTTGATATGTGAAAAAGTAGATGGTTTCCTGAGTTAAAATTATATTCAGCACTTCCCTCTGTTCCCTGTCATGAAAATGACAGCGGAACCATTTCATGTTTACTTCATTAGAGTTTTACGGCAATGCAATGTGGCAACAATGAAATTTGGCACAAAGTACTGCGGTTTTGAAACTACAGAGGTAGCATTAACGATATCAGTTGAGACAATATTAAAAGACATTAGAGGAACTACACGGCAACTTTATTAACCACTTTAAATTGGGCGATTAGAATGCAGAAATTCCTATGTCAGCACACTAAAATTTCTTTGTTCAGATGAGAGATAAAATGACGAGATTCGTTGTCAGCTTTGAAACTGACTTTTCTGAAAATGCAAATTGTAGGTAAACCATGAGCAATTTTCGAGGAAATCTTCATATGAGGTTGAACTTATAATTGAACTTATATCTTCAATTGTCTTATTGCTGCACAAACTAGAACCTGTTTATTTATTTGACAGAGTAGTTGGTAGTAGAGTAGTTGACAGCGTAGTTGGTCTAGTGAAAACCCCTAACAGGAGAATGCGTCTTAGCTTATAACGATTAGGGTCTAATGTAATCATCTCTTTAACAATTCAAGAAAAATATGTCAGAGAATCTGGATGTGTTAGTATTATACAGTAGAATATGAACATAAAATGTATTACATTTTGTTCGTGTTCAACCAAATGTAGTAATTAATTTATTAGATTCATGTTAGATCAGGTTAAATTTGACCAAGACTTCTTCATCTTTATTTCTGTTAAACTTATGGTACCTGCGGTACAATAATATATTTCTTTACAGCATGGAACAACAGCACAATAAATCTTTAACAAATAGAGAGCTAGACCCGATGTGATGGTTGATCTGCACTGATGAAATGTATTAATTGAAATGAGGTACCTGCCTTTGCTTGGAAGCAGCTGTGTCATGCTACTAAGCATTAAAATTCTGAATGATGTTAGGTGTAGCCTATACATTGTCATATGAACAACAATTGCAAAATGTAATCTAAATACGTAACCTAAAGGGTAAGGATAATGGAATACTATATCTGTTGAACAAATAAATCAACTAAGAAATTTACAGACGTGACAAAAAGAGTACAAGAACAGTGACTGGTCGTGGTTCTGAGCCGTAAAATGAAGCTAAAGTATTTGGAATCACTTTAAAAGTTTTCATTTTTACATTCACAATAGAGGCTCCGTTTAAGGTTTCTGCCGGCTTCAATCCCTGCTTCACCTTGTGGTATCCAAATAATTAGGCCTTGCTATTTCACACATATTTGGGAACGAAGAAAACACCAAGTAGTTACCGCTTTATCATTAACTGACAAAACAAAATTATGCCTAGCTATTAATACAGGAGTGGGTTAAAATTGTTGCAGATTACTAAGAAAATGTCACCAAAACTCGGTAGTTAAATGCTTTTTCGATAAAATACGCATGAGGGCATTTGGTTAATTATTTTTTGTAAAGATAGTTTTATGGAATATCGGGATAATGTTGCTTTCGTAAAAATATTTTTAAATATTAAACGACTTACCTCAATTTTGTTTTCACACTTATTGACAGTACAAAAATAAGTGACGCATCAAGAATCAACGAGCAGTTTTTAACGTCGGAAGAACGTTGTTTGAAGTCGGAGGGCAGCAGTGTGACAACGATTTCATTTGCGGGGGAAATATCATGCAGCTATGCTGTTCGAATGTGTAAATCACGTCTTTTTAACTTTACCAGTTAATTTTTAAGTAACGAGGGATTTATCATATCAAACAATATGAAAAAAGGCGATGTATTTACCAGGTAGCTTGGTAATTATTGATACATTGTAACTTTAAAATTGATGTGTCCAACACATTAAATTAATGCACCAATCCAACTCATTTGCATATAAGTTCACATGACTTACACAGCCCGAAAACACCTGGAAAACCCCGATTGCAACATGGTAGGAAAGGCCTACATTGTATATTTCCTTATCGATTATTTAGTCTTAGAAGAAGTTGTTTGCGTTACATTCGGTCTTGTTTAAACTTGAACTTAGAAACGAAATAGATAGTCTATATACCATTCTCAGTTCCTGTAAACGTTTATCATTCTTATTAATTGTTTGAACACAAACCATTTTACATACATCAGACTGAGGGACCAGTGGTTTCACACATCTGAAGCAAACCAATGGTCAGGGTAGACGTATCAGTGTCAAATTGGTTGATTCTATTATGGATTGTTAAATAATGTGATTTGTATGTCTGTAGGAATTTGACAAGTAATAAAGCCTACTGAGCGGCCGTTTTAAAGGATGTAAAACGGCAACACTTACTTAAAGGCCCAACTCTCTCACTCCAAACAGAACCAATTCTCCTTACCTTCTTACATAAGCCCCTCCCACAATTTTCTGATATTCATCCTCATCCAGATACAAACTCAGTTGATTGCTTCAAGGTGAGTATAGAAACTCAATGTATTTAATTCAAACACTCCCAGTACAGTTCATGCTGTGTAATATAAGCTTTGGTACTCTGCATTGTTTGAAAAAGGTATAAATGAAACAGCTGATCGAATTGGGAATTTTGGTACATCCGTATCAAAACTGTAGTTTAAGGTGACAGGTTTGGCCCTTTAAAATCGTTGTAGCCAGAAATAAAGTCTCGCGGAAACACACTCAAGACTTGTGGCTTGAGGCTAATAATTAAAATTTCACAAACGAGTTTGGTTAAAACTTAGAACAACCTGTAGCTGTATGTATGATCGACACCAGTAGCGTTTGTTTTTATTAGGCCAAATTTTTAGTTTAATAGATTTGAATTTTTTATATAACGGTGACTGATTTGCCATGAAAAAAAAACTGGAAACATATGAATATAACCGAGAGCATCCTCCCTTTGTAATCATGAACATGAGGTTTTATCGTAGAAAGAACGTGGTATGCCTCTCTAATTACATCGTTATGGACTTACGACATTCGGTTTAATCAACTTAAAAGCCGCCCAAAATCTTCAACCCGCCACTGTAAGCTGCTTGAAATATTTTCCATGGATTGATGTTCATTTTGATGATAACCAACAAGGTCGGTGTTCGCATGCTTTATTATGTAGTTTTCTTTGCAGCGAGGAACTTGGGATATATGACATTTCGCATTTCAATATTTACATACTTTATGAGCTTATGTTTACACACCAAAAGGGTTTACTGAATAAAATATTTTCTGGAAGGTTCCAAGGATTTAACACATAGTACTTTGTGACTGTTCGTCACTGAGCGTGCATCGGCCGATGTATGCATATGCCATATGTGTTTTGGTGTTTTGATTGTGAAGACGCTGTCACAAGTCTGATTCAGTATAGATACGTCTCATATGAGCCTATATGCAACATTAATATAGGTAAGGTTAGGTTAGATGGAGTTTTACGACCCTGTTTCTAACCAATTGGTTCAATCCGAGCCGGTCATGGCTTCGATCACTTACTTGTTTTCCCTACTCCTTTGCTTATGCTGAGCACCAAGGACAATGTCAGTATCTTCCGCTTTAGTCTTCGGTATGACCCAGCCATCGCTCTAACTCACAACCTCCCAACTGCAAGTCTGATGTTAAGGGGATGTTGGTTGTTATCGTATGAGATCAAAAGTTCATTAGAAAAACCTTGAAAATACGATAGGCTGTATCTATGGATAAGCTGTATTAATCTCTTTGTCTTATGGATCCCAGCAATTTTTTTTTCTCCCAAGACCAAGTATCTTTCGATGTCACAAAAATGTGAAAATGCAGCGAAGTCACTTTACATATTACTTAATGCACAATTCCTTCAAGGAAACCATTACTGACCACTTTTTTAAACTAAACAGGTAAATGTATGGTGTTGAGAGAAACACCGCCATTGTTTTTACTGAAGGATTTAAGTCATAGAAAGTTATTAGAGGTCAAAAAAAAAATCTTTAAAACGCGATATTCCAAGACAGGTTCAGAGGATACTAGTCAATTACGATAGCAGGCTTTCAGTTTTGTCTTTTTTCCCGTTACAGAGGAAGTACACCAAAGTAGGGGAGGGAAATATAGCCTTGTACAATTCAATCTTGATGACAACATGCAGGCTTTTGGAGAACCAATCTAGTCCAAAGATATACAAGATAAGTCTTCCCTTTTAAAACGGTCAGGCAATTACCACACTAAGAGAGGACAAAGATGGATTCGTTTTTGTTACTTCAGTTAAACTTTCAGCTGATAACTGAGTCTGTATTTATAAAAATAGGACAACAGGTCACCCTTATGCCAATTAGGATATTTCGGCAGAACAGGTAATAGTATGTAATGGAGCATACGCTACTATAGACTGAGCCATAACGTGGTTTATGCTGCTGTAATCTCTGCAACACGAGATACAGAAACAACAAGAAGGGTTTTGCACAACTTAAGGCTGAAGACTAGGCTCATCTTCATTCAGACACAATTTCACTTAACCGCTCCAGGGTGAGTTTACATGGCCCAAATGTGTAACCGACACACGCGCAGTACAGCACATGCTGTGTAAAATGAGCCGAAGAACTCTGTATGTATGACACTTGTAGTTTTGGATGATTGTCTAAACGATGAGGTTGTGATCAGAGGGTAAATAACTTTAACAGACCAGCCGACCAGGCAAGAAAGCAACCGAGCCAGTCATCCACTCGGCCAGCCAATCAGACAGCAAGCAACCCAACCAGCTAGCCAGGCAGCAAAACACCCAGGCAGCCAACCAATCGGAAGCCACCCATCCGGCCAACCAGTTTTCCTCACTGCATCCAGTTAATTTCAGAGTAGATTTTTATGTTCCCATACCTTGAACCAAACCTTGTTGTTGTGAATGGAGGTGTGCGTAGTCGAGAGGGACGCAAGGATGATCAGAACTCAGGTCAAAAGGATACCCCTTTAATGCACACGCATTATTGTAAATTTGTGTTTGGTACATGCTGTTTGTCTAATAATACTCATTTTAGTAAAAAAGATTAATCGATTCTGGAGTTATTGGCTGCTTAAAAAAATAATTGATTCACTTTTCCCCGGCGCATATAACATGGTTTACATAATAAGCCACACCCTAATCATATAATTTCATACCAATAACTCAGGTTTACAAAAGTGTTGACACGATATTGAACGAAACTAATGCCTTCGATGTACTTGTTTCTTTGCACTTCAGCATAAGACTTACCGGTGGGTGGGTTACAGTGAGTCACCGGGACACCTTGGATGAATTTTATCATTCAAGCGTTTTGTTGTTCTGTGAGCCATCTGTGTAGATCTGCTTCTGCAGTAAGTAAACATTATACCTTGTAGAAAACAGCTAAATAACAGAAAAAGCGCATGTAAAAATACTTCCTAGAATACTGTTAAATTATTTAATAATGCCGGTCTGATATGGAGCGTCCAAAAGTTTCCGACACTTACTCTTTCAGCGTTCAGGTCAAAGTATTTTATCTGTGACTATCTAAAGTGTGCTTTTCACTTTCCCTACATAGTACTTCATTCTTTGCATGTGGACTTTTTTATGAATAGTTCCTTCAAGAAGTTGCAGAAAAGAGGAGTATGTCTTGAATGGACAAGAGAAATTGTTTGTCAAAAGTAAAACATTCTCATCATTTAATCAAAAGATAAATTAGTTTAAATATTTTTTTTCTAGATTACAGGTACTTGCGTAAATATAATATAAATGGATGTTTTTATTATTCCTTCCCATAAAGCTTGCGAGATATTTCATGTATTTCACCCTGACACGTGATCCACTGGGCCCCACTCACCTACTACTTCGCTAAAGCCTTTCTCTTTCACGGGAAGATATTTTTAACAACGGTTACTTTTGAAGATATAAATGGTCAGATAAGGGCCGGACTTTGCCACCAGCTCGCTGTTATTAGTGGTGAGTTAGATTATTTTCAAATATAAACGACTTCAATTTACGGTTACCCAGTCTTCAACATAGGCTACTTCAGGTTTAGTAACACGCAGCGGATAAATTTAGAGTTCTCCGGATTAGAAGCTACAAAGTGATTAAAGTTTAATCAATAAATATACATAAATTAGAATTAAAAAATCCTGAGCAACTGTAACCCACAATCCTACCGCTACGCCAAAATACAGTGCCCACAATCATGCACACACGCCAAGTGGACACCATTATTCCACACCCTTCTGCACTGTGGTTACCTTCGGACGTGTTTTGGCTTCGATTATGGTGTTGCCTTCGTGAGTGGTAACTGGTAATATCTTTGGGCGTGTGGCCTTTGAGTGTTTTCTGTTGTCATTGTTTATTAGTGATCGTCTTCGGAGGTGTTTGCTGCCAATTAGGGTCCGTGTTGTTTTGGGTTTGTTTTGTTGATCGTTGAGAATGGGTGTGGTAGTAGTGATGAACACTCCTTCGCTTCCTGTGCTATGTTGGGCTGTGGTAAGTGATTCCCGCTTGGTTTTTGGTCCCTGGTTTGGGTTCTTTCGTTTCTCATTGCCGTCTCTGTGGACTTGAAAATCTCTCGCATGCACATGTTGTAATCCACATGCCTTTCTTGATACGATTGATTGGTAAAAGACGAATGGTTAAATTAGCGCTTAGATTGAGTGAGACACCGAGGGCATGTCAATGTTCAAAGGTTAACGAGTTCTGGCAATGTTTCCGAGGTTCAATAATCCCTTATGTTGGAAACATCCGCACTTCTGGGAGCATCGAACCCCGGGAATAACGAAACCTGAAAATCATCACAAAATCACCGAGATAGTACGAATACGGGGAACATAGAACCTTGGGAACAAACCCGGGGACATTGAGTAGACCCCACATTTGGGCGAACATGTCGTAGCTTGCGAGCTGACTAAAGATGAAAGTTTTACGGTTTCAAATACATTCGTTGTAATAAGTTCACTACGTTCCGTTTCTTCGTTTGGGAACAAAGAGGGAAATTGTCTGTCTTAGAGACAGTGGCGTAACCAGACCTGACTGTCCGGGGAGGGGGCAAAAGCATAGAGGTTTCCCGATTTTGTACTAGTTGAGCTGTGTTAGTGTGTGGGTGTCTTAGGGCCTTAAGGGAAGTGTTGGGGGGGGGGGGCAATTTAAGACCATGCAACTCACCCTACCCCATTGACCAAAAGGTAAATTTTTATGCTAATTTTTTTTACTTTTTCTACGAGCAAGAACAACTTTTTTAAAAATAAACCTGATTTTTTTTTAAGTGTGAACACTACTGAATAAGGTACGTACCGAAAATTTGGATCCTTTTACACATTTGTAAATATGGAACTTGTATTGCAGAAAATAGATTAGATTTAGGGTTTCCTGTAAGGAAATTTGCATATTTGGGGGACTATCGAAAAATCTGCATATATCTGAGATAGCATGTTGACTGAACATCGTGTTATCTAAGGAGTGCGGGTTAAAGCTTGTCGGCGACATTAAAAACTCTCGAAACTTTGTTGCCTTTTTTTTTAGACAAAAATGAAAGCCTATATTGAAGAAAAGTTTAGGGAAATGGCACTGTACTGGCTAGGACAAATTGACCACTGACTGTTTTATGAGTGATCACTTACAGCTTTAAGGCTTGCAATTTAAGGCGCGCGAGGCGCGCGGAAAATTTGGCCTTTTTTAAAACTAATAATTTCAAATATGGAACTTTTATTAGGATTCGGAATTTTATGAAGGAAAACTTGGGAAAACCGCACTATATTTGACTGGTGCCTCAAATGGCAAATTTTTCGAATTTTTCACTTTTTCGAGCAAGGCCGCAATTGCCCTTGCCTCCTGTAGCTACGCCACTGCGGCAACATTGAATACGATAAAATTTTACACTTCAATAACTAAAGAATCCATCTACAAAGACTACAGAACTGAAAGATTGAAAGGTATCTGATGACAGGTGTGTATGAGAGCATTTGAGTACGGTAGGCCAATGGTTCCCCTGCCTAGAATATGAAGTCTTGCTAGAAAGACTATCTTCAGTTGGCGCGGAGCGTACAGAAAATTGCGAAAATTCGCGACCTCTCAAACAGCCGGAAATAGCATGTCTCGGGCTTGTAAGTAGTAGCTAAGTTTTCCGATTTTTCTTGCAAATATGAACACCTCTGTATCAGGGATGTATTCCGGTGCGCGAAGCGGGCCGAAATTTCTGCCCTTTTGAAACAATACCGTTATTTGTTGATATGGAGCTTATACTGCAGAAAGCTTTAAGTTTAAAGAGTTGGGGGATTACCGAAGAATCTGCACTTCCTCCAAATACTGGTGGCAAATCTGAGAATGATTGCTTTTCTAAAGTCCTCCCGACTGTCTGGCAAAGAGCAATTGAGGAAAGTCTTTCCTCCGATAAAGTGGACCTCAGATATTATTTTGTTAACTTCAGGCGACTAAATGAATGTTCATATATTTTTCTAAATGAATGTTCTTATATTGACCAAAACAGTGTTCCATGAATGCAGATCAATCTTGCTTTTTATGTTGTAGTTGGCCCACTTTCTTTCGTTTCTCATTTTTTCTTTTTTTTCCCTTTCCCTTTCTTTCCTTTTCCCCTTTTCCGTTTTCCTTTTTCTTCTGCCTTTCTTTCCTTTCCTTCTCCTCCTTTTTCTCTTTTTCCTTTTCTTTTCTTTTCTTCCCTCTCTTTTTCTCTTTTTCCTCTCTTTCCTTCCCTTCTATTCGTTCCCGTTTTTTTTCTTCCCTTCCCGTTTTTTGTGTGTGTGTGTGTGGGGGGGGGGGGCAAACTGCCCCCGCTGGTTACGCCACTGCTTAGAGAGTGACTTCTCCTTCTCTCTCTAGCAAATTTGCTAGCGAGAGAAAGAGAAGTCACTCCCTGGCCATGGGGCCGATCCGGTTTTGGAGTGGCAATGTATCCGTCTGCCGTTACTCGTATTCAACAAATACACGAGTGTAATAGAAGTTACGGTGAATGCAACATTCATTCTAGTTATTTTGTCTTCACCGACATTGATAATTGTTAACATTAACACTTTTATCAACACAGTACCTGTCCAAACCTCATATATCGGTCGGTATACTATAATCCAGATGAAACATTCAGCTATATGTTAGTAACAGCTACCTTTATGCACCTACTGCATTAGTTCAGCGTTGAGCTCACCAATGCAAAGGTCATCATTTCACACGATCGCTGTTAATTTGTAGCGTCACTCGGAAAACCCCTAACGTCATTTATTCTTCTATTCAACGGCCCAGTGTACGTTGTGAGGCACACAGATTTGAGTCTGTGATACTAAAATAGCACCAGAGCGTGAATGCAGCAGAATGTATCTGCATTGTAGGCTATTTATTACAAGACAGTGGACAGCATGCTATACGGGGATTGCATTAATAATCTTCGCATTGATGCTCATCATGGAAAATGTTAATTTCTTCATTGGAATTAGCTAGCTAGCTAGCTAGCTAGCTAATCAGCTACTATTTTTGAAGCTTGCACTCAGTTAGTAATCATGGATATTACACCCTCCTGGAGGGCGGCGCCGTCAGTGACATCCAAGTCTGCGAAGGAGGACTTAGCATGCATATTGGAGGCATTAGTGATGACTTTTAATTTATGTGTACAGACGAATTATAAAACGCAAATCACTTCGGGAGTTAAAGCAACGGAGGAAGAAGTTGCAGCTAATTTACGGGACTTTTGTTTAAAGGAAATGTTCAATAATAGTCAGGTGTACAAATGTAATCTCAGTTTACAAATCGCTCGTTTGAATTTCAACAACGTAGTTACTCAGTGGGGATACATGTATGTTTACATGTGTCGCCATATTCACCTTGTTTACCACAGTATGACAGTTGCATTAAATACGGAAAGTATAGTTGTTAACAAACAGGCTAAGAATTCGGTTTGTGCTATCGGAGGAGGCCCGGGAAGTGACTTGTTAGGATTATTGCTGTTCTTTAGAGAAAATGGTGTGTTTGCTCCGTTCTCGGAAATAAACATTTTAGATCGTTGTACAGCTTGGAAACAATCCTGGATATCGTTGCAAAATAAGTTACCTGATCAGATGGCCCAAGCAATGACTGGTGCGAAATATCATCATTTTGACTTTTTCAATGATATTTTAACTGACAATCTAAAGGCGATTGTACATAGATCAACATTCATTACATTCATCAAGGCAATTTCACCAGTTTCAGCTTGGCTTCAAGACAAAAACATCAAATATACACGTGAGTTATCTATGCAGGATCTTTTACGTTTAAAATAAAACTCCAGAACTTCCAGAACAAAATATATGTTTTACATGTTAGAGAGGGGACATAGCAAATTTTTCCAGTCATTGCCAATGTTCGATTCTTGAGATATTAGCAATAAAAAATTGGCACATTTTGTACAAAGTGGAAACTTGGAGCAAGCAGATGTAATGAAACAGATCCATATAGTTGAACAGAGGACAAATGACATTACTAACCGAAGGAATTAAGATCAGCATGATACTAGTATTTAGTTAAAAACACATTTTCCCATTGTTTTTGATCTCTTAAACAAGTTCCAATTTCAAAATGGATTTCCAAAATCCATGTCTTCTCACAATTTTTATCAATTATGTCTGTTTTCTTTGGGATTCGTGTTGACAATACCCAGAAAAAGTACCACTTGTGGCTATAACCCGTCACTCTTTGTCGCACGTGCGACAAGTAGTTAGTCCGTTCATCCGACTCCTTGTCACACGTGCGACAAGGAGTCCGTCTTTGTCACTGGGAATGCCATTTTTGCAACAGTGTTCGATTCCTTGTCGCACGTGTGCCAAGAAGTCGTATTTTTTCCATGGAATAACGTATGAGAATCTGGTATTGGGCTACAATATTGTCAAAAAAGAGGAAAAGTTATGCAAAAGGAGCTGTCCAGATAGAGTTAGAAAATTCATTTTGAAAATGGAACTTGTTCTTAGCCCAGTCAGAAGACTATGGGATGATGATGGCGTGTGTGTATGTGACACTACTTGTAAACACTCTATCTTAAGAAGAGAAACTCCAAGGGGTTTGATACCTGATGTGTGGGTTGGCCATTTTGAGTTAATGATCCCTTTTGTTTCTAGTGGAGGTCAAAAGGGTAAGGAGATGTCAAAAGCTTGTAAAACCTTACAAACACTATACTTTGAGAAGGGTGAATGTGGCTAATCTGATATTTGGTGTGTTGATTAACCATACCAAGTACATGATCCCTTTCTATTTTTGTGGAGGTCAAAGGTCACCCGAGGTCACAGTAAATTCCCTTCTAATTGTTTGTAAACACTCCACCTCAGGAAGAGAAACTTCAAGGGATCTTATTCGTAATGTGTGGGTTGGTCATAATAATTGCATAATTCCTATTTTTGGGTGGAAGTGAAAGGTCACTTGGAGTCAGGAGAGATTAAAAGGTCAAAACCTTGTAAACAAGATAGACAATGGAGCCAGGAGAGATGAAAAGGTCAAAACCTTGTAAACACGGTATCTCAAAAAGAGTAAATGTGAGCAACCTCATATTTACCATACCGAGTAAATGAACCCTATCTGCTAGGGGCAAATTGTAAATACATGTGTAATTGATGGTAAAATCTCAAAAAGAGAAACTCCACAAATTTTTATACTTGATGTGTAGGTTGGTCTTATTGAGGAGATAATCTCTATCTTTTGGTGGACGTCAAAGGTCATTTGGGGTCAGGAGAGGTCAAAAGTTAAAATCATGTAACCAGGATATCTCAAGAGGAGAGTTAATGCGACTAATATCGTATTTGGTATGTGGGTTAACCATAAGGAGTAGATAATCTCTTTCAGTTTTTGTGGAGGTCAAAGGTCACCCGAGGTCAGCAGAGGTGAGATGGTTCAAACTTTGTAAACACATGTCAAAAGGGGTAACAATGAGGGTCTCATATGAAGCATGTGCATTGCCCTTAATGGACTCTTTTAATGTTTAAAAGGGTCGAAGGTTATTTGCGGTCACCACCTTGTTAACACAATACCACAAGAATGGTACCAGCAAGGGATCTAATACTAAACATTTGGATGTTCTATATATAGTTAACAAACACTATCATTTTGGTGGAGGTCGAGGGTCTTTTTGGGTCAACAGAGGTCACAGGTTTAAACCTAGTTAAGCGATATCTAAAGAAAGGCAACTGTGAGGGACCTCACGTATGTCGTAGCAAGTGCATTATCGATATTGAATATGCAATCACCATTTTGTTTTGGACATTTTAAAAAACACTTTCAATTTGAAGCAAACATAGATATATACATTTCCGTGGCAAGGAATCACTAGGCCTTTTGGCTTTCTGCTTTTCAGATAACCACAATGGACAGCGGGTGATCAGTCATTGGCAGTCCGTTTTTAGTATATTACAGTGTGTGCAGGCCGGGGCAATAGTTTTATACATAGACAACAGTATGAGAAATGGATCTGTTCATCGACGCATTTTTATGGACAGCGCCCTTCTTCTTGGCTTTCGCGTTTTGTATGATAGCAACCTCAAGGACGTCCGCATGCCGTGCGATTCATTTTCGGACAACTGCAGACGACTGATGAGGTTTTTGGACTTCCGACCATGTTCAGTATCAGGCGAAAATGATGCAATATTGCTTTGGAAACCTGGTGCAAACAACCCGCCTTCTCAAAATCATGTGGTGTATACCGGTGTTTCCATTAAGAAAACAGAAAAGAGAAAAAAGAAGAAGAAGAAGAAAAAAAAAACAAGAACGAAAAACGACGAAAAAGCAACTATGCCATTTATCATCTAATATAGGTTAAATAGGTTTAAATGCCATTTATCATCTGATATAGGTTGGATAAGGTTAAATTCGAATTAGATTCGTTTTACCATTTTTAACCAAAAAAAAACATTTGGCAACGTTTTTGACACAGTTAGTTTAACGATTGCATTCAGTTTTCACGATTGACTGTAGATAGTAAAATCTTAGTACAAGCATTCGGGTTTTAGATTTTGTAGTGGCATAGGCCTAGACGTTCATGTGTTGTGGATTATATGTTTATAAGAATCCACAGTGAAAAGCCGAATCATGTAATACACCGTTCAGTTTTCTCGGTAAATTTCAACCCTCCATCCGTCAAACTTGTAAGATTCAAATACCGAAGGGAGGTTTGTGGTCAGTGCCATAACCACATGTTCTCGTTTGGGGGAGCACAAGGGTGTGTGGCAAAAAGTCGAGTGGTGCGGCAAGTAGGGCTGACGCCATCTAATCGGAGGGCACAGGGTCTCCTTTTTACCACTAAAATCCATACTTTCAAGTGGTATTTGTGAAGGATTTGCCACTAGCACGTTTTGCACAATAATTTTTCCCTTCAAATTTGAGGGGACATAAAAGGGGGAAATGCATTTGAGAGGGGTTCCCACCCCTGCCTACTCTGCCTGACCGTGGTTCCCGTTAGTTAAAAACTGCGAAGACAATTTTGAACGAAGGAAGGGGGCTTGGTCCAATATTTTCATGAAAACAGGAGCCTCATGCCACTTTAATGATGCCTTAAATACCATCACCAGAAACTGTGAGGGGTACGGTTGCCTTAGTCTCCCCCTCTTTTCCGCAATCCCTGAAGTTTTGTACGAATAAAACCTGATTGTGGTCAGATAATATCTTTACTTGAAGAAAAACTCTTGTGAGTTCCAAGTGCTGCAAGACGTTTAAGATTTGTCTGCCGTTTCTATGTGTTGAATTATTTATTGCAATAAGCAATTTTGCTGCATTAGTATTGAAGACTCTCAATCTTTCTACCATGCAAAACAGGGTCTTCCTCATCATTTTATCTCAGGGATCGAGCCTTGTGTTCGAATGTTAATCCAGTGTGGCACGGTATTAAGGAGTTTCATTGAGCATCTGGCCTATGGGTTTAGCCTGATTAGTTTTTATTAAAAAATTACTTGACATAACAGATCGTGAGCAAAAACAGCAAACATTTATCTTCTTTCATAAACAACCACGGTACTGCAGTACTGTAAGTAATTATTTTAAAAATTTACATGCATAGTATTCGACAAAGCCGTTTTATATATAAACCAGGATACTGTTGTTCAGATAACAGCTCCCTGTGTATAAACCATGATCAGGGAATTTGTTGTGACTTAAGCCACAGTCACACTGCAACGAATTCTGGTCGGATTCCGACCCGATTTGTTCTGGTTTTTCTTAGCATATCTCCATCTTTGGTAGGAAAGAGCCAAAAATATTTCAACCATGTTTAATTATATGATGTGCATCTAATGTCTAAGAAAAAATGCCAACTGATTTTTGGTGTTCACACCGACACATACAGTTTTTATTGGACAGCATCCGATAAAGTGTCTCGACGTGCCGTCGGGGAAGAAAATAGTATGGATTTAATTTTCATAGTCCTTCGGCACAACTCATATATTTTGCCGGTTGGCAAATATTTGGCTCTTTCCGAACAGAGATGGGGAAGATTTAAACAAAAACTAACAAAAAAGTTGCATCGGAATCCGAACAGAAGTCGTTATAGTGTGACCGCGGCTTTACTAGGAGGTAAAGCTGCTGTATTTCATGTGAGGAAACAGGAAATCCATATTCTCAGTGTAAGCGATATTAGCATTACGTCACATTTTAACTTGTATTCCAGCTGACAGACTGTAGGGTTCACTGCAGGGTACTAAAATATTCAGTATTTTTCTAAGTTAGGACAGTAGTACAATACGTCTTCAGGGAATACTTGGAAGAATTTTTTCTCAGTATTTGATCAGTCTCATCCTTACTATTATTATGGTGTTAAATGGCTTTAATACACATGACTAACTGCTGTATATTGAAGTATTGACGGGCTGTGCTTCCAAAGTGTTTAGTGATCTTGCTCGACTATTTAAAGGAATGGTGTAGGCCTTTTGTAGCCTTTAGTATGTTTAATTACTACGTCATAGTTTGATAAGAAAACAGCTCACATAAAAGGCAAATGAAAGGATAGTTGAACATAATTTTTGAAGCAAGTTTAAAAAAATGTTATGACGTTCTGTTTAAAGTGATTATCCGGAGACAAAATTCTTGACTTAAAATATGGAGGAAACTTTCTCTTTCAGGACGTGAGAATTGAATCTTAAAGACATTTCGTGAAGAAAAGATACTAGTTTTCAGTTAATACATTTTGTCTTGGGATTTTTGTGCATAATGAGGAATGTAATACCATCACTGCACATTCTAATTTGGCATTGTTTCCAATTTATTAATAAATTTGATGTCGCGGAAGGGGATATTAGTTAAGCAGAATCATACAACTAACTTAAAAATCAATGCAATTTTTATCTTGAAACTTTAGCGCATCATGGGTATATATAGGGTAATATGACAGATCTACAGAAAGTGATATTGAAATATCACAGCAGTTATCGTGTTTCAAAGACCAACAGGACATTCAATTATACAGAAAAGCTAGCCTCTGTAAATGATCTGGGAAAATCAGTTGTTTCATTCGGCGAGAACAGGCTGAGTCTGGGGAAATCACTCGGATGCAATTTCACCGAGTCAACAGAGCGGCAAATGCATCTTCCTACTGGCTGTCAAGCGCGTTTGTTAATTTAGTTAGCTTTATTCAACGACAAAATTTCAAATAAACCCGTCCTCCGCTTACACCACTCCGAAGACCAGTCAAGGGAAATAAAAGTAGGGAATTCACAGCCAGGCCTTTCATTCCGAGCTCTACCGCATTCAATGTCGACCTTTAACATGGGCGAATATTTTCTTATTACAATCTGATGTATTTTAGCAGTGCCGATGCGCTCTGTTTAACAAGGAATTTCCTAACTGGCGAACGATAGCGCTAGTCACTAACCTAATCCCTTACCCTAAAAATAACAAAAATAGCCAATCAAGATATCACTTATCAAACAGTGCGCATCAGCCGTAAGGTTCTGCTTTTAGTATGACCCCCTCTGCCGACCCCAGTTATTGCCAGAAATCAGCAAGGTATATTTGGGTTACTTTGAAACGTCATCATATAAACCATTAAAAGTACATTTAAATTTTCATAAAAAAGATCTCTTGATTTTGGAATTTCATGAAATTTGCACACAGAACTTTCCAATTTGAGATTAATTGAAATTTTAGAGTGTGGAGCAAAGTGATAATGGTTTACGTCCTATGTACACTAGACACATTTAAGGACACATGTGTCTGACAAAAGTTGCCAAAACACCTCGTGTCCGAAGATGTTGCCAGTGTGTGCAGAGAAGACATAAGCCTCGTCGTGTGTCTCTGCTTGTGTCCGCAACAAGAGTCTAGTGTATACAGGACCATGTACCTATTCTCATTGTCTGTTGTATCTGATCCATTTATAACGAAATGTTGCAAAATGCCATATTCTTCAAAGTACCTATTAAAATTGGAAGAACGCTTTCTCACAGGGGCGTTGTAAGAATTGAAAATGTAATAATTTACAGTATTAGTTTTTAAATCGAATGTAACCATTTTATCAAAGATTTCTTATCCATGATAACTTACACAGTTATTTTTTGATTGAATACCAACATAGTATTAATAAAATATTTCAAGTTCAAGTTCAACTTTATTAAGTCCCAAAAGGGAAATTCAATGCTCGCAATAACACATTAAAGTATCAAAAACATCAAAAGGTTAGCAAATATAGATAGTCACAGATTCAAACATAAAATCTCTTAAACATATAAAATTGTTAAAAGGATGTTAAGACTAATAACTGATGTAAAACAATAGATGAAAAGATGATAAAATAAATAATACAAAACAAGGTATATAATAAAATGACAAGGTCTAGCGATTAAAACGATAATTGAAAAGATTAATACAACGGGGTATAAAAGAAGATTTATGCCTGTTTGTAGCGGCGTAAGGTAGTCTCACGACCGCTACGAGGGATTATTGTACTATTGAGAATTGCATACAGGGGATACGACTGCTATCATTAAGCACAGTATTGATCTTTACATCCATATGACGATGATATGATGAGTCTATTTACCCCAACTGCCATTAAACTGTATTTACAAGACCTGATCAACGTTAACATTGTCTTATACATCTTCGATATAGTAAATAATGCTAAAAAGGAAGAAATTTGCATAATATTTTTATCCATGAGTATCCTACGAAGGATACCAATAGATGCCTAACAATTTCGTCACGGAGCCACCATACTCTAGGACAATCATACCAAGTACACGACGTTGAACGAAACGTCCTGCAAAGGGAGCACTGTCGTGTACGCGGTGTTTACACATCCAACAAGCAAGCATGTCTACCGCCTGCGTGTGGCCACTACCTAGTTACATGTACTCCAACATGGCAGCTAGGGAGTATTATGACGTTATGTGAAAAAGCCACTGTTGCATTTTTTCCAAGGAGGAATCCAGAGGTGTCGATGAAATTGATCACCTCCTCGTAAAAGTACCACAAATGCGGCTGGAAAAGTATGATCATTACTTAAGTGGCACAAATTCCTGAGGATACATTCAATTCAAACGTAGCGTTTCATGTAGCAACATGTTGCATCCAGTCCAACCTTCGACACCCCTCCCACGGACGGCGATTACTTATCATTTTAATTCGCCACTTTGATGAAATCCTGGTTGCTCCTTACGTTTTGAAGATCTTTAATTCACATTAGTACTTCAATGGCACGGGTTTCCATAGTTATGCAAACTTCCAATTTATAAAACTTTACGATATTTTTAACGCCAACATTGGAATTGGTTCGTTTACTTAATAAAAATGAACAAGAATTCATCTAATGTCTTTTAATTTAGTATTTGTGTTTTCATTTTTTAACTACCTTTGTTCTTTACTGCGAGAAACGAGTAATATCGCCAAATGTTGAATGAACAATTTTAGATACTAAGAGATTTGATAGTATAGAGACAGCACAGACAGTAAGGGTTAGTTATTAAAATCATGGATGTATAACGGGTGGAGTAAAAGGTCGATACTCCCTTTTCATTGAAACTGTCATGGCTGCCGACTACGGAATTCGTATAGCGATGGACAGGACATGTGACGCATATGTTCTATGCGTAGATTGTCTCCACCGTCTGAGACAAAAGGGTTTACCAAGATGGCCACCGTGGAGCTATAAATCGTCTGATTTGACGACGACTTTTTTAAATAAAAGATACACTTAAATGGGTAAAATATCATATTCCTGCAATACATGTAGTGAGTTTGACCTAGCCTTGCATTACTTCAAAAATATTTCAACTTTCTTGCAAAATTTGTTGTTTTACTCAAGAAAGTTAAAACTTTCACAACAATCATGGCAGGTAGCAATCATCTATACCTCTCTCACGCGTACGGTCCCGACACCGTACCGTGCAGTGTGCTCTGTCCATGTATAGGAAGTCCGAGGTTCCGACTAAAATTGACTATTATTGCTCTTGTCGTCTGCTAGACCTTAAATTCATCTTTGCACAGTTCCTTTCATTCACCTTCTTTTGCCAGTCTTGAAAGAAAACAAAATTAATACTTTTCAAAAGCACGTGTTCACTTCTTAAAAGGGTCCAGTATAGCGTTAATTGTTTTATCGATTAAAGGCAAAGAATTCGTTTCGTTCACATTACTTACAATTCGGAAAGCCCTGTTTCATTTTGGTAGGCTTCATTTCGGAACGATTTCGTATGGTTGTTAAACCGTGTTTCAAATTGTCCTCTAATCATGCCTATGTAGGTGTGTTCATCCGTCTTGTGTTCCACAATGGCCTACCAAAATGAAACAGAGCTTTCCAAATTTATCTGGGGACTCAAAAATCAGAAAAGAGAATACTCAATAGAATGGTCTATCATCAAACAAGCCAACACTAGAAGAGAAGTGACACACAATGTCATTTCTGCCTGGAAAAATGTTTCCATAATCACTGCCTAATCAAAGAAGATTAACCTCCTTAAGAAAAGAACGGAACTTGTATCCCAGTGCAGACATCTCGACCAACTGAACCTTGCAAGGAAAAAGAAAAAGCCTTGAGAGAGTTTCGCTAGAATTGTCATGAACGAATGTATTACTACAACACTTTCGACCTACACATTCTAAGTTTGATCTGCCAAATTCGACTCCCTGATTATTCATCCCGCTTGGGAGTACTATGGGAACAGGGAAAGAAAATTGATTCACGCAGGGTATTTATAGCCTGTCGTCGCTTCTGTGAATCACGAGCTGTCATAGCATAGTAGTCATAGACTTCGGCCGTCTGGTATTTGAATAAAATTGACCAGTTCTTCCGATAGCTCAGTTGGTAGAGCGTACTGCACGTTGAGCAGTAGGTCGTTGGTTCAAACCCAGCTCGGACCTCAGTTTTTTCACCATTTGGTGATATTGTCTTTCTAACTAAGGCAAGGGTTGCCAATGTTAGACGCTTATTACAAAAAACATTATGCGACTGTGTCTGCATCGTACCATTTCCTCAGTTTATATATTTAGTCCCAAAGTCACATATACACTTCCGTATATATATATATATATATATATATATATATATATATATGTCTGCATCGTGTCTGCATCGTGTCTGCATCGTACCATTTCCTCAGTTTATATATTTAATCCCAAAGTAACATATACACTTCCGTATATATATATATTTATATATATATGTATATATATACATATATATTTATTTCCATAAAAGTTTCTACATCACGACGGGATCCAGTGGCAACTCCTACAATATCACCAATATACCTTTTATAAAGTATAGGTCGTGGCCCGGTATACTGAGAACAAAGTTTTTCTTCGAAGTGACCCATGGTCAAACAGGCAACAGGGCGTTTTTTCCGTCAAGTTAAAGGAGTGGCCATGGGAACCAAAATGGGTCCGTCTGTTGCCTGTTTGACCATGGATCACTTTGAAGAACAACTTTTTTCTCAGTATACCGGGCCACGACCTATACTTTACAAAAGGTATATTGATGATATTGTAGGAGTTGCCACTGGATCCCGTCGTGATTTAGAAACTTTTATCGACTTTGTTAATTCCTTTTGCCCCTTTTTGAAATTTACCCATTGTATCTCGGACTCTTCTGTTGTTTTTTTCGACCTTAAACTGTCCATCAACAACCTTACAATTACCCCTAACCTACACTTTAAGCCGGCCGACTCGCATAACTACCTTTTGTACCCTTCCAACCACCCCAAATCTTGCACCAAATCTATCCCTTATTCCCAGCTCTTGCGAGCCAGACGAATTTGTTCTGAGGATTCTGACTTCTCTACTGCCTCTGAAGAAATTTTGTCCTTTTTTGAAAAACGCCAATACCCTTCCAAAATCCTCTCTAATGCCCTACGCAGAATTCAAGGAACCAGCAGAGAGGAAGCCTTGGAGAAAAAGAGCAAATCGGGTACCAATCTACGTATTCCTTTAGTTATTTCTTATCACCCTTCGGTCCGTCCTATTTTACACGCTATCCACAAAAATGTAGAGTTGCTCCGACAAGACCCCTCAACCCGTGATGTTTTTTCCGGAACCCCCCCATCACTGCTTTTAGAGTTGAGAAAAATTTAGCCAACCATTTAGTTCGGGCTTGCCACCCACAAACTTCTTCCGACGACACGGCTGGTACCTTTCCATGTAACCGTCCTAGGTGTAATACATGTCCAGTTGTTGGCAAACACGACCTCTTCAACATTTCAGGCCCCAACGGCAATAGCTTTATTGTCAAACAAAGATTCTCCTGCATTTCCTCTAATGTAGTTTATATTTTAGCATGTGGGAGATGTAACTCGTTGTATGTGGGAGAGACCAAGCGCCGCCTCGCGGATCGAGTAACCGAGCACCGTAGGTCCATCAAACAGAATCTCCATGGATTACCGGTGGCTGCACATTTTAATCCCCCTTCACCTTGTTCTATACAGCATTTAACTGTTACGGCAGCTGTAATGTGCCGAGGCTCCGATCGTGACCGCCTTAGAGCTGAAAACCGACTGATCATGAGGCTAGGTACTCTCGGTCCACACGGCCTTAATGTTAGAATTGGCCTTTTGTAATATTCACCTCTTTTTGAGCCAGTTTTTACTCCTTTTACACTTACCCGTTCGTGCTCATTTTTTACTGTGTAAGCCAGAATACATGAGTGTGACGGATGAAACACAAACCCAAACAAAGAAAAAAAAAGGTCCTGGATGAAAAGTTACACGTCAAAAACGAATACGGTCAGAAAAAAGAACCAAGTTAACAAAAACCAGGCCCGGAAAAAAGGCACATTGTAAAAAACGAGCACGAACGCGAGGTGTAAAGGAGTTAAAATTGGTGCAAAAGAGAGTGAATGTTACAAAAGGTCAATTTTAACGGTAAGGCCGTGTGGAGCGAGAGTACCTAACCTCATGATAAGTCGGTTTTCAACACTAAGGCGGTCACAATATGGATGAAACAAGACGTCCAGTGCAGTATTACAAGTATATTGCAGACACTTAATCTGATCGTGTCAATTCGCTCTGTCAGTACGAAAAGCGGCTTTCTCTTCCAGGCAAAGATTACAACTATCACTGGGGGATTAAGTGGTAGGTGCTTTCTTCAACACTCTCCACCTTTTAAGTGATGATGCTTCGCTTAAGTGCCCTTTTATGCTTAGACGTAGAACTCAGACTCTTTCTCGTAGTTTAGGTGTTTGAACAATGTTATGTGGTTATTGAAGCGGGTTTTGAACTAAAAGCTTGGAAGACGATGAAAGTTTTGGTCGACTGGTTACTACTGGTGACGTCAGCTGCATACATGTGGTTGGGTTAGAGTGTATGTAATCCAGCATCGTGTATGCAGCTCACGTCATGTTTGGTTTGTAACTAAATATTCAGCCAGTATGACACAGATGAAGACAGTAACATGACTAAATTGGTACCTACCTTTATGAATATTGTAAATGCTGCCTGTCATGGCCGCCAAGAAACAGTTAAACAATGATAATGAAGGGGCCCTTGTACAGGGGAGGGTGTTTCAAGATTTTAAATAGACTGTCGAGGTAATTGTGTGATTCGTGCAATGATAAACTATGATATGCACTTCAATTATATGATTATGACTAAAGTGAGTTGGTGGTTGCAAAGCAAATAATTTCTTCCACGAATGACTTACTCCAAAATCTGCATGTAAGATTTGAATGCAGCTAAATCCCACATGAGCTCTTCTATTGGTTAGACCAATGTTCTAGCATCTTAAAATTCGAACACAGTTTTAAATATGCCCTAGGCTGGTAAATTCTGTGACTGAGTACACCTTTCGTGCCATTTTTTTTTTCAACTGAATCATGCCGACATCGAAAGCATTTTGCTAAAGCAATTTGAAACAACGATTATTTCTCTCGCTTTACCAACAGTATCCGAAGTTAGTAAGATGAGGTTTAACGACTGAGTTTCTAACCAAATGGTTTAAGTCAGACCCGTCAAAAGTCCCCTTTCCAGGTGTGGCTCAATGTTTTCCCCACTCCACCTTACTGCATTGGTTATGCTGAGCACCAGGCACCATAGCAGTAGGGTTCATTTTTAATCTTCGACTTCAGACTCTCGGGTACAAGTCGGATGTTTTACGCAGTAAGTGTATTATCGGGTTCAGTAAGTGCAGTATCAGGAATTAGAACCACAAAAGTCAATTAGAGCTATATGAAGTATTGCCAACACTGCGAAATATTCATGTGCCTTGCCTTCAAGAAAACGCTTCAAGCTAACTCGATCAGCTATGTTATGTCAACTTGTCGGTAGTCAGCTATATAGGGAAATCACTGGGGCATGTATCTTGCTTATCGCAGACAGAAGTGTACTGAACTAGTGTTTTTGATGAGGCCAGCTAGTCTATCACAGGACTTAATAGTACTCCAAAGATATCGTTACTATCAGTATTGTTGTCTACATGAATCGAACCGTAAACTCCCTGGCATGAAAGAACATGGTCACCAACAGACTTTGTATCTAGCATTATTGCCCAAACGTTCAGTTGTGTTGGGGAAAGGAACTGGTGACTCAGTTTAAACGGCCACAGACTGTGTATAATGTTTGCTTAGTGGAAGTATTTACATGTGCATTTGTGGTTTAGCTCTCCGGTGTAGGCTACAGTTATATAACAATGCACCAAATGATATAGTAAGAAGCAGGAAATACCTTACGTTTTAATTCAAAATATACGGTATACTCTGACAAGTTGGCCTGTAGCGGCTTCCGACCTATGGATCTGGACACAGGCTAATAGACGTGATTTTGTTACTGCTATCTGGTGTATGTAATTTACGCAGGTAGGTCTTTGTACATAGTGTTGGATGTCTTAACCGTGACTACATGAGATGATTGCATGGTTAGATAAGCATGTCTACTTTATAATGCAGGCGGTCACCTGCTCTACTCGGGCTAATTACTTTTAACCGACCATTTCGGGCAATAACAATAGTCGATTAATTAAGATGTCCATACGTTTCGCAAGATTCATATTGCAAGATTTTGCATGTTATTCCAAGGTATGTTTAAGCAGCCAATTTCCTTGTTCAATCGATCGAGCCAGATTTAGGCTACAATTTGACAGTTAAGCTAAATCAAAATTTTAGCAGGGTTGCATTGGTGAAATGTAGACCATATGTATTAGACAAATTGAAAACCTGTAGGCCTAGTTGGAGATCGTTGCAGCTTAGTCTACTTTAAACTAAGAAGCTAACGATATTTTAACGAGAAGAACAGACAAGAATAAATATTCGGTTGTTTTATCAATCTGACAATAGTGTGTTTATTCAATAGAAGTGATAGACTACGTTAGAAGCACAGTGTTACAGTATGATCGGCAACATTTTACATTGCAAGCAAAGAATCGGTAAATTAAGGCCATGACCTACATTGGCCAGCCATTAAATAGTACCATAGGTAAGTCCATTTCTTTACATATAAAATAAATACCGCACGAATCCTTAGCCAAAGTATGTGGAATATACAGAGATAGTTTAGTTTGCGATTATGGGCAAAGCACCTAATAATTATCAAATGAATTAGGAACCTTCATGTGGTGTTGGTCTAATACAAGAACCCCAATGGTACTTGGAAAGTTCCTCAGCCACACTTACATAATAGAACAGTGAGGTTTGGCAATATCACAATTTCAAACGTCCTCAGTTCGGCATGCCATTAGCACATGACAGGACGATTCACAATGCGGAGTTGCCACCATGACTCATCAATTTTCCTAAGCCAGTCAGAACTAAATCACAGATCCAGTCGGGTGCCTTACTCCCCCAGCTAAATAAAGTGGTGCCACACAACGAAAGAGATTACAACAGTTTACATGCGAAAGCAAGGGAAACCCACAACACATAAAGTTATTATGTAACGTGCCTGAATGCATGAACAGTCTTTTGTCGTTACACATGTGTACGTGCGCAGAGTAGTGAGTGTAAAAGGCTCTGCTAGTTCATAGGTAGTGTAAGGTATGAGGCTAATTCTGTGGGGAGGGAGAAAGTAATAAACAGCCATTATTGGTGTGCTAAAGTCGCGTCAGATGACGATACACGTCAGACGACGATACGGCAAGTTCGAATGTGGAACCGTCTTCGCATGAACATGACAGTGATACTTTATGGATTTATCGTCCATTGAACATTCATTCTTCTGTTGGTTACTGATTCTCCTCACTTATTTTTTTAAAGAGGATGCAAAGGAAGCACAAGCGAGATGCATTCCAACTGACTTTTATTCAACCAGGGAAGTTAACCACACAAAATCCTCAAAGATTTCAGACCACAGAGCTGTTACTTGGCTCCCGGCTGTTCAGCTCACTGTTCAGACTGTTGCTGCGTATATCATGGATGCTATGAATTTTGATGATGTTTGTGCCATAGTAGATGGTCAACCAGAGACATTTAAGAACCAAGGTAATTGAATCATCAAATTATTTTATCTGTCGCTGTGAAATTTTAGAGCGAGACACGTCATTTAAAACACGCATTGGGTTGATTTCTTCCTGTTTAAATTCAATTAAAGAAAGGTATATAAACACACATGAAAATATCCTCGTATAAGTGAAACATCACATAATAACTACCAAAGAGAAAATGGAAATGTAAAAGACGTGAACTAACTTGAAGTATTATATGAATTCTTTCATTCGTCATTTGTATATTAAATTTAATGGGAACTCAATGGGTCGATTTCCATTGTGTAAGGCTTGCAACTCCGAAATATATTATTTTATTATACAAGATTCCCTTCGAAAAAATATTTAGATTACATTACTGGAATAAATAGTAATCCGAAAAGTATAAACTTGAGGCCAACCTGTGTTTTATCTTGCCAAATCAGACAGCCCAGTTTACACCCGATGAAGAGCTGCTCTTCTCAAGAAAGTATGCAATAACAAGTGCCCAAGCTTCACCCACTCCGTTTGAAATAATAATGCACCCATTTTGTTCCCAATTAAGGTTTATTTTGTTTTTAATACTGTTATATGACTAGGACCAATTGGCGTCTTATTTCGCCTTTGTCGATAGGTGGGAAAGTGTTCCATTGTAGAACCTGCGACAAAAAGGACCGGCTGAGGTTTAGCAGACCCCAAACTGTATAGTTTGTACATTTGCATTTATGAGTAGGTTTAGCGATCAATGATTTTGTAAACTATTACAATTGCTACGCTTTATTTTTTGTAGTGAAAGAGGCAAGGCAAATTTGGTACGCAAGGGATAAGCTTCTTGTAGAACACCGTGCAAGTCTCACAGACTTGTGGAAGTTTCTTTCCGTGGTACAGGTAAAGATAATTTTATTCATTTTATTCTCCTTGATTTGTCCATATATTACTTTTTCTCCAATGTAGGAGGAAATGTTTTGCCTCCTTTCACTTCATTGCTTTTGTAAAACGATGTAAAAATTTCAGGTATTGATCAGTTTGACTCAAAGACAGGCAGGGAAAGGTGGGACGTCTTTTCTAAAACACAACTGAATGTATTCTGCTTCTGGATGCTTACCTGGGATGTGGTGCCTCCCAGTGAAAATGGGGCGAAAAGCTACTGCTTTTTGACCGATTTCTTACAAAATATACAGAAAACAGTGTTGAAATTGAATTCGGCAATTTAGATCTACATTTTCAAATTCGATTCTTGTCGTCTTTCCTAATTCGTTACTCCAATATAGAACATGAACCGAAATGTCAATCAGCATTGACTTTTGTGCTTAAAAAAAACAAAAAAAAACATACAAACAAAAGTAAAAAAAAAAAAAAAAAAACACAGATAAATTCGTCCCTCAGCAGCAGACAGCAGCAATCGTGATTTCCCCATTTCAATGAAAAAGCAATTAGTGCCGTGAGATATCTACTTCATAAACCAACATGGACACCCCAGTAGATCAAAGGTGGTATGGGGTGTAGCAGGTAAATGAATTTTTTGACATGATTTGTGCCCTAGAATGATCTGTGTTTTCATTGTGCGTGAAAAGGTAGTAACATATGCTTGACTGGCCTGTTAGCTTACCCCAAATGTTCTAACTTTTTATGTATTTTAATATATCTGTTAGAGTCAATCAAATAATCAGATGTGAAACGTTACTATATGCGTGTGTGTAGTAAGTTTATGCGTGTGTGTACACAGCTTCATGTCCTCACTGTATAGCGATTAGAGGAAATCTGACAGAAAGGATGTAACAAAAACTAAAAAGGAACGTTTCATCATGTGAAGAATCCCTCCTCTAACACTGTTAAAAATTTGATGTTATTTTGTCTGTTTTGTTTATTTACAACGAGTTTTAAAAATGTTTCCTTAAAAATGTTCCAAACGAAACGATTGCTCCAACAAAAAACCTTCAATGAAGCGTAAGACCAAATTAGTCTTGAGTGATTTTCCATAAAGCTACGATGTTGTTCCAAGCTCAATGTGATACTCTTCGATAATTCTAATTCTCCTTTACATATTTTAGCACTGTTATTGTTATATCACTGAAACTTTGTTTTCAGTAGATCACACTGAGACTTTGTTTTCAGTAAATTGCATTTTGTTCAAGAAGAATTCGTAATTTGCTAAATAGTGCCTTTTTGCTTCTTCCAAGACACAGTTTTATAAAGAGTACCTTTGCAATATCGTGTCTATTAACCTTAAAATATCTTGCCTCATTCTCACTCTAGGAACGGAAGAAAGGTATAGCAAAAGGCTCCCAAGATGTCAATGAAGGTAGGTACAATGCGCACGGGCTAGCAAACCCTTCGCTATAAGGTACAGGGGACTTTAGGTTAAAGTCCAGTCAGTTACCTATTGAAAAAGAATTTCCTTTTTTTTGGTAAAGCATCAACCACAAGCAAAAGATCATTAATCACTATGTCTTTTGAAATACTGTATTTAACTGGGTAGTTTCTTTGCTTTCACATGATAAAGGTGTGGAGGAACATTTGAAAAAGTATACCAGATAAATGGCTAAGCGATTCATAAAAGTGAAATGATAAAACCTATTTTTACTATTTACTTGTAAAAATTGAAGTTGGATTAATATGATGAGATGTTCAATAAGTGATTATTTAAAACAAACTAAACCTAGCCTTTATATCCTGATTTCTATTCGCGTTTTACTCAATAAGTAAATTTATAACTCTTAACAATGTCAGGTGTATCAACGTGTAGTAGTATGACCTTGCTTCTTTGCGGGTCATCTACCATATCAATCGGGTCAAAGGGAATTTTCATCTTGGCGCGCTAAACACCATAATGTTTTCAACTCCTATTGGTCGATAACGGCCACGTGACCTTGCATTTTTCCGAGATACACTTATGGTATTGGATAAGTAGGGTTAAGCTAGACTGCGTTTTATGTTTCACGTTTATAACATCTAGTGGCTTACATAGTCTGACCTTTTACCAATTAGAGGGCACTTGATTTTTTCGCCTAGGCCTACTTTATTGCTTGTGCTATTTTAATGCGGTTATTTACAAACGAAATCGACTTTCTGTCTGGTCTTTCCATTGGAAATGGTATAGTGTATGAGCCAGCAAGGTTATACACCTCTTAACCTGTATCATTAAAAGGATAACTTACTTGCGGAAGTTAGTGTTATCGCTAGATGCATCTAGGTTGCGCCCTAGTGTATCGCTTCAATTAATTTAGATAGTGGATTATCATGTGTTAATGAACGTTCCCTCGGTATTTGTGCTTCCAACAAAGTTTGAACTGGTATAAAAAATAATAGCGTTAGAGTTGTGTCTTCATCTGCTACATTTGTTACATTGATAACACTACAGATATCATTCAGATGGAAGAAGATAAAATTCAGGACCTCATCGAAAGAGTTGAAGATTTTGACAAGAGGCTTAAGGTAATAGAAGACATCATTTTTGTTCAGACCTTTTCGGTCTTTAACACTTTTTACAGCGGCGTTCTCTACCTTTGAGTGGTTTATCAACCGTCATTTAGTGAGTTTCAGTCACTATCGATCATGCCAAGACGGAGACCTGAGGACTGTTGTGTCAAATGTCAGGAAAGAATTATTTGACGAGTATGATCTGGATGTTTTTTCTTTCTTTTTATGTGCGTTATTCCACTAAAAGAACAAAAGTTGATACGGAAAGGTATGAAAAGTATGAAAAAAGGTTATATGAGACCACGATATTGAATATTCCCTATGTACGTATGGGAACACTGCGAAAAAACGTGGCGAAATCGCCCTGCGTAGTTGTCAAATGGTGTGGACACGTCTGCAGTGATCGCGTGCCAATCTATACGGCAGATAAGAAAATGCATCTGAGGACGAGCCACAGACTTAAAGGGAAAAAGTGCCCTGCCGAGCAATTCTGGAAATCCTACAATCGAAGCCGTGGGCTTCGATTAATTACGTCCAAAGCCCATTCAAGACAACCACTTTCGTACATGAGATTGCCATGTTGTTCTATCTCTCTGATTTCATACGTGACCAAGTGACCGCAGCCTGTTTCAGTTTGGACGACACTGATCTTGCGCTGTGGACTTTTTACCGATACGAGCGCACGGGAGCACCTTACTCACAAATTACAACCGAGGTCTTGACTGCGAAATAGATATCGACGAATAACGCAGTGGGCAGTGGCGTCGTAATGACGTCATTGCACGACCTCTACAGGTAGTTACTCGGTATTGTCAAAATCGGTTTGAAAAGGAAACTAGTAATTACTGTGAAAGACATCATTTACTTTGACAAAAATATTTCTCTTATTCCTTCTATTGTACTAAAATGAGTTTAAAAATTCAATGCAGCTTCTTCTTGAAGATGACATGTGCCTATAATTGCGCATTACAGGTGTTAACGGGGAGAGGGGTGTTATACAAGTAGTGTGACACTCGCTGGTATGACTTTGGTTCTTTGAGGGGTAAAACTCGAAAAAATCAATCGAAACTCTTTGACGATGACGTGTGTTTTCCTGAATGAAGTACCCTTTCAAATGTGCTGTGTAAGAGGACTCTTGATGAGTCCCCGGACGGTGATGGCAAACGGAAGGAACTTTAATGGAGTTTATGGCAAAACATCAAAATTTATTAATTCACAGATATTGAAACGGCCATGAGGATGTAATTTGAAAGTTCATTTTCTAAATTGACAGTTCTCAGATATAAACGTAGTTTCATTAGCTAAATAACTTTCATTTATATACAGTATTCTTCTATTGCTTTACAGAAATGTAATAAAAGTCTTGCTGAGAAAGCCAATTTCTATGGAGACGAAAACTTAAAAACCAAGGTAAGTTTTTCAACCAATTCTTCACATAAAATCATTAGTTCCTACTGTTAGTCACCTGTACTCGAATTACAGTTACCGGAGTGTTGAAATGAAATAATATTTTGCATATACGGTTAGACTGTTTTGTAAGGAAATATGTACCAGACTTGAACACAAACAAATGGATATGTGATAGAATCCCTCTTAACATGAAGGACATAGTGTAGGGTTAGGGAGTTATAGAAGAAATGGATAGGTGTTAGTAATACCATTTGGAATTTACAATGGAACAAGGAGAACGTATAAATTGTCAAGGGTTTTGCTAAAATCAATATATTTTCACTACTACAAGGTGATCTTCAAAGAATCTACGGTAATTCCTTGTGCAAGTTTTACCTGGATTCCGATTACCTGTTTTTATTTTGTCTTCTTTTTGTCTTCTTTTTTCCTAAAGGCGGTAGGAAATACTTCCAAAAAATAGGAAATTGCCGTTTCTCAGATTTCGAGGTAAATATTCAACTTTTCTGTTTTATTTTGTCACAGATTGTAAATTTCATGGTGCAAAATTTGAAATATAGTTTCGTGGATGGAATTTTCAGGAGAAATATCGTAATAGTGAAATCTAAGAAAAAATGATAATGAAATTTAAGAAGAAAAACGCAAAAAGAGGCAATGACAACAAAAATTCACTGATCAGTAAACAGTTTATTAGACTGAAATAGTTTTCTTCATACTTTCAGAAACGATTATTATCCCACAAATTTTGATGATTCTCTTCTTTCTCTACAAAGTAGTCTTTTACGATTAGAAAATTACGAAATGCAGACAATTGAGAAAGAAAATGTATAATTTTGACTATAAAAATAACATTTTCATACCATTTTAGTAATTGTTGCTTTTTCCATTACACAAAACGACATGTAGCCTCGAAGAATTGCTACCTACCACATTTTAATAAAATGGTCAGCAAACCGGTGAAAGATAAACAAATTGCGGAATTGAAACTGGTGCAAATAACATTAACCTCATAACCTCTTAGTGAAAGAAGAAAACGTTATTATAATACCGTTTCAGCTACAACGGATGTACTCGTACAACACCCATAAGTCATGGCGAGTGAGGAAGTATTTGCTGCATATCTTAACTAGACCAGCTATAGCGGTCGTACTGGTACAGCCTTGATAGGTCAATGCTAGTAAGAAAATATTGCTTCACTTCTAAACTAGATCAGCTGTAGCGGCTGTATTCGTACAACCTCCATAAGTCAAGACGAGTGAGGAAAAAGGCTACTGTATTTGCTGCATTTCTAAACTAGACCAGCTATAGAGGTTGCACTGGTACAACCTTGATAGGTCAATGCTAGTAAGAAAATATTGCTTCACTTCTAAACTAGATCAGCTATAGCGGCTGTATTCGTACAACCTCCATAAGTCAAGACGAGTGAGGAAAAAGGCTACTGTATTTGCTGCATTTCTAAACTAGACCAGCTATAGAGGTTGTACTGGTACAACCTTGATAAGTCATGGCTAGTGAGGAAATATTGCTTCACTTCTTAACTAGACCAGCTACAGAGTTTGTACTGGTACAACCTTGGTAAGTCATGGCGAGGAAGAACATATTTGCTGCATTTATAAACTAACCCAGCTATAGAGGTTGAGCTTGGTACAAACTTGATATGTCATGGCAACTGGGGTAATATTGCCGTCATATCTTAACTTCACCAGCTATAGAGGTTGTACCGGTACAAGCTTGAAATATTTTGGTCAGTATGTTAGTTAGATGAAATTTAACGAGACACCAACACGAATGTGTTATATAGTAGTATCAACTAGATAAATACGATTCAAGTTCAGTTACAGAAACAGTTCAAATACCAATGCAAGTCCTCCCCTTTAGTCGCCTCTGACGAAAGGCGGGGAATAGCGTGGGCATGTTCTACAACCCCCCCCCCCCGGGGGGGGGGCTTTGGTAAGTAAGGAAAAGCTTTAAACTGGATCAGCCGTAAGAGTTTTACAAAACAAACTTGATAAGTCATGGAGACGATAAGGAAATATTTGCTGCACTTCTATACTAGGCCAGCTATAGAGGCTGTACGAAGTCACTGCGAGTTAGGGGGTGCTGAGTCAGGGGCGAACCCATGGGGGCAGGACAGGCACTTACCTCCCACCAGCCGGTGGTATTTAAGTCGCAAAAGTAAATCGCTTAAAAACCATTTTAAGACACTAGGATTTTTTCAACCCCCCTTTATGGAGTATCTCCCTGTTCGTCTGGAAAGGGGAAGCCCCCAAAGTCGGCTTACTCCTGCAATTTGTCTCCCATTGACTTTGTACGTGAATCATTTTTCCAAAACCCGATTATGGGGTATCTCCCTGTTCGTTGGCTTACTCGGGGCTTCCCCTTCTCAAACGAACAGGGAGATACCACATAAAGGGGGGCGGGTTTGAAAAAATCCTAGTGTCACTCTAGACGTGTGTGAAGTTTCAGGGCGTTGGCCCGTCGGGAGTGGCCTCGGCGGGCAAAACAAAACTCACCCCCTCACGGACATCTGGACTTAAAAAGTTTTTGAAAAGTGATTCACGTGCAAAGTCAATGGGAGACAAATGCAGGAGTAAGCCAACTTTGGGGGCATCCCCTTCCCAAACGAACAGGGAGATACCCCATAATGGGGTTGAAAAAAATCCTAGTTTCACTATAGGGGTGTGTGAAGTTCAGGGCGTTGGCCCATCGGGAGTGGCCTCTTCGGGCAAAACAAAACTCACCCCCTCACGGACATCTGGACTTGGAAAATTTTTAAAAAGGGATTCACGTGCAAAGTCAATGGGGAGTTAAAACTGAAAAAATTTGCAACATCCTCTGTTGAGTGTCAATGAACGGATGATGGACTTGAAACTTAATTTACCTTGTTTTTTCGTCTGTCCATGATAGCGGTATAATGACATAAAGTTGATTTTTAGGGCAGAGATACAGTACGACTTCTGTATCCTTCCTTTGGCCAAGAAAAATACTCATTCCCATTGCAAGGCTGTGATGAACTGTCGACGTACTACCGTCCTTGTAACAGTCACCCCATTTCACATAAATATCTTCCCACAAGACCACCTCACTTGCAGTTATTAGTTGTGTTAAAAAATAAATTAAAACAAAGTGTATGCAAAATCCAAACACGCCATTCTTCCTATTAGTAGAGTTGTCACGGTGAGGTACGTTTCCCCGAAAGAACACAATATAAAACATTAAAAGATCGTTTCAGACGAATATGTCACATATCTGCCCGTAAAATTGATGATGAAAAAAACGATGGATCAGTTTTGGTGTTTTCAGGGTGACTGAAAGAAACACAGGCAGTAGATCTACACAGCACAATGGGAAAGACCAATCTGACGAAGAACGCATACAAGCCCCCTGTATGGTGCTACAACAGTACAAGCCATATTTACACCGAAAAAATGGTTGACAGGTGTAACGAAAAGTCCACAAACTTAAAACAATTTTCGAGTCTACTTTGTGCTTTGCATGTAGGCTACGGCTGTGTCTCACGCTTATTTGGGATTATTTATCCAGCTCCGAGTAGCAGCTCCCTTGTTGGTCTCTTTTTCTCAAACCTCTTCGCAGTTTTGCGGTTACAAAATTCCTTACCAAGAAGGTTCCGTAAACAGTGACAGATAGAGCTTCCATAAATAAAGGTTGCAGTCACCCAGGTCACCCCTATGAACTTTCAATGTGTCCTATCACAAGAACGGTTCTTGAAAATCATGCCTGTGACAGTTTTTTTTTTCAGCTAACTGTGGGATTTACCATGAGTGGCTATGCGTTTACCAGGGAGTTGCAACAGACTGCGTTTACCATGAAATTCTAAATTATTCAATATTTAAGTGTTTTTGCAACATTTAGCCTAGCCTATAAACCGCAACGAAGAGTTTTGAGGACTGGTTGGTTCAGCCTAGGCTGTTCGAATAATTCGGGGATAATTTTGTAAAGTTGATATTTTTGTGGGTAAAATCATTACGTGATGTGTTTGTACTTATCGGGCAATTGTTTTCAAGGAATCTGAGCCTGCTTGGAGTTTTCTGTAATAAGAGGGCAAAAGCAGTAACCCCAATTTGAATTAGTGTAATAGTCTATTTGAATTCATGAATGGCTCTCGAAAATAATGTGACACTGTTTTTCTCAGTGAATTGTAAAATTTTTGACAATTGAACCCTTGATTTACCCTAATAATGCAACATTTTAGTCTCGAAATATTTTGAAAGAAACATGGAAGGGAAAGGGAAGAAATTTGTGAAATTTAGTGGTTGTTTCATAAAAGTTTAGGGGCGACTACTCTTTAAAAACATGGCAACCTTTCGACGGACTCAAATGCTGCCCGAATTCTAGTACCTGAAGATCAGGTCGTTCCCCGAAATATACGGTACATGCCGGCCGCCTGATACACCAGTTAGTATGACCATGGAAGTACCACCATGGTCATACTGGTGGTATGACAACAGCAAAACATCACAATACTTGTACGGTGCATACTTGAACAAATTCCTGTTCTGTGTATTAGAGTAGAGTCCTAGTAAGGGACGCAGTGGTGAAGCTCTGATATTTAAAGGCATGTTTTCATCATCCCAAGCAGTTCCAATTCTCCCAGCCTTCTTACTCTAGCCCCTCCCACATTTATATAAAACTCATCTTTATCCAGACACAATCCTAGTTTATTGCTTCATGGCTTGTCCCAGTGGCCATACAAGTCCATAATGTGTAATCAAGACACTCTCAGTGCCCACGCTGTGTAATCGAGCTATGATGCATTTTTTGAATGTGATGCCATCAAAGAGCTGTACCAATTGAGAGTTTTGATATATGTATACTGAAACTGTGGTTTGGGGTGACGAATGACTGCCTTTAAAATTTCTTACAAGACCGAAAAAATGCATGCCAAGGGGCCTGCGTTTATTCATCTGAAGCATGGAAGTACTACTTCCGAGGTACGGTACTTCCATGTATGAAGGGTGTGCCTGTGCATGTAGTACCTCGGAAGCTTTGCGATTTGATGGGTTCTAAAATTGGCAATTATTATTCATACGTTATAAGTTCACTTATGTATTGTTAACTGTGTGCTGGATACTTTTCTGGGAAAGCACTGTTTTAGGCGTGTAGAACTACTACATTTGGGCCAACTCTTTGGTGGGAGTGTGTAGGATACCAGTGTACTTGGTCTATATTGCCGGTGAAATGTATCTGCTATTTGCTTAATTAACTTGCCAAGGCTAATATGGGAATACAGGAATAGAACATTTAAGCTTGTTTTTCTTCTCCCCCTCTTAGTGGTGGCATCAGCGTCTGGAAAGTGTCCCGGCAGGGTGTCGATGTTAGCTCAAACTTTATGCCTTAACACACCAAGAATCCACACCTTGTTTTCCCTCCTGGGATTTACCTCTCCCTCCACAACTTCATGGTCTACAGGGCGTTAATACCGCAATCCCCTCTCAATTCCCTCTTTTCCCCTTTTCTCTTTTTTCTCCTTTTTTTTCTTTTTCTTCACCATCATTTGGGGAGGCGATCACCCCATTTGGCCCCTTGGTTGCGCCGCTGCTTTCATGATATGTTTTGGAGTTACATATAATTGCCCTCCATCTCACATTTTAATTCGGATTGACTGTGCCTTATCACCACTACCGCACCGTAAAAAGAACACGTTATGAGGTTGAAGAAATAAAAAAAAAAATAAGCGCATTAAATGAGTGAACGCAAAGGGGCTCAATGAGGTGATATTGATTATATTATGATGAGTTTGAAAGAAATCAGTGCATGATTATGCTTCTAATAAGCCTGATTACTCATGTGTCCTCACATCCTTTACCAAAAAATGTAAACAATTGTAGTTTTTATGTACAGTGATTGCATACGATTTAAACTCAATGGTGAAAAGTGTCTGGTCACCAATTTGAAATAAATGTATTAAATCTTAAATCGTCCTATCATTGGCCCTATCATTAACTAGAGTCAGATGTTTAGAATCTCTTAGTTTGACTATTAAGCATCAAGTTAAAAGTAAAACTCAGCATGTGTGACGGAAATTATGAATTTTGTGGGCAAACTTAATGAGCCCCGCTAACACCTGATAAACAATGTCAACAAAAGCGCACACCGTAACCACATCTAAATGGTTTTTCATGTAAATGTTAATTTTTGTTAATTTAAAACAACATGGTGCTTACAGATATCATGAAATAAAATCATAAACGTGTTTACAAGATGTCGTCTTGACTATAACTCTAGTTCCATGTCCCTGACACTTGCTTGGGCATTTCGTTTACTATCCAAGTGTTATTGCCTAAGTACTAAACAAAAATTGTGTGCATGCATTAAAAAATGATGATAAACTCATCAAATGAAACACTGTACTTTGCATGAAGTGTATATATAGCCAGGGATCGATCACCCATGGCAAAACATCCGCTATAAGTAAAAGGCGCGTCTTTGGTAACCGTAACTTGTTGAACCAATATTTATTAGTTTTCTGATATTCATCGTGGCGGGTAATTGATAATGGTAACATCAATCATAACAACGAAAGCTCTTTGAGAACTCACTCACTGAGATCGCAGAAGCGAAACACCTGTCATTCTGAAATACTGACCCGAGATCAGGTCAACTGCATGGTGTACGTATTACCATGGCAATAGTTAAATTTTGCTGAATTATTTATGTTCGTAAAAAAGTAGCCTGATTAGAGTCTGCAGACAGGATTCATGAGGTGAACCGCGGAGGTTTCAATGTAGGTTACTATACAGACAGCCAGTTAATAGCCTAATGCAAGGCAGCAGTTTTCGAAAAAAATCACAGAGAGACAAGGTCCATAGCATATGAATTTCGAAGGGTATAGGCCGGGCTCTATAACCTAATGGTTTGATCAGGGAACTAAGAGTTAGCAGCTCCCTGGATTGATAGCCACAAAGACAACTGCAAACTTCAGTAGAGCATCAAATCATTCCATTTCCATTCCTTATATTATTTAACAGGGAGCTGCCACGGACCCCGGATTTTAATATGCAGATCACCGTATGGGAAGACACAACAGTGTTACAAGTACAGCAGCCTCGCAGTCAGGGTTGAACTAATGTACAGGGCAATGCGTACTTGAAAATATATTAAGGGTTCCTCTGATATTTTGTCCGAATATACCTTATACATTTATTAGATACTAAGATACAAATTCTTTAATCAAAGATTTGACGTAACCCCCTCCCCCCGTGGACATACACAGTCAGCAAGTCACTCTTAACTTATTTTGAGAAAAATAGGTAAATCCCAGGTTATCTTTATGTCTTTTGGTGCCATTCATACTAGGACTAGATATTCAAGGTAAACTAAGCAGCTTAGGCCTATTGTTTTGACAAATTATGGTAATTAGTAATGCAAATATATGCATATTTACTAATGAATTTGGTCATGAAACCGGCCTGGAATTGAACCCGAGACCTCACCGTGCGAAGGGAATGCTAGGTTGAAAGGCCTGAACTGAATGCATAGTATGGGTTGGGACGATCTCTGTGAATCACTATAAGAAGCGCACTCCGAAGCTGAGTAAATAAAATATCGAAACAGTATTTAAAAAACAGTATTTAAAAAACAGTATTAAAAATGAAAAAGAATTCGGTTCATCACAGGTGCTTTCTTTATTCCTCAGGCTGAAACTGAGGTCAAAGGTGCTGAACGGTAACGAGATTTGCAGGAACGATGATCACACCTAAGTTAATGTTAAAACTGTTTGGAAATTTTACTGTATCTAAACAGGGGTGGCTCCAGGATTTCCTCTACAGGGGAGGGGAAGCTCCCCGACAGGAGACAAACAACATACCAAATATTGAAGTAGTTTGCCTCTGCCTTAATTACTGGTGAACACCGATCTAGTGAAAGCCGTAATTGTACTTGAGAGTACCTTTCCCAAGGTACACAAATGTCACCCAATCAACTTTCTGTAGTTTCACTTGCAGAGAGACGCCATTTTCACTGATATTTTAGGAAAAATTTAACGTAGAGAAATGATTTTGACGCAGTTACAACATAAAAACACCTTTTCCAGTTGAAGATGGATGAAAATGGCAAAATTACAATAAATGTCATTTTTCTTTTTAACGTCCGTTACAAATTCCCGCCAATGTGAACTTTTCAACCCAATGTCTCCTCGGCTTCCTTGCATTCGTCAGTTTTTAGGCTAAGCAGAGCAGACAGGCAGGGGTTGACCTCGAACCAGTCTATAAATAACTCACCATAACGATATTGACAGTTTGTGTTGCATGCAATACCGGTACTTTTTGTGCACAGTACGTGGTATATGTTTATACCTTTATACTGTTATGGAATTATGAATATACACTTCTGGGGTGCCGGCAAGTACGGCTGAAGCTTGTATTATCAAGGAAGTTGAAGCTGTTTAGTATTATTCTTTTACTGCTTATAATGTCTGTCATTGTTTTGTGGCCCTATATCTGTCCCGCCAGCTCCCTTGTCCATGTTTGTGATGCACAAGCCTGTGCAGGATATTGCCTTTTTAAGTACATTAGACCTCAGTTGTCAGTTTAGCATAAATTAAGTATTATTACGTCACTAGTTTGAAGCAAGAAGCTGGGCGCCGCCATACCGGCAACTTGATCGTCGGGCCGCTATCTCTCACCCCTCCGTCCTTGAAATGGCCCAATTTCGTCGGGGAGCCTTAACTTGCGCTTACGATAAAAGATGCGATTAACTTTAATCTGTCTTGATTTTGATTTTACGAAAAGAGCAGACTCTGCAAGGAAACCATCAAAATTCCAATTTTTCAACAAAAATGCAAAATTTTCAATAAACTTCTACAATATTAGCTCCCGGTTTTGTAAAAATTGTGAAAAGAAAGCCCCAAAGTTTTCCAATGTCCTTTGAAGAGCGTTTCTACGTACGACAAAATATGAAACCTGAACAACCTTCAGTTTTTCCTTTATTCTTCAATTAAGACCCCACATTTTTAAATTCTTCTTTACAAATAAACCCATTTTTAACACATTTTATCCCATATAATTTCATAGTTTCGTTAATATGATCTCAAAATTTTCAAATTAAAAGGATGTCAAAAATTTGGGGGGAAATTTCCAAAAGTATCAATTCAGTCAAGTATGGAGTAACATTTTGAAAATAAAAGAATCACGAGCATTCATATGCTCCCGCTAAATCTTGAATCTTAACTTGTTTAATATAACCACTGAATGGAATACCGCCGGGTATTTTGATTCCGAAGCTACGAAGCAATACAACATTCATTCCTACCCCTGCGACTCAACCTGTGGCCTGTATATGCGGCCTTAAGTTACAAAGCGAAGTCATTTTTGAATGCTATGTTCACCACAGGGTGGGCATAAACATTCGTTTTCCAGGCAGACAGTAATTGTAAATACTCAGGAACTCGCGCTTAGTATTCACAAAGCTGGCTACTGATTCTTGGATCTTTCTGAAAGATACTTCCAAATATTGTTGCAGGATTCGTTTTACATAGTCCTACTTTAGAAGCAAGAGAAATCCATTCGATGACAATAATCTAGTGACTCATTTGTTTCCTCTTTTACAGGCGGGAAAATCCAATTTTTGACAGCTCTAATTGAACCTTAGTGAAAATAGGAAAGGTCGCACGGGCGCATACCACTGGTGAAAAATTGCTCCCCTAAGTCAATAGAAGGTTACAGGTCAGGGCAGTCACTAACAACATTCCTAGTGGTCTGTGCATGGAGAAATAAACGGATGCAATAGAACCGAATGAATTCAACTTACTGGGTGCAACCAATAGGTAGTAGGCTATAGTTGTAAAGCTACGGTAACTTTCACCGAAGTCAGTGAACCCAGGCAGTCACAGAGACCGGATGCAACAGAATCCCTTTTCAGCGTCGGAGCTACGGGAGAAGAGAGGGGTCGAAAGGGGGATTTGCCCGGCAGATTTATTCCTTCCCCACCCCCCCCGCCCCAGGTTAGATGATTCTGGAGTTAGGTTAACCAAAAGGATGAGAATGAGCTAGGCCTATACCACTCTTGAAACGTAATTTTTCATCCAGAGAAATGCTAAAATCGCAGAGCTTCCGGGACTTTGCTTTGGATCCCCATCTGCAGGAGTTGTGGCTACAAGTTAAGGCTCGGTCGCGCACTGTGCACGAAAATATTTGCCGGAATATCTTTCTTTGCTCCACCCCAACCCCCCCCCCCCTTCCACCCGACCCCAATCGTCACTTTCTGACCCCGCTACTGCTTTTAAACCATATTAGTTGAAAGGAATCACTCTGATATGAAAGGCACAAGAAAATATGGACCTAAAATTTCTGATACAGAATGGGGTTGTGTTCACCAAAGACGACAGAAATTCGAAACCGTGGTATAGGCTACAGGGGAAAGGCATAAATGGACTCGACGCCGTGATTTTGAGACTGTCGGCATGTCGTGTGTCCCGCCAAGGGAGCATGTACGATGCCGCGTCTTCCCAAACTCCTTACCTTTGAGAAATTTTTGTTCAGTTAAGGAGGCGAAATTGGACGTGCTTTGGGTGTAAAAACTTTGTAACTTAAATGATGTTTCAGAGATGGAGTGCAAACCATAACGAATTCGCGCGTAAAATACTGAACCTGCATTACCTGTGATTTCCTTGACAAAACTTGCATTGTGTAAGGAAAATTTCTGCATACAATTTTTCCAAAATACTAAGGCGTTTGAGACGGGGAGGAGTCGCGGTGACCAGACTCCCGCCCCCCCAACAAATTTTGGCAAACTTTAAAATTCGGAAAGGAATGTGGGACAATTTCGGACAGACATTGAGATATAAAAACTGAATTCTGATATTATTTTAGTTACAAGAATAACTCCGAAGCGTGCTCGGAATCGTTAAAAAACGATTTGCTCGAAAAAGGGGGAAAACATATTCAGGGTAAAATTTTCATGAAAAGTTAGCAAGATTGCAAGACTTGGCTACACTCTAAAAACATCCTGGTTAAATCCTGGTTAATTTAACCAGGACGGGGTTAACAATTACCCATACACTTCCTGGTTAAAAAGAAAAAAAGGAATCTAACCAGGAAAATGTGAAATTTTTATCAGGATTTCTAACCAGTCGTTAATTTTACAAGGAAAAGATCAATTTTGACCAGGATTTCCGCGTTATAATAACCAGGAACTGTATGGAAAACTATTGCCCTCCGTCGATTCTGGATTTAACCAGGATGTTTTAGAGTGTACACAGTCGGCAGGCAAAGGAAAAGAGTTATTCGTGAGCTTTACTTCAGTGTCAACACAATGCCCAATTTGGTCAATCCAAATCCTTTCAGACATTTATTCAAATAAATAAAAAGTATTCTTTTTAACATTTTCATGAAAAACACTAAAGGTAATATAATAAAGCGACGCCCTAGGGAAGTCAATGGCCTAAAAGAAACAATGATTCCTAAGCCATCTCAGGCAGGTTTTCAGTCTTCCGCCACACTATGCCCAAAGTGACCATTAAATCTGAATTGCCCTTGTGACGTTTGGCTAATATGGTTTACAGGTCTATTGATGGCTAAGCAAAATTTTCAAAAAAAAAAAAAAAAAAAAAAATGAAAAAAAAATTAAAGAATTACGAAGATTTGTGACAAATCCAGGCGGCCTACTCTAAAATCTTCCCTCAGTTCTACTTCATAAGTATTGAAAGCAGTCTTAAAAATCGTCGGCGGAAATTGTAAAATATTTCTCCGAAAACTCCTATACTCTAAAAAATTCCGGTTGAAATTGAACTGGACAAGGATCAAATGGGCACCACACCTAAAAAGGTTTAAATATTTGACTATTTTGAAACCGAGCCTATACGAGTGCCTCAATCCTTTCAAAACATTGTCTGAAAAATAACAACGCATTATTGTGAAATTTTCGTGGAAAATTAAAACGATTACAAAAACCGACACTCGTTGGGGCAGCTTGTAAAACCGCTATTTGTCAGCCTCACTTCATAGTCTTGGTCAACACTTTGCCGGAAATTGTACGGGAAGACGGGAGTGGACAGGTGTAGACCTATGTATGTACTAAACATTTTGCCCCCCAAATATGGTAGAGGTACATTTTATGTGGTAAATTTCTACTTTCAATGCTAATCCTCCCATTTTTGTTAAAGTGAGCACGTTATTGCAACAGAAAATTCAAAGGAAAAACTAATAAGATATATTCACAAGCCTAGAGGGAATGCCATTTCCGGCCATCTGAGGTGTCACAATTTTTCAAAAATTTTTGTACTCTTCTCGCGAACTGATGGTGACTCTGTGGCCTACCTTTACGCAGGTTTCTTATAACAAATAACCCTCGGCCTCTGATGTACCATGTGAAACCTTTGCGAACGGGAGTGGGCTGGGGAGAAAGGGAAATTTTCACTGAGTAAATGTGGTCATTTGCCCCCTCTTCCCGATAAGTGACCCCCAGATATTCGCCACTGATGCGGGCAGTACATAGACTTACAATAAAATGAGTAACCCAACGAATTTCAGTATCCAATATAACTTTTCTTATTTTGCTAATATGAACTGCAGATTCTTCAATAAACACAGACCTTGCAATAAGCTAACGAATTTCTACCAAAATTCTCAAGTTTTCTTCAAAACAAGCCCCGCTGTGTTAAATATTTGTAGAAAAGAAGCCCAAAGTATCGGGGCACTACGCGCGCTTCAAATTCTACCACTAGCCGCGTCCAACCTGGACTGCCTTATCACCTTTACGGGGCTTTGAAATGCTGCCCCTCCCCCATCGGGCGGACCCTGGCGCCACCCATGGCTTGTTGGACTCAACAACAGCACTGAATATGTAACAGAGTCATTACTATTTCAGCTCTGTATATATATATATATATATATATATATATATATATATATATATGTATATATATATATATATATATATATATATATATATATATATATATATATATATATATATATATATATATATATATATATATATATATATATATATATATATATATATTTATATTTATATATATTAATTGCAAAAAATCGACATAAACATCCCGCTTTGCCATTCCTTAGGTCCTTCCCTTACCCTCATTCTTCTTTAGTCTTTCTTCTTTTTTAAATTTCACACCTTTTTACTGACTGCCCGCTTTTCAACTCTTCCTTCAGGACTGGAAATTATACATGGCTGTATGGTGAACCTCAATCCCGACTCTGGTTCAAGTCCTTGAGCCTCCTGCAACCCATCGCCACACAGGCCTAACCTTACATAAATAAAAAGTCCGACTATTTGGTTAGGTTTTGTTACTGCAGTTCTGTTTCAAAACACGTGCTTGCACCCCCGCCCACTAACCTAACCCCCATTATAACACTTGTTCATTTGTTCAGACCTCGAACAGAACAGACGCCATCTCCCGTTTTCTTTTAGCTAATCGTATCGTATGTAGCTCAGACAGTCAGAGACTGATCAAATTTTCATAATTTTATAGTTCTATGTGAATGGCTCCAACTCTTCCACCTGGTAGAGGATCTCTTGCTCTTTTCTCAGTAAAACAAATTAAGGAAACAATGACTTTGATGCCTAAAACGGCTAATTTCAACATTCTCCGGGGCTCTTCTGACCCAGTAGCGGATTAAATATTGCAAAAGTTGCAATTAACTAGCATGTTTGAAATCGCTTCACGATTAATCAGTGGTGTCACTAAGGGACATAATGGTCATTAGCAGTTTTCCGTCAATCATAACATTCCAATGCCCCATTCTTAACCCCCTCCATCAGTTCTTAACCTTGATTTTAAGTGTGAAGCGTACATAGGCATAAAATTATTCATAAAACGTTAGTTACAAAGATCTCGAGACTTGGGTCACCATAAGGAAGCTGGAACATTTGGAATTGGGTGCATAGACATAAAGCTGACAAAATAATTTTAGCAAGCAGGACTATATGAAATTGACTTATAGCCTATACCAAACACAGTACCAACCATGAATACATGTCAAGGACCCTCTCATCGTCATTGTTATGGTTATGGACTACCACTTGAGTGTTTAAAATTACTTCGAGCAGTGATCAGAACAAATCCTCAAAATGATTTCGGTATTCTAGTTATCCACTACTAAAGTGAGAACGATATGTTCGTGAATTTACAGGCAACACGCTGATTTAAATATGCACCACACGGGCTTCCTTACAGATGCACTTTCTTCCGTATCTTGAAGTACTCTTTTTCACTAGCGAAGGTTTTAGTAGCTAGCTCATTGCTGCCACAGGCATGCGTAGTGGACTACGGAGCTTTTGAGCTGTCATGTAATAGACCTTATATCTGAACTAATTTGTCTATCTTGTGAAGTAACGTAGGTTTATGGTCCTTTTTAGTTGCGGTGCCTGCCACGCAGGCAGCCGCAACTATAGCAGTCGCCACAGGAGTCGAAAATTAGGAATTACCGCTAACTCCTCCGAGACGGGCGGTTCCATGGGTATGTGATGTTGTGTAAGTTGTGGGGAATGTTGTTTTACAATGTATATCATTTATTGAAGGTCGTTAACCTTTGGTAAGGGTGTTAAAATGGTTAATTTTGATTAAAAAATCGCGTGGGCGGTGTCTATTTTTAGAACAAGGACCACAGAGGTGTGTTATCAAGAACTGATTTGTTATTGGTTGACAATGTGTTTTGCATGGGGTTCAAGGAAGTAATCCTAACAGTAACGTTGTACGTAAATGGTAGGTAGTATAGGTACGCGTTTCGTGTATTTGCCGAATTGGAGATATGACGATTTGGAGTATGTCATCGGTAGTAAGGTGCTTCTATGTAATATATGTTCTATAGTGCAAAAGGAATACAGGACTGAGTCGTATTGTGTATGTAGTAGTGTATGGGTCGAGTTAAATTGTGCTGTCACTGTGCTGGAGAGAACTTGGTGCGACAGAATGTGATAACACTGGTCTAACACTGGTTATCACTGTTGGTCTAAAGAAGTGAGGCAAGGATAGGTAAGTTTTTTTGGTTAAGTATTAAAGAAAGTGGGGGGTTTTAGTTCAACGAAAATTAGTAGAGTTTTGTTTCTGATTCGGTACGGTGTGGGGTGTAAGTTTATCGTAAGATTTAGGCCAAGCCTAACGTTAGGCTTAGTTATACCGTGCCATGTTTCGGTAAGTGTGGTAGTACTAGTAGGAACAGTGATAGTATTGTTATGTAGGCTAGTACTATTAGTAGTATTTAATAGAAACATGTCATAAGTAGGCCTAGTAAGTAATAAGAAGAAGAAGTAGTAGTAATGAGTTATTGGAGTATATTTCCCAGGATTTACCAAATAAAATATTGTTTTGTTTTCATGTGGAGACAGGAGTAGGCCTAGGCAAGGCTATTTAATATTAATAAGTTGTTAAAGGGTAGCCTAGGCCTAACATAAGGCTAATATTAATAAAGAAATGAGTTATCATTTAGCTTTGCCTAACTTAGGCCTGGGTATAAGCTTACAAATGTTTGTAGGCTGTAGCCTGTAACTTTGTAAGTTAATGTGTCAGCTGAAACATCTTAAAGAGTTTTATGTTGTAGATACATAGGTAATTTGTAAGAAATCATTGCCGTATTAACACACACCCAGATACATCTGATACACCACGCGTGGATCGACTTTCGATGTTTCTAGATTTCATACTAGGGCTGTGAACATTTAGCAAAAGAACTAAACGTTTAACCTCAAAAATTTGCGATCGTTTAGTGATTAATTGCGATTAGCTTATCACAAAGAAAAAAAATAATTTCAGTACAGTATGTAGTGAGTGATACTGATTGTAATGCAGAAATAATAATATATAGTTGATATGTTACATAGTGGATTGTTACATGGTAAAATCAAATTATTCTGAAACTTTGAAGCCTACAGTACAAGGTTCAAATATGCCCAGAATGTTCATAGACGTTAAATTGTGAGTTTGTCTCATGAGACTGGCATTGCCAGCTTGGCGTTAATACTCCTTCATTGGGGCGTTGCCGAGTTCCCACATGGGAGGATCAAATTAAACAAACAAACAAAATATAGGGATCAGCAGAGTATACAAATAGAAAAAAACTGTCAAAAACAGGTTTTGCGATTTATTAATTGCTTGTAGCTTTGTACTAAACATTTATTCCACATGCGATCGTTTAGTGATTAATAGCTACACGTTCACAGCCCTATTTCATACTTGTCAAGTTATCACTAAAATTAATGTGACATGATTTCATGATTTAAAGAGTTCTACAGTAGTTTGTAGTAATACAGTTACAGTATGTCTCAGTTAGCCTAGCCGAGGTATATAAGCTCAGGTTGCAAATGTTTGTAAGCTAGTAGTAGCGTAGTGGCCGTGATCCAACTTAAACCAAAGGCCTACCAGCGGGGTTAATTTTTCAGTGGTTTAAACTTCAGAGCTACAGTATTGGTACTAACTGGTTTCCTTTCCTGGAAGTGTCATACCTGCACATGCTTGTATGTACAGTATCCGTATCCCTAACCATAGCCCAGTATTTTATCAGCCATTTACTATGGGTATGCAGGCCCGTACTCCGTAGCCAGCCCATGTGGAGGGGTGGGTCTTTTACCAAGATGTGGACCTTTTTCCAAATACGGAGGCGGCTGGCACGTGCTGTAAGCATGCAGCTGATAAGGGTCTGGGGCATGCTTCCCCGGAAAAGTTTGAAATCTGCAGATCTCCTGCAATCTGGAGCATTTTAGGGGGCTTTTGAACACAACAGAAGTCCTTTTCGCCAGGAATTCCACACAGTACACCACCTTTGAAGAAGTGAACGGAAATTGGTCCTCAATATGTCAAGAAAAAAATTTCATAGCTGACCCTTCAAACACAGGGCTGGAAAAATGGACCTCTCTCAAGTTGGGGTGGATCGTTCGAACCCTCCGACCCCCCCCCCGGCTACAGGCCTGGTATGTGACCCTTACCTTATATATTGCTATGTGTTCGTAACCCTAACCCTATACCTGGTCATATTTTTAGAAGAAAAACATGATTATCATCTATCCTGAGTCGAACATGAGGGTATTAAGCTCTTGAAACACTGAAGACAGTTTAAAGTTGGCCAGGACTGAAGTTGCTATGACAGAAGGGACACCAGTTTTAGAATTCCAGATGGCCTTGTGTCAAGGAGAACGCTATGTAAAACCCAGCCAGTACCAAAGGCTATTCTTTGAAGAGACTAGTCTTCGACTCTTCGTAACATCAGGAGCAACTTTAACAACCTAACTCGCTTCAAGGAATGCAACTGGTTGGATAAAGAAACAGACTAGGCTACCAGTGTTTGCTTTTAGGCTATACTGCTATACAGAGAGCGTTGTTTGAGTCTGCTCTGTGTGTAGCAGAGACATTGTTAGCCCAAGTCAACATACATCACTACAAGTTATCTTGCCATTCAGTGACCATGGTTTCAGCTCAGTCTTCTTGGGCGACATACAGGTATTTCCACATGACTAGTGAATTTGTAGCATCAACATAGCTTTCATGGAAGACTGTGGCCAGTTTGACTAAACCAATTGGTTAGAAACTGGGCTGTAAAACCCCATCTAACTAACATCATCATAGCAGACAGGCAGCTAAAGCAGGCCTGTTGTTTTTTCTTGAAGTTGCATAGCATTTTTTCTAATTATGAAAATTCTAGACCCTCTTATTCATTTGGATTAAAATTGATACTGTAGTTGCTATCAATTACCAGTACAAGTTGTGAATACACTTTGGCCTTTTGGGGAGTCCAATTACATCAATTTTTTTTTTTTTTTTTTTTTTGTCTGTTACTTTTGTTCAGCGTTTTAGAATGTATGTTTTTACAGATTTAACGCTTTATAAATAAATGAATTTGAATTTGAATTTTTTGTGGCGCTATGTGGGTCCTAGAAATGTGGTGCCAGCGGACAACTGTGAGCTTCAATAACACAGACCCATGCTTACACAATGGGTTATGCAATCCAGTAATATAGATCAGTGTGTTAGCCTTTTCATTCAGATATGGAGAATTGCAGAAATTAGGCCCTTCCCATTCCCTTTACAGATGTAATTTTACCTTGCCTAATCCAGGCATTTGCAAAACACAGGTGATAAAACAATTTGTTATTACCAGACAATTGCAATGGAACCAACTTTTTTCTCAGTGTTTGAATGAAATTAGTCATACCTATGCAATGCACGGTGTCATTTTGTTGCATAGGTATATTTGCTTCACATGATTTGCCACTGAAATTCCCTTACCACCACACTCACTCCAACAGCAAAAGGTCAACAAGTTACCTTGGTAAACAAAGAATCTAAGTTGTAGAATCAAGGTATATACTTTTAAAAAGCCTATACAGATGAAATTTACTTATGGTGTCAACTGTTGCGTAGGTATAATAAAACCCAAGATTAGGATGCATTTCCTTCCTGCTTCAAACAAAAAATATTAATATGTGAAAGTCAATTCACTCAATTGCAACAGTCATATCCATGCAGATTTGGTAATAATTAGAAGCACACAGATCGTGAAAGTTGCGAGTATGTTCATGGTGTCAACATGTTACATAGGTAGACTTGTTGCGTAGGTACTATGTAGTTGTCTTCCCACAAAAATTAATTTGGTATACCATTTCTCTTTTTTTTCATGGAATACATAAAACATGAGCTATAGAATCTGCTTATGTTGATGACATGTTGCCAAGTTAGATTATGGTTATTGTAGGTCAACCTGTTTGTACTGGAGGTCTGTAAGACACGGTGTCTCCGTTGCATAGGTAATATTACCACAGTGAAACATATGAGAAAAAATGAAATCAATATTATGTAATGTATATTAGTTGCATGAAGAAATTCTTCATGGTTTCTTCCTCTTAGAATGATTCTTTAAGAAAAAAACAATGATTTGCACCAAATCTACCAAATTTAAAATTTGACATGAATGTCACACTTTGATACCCCAACCCCATGGAATGACCCAAATATACAAATATAAGATAGTAGCAAAATATACCAGTTCAAAGAGAAGTGAATGCTTGAACCTTTTTTCTTATCAATTGTTTATGAGCTTATCATTTATGACAATTGGTTACGAGGATTTTTCAATAATCGTGTAAAGCTGCACAGAGTATCAATTGTTCATGTCTTGTGATAGCAAGCACAGAGAAGTGACCATTGATGGACTACTATTGATCCATCCAGATCACATAGTTACAGCCCTGGGAAGCTTTGTATATTTAGCGTGTAGGCTAGTGTATATGGATAGTGTCTAGAACGCCTGTTCCAGATACAGTCACAGCTTATGAGTTTAACAGGAAAGTCTGAAATTTGGCTTTGTCTGCTATCTCCTCCAAGACAGGCGGTTTCATGGGTATGGTGTAATGCAGGTTGTAGGGAATGTTGTTTTGTATCAAATAATAATTTTTGAAGATCGTTTAGCTTTGTTATGGGTGGTAAAATGGGTATTTTTCAATAATAAGTCGCGTGGGCGGTGTCTATTTTTAGAGCAAAGGCCACAGAGTTGTATTGTCAAGAACTGGCGAGGTAGCAAATTACTCCAATATTTAAGAACTGGGATCGAAGTGTGCCTTGCAATTACAGGCCTGCCAGTTTAACCAGTATTGTGTGCAAAGTTATGGAATCTTTAATTCAGGATAATTTACTTAATCTGTCACAGCATGGGTTCCTGCCAAGCTGATCTTGTGTTACTAACTTTCTGAGCTTTTCTTCAAGACGTCTCTTCATCTCTTGATTCCAGTCTCTTCATCTCTTGATTCCGGGTATGGCGTTGACAGGGACCGCGGAGAAGGGGGGAGGGGGCTTTAGCCCCCGCACTTTTTTGTTTTGGGCATTTTTGACTGCCTTAAACTGCATTTATTTTATTGGACATATTGGGCCGCTTCGATGAGTAGCCCCTGCCCTTCAAAATTGACTCCGCAGCCTCTGGTTGATGTCATTTACCTTGACTTTTCAAAGGCCTTTGATAAAGTTCCATTAGGTACACTGATGGTTTAGCTGCGTCGTTAGGGGTTCAGGGCAATTGTGCCGATTGGATAAATTCCTGCCTTCATGGTAGATCTCAAAGAGTTGCTGTCAATGGTAACTTAATTTTCTCCTTAATTTTCATCAATGATATCGATAGTTATCTTACATATTGTATCTTATAAGTAAGTTTGCAGATGATAATAAGCTTTGTAGGAAGATAAGCATTTTGGAAGATGCCTTACTGCTGCAGAAAGATCTGGATAGTTTAGTTTCTTGGTCTCTATCAAACTACATTATCCGATGTTCGTACGATAACATTTAATGTTAAGATCATTGTTCTCGAACTGTTATACCCCTCTCACTGGCTACTTGACAGGCTATACTTCTCTGTAGTTGGAATGAAAAAACTTAACTACTTAAGAATAACAAGGACACGCTAGAAAAGAATGAAAAAATCAATGAAAAAGAAACTAAAATCTACATACAGTGTGCAGTGGCAGAAATTATTTCGCTTTTATAAAGTCCCTACATGCCTCCCCCCCCCCCCCCCCCCCCGTCCTGCCCTCCCACTCCCTAGGTTGAAATACGGAGACTTGCCTGTGAGCCACAACTGGAAAACCAGACGTGGTCATCTCGACTTGCGCTAGTTTGTCACCCTCCATCTAATTACCAAGTACTGTAAAACCTACTGCTCAAGAAACCGTTCACAGGACAATATTGGAGTCGTAGCAGAGCATACGCCTAACTGCCTGCGTGGCAGGCGCCGCAACTTAATATCTAGGAATAACTAAGACACAGCTAACCCCAAATCAACTGCGACATTTTATCTAAAAATACACTCCTACAACGACGTCATCCCGATATATTTTAACACCCAATGCCATGCTTAAAATCCAGCAAACAGATCACTACAATTGACACTATCTCACGGTCATTCTGCATGCCAAAATGATGATGTCGAGTTTTGTTGCGGCACCGCAACTGGTCTAGACGTACGTCTTGTTAACATTGGCTTCCAGGTACTTTAATGCATTAGTGTAGTATATTAGAAGAACTGTATATTAAGTGTCTTTATATTTTAGCATTTTTATTAGAAGGATATTGATATTGAAATTTTGATGATGATGACGACGACGACGACGACGATGACGACGACGACGATGATGATGATAATGTTTGATATCTCAACAAATATCTCAGTTAGAGAAAAATATCTAGATTTTCACCAGCAAATACATTATTTCGGGGTGTAAATACTGCCACTGCCACAACGAGCTGGGGGAGGGGTAAATATTTTAAATGTGGTTCCGTGAGCATCCTGATATGTCAATTGCTAGACCATAGTGCTTATATATGCAGTCCACGTCGATTAAAAACGTTATGATGGAAACGGAAACGTTTGTATGTTTAAAAGCGCAAGCAATTAAGAGATAAGATTTACACGAATTTGGCAGAAGGGATCGCTGTGCTTGAGACCTCACATTTTTCATATACTTCGGGGAGCCTCTTTGTTCTCATCCCTCTATTATGTTAGAACAGAATTCACCGCAGCTCTTATTATTTTCCATGTTTAGGAAGACGCAGTGTAGTTAAAACGATTATTTTCAAACGGACAAGAAGTTGTGCTGAAGTCCGTCAATAACCTCAACAAGGAAAAGAAGAAAAGTTTCAAATAGTTCTTCAAGCTAAACATTTTTTAAAACAAGTTTTAGCAAATTCAGTATAATTAAGCAAGTTTTGAAATATTTTAATATTCAGTGATCAACAAATACACTTCAGCAGGATAGGTTTCTACTGCTGTTATCAATACAACAAATAACCATCGGTAAAGTCTCAAACTTCCTTCCAATAATTGGGTGTTTGAAATATAACTTTGTAACAAGCTTAACTTCTTACTCTAAAAAGAAAGTGTCAAATTCTTTCACTCTTGTTGGAGTGAAATTTTTGCTGTTTTGGCTTATTTTGGCGTGAGATTTTTATTTTTAGAGTTAGAGCAGAGTATGGGTCAAACTGATGCATAAATGCAGACCTGTGGACTGTCTAGGATATGCACGACATGGCACCCCATGTTGAGCACCGTGTCCCCATTTACATGTGAACACTTATCCAAAATAGCATGCATGCCGATGTTTTACTAAAATGAAGAAGTATCTACAAGGCGCTTACTGATGAAAACGATTGGTTTCACATCTTTCATGGCTTCGGGTTCAGTGCACATTAAGTACAAAATAGCCAAGTGGTGTCTGAATTGACTAACCACGCCAGCCACTAATATTTGACTAATTTGTTTATTTCTTAGTAAAGGACTAAAGGATATCAGTTTTAATCAAACTTAATACTTAATAATATTTTTCAGGGACTTATTCAATTGGGTCAAATATTAGTCAATATTGTTGACTACGTGATTGGTCGATTCAGGCACTGTTACAGACTAATTTGTGTGCAGTGTCCTGCATGTCTCCACCGGGAGGCCAACCCTCCAACCTCTGGAAAATCCTAGAATGGCACCATCCTTGACTAAGCCTGCTTGCGGGATTTAACCATACATCATTAATAATCATTTATGCACACCCTAGCGGCTTTGAAAAATTGAAGAATTCAGAAATTTGCCATTTTTTGTGAAACCAGTCTACTGTGTGGTTTTGACAACTTATGAAATTGCGAACTTCCATTTTCTCTCCAAAAAAGCGCCATATGTTGGACATGTTTTGCTTCAAAAGAGCAAAATTTTTCGCCCATGCAAATTTCAATTCTTAAGCAGAGATGCTCGCTTTTACCTTCAATTTGGTAAACTTATCCGAGCTCTGGAGGTGAGAAAATCCGAAACCAGTTCATCAAGTAGCACCAGTAACTACAGTGCTATTTTTATAAATTTTCTTCATAAAATTCCAAAATTTCTCCAATATACCCTCTTGACTTAAAAAAACATTCGTCAGAGAATCTCATTCTGTAGGCGTTGGAAAACATTATGAAGCAACAACGGTCTTTGGTTGCCGCTCAGTCTCAGATATTCCAATAGGATATGTCCTTCAGTAAACCCCAACTTTTCAAATTTCCTCACAAGAAACTCAGAATCCACACTTTTCTTCAATACAAGCTCCATATTTTCAAATATCTGAAAAAAGAAAATATTTTCAGCGCGCTTTGAGCCCCACAAGTTACATCCCTAGTACCGTGGTGCTCACACTTAAAATCGTAAAGTTTAAATGTCTACCCAGCCCTCCCCCTTCCCGTAGGAATGTGTAGCTACTCCGCTGTGGACACCTTACCAGGGCATGAGAAAAAAATTAGGCCAGATGTCTTCTACACTTTAAAAATCAATTCGACGTTCCTACCTGCATGGGTAGAACTACACTGAGATGCGAATAGGCCTGTTTCGGATGTCAATATTTCATTTGAACAAAATTATTAGTCTTATGTGAATACGATGCAAGAATGTCCCTAACTTTATCGATCTCTTCATGACACCTTAAAAACTCCGTAGAAGTCAAACGTACACTAATAACCTGCTTGTTTCATATCTCTTCTCCAAATTCTGCTCAACCGTCTAGGGTAGTACAGTACAGTTGTTTGGCCATTTTGGAATTGGAGATAATGCTGACATTCATTTCAGTGATGCAGGAGGGGACGGTGAGGACTACTAATGAGTGTTTGCGTGTATGGGTAAAAAAAAAATGTTTACTTATCATAGTAGCTGTAAATAAAAACTGCTCCCACATTGTCGCAGGTTTTTAACCAGAGAAGGGGACGAGAAATGTATGCCGGCGGGCGGGGGATTTTCTATTTTCTTGGAGAACAGGCTTTGATCTGTACGATAAAATATGTAATTCCTCGATGATGTACTTGACCTGGCTTTCAAGAAAGAAATCATTTCAAAATTACTCCAAAGAATTCTTTCTCTCAATTTAAACCACCACATTTTTAAATCTCCTACAACAGAGTCTATCAGAATTTTTATGCGTTCAATGAAGATCCAATATTTTCAACAATAACCGAAAGTGTTCCTTGAAAACAAGCCAAAAACTTTCCATTACACATTCCTTTCGACATCCTTCGTCTTTATCAGGGCTGGTCTGTTCTGTCCCTGTCAGGGAACTTGGCTCCTGTCGGGCAAAGCCTGCTTTGCCATGCAAGGACTGCATGTACAACATCGTTGTGTATTAATTTTACCAGGCTGGCGAAGAAGGGGCTATGCCAATGTTCCCCAAGGTTCGATGTTCCCGAGGTTCAGTGTTCCCGAATCTTAGGAACATCCTCACCTCAGGGAATATCGAAGCTCGTGAATAACGAACCTTGTAATCATCTCCAAGTCATCGAGATATCATGAAAACGGGGAACATCAAACCTTGGGAACATTGGACCCAGGGAACACCGGATAGACCCCTGTGAAGAAGGCTGCTTTCGGTATTAACATGTTATGAAGTTATGATTGCAAAGTACTTTTTTCCAACTTGTAGTATTGCTCTACTATTGCTGGACTGTCTTTCTATAACAGGGAAAACTGAATGAAATCACCAAAACTTGTTGGTAAACTAAAAGGTGTTTAAAGCAGAAAAATACGAAGAGACAAAAACACGTGAGAAATCCTTTGTTCTGTAACCCACCCCTTTCCATGCCATTGTTCCTTGGCATATCAATAAATCCAGTTTTTCCCTCCCTTCATCCTTACGATAACATGTAGAATAACAACAACTCCCTGTCGTCAGTCGACAATGAAACTCAATTTTTCTCTTAAGAAAGACAGGTTTTCTTGTAATAAAAGAAACCAGAATTTGCAGGCTAAAAGAACCCTTAATTTTTCGTCGGAAATTTTGCCTTCCTTACCATTAAGGAACTCACCGCCTCTGTCAGAGGTTTTGTGTTATTACCCCCACCGGTTCCCTGTCGGGGAGCTTGGTCCACTGTCGGTAACTCTGGTCTTACAAGACTGTCTACAAGTCTGTCTACAAGCCTAGACTATTTTTACAGGTACAGAAACGAATCACAAATCTGTCTACCATTAAGTGATGGTACATGTTCGAGAAAATTCGCATAGTCATATGCTCGGAGATATGGTCAAAATAACTTATGCCTCTTAATCCAAATGGTAACCGACATAATCGTTCACTCTACTTAATGAAGATAAAAGCCTTAACAACTAGGACATGTTTTTTTCTTCTGTTGGAAACTGTAATGACTTATGTATGTTTGAATGTGTTTTGCACATTAAAACTCAGTAAAAGAGATTTCTGAAATTTATGGGGATGTTGTAACTTCTTCTCATCAAATTAATGAAACATTAACCATTGCCCCTGGAAAGCGAAATGATAAAAATTAACCTATTTCATTGCTGAGGGCACCAAAAATGTGACAGCCAACTGCTGTACAACGTGAAAGTAAGAAAAATATAAAAAAGCTTGTGATCAATCTTTATTTTTCTCTCTATCAATTCAACTTGAAAGTGCCTACTTTCACTAAGTTAATTAAAAGCTTACAATATCGCTGCAGAAGGTTTCAGTATCCAATAATTTGTCTCAAAAGGCGTATTCCCCAAAAGAGAATAGCCTTCAAGTGCAGTGGACAGCACCCCCAGTTTGGGCCAACCAAAAAGGAAATCACATGGGACTTAAAAAGGGACTTGAGGAGTGTATAACTACTTTGTTCGAAGCTGTCCCAAAGATTACACCATTTGGGGTTTTAACCAGGTTTGGAGAACGAGTAACCCTTTTTGGGGCACACTCATACAAGAGTTTCAATGGCCCAAGAAGTGTGTCCAGTCCTCTTATCCCTTGCAAATTTTAAGCCTTTCTTGAGAGCCTAGATGCAAAATGGTGCGCAATTTTTGAGACTGGGAGAACTAATCTTGAACTCGAAGGTTTAGTTCAGTGGCGGAGCTGCCATATGGTCAAATGCTCCCCCCCCCCTCCCCGACGGACCAAGATCGTCTGCAGGCGCCCTTTTTAGGTTTTTTAACGTACTTTACTCTTGCACCATTATTGGCAAAGGATATAATTTAATAGCGTTGTTTTAAGGCCCCGATAACAAAATGCTCAAACAGCCACCAGTAACTGTGCTATCTGCACTTTATTCTGATGAAAAGTGTCATCTTTTGTGATATAGGGATAGGTTTTGCCGAAACGTATCTTCATGCTTTATATCGCACTAATAAATGTTGTCGCTGAGCCAAGTTAATTCCTTCCACACCAAGCGTGTTTAAAGCTTACAAAATGCACAGACTGACATTAAATTAACCCTCCAGGCCAAAAAAAGATGTTGCAAAGGGCGCAACAATAATTGTAGCGCAAATAGGCCTCTTGCTGCCAGGGATAATTGTTAACATAGACAATAAAAAAGTTTACAAAGATACCAAAATAGCTTCCACAACATTTTTCAAAATCATTTGAAGAGAGCATTCAGGTTAAAATAAAATAAAATAAATCTGTTATCAGAGTGATAATGGTTTAAGAGTTTTAATAAGCAGTTTCCATTTTGTTTTTCTTCAAATAATAAATGGCTATTTCTGACAATGCACAATAATCCCATGAAAATGATTATTTCTGTACTTTCGTAGTCCCAAAAGCCAGAAAATCTCATCTAATAAACCTAATAGGTTTAGGGTTCTTTTATTTTTTATGAATTCGGTATCTAGAAGGCCAAGCAGACCTTTTGTCTTGGGCTATTTCTTGCAATTTACTTTATTAATGGCTATTTCAAAAAGGTCACATGATGTAACTTACGTTAATTAATGTTTCTTCGTGTACTTATCTTGATTTCCAGATGCCAAAATTGTACATTTTACGGTGATTAATTTCCAACCCCCCCCCCCCCGTAAGATTGCTTGCTATTTAGCTCTAGCAGGTTTAATCTTTTTCTTCACAAAGTAGCCCATTATTACATTGAAATCTTAAATCTACACCTGACAATAACACAAAATGTAACTAGAAAATGTGGTTACGTACCGTAACCACAATGGACATGACATATTGTGCTAGTCTTTGGTTGCCCATGTAGGGGAAGGGTGGACTGCCTGGTTGATCCGACGGACAACAGGGACGTAAATCTGGTACGTGGATTGGGGGACAAACATTTTCCAACAGACTGTTGAACCCTGTATCGTGTGCAGGACCGGAATGATCTATAAGCAATCCACCCTATGCAAGCAAGTACACTCGTAGGCCTACATACACACAATCAGACACACATACACACTCACACAGACATGCACATACACTCAAAGTGACGTTTTCAAGAAGCCCCCCATATCCCAGAATGTTATTACATTTTGGTTATTCTCCTTTTTTTTTTTTTTTTGTTATTTTAAATCTGCCTAAATTATTGGAGGGCAGAGCCTATGTTTGATCCCCCAATATTTTCATTGGTGTTGCCATTAGTGTAATTTGCACGGGTTACCCGGGTACCCACTCGCCATCGTATAACCCGGTTTCAAATCTACTACGCGAAGCTTAAAAATTTTGCATGCAAAATGGATTACACAATTTACGCTATTGCCCACGGTAATGGACTAAAATAGTTTGCAATTAATTTGGTAAACATTCTCGGGACCTGAGAATGAAGAGAGCTAGCCCCTAGAAATTATGTGTAAGTTTGTGTTTCGTGTTTAATATGTACCAAATAAATAAATCAAAAAGTTTGAAAGTTGTTTGTACTTTATTTCCTGAAGATGAAATTTTTATCAGCGTGCGGCCCGATCGCGCGCTGTCGTCACGTAGTGAGTTTCTTCTCACACATGTCACTTTTAATCTTGCACGCGGAGCAAGCTATCTGACGGTGATTCAAAATCACGTAGGCCTACTTCACGCAGAAACTAGCAGACACACCACCCCGCCCAGCTTGCAGAGACAGTGCCCGTAGCGTTCGGCATGCTAGATAAACTGAGCCTTGCATGTATACGATCTTAATACGGTATGCCACCTCGAGTATAATCCTCGAATATATTTCATAATGGTTAAATTTCAGTTTTACGCAAATCAACACTTTGCCGCTCTCTATAAAGTACAAAGACATCACTGTAATGACACCGTAAACATTCACGAAAAAGGTTTTTGAAACAAGCCATTACATATTACATTATTTTGCCCCAAAATGGCGCTCGCGCAGACTAGGAATTTTATGTGTAAAAGCATAGTTTTATACTATATTAACTATGGTAAAAGCTATGTTACCACGTCCGGATGTCAACATGAGGCTAGCTACGTCAGAACGTACATAGCTCTGTAGTAAAAATTCCAACGCACACTGTGCATTACTGTGAGAGAAGTTCACGAGCATGACGCGTTTTGTTTACATTTGGTAATTTTGGACGTGCAAGAGAATACCATTATACAGGGCTCTGATTGGTTGGTGTTTTTAAACCGGTGTTTTAAAAGAAGAAACTTCGGGGCTCTTAAGATGCTTGCTTTTAGAGTAGTAAAGCGTCCCAAAATTTAATATCAAATTGATAGAGGCCTTGGAAAGTACTAATTTTCTTATTTGACTGTTTTTTGTTACGCATGGCCACTACGCGTCCGGTCGTTCCAGTAAGACCAAAATAGGGGTGTAGGTTGCTGGCCGTGTTTGGTGTTTAAGGCACAATAGATGCTCCAACAATAGCTCTTTCTGGTTTCTTTTACTTGTCATTTTGGTTTGAAACAAAAGGAGATGATAAAACCTTATGACAAATCAAATGTTTTTGAACTTGGGAATGTGATCGCTACCTCTCTAAAACAGCTGTGCTGAAATATCATCATGCTCCTAACAAAATGTTCTATCTTTTAGTCACCGTCACCGGGTACCCGACGGGTATGACGATTAGGTATCCGGGTCCTATTTTTTAGTACCCGTGCAAAGGCACTTGTTGCAATTCCCTACCTGCCACCGAGGATTGACAAACCTGTCCGACAAAAGTACAGCAATTGTGTAGGCTAGTAACTAAATTTGGCTCTGATTTAGAATAATTGTACGGAATGAAGTGAACCTGCGAATGTATGTGCAGTTAATGTACACTAGCTACGTTTACGTTTGACCTCAGCTGGCCTACGCCAATCGAAAACCTATAATGGTTTATACGTATGGTAAAATACGAGATTTGCATCGAAAATTCGGACTTGCGGTTTGATTGCACTTTGCCTTCTCTACGACATTATGTGAAATTCTTTTTGTTTATACGAACATTTACCTTAAACACGTTAGAAAACCTCGTTCAATCGGCCACATTGCTTGTACACGATCGCAATGGACCGTACATGACTTTATACGAACGCTGCGTCAAACCCGGCACTTACACTACTGTACACATTTTGTACATTCCTTAAGGAATGAAGTTCAAACGGAGACATCGTAGCATGCCGCTCCGCCGAAATTCCAGGGAATTGCCACAAGAAAATTATACGAATGTTTTCAAATTTATACAGTTGTCTTTATAATCACTTCATAAATCAAATGTAAAATAAATTTGGTGACCAAACAGTTCTACTGGTGTTGAAAATACAGACCAAAGTAGGCCGTAGCATCCCCCTCGTTCATGACTGCGTCATATGTAAAGTAACAGGTATATTAACCTACTTAATATTAATATTAGCCTACTTAATATTATTATTAGCCTACTTAATATTACTATTAGCCTACTTAATATTAATATTAGCCTAGTTTATATTTAAATATTGAGTATTTGAGGAAAAATGTACCGCATTTCGAAATTAGCGACATTTTTCACACAATCTTGTCACATACCCGTCTCCTTTGCTGTACAAATCTTTTCCCAAAAGATCGGTTTGTTTCTTGATGGGAGTCGTCCGATAAACTGAACGAAAGAAATGTGGTCACGTGATCATCAGAAAATGCGACCAACCACAATAATGGACATGCTGTGTCATGTCCATTAATTACCGCCTTCATACTAGAATGTGAAAGAGAGGGATAGAAACATGGGCGTCCGCAGGGGGGGCCTTGCCGTCCCATGAAAAATAAAAAACCTGAAAAAACGAAGGAAACAAAGAAAAAGACGAAGAAAAATTAGCATCAACATTTTTTAACAGTTCACTCAGTGTTCTCCCTGTTTATATGCCGTAAACAATCTTTAGAAATACCATTTCCAGCGATCTCAATGGAATTTTGTAGCCCCCCCCCCCCCTCCGATTGATCTTCTGCGGCCCATGGATAGAAAATTTAAACATTTTTAATAGGAAACTTGCTGAAGAGAAATGGTAAAGTGTCTTCTACCAGGTGCGGAAAATCAAATGGAAGTCTGAAAAGCCGTGGCTTCGATCGTGCTAAGGCTCAGGGTATTCACTCCTTCGAAGCGCCCCTGTAGACCATTCCCCCCCCCCCCCCCTCTGACCGAAATCCCTAGCTCCGCCACTGGTTTAGTTGTGGTGTTTTGGTGTAATATTTTTTTATTCTTCAATGCAAAACATTTTTTACTCCCACATTCCCCATTCCTAGTGGTTACAGGTCTGGTCTTAGCCATCACTAAGTGGGAAATCTTGATGAATAGCTGAGTACAGAAGTATCGTACTTTACAACTTCCCTTTTTCACTTCTTGGTGTTTCACCTATCAGCGAAGCCCTGCATATGGTTTCATAGGAAATTCTCTTCAAAGAAATAAGACAAATGTCATCAACCACGTGTTGGAAGTTTTATTCGTGGCGAAGAAATTTTTGTACAGATACTATATATGATCAGATTGACTATTCGGAGTCAAAACACATCTTTTTTATCTGTTTATTACGGATGCATATTTCTCCCAAGCTGTTCTTGGCCACCAAAACTTTTGAAACACCAATTTCACACGTGTGCACCACGAGGGAGATTGTCCTTACAAATAGGGTATGTCTTTTGATCCAATCCAATTAACTATAGCATGCAGCCGACCTCAGTAGTGTTTTAAGGTTTTTCTTTTTGTTTAATTTAAGATATGCATGATGATGAAAGCTGCACAGGTTTATAGGATCATTACTTTATCATCACTGGTTACGGACACTATATATAAGTCGAGGTTGCTTATGTGGACAAAATTCTATACCTTGAAGGCTTGACAGCCAAGACCTGCGGAGTCTTCGGTCGTGGAATGGCAGAGTGGTCTTTTCCAGTGACTGAGCCATAATGTGATTCATATGATCATTGGTTCAAATCCCGTGGGGATGTTCATGCAGGGGTTTCCTCAGGGTATCCTGTCTTTCACTGGCAACCCATTTCGCATTATGCTTGTCACTAAAATCTTGGTTAAATTTTCCTCAATTCCTTTCCATTTTCTTTGCAGAAAATTGCGTATGCTAGAGTGCCCCAAATTGCGTTTTACAATTATCTTTTGAAATTGCAAACTTTTATTAAGGAGACACCACCCATCCGCCAGGCTAGCGATAACACTTCAGACCCTCTTCTGGAAAACCCTTGACCCGCCACTTCGATATGCTGTTTAAATTCTCCTACCACCCGTTAAAAATCCCGCCAAAGTGAACTTTTCAACACAATTTTCCCTTGGCACCCTCGCATTCTTTTAGCGTCGGAGCAGTTGACTTTACAACCTTTCGTATTGGGATTTGTTCCTTTTGTTTATGCTTTCTGCTTCTGTATGGTGGTAAACCAGGGATGTTACAGCTCCCTGGTAAAACATACTAGAATAAAGAGCTTATCTGGCTAGATGTGCCAAAATTGTTTTGTTCACCCACCTTTGACACGTACTGCAGTCCTTAATGGAAAATTGCTTTAATTACTACTCGCCTCTTTTGTCAGTTTATTTTATATCAGTTGGTGTGTAATTTAGACCTATAATTTCGTGGATAGGGTGGAATAGATAGATAGATACTGTAGCTAGCGAACCTTGCGTGACTCGATCTGACCCCAGTAACAAATTCAACCCCAGAGAGTTAGTTGATGGATAGTGCAGTGAATGGTACAGAAAAGTCCTCCAATATGGTTGCAAAATATGCAGACTGAACTCATAATAGGATACAAATCGATGTTACCCAGGACGGGCACTATGGATGGAAGATACTTTCTTTTTCAGTTTTAAAGAATTAGAAAGAGGAGAAAAGGAAATTATGCCTATGGATACGTGGTGGTTGGAAACATTTTACAAAGTGAAGCTAGGGTCACCCCCACCCCTTTGGTCCCTCCTTATAAAAACAGCGATTCGCACTAATAATTAAAACAGTAATCCACTGACCAACTTTGGGAGATATATCCACGCCAATAAATAACGCACTCTCGTGTGTAAATGCTTACGTCCTAATGCATTGACCCTCGCTCGGAGGAGCGAGGGGCAATGCACCCGCTTCTTAACCTCGAGCGGAGGTTAAGGTGCGGGTGGAGGCTGACTTCGTTCGTTTGCCAAGGTCGACGTTCGGCAGGCGGTGGGGTCCGCTTGTCTCGGTGCGGGGTGGTCGGGTGATAGTAAACCTGTAAATGTTAAATAACCTGTACATAATGTTGTGTAAATAGCTCGAGTGTGGGATGTCGGGAGGGGATTGGGGTGTGGGGGTCGGGAGGGGATTGGCATGTGGGTGGTGTACATGTATGCCACGAAGTTTCGTTTCCCAGCCCTTGTAAATCGGTATGTAAATAGTTGATAGTTCTGTTCTTGTTCCGACAATAAAATTGGGTTTGATTTAGCAGTTTGTAGGCCTAAAAAGTTTTTCCGTTTATGTTTCTGCCCGGTCCGATTTCAGTTGTTTTTGTCTGTATGTGCCGTGTTTTGGTTCTAGTTTTTGTTTCTCCGTGCCCCTTTCTGTGTACGTAAAAGAACCCTCGCTCGAGCGGTATCCTCCACTTTATGTACTTTCCATGTTCAAGGATGTGCAATGTGACTCCAGGGGGAGGTAGGAAGTAATATCCCTTTGGGGATTGTTGCCGCCTTGAGTGGACGAAATTTCTCGATTCCGTCGGCAGCCTAAATCCGTAGGATAACATATTATCGCAATCGCTGGTTGTCCAGACAATTATATGCATGATTTTGCTCATAGAAAGGGCAACTCTTTCGACACAGGAGTCATTCTTCCATTAAAATAGAACCATTCCCCTCATTTTTGTCATTTCCCTCATTTTTGTCATAAAAGTTTATTTTTTGAAGATTCATTCAATAAAACTCGAAATTTCTTTTTTTTAACTAAATTTGAAACAACCCAAAATTCCACAAGGCTCATCTTTGTCACAACTAAAAGCCTTGGTCGTGGCATCGGGTAATTGGTCCCCTGTAGTGCATTGGGAACTTTGCCCCCTGCTGTCGGGCAAATCTTGACACCGCTCTTCTGTTTAAACTTCTGATATTTCAGTCACACACCTCCTTTCCTAGATGAAATAGTTGTATTCTGACCTCCTTGAGGAACTGATATTACGGTAGGGATGGGAGTGGCAGGTAAGCTTTACTTCAAGAATGTTTAACTTTAAATGGGGAAAACAAAAAGGGAGAAACTCTATAACATAATAAAGCAAAACCTCTGTATTTGCATTGAAGTAGACCTATATGGAACATTTACTAACCGTCCTTGAGCATGTGCATAAAACTGCCAACAATTTTAAATAGATCAACTGGGGAAAGAGGAGGTAATTTCCTCTTTATAAGTGTACAAGGATTTAGGTGGTCGGATGTGATGGAAGGTGCAGCAGAAGGTACAGTAGAAACAGTGAAATGGTGGGACTATACTGTGTTTGATACATAACCCACCGATTTACTGCATTTGGAGTACTCAAAATGAAACAACTTAGACAAACCATTACCTATATAGTAGTCCATAACAGCTCCTCAATCAAACAGTTGTTGAACGTTAACCTGAATTGACTGCTCATTTAGAAAACGAACTTGCATTTTTCAGAACAATTTTCGGGTACCTATTACCTACATCAGTGAATTCCATGAAATGTTTGAAACAATGAACCCAGATGTTCGAAAAATATTCCATCAAGTTGATAAGGTACTCAGACTAATTCTTGTAACTCCAGCAAGTTAAACTATAGGAGCCTATAAGTCAATTTGTCTCCGTGGTGACTCACTTTGGGTAAGTAAGTCTCTACGGGACAGGGCTTGTTTTAGGCTAGTATGACTCACTTTTTATTTCCTGTGCGCCCTTTAGGAATTACCATGAAGCAATCAAGGCTTAACCATCTGCTGCTGCGCGATGTCCAAAGAAATGCTTTGAGAAATATGCCTGCCCAGTTTGTCAGAAATGGGCCTTTTTATGGCTTATAAGGAAATTCATAAAGCCGTATATGTATAGCCTATTTTAAAGTAATTCGCTCGACCTTCTAACCTTTGTCGAAAAGAATACGAGGAACTGAAATATAAGCCTACAGAATCGTCATCTGATAAAAAAAAAAGTGAGAGTTCATTGAGAAATTTCTCTCCTTCTTTGGTAGGCTACGGTATGCTACTATTCTACTGAGTTGAATATGCATGTGTATTATAAATGTTTAAAAAGGCTTGACATTTGCTCGAATTACCGTAAATAATGACACCTCTACACAAGTTCAAGCGGAAAAACGAGGGAAATGAAATATTCGGATTACTATAGCTTAGAGAGGATTTTTGTGTGGGGCAAATACTGCCGGTAATGGAGACCGTCCTGTGATGCCCCTCCCCGATGAAGCCATTTCGATGTGGGCCTTCTATAATATTATAAATACAAAATTATAACATTGTAACAGCGTTGTTGACGAATTGTTATTCTCACGGTAGGCTACTGAGGCTACTCATCTACTACATGCCCACCATACGCCACTTAAAGATGGGTTGATTATTTCCGCAATTGTAAAACTGTCCCCTCCTCACAAAAATCCACTGGGCTTCCCTTCTTTTTTCCCAGAGCCAAAATAGTCTCTTAAGACCAGTCTCTAGTCATCTCCTGCCACTCTGGATGAGGACTTCACTATTATTCTAAAAATTAATACGGCGAGTCTCTCGAAAAGAAGTGGTCTTGGATTCATTGCGTATTTTAATAATAAGTACTGAGATTGTAAAACCATGGAAGTACTACGGTACGAGGTAGTACTTCCATGGTAAACATAGAAATTGGGAAATTAAAAAACAACAAAGCAACGATACTGGAATATGTCCGTCCGTTTAGAAATCTGTCACTTTTGGGCATGACCTTCAAGAAGAGAAGCCTACGTCTCGGTCAAACTGGTCAATAAACTAAACCCATATATAGCTACAAGTCAAAGTTCTGGGACTCAAACCTGAAGGGAGCTGCCCTTAGTAACACTGTCAGCTGCTGGCTTTCCTCAAATCGTCTTCCCGGTGAGATATAAAAGAATTATTACTTTATTTAGATTACAGACAAGGGAGTTGCTAACCGAACGTGACCTCCGTGAAAGGTCTTGTAATTCTTGTTTGAGAGTGAAAGTATTACATACAGTAGGCCCAGCTAGTTGTCTTAGTTTGTTTTATAACAGAAGGATTAGTAAATCAGAGGAAAGTAGTTGAAACTGAATAGTTTTGTGACAACTGCGAACCCATACATATGTGTTTATTTATTATAGCGGAATCGACAAGTTGAAGTTTAAATGGTAAGCAGGCAGTGTCCATAGACGGTTCTTCGGTGCACCGTATGAAAGAGAAAATCTACAGGAAATATTGCTCTGGTTGGATGTCTTCCTATTTATTTTCACACCAGCTTGTCATGGAAATATCGTTGTTTGGAACTGGTTTTTCAGTGATGAACAAAAAGCCTAAATAGGTCTAAAGATCATAACATAGGCTCTTTGGCGGATCTTAACAACTTTAGAGAGGAACAATTTGTAAAAAAATAAATGCCGTAAAGAAGTGTTTCACCAACTTATGCGAATCATTGATATTGTTCATAGTTCGGCAACCGCCAATTTACTCTGTGTTAGATCTAGATCGATAAAGCCAACCTGTCATGGAGGATGATTTGATTTAGCCTGCAATAGGCAACCAGGTCTACAAGGGCCCGCAAGAATAAACTATCACGCAAGAGTCGGCACAACGACATTATAAATTTGAATTACTTCCAACTTCGAAGGTTAGCTCATATCTCTGATCTGGTAAACATGTTTCTCATCGATCAACAGAGACCGATGAATGTATCTTGAGTGAGACGTTGTGTGTACAAATACGGGTTTATCTTCATTATTTCATTGACTATATAGCTGTATAGTGACTGTGCTTTTTACGTGCTGAAAAACGGACACGGCCAGACGGTGAAAAGATTCATAATCCATGGCCGAAATCCCAAAAGGCTGAATACCAACATTACCCTCATAAACGGAAACCAGTGGAACTATAATACCGCTCCCGAAGAGCCATGTCAGTCCCTAAAAATTCTAAGCTGCACTCGCCAATCGAAAAACGAAACACCACCTTCCCATAGAAAACCACCAACACTGCTCACGAAGAGCCACAACCACCAAACAAGTAGCTGCCTCGAAGGGCCACCATCCGAAAGGGTCGCGAGGGGTCGGTGTCCACTTTTGCCATTTTTACAGTATAGTGACTAGTATGACAATCGAGAGACTTCAGTCAGTACAGTAGTTTCTGCATTCTGAAGATTCCTATGATGAGATACGCTTGGGAGCAACGTACAGCGCTGCAAAAGGCCGGTAGGCTTAAATAATTTCATTTTTATTTGCCAAATGGAGGAATGATAGTGGACATTCTGCATTCGCCACCGTTCTAAATACAATCCGGAAGTTCAAATTTTTTATCACCATACATAGTCCAGCAAGGAACAATAAAATGTGTTCTAAAAGGACAAGTTATGAGAAGTGTGGTTTAGGACTAGGTAATAAAACTGACCTAAAACAAGGAAATGAAAAGCGACATCAGAGCACATGAATTCAGGGTTCTAGCCAGGAAAAATGCCAAACCGAGTGGGAGTTCATTGACATTATGTCATTCTCACATGATGCTGGCCATATCTCAAGATCTAAATTACATAGTCTGTGGTCAGTTACATGAATTTTCGTTATTAACAATACCAGTACAATTATTCAATTGGATGTTATGTATCTGATACTGTGTATCCTATGTAAATTACAGTATGAGTGTGATGAAAATCAAACTGGGCAATGACGTTCAAACTGGGTGTTGAAATTTCAAACTGGGTGCTGACTCAAAAAAGTAAATTCAAACTGGGTGCAGCACCCAGTTTGAATGGCCTGGCTAGAACCCTGTCAGAATACTAGCATTATTTCCTACTACGGTTTGGAATTGGTTGATACGAAACTCAAGTACACTAGGTCCGGCCTGCCAACGGAAACTCAGCATGAAAACTGTCTTATCGGGGGCACAGCCTCGGGTAGAAAAGCATAACGTTATGAACATTTTAAGCCTAAGATTTCGCCAATTCATCGCACAAAGGTAAGCAACGCAAACATGTTTACTTGCCTATTTGTACTCAAATGATTTACTGTTTACTGTAGTCTTTCCTCCCAGTCTTTATTGTGAGGAAATTTCACATCCCGCACCCGTAAGCTGGTTTTCAATTCGTATGATGGGAACGGATGTATCCCCCTTTTAAATAAATTTGGTTCAAAATCATTGTTTTGTTCAGAATATGGGGTGAAACGGGGTTATGGACAGTTCTTTTCCAACCTTTCCTAATTACGATAAAAGTGTAGGGAAGGTGTTATTGTGGATCTAGGAATGAGGCCAATTTAAAAAAGAAGCTGATTGGTCCACTGGCCCAATTCTTTCATCTCCATCCCAAGAGACCCAAGAAGCCCTCTGTGGGCTGGGGCGTAGGATATGCACACGGTATTTCCTGCCTGTCTCAAGAGGCGAGTAAAGGGAAGGACTTGTACGGTTTCTAACGGGTTGTACCATTTTTGAAACCGCATTTAAACTTAAGTTTTATCTAGTTGACACTGTATAACACATTCGTGGGGTTTGTCGATAAATCTCATCTAACTCCATCCTACGAGTTCGAAAAAGAGAGAAAAAGGACCCGCCACCTGCACAGCACTGCAGTTTTGTCGCAAAGTATAAGATCGACATTTCAGCAGTGATCAACATTATAGGGAATTGTAACACTATGCCTCCTGCAACTTTACTAAGCTGATCATAATGACGTGATTTTGTATACATATATCCGATGTATTTCTAAAACAGGCTATAACGTTTCTTTGAAAATTAAATTATTCAATAACTCTTTCAAAAGTCCCCCGACACTCTGGTAAAATGTCAGGGGCGAAACCAAAATAATACTCCCGACGGAGCTCTGCTCTCTAAAAGAGTTACATACGCTTCCTAAAGGTGCTATATGTCCCTGAAGGACACAAACTTGACCAACCTCTCAACCTTCTGTCAGATCTCTATTTATATCATGGGTCTGTTATGAGCGGTCCCGTTCTACAATGACTGAAAATTAAGTTAACGCAGAATGTCAAATAGGGTTTCGCTCCTGGCATTTCGCCAGATTGTTGTGGACTTTGGTTAAAGCGCCTTTATAGATGTCAACGCTTTATATGGAAAAGGAGCGAATTATTCAAGACTGGGCTATGGATTATCGAGCTGGTACCAGTACAACCTTTGTAGTTGCAGCCCCTATGTATGTCCGTGATTTGACAAATGCGCGCTATTTCAAGACTACTGGTTACCGGGCTTGTACCAGTACAACCGTTATATTTGCACTCTGTTTTTATGACAAAGGGGTATTTTTCAAGAATACGCTATGGATTATCGATTTTCAGTACAGCTTTTACAGCTGCAGCCTATATGTAGGCCCGTGATTTGACAAATGAGCGCATTATTCACTGCATGGTTACTGGGCTTGTACCAGTACAACCGTTATAGTTCAAACGCTTTATTTGGCAAAGAAGCGAATTATTCAAGACTATGGATTATCGAGCTTGTACCAGTACAACCTTTATAGGTGCAACCGATGTAAGCTGATAAGTCCTTGGTGTGGCACATGAACGCATTATTCAAGACTACCTGTAGAACATGTACAAAAGCTTAGTATGATCTGAGAGCGCGTTATTACAGATTAGCGGTTATGGTATGGGCTTTGTACCAGTACAACCTTGATAACTTCGTACTTGTGCAATGAATTTCCACCTCGGTATATCCATGGCAAGTATCGCACTGTTACAAAATGGAGACTTGTCCAAAATAAAAAGTTGTGTGTTGTTGTTATATTCTTAACAATGTATATCCAGCTTTATGCTGCTTTCTTTAATAAACTGTTTTTTCAAAGTCACATTACTGTTTCTTGTTGAAGTCATATTTTACGCTTCTAAAATTGAAAATGTTCATGTGTGCTTTTAATGTTAGATATTTAATGATGAAACAGAGACTTTATTAACTGCTTACAATCAATGTTCAATTTTTCCCTCTGAAAGTCGTTATTCTAAGGAATCATAAATAAAGTGAAATATTTTACTGGAAAAAAATATACGTTACTTTTTAAATCGATTTTTTTAAAGTAAAAACACCAATAACCCTATTTCCTATTTTTTGAAAGTATTTCCTACGGCCTTCAGGCTAGAAGACTTGTCCTTTGTTCCTTTCCTGTTGGTATCCGAGCCAGTTTTACAAGGAATCACTCGAATTTGAACGTCTGACACTTAAAGTCAATCTTAATCCAGGTTCAGAACCTGTTAGTTTTGAGACAGGAGCGCAACTTTATTTCGATAAATATTTTGAACATGTAACTACGTTCAGCATACCAAGCGTGGATTCATTTGCGTCAAACAAATCACCCAAAGAAGAAATCTCCAAACAATCCAAACAAAAAAGACCAAAAGGTAAAAAAAAGAGCGGCGTTCAGACCACCTCTGGTGGAAAGAAAGTCGTAGATCGCCTCCGTGAGCCTTTGCAAGGAACCAAAAATGAAACCGGCAATACATTAGAAACAGATTTCAAACAGACGAATAATGTTAGTGATAACAAAACCTTTTCAAAAACTTCATGCACACCAGACGCTGATTTCAAGAAAGGTAAACTTACAAATTGCCAAGACGAAGTGGTTACCTTTGAGAAAGCCAAGGCCATGAGAGATCTCCATCACATTCCGGATGACGAACTTGACCCCAAGATATCTTTCGATGTTGTAGCCGATAGGAAAGGAAAACGGGCAAATGAAATCGTGGCAACAGCATTAGAAAAATGGGGAGTTGAGAATGGGTTGAAAATGATGATTTTAACCGAGATGAAATTTTCTGACCACAATGCTAAAACAAAATTAACGAATTACAATGGCGATTTTGACGTTTTTGCAATAAGTCAAAAACTCGGAGTCATTTTTATACAAGTTAAAGGCGTACAAGGCAAAGAAGAACGTAGTGACTGCCCTGCTTATTCGCAAAATCAAAGGAAGAAATTATGTAAAGCGTGGGAACAAGTATTAAAAGATGTTGCATTTTTGAGAGAATCAAACCGAGACCTCCCATTTATGCTTGATATTCCCATTAACATATTTATAGCAGTTCCTAATCTTTCGAAGAATGATTTAATTGAACTAGGGATATGTAAATTTCACGGAGAGCTTCTTTTATGCCAGTCAGATTTGAAAAATATTACATCTTTCAGTGCATGGATTAGCAGCAGGCTGCCTTTGGTCAATGGACAAACTGATGCATTATCCAAAGAAGAGTACAGACGTATTTGCTCGAGATATTTAGCTCTAGTGGCTAAAGTGAAATTTCCAAGTCGCTCTGTTACAATCGAAAAAACTCGTGGACTTGTTAGTGCGGTGAAGTACGGGGTAAGTGGAAAACTATGGGCAATGCTAACACCCGAACAGCTCGATGCAGTGTTTGATCAAGAACGTCTGAAACTTGTGAGAGGAGAATTTGGAACCGGAAAGAGTCTCGTTTTGGTCATGAAAGCGAAGCAATTAGCAACTGCTAAGTTAAAAGTGAACGATTGTTTCGTTTACTTGGTGACTTTTGCTGGTGTCGGGACGGATGTGAATTGCTACCACAATACTATGTGTTTTTCGACAACACAGCTACGCCAACTAATGGGGACTTCACCAGCAAATGTTAATGTTTGTCAGGTGTCGGATATTTTAACGGAATACGATAGAAGTCTTGGTAGAACACCAGGAGAGTGGACAACCATTACGCCATCATTGCTACAATCCCTCTTTGAATGGATGAGTAGGAAACACGAGCGGAAGAATGTTCATTTTTTGTTTGATGAGGTGCCGTGCTATATGTTCGAAAGTTGTCAGGACGTATTCAAGAAATTCCCCGTAAATCACACACAAAGTTGTTTGTGGTTAGTACTAGCGACCCATTCTTACAAACCAACACAGTTCAAACTCGAAGACACCCAATGGCTAAAAGACATGAAGACGGCTGGTTTTAGCGTAAGTCCACTGGTGTCAAGCATGAGAATTCCAAGGGACGTTTACCAAATGGTCCAAATAATCTGAGGTAACGAGGACGCAGAATCGGCAAAGATGCAGCGTTGTGGTCACGTTGTACCAGGACCAAAACCGTTGGCTTTTATCCTCCCTGAGTGCAGGTGTGTTGGCACTGATCGAGCTCTTCTCAATTGTGGATGCATTGCTCCTCGTATGGAGGCAACGTTTGCTAAAATGTTCAATGTCCTAGACCCGACAGGTAAAGCGATAGGAGCGGAGAGTATTTCTATAGTCGTTGGTTGCTTTGTGGGGACAATATTCCAAAACGACATTTGCAAACTCATGTGGGACGCTTTTAAATCAATTGGAAAGGAACTCACATTCAACATGACAAAAGCCTCCCAAGAAAAGTTACCTGTAGCTAAAGGTGAGAACCCATACTGTGTATACGATAGGTACACTTACATCGGATGTGAAAACACCATAATCATTGATGTGGATCCTTACGCCCTTCATCAGTGTGGAGCTAACAATCAGTGGACATATTCAACAATGCCTTTTACGAGGACAGTCTCTCAATATGTTCTATTCACGTGGCCTAGAATGGAAGCAAGAGCAATGTGGACTAAGGATTTGGATGGACATGATGCTCTGACGGACCAACGAGTGGAAATGGGACAGATTACCAAGGAACTACGGGACATAAGGTACGACATGACAGGAAGAGCACGACTTAGTCGAGGAGAGTGTTTGGATAAATTAATCAAATCACTAGCTATAATTAACCATCCTACAACTTGGATTGATGTCGAAAATTTTGCAAGAGAGAAGAAAATGTCTACAACACAACAGAATGAAAAAGAAGAGTGAAGCATAAACATGACTAAGATGGTTCACGCAGAGACTGGTTTGCCTCCCGTTCTTTACAAAGAAAAAAAAAACAGAAACTAACCCTCCGAAACTTCAAAATTCAGTTCTTTTGTACGTAGGGTACTTGTTTCAATCTGATGATTTGAGAGGGTTTACGTGCAGGTGGAATTTTATGTTCAAAATATATTCGTTTGGCTCTGTTTTCTGTCACTATGTCTCTTAACACTTCACTATATGATATCACATATTAATGGAGCGCACCAACTCTACTTATTGATCTCAAAATTCTACCCACAGGCTGTAGCTTTACTGTAAAAAAGGGCCCAAAGTCGATGAAAATTAAAAAAGAAGATAAAAAAAAAACAAAAAAGGAAGAGAGAGAGAGAGAACAGGAAGATTAAAGAAAATTTCTTGTAATAATTCTCCAGGCCTTTTCTGTAATCCTTATGTATCTGTCCATTTTCAAATTGTTGTTTAATTATTCCGTAAATCTATCATATTTTTCACATTTTATGTAGGCTATGTTCGGCATGCAAGTTCATGCCAAAGGTTAGTCGTGAGATGGCCGATGAGAGAATTATCGAATCTATGCCGGAGCCGCAAAGGGAACAATTAAGCAAAGAGGGCGGATCCCAGAGAAGATGTTTTACAATTGGTGGCCTGGTCAGTCTTAGTTGAAGTACACTTTGCAACTTGGGATTTTTACATAGAATATTCTAATAAATGTAGTTAGCAATGAAGTTGCAGTTATTTAACCCTACGGATGTCACCATCAAAAGCCACAGTCTTTATTTAATTGAAGTATGGGGAAAGGTAAACAAGGGAAACTCTGGAACAACTACATCTAGAAGAACATTCTTTTCAAATGTGAACGTATTATAGAATGGCTGGTAATGTTCATTTCACAATAGAAACATTACGTTACCTGTCTTTATACAATTTCATGAGTATTATTCAATACATATTAAATGGTTATCTTTTGGGAAATATCGAAACTACAACGAATGTATGAACTCTTTTGAGAGAAGCTGTCTTTCTCAACAAGCATTTCTGTCGTGGGTTTAGTAGTACAAACTTCGCAGCTAATAATTTGACCGTACCTATGAATCGAAGTTATGGAGTTTTTAAATAATTAAAGTGTACCCCAAGTCAAAAATTTCAAAAATATATATTGAAGAGCAAGAAAAATGAATGCTAACAGTTCAACTCCCACGTTCATAGGGCATTCCTGAGCTGAAATACTAAATGTTGAAGTTTATTCACTTGAAACAAATTGGTCCATTGCGCAAAATTTCGTGACTGTCTTGTTGTACAACTAACGTTACCTTCTTTGTTTTCCTTTAAAAATAAAAATTTTTATACGACCTTGGACACTTCCTGTTTGCTTGCATAGCATGTTGCAGAGAGAGGGCTTGATTAATTGCATCACCCCATAAGAGTAGATGTGCTATCACACCTTAGCACAAGGTGCAGTAACTTTCAGAAAAACAAAGAAATACAAAGATTGTTAAACATTTTTTATCTCACCTCAGGAATGCCCTGTAAAGATGGGAGTTGGACTGTTAGAATTCATTTTTCATGCTCTTTAATATATATGTTTAAATTTTTTGACTTGAGGTGCACTTTAATTAACATACATAAAAGTGGCAATATTCAGAATGCAAGCGGGATACAGGCTAACGATGATGATTGGTTCTAAACACAGCCGTTACCTTGATATTTAACGTGATTGGAGTCTCAGTTGCAAGTAAAAACTGAAACTTACACTTGTTAAATTCTTATACACCAAATACTTCCTCCATTGGCTGAAAGAATTGTGGGGGAAGTTTGTATTTTGTGAAACCGAGAGTAAAAAGTAGTAGCTATGAACAACTAGACTATTCGAAGTAATCAAGGAAACATTACAAATACAGGCAGCGGGCCGTACACGAAAAAGTGCTTTCGTTTTTAACTTTCGTGACGTACATCTGAGGGTCGGCATAAAAATTACCCACGAAGGTCAATTTTAACCTTTTGAACATCATATCAATTACCACAAGCGAACGAATTGGCCTACGAAGGGGAACTTGAGGGTGAATTGTCGGCCAACATCCATTGTACATACTAGTTCCACGAATTTTCTGACACGTACAAAATCTGTACAATATCAGCCGGGCATAGGGCACAGTGCCGCCTGGTCAGTGAAATTGATAGCGATTAACTTTTATGTCAGTTAATTGAACGGGGGAGGGGGCGGGACAGGGGAATAGGACGACTTTCCCCTCATCTAGGGAAAGGTTGAATAAATCAGGAACTGGAACGAGAAAGGATAGCGAAGGGATAGCGAAGAAGGAAAATGAAATAGGACAAAACAAGAATAAGAAATTGGAATAGAAAAGAGGAAGAAAATAAACACATATGACATGAAAAAACAAGAAACAGAGAGAAGAGATGCGTTCAGTAAGCATACCAATAGATGATTCACATGATATTATGCAATCAAGTCTGGTTTGCAGCAGAGTTATGAGAGAGTAAATAACGGACAGCATATGGTCAAGTGGTTAAAGCATCCGACTTCAGGCGCGGGTACATGGGGTGGGGGCTTACGCCCCAAACCTCCCTTTTCGCCACATCAACAATGAAACATATTGAAAATTAGCAGTGCAGCTCCCCCTCACCCCTGTTTTCTCTTAGGTCAGCCCCACCCTTTTTGAATGTGCGGATCCGCGCCTGGACTTGCAGTCATGGGAGGTCAGGAGTTCGAGTATTGTCCTAGTCATACTGAAGACTGTAAAAAACACAGCATAAAGCAATTGAGTAGGAAAAACAAGCCAGTTAGTCACAACTGGAAAAGCTAGTCCGTGGCGGCTCGACATAAACCAATTGGTTAGAAACGGGCCATATGGGCCGTCATGTAAAACTCCGTCCATGTAACCGACTTGAGAGGATAGGCCTAATTAATGGACAGGCCTTACGGCCAAGCAGAACTTAATTCCCATTGAGATCTTTTATCCAAATTAACCAAAAGGTTTCAACAGTTTCCAAGTGGTAAAGAGTTTTCAAAAGGGTTTGGTTTATAAAAAGGGTAATTTTATAATTCCCTTTGAGTTTTGACCAATTTCCATCATCTACCAAAGGGACTGCCCTTTAAATGAAAAGGGTATTTACAAAAGGTATCACTTGAAACCCTTTGGATTCAAAGGGTTTAACCCAAAAGGGTTCCAAATGGAATTTTCAGCTGGTCTGCCAAAGAAAAATTTGACTATACCCTAAGCTGTAAAGTATAATCTCTTCTAGTGAGCATGCTTGTTTGATTTTGAACCAGCGTCGAAACTCCATGAAGCCTTGGCCGTTCACTCCAAGTATAAGTTCAAACTTTATGATCTATCATCAAAGAACCAATCTCAAATTTCCTGCGAGAAACTGAGCATCATGTAGTAAAACTGATCGCCAGCATCTCTGTCAGGAAAAAGGGAACCGATCGTGGGGTAAAGTTTACAAAATGTGAAAATACCGACCGGGGTGAGAGCTGTACTGTGTCAATACATTATCTTCTGTCAGGTGGAGAGGGGCGCAAGATTCCTAGAGATATAATCACAACAAGTGGTTCGCACCTGCCATGCACTTATTCATATCGCTTGATTTTGCATGTATTTTATAGGGAAACATTCCATTTGGAACCCTTTGAGCACAATTGGTTTGAAATGGTATGCCTACTTTTCGAAAAGTAAAAAAGTAAAAAAAAACTTTTTTAAGCATAGGAGTAGGAAGCGGGGAGGGGGGGGGGGGCTGGGGGAGAAAACTCCCCGAGTGAAAAATGAGGGGCGGAAGCTAGCATGCTTCCGCCCCCCACTTCCCGTGTCAGAGACCCCTTTTTTAATTTTCCAAATCTCAAAAAACAGCGAAATTTCTGGCGCGCTTTGCTTGCCGCACTATGCAACATAAAGTGCACTAGTTCTCACTAAACTTTTCTAGGCTCTGGACATAACAAAATCGGATATTTACCATTTGTGTGACACCATATCATTAAGAGACACCGGCAGCTATGTTGCTATTTTTGTGACCTGTCTTTCATCAAATTCAAAATTTTCTACAATTAAAGTTCTTGATTTTGAAATATTTTGTCCAAAAGAACAACAAAAGTTGGGAAACTTTTGAAATGTCATCGGGGTGTGCGGGGTCGCGATTTTTCAAAATTTTGTATACGCTCCGCGCAGTGGCGGAGCTAGGGGTTTCGGTCAGAGGGGGCAAAAATGGTCTGCAGGGGCGCTTCGAAGGAGTAAATACCCTGAGTCTCCGCACGATCCAAGCCACGGTTTTTCATATTTTCCATTATTTTGATTTTCACCTGGTAGAAGACTACTTTGACATTTCTCCTCAGTTAGTCTTTCTACTTTGAAAAACATGTTAAAATTTCTATCCATGGGCCTCCGCTGAAGAAAATTCGGGGGAGGGGGACTAAATTCTTGTAGGGGGAAAGCTCCGTGCCACCATGAGTTGGAGCGGAGCGCAAGAAAATTTTGGCCCAAAATGCCGCTCAGATCGCTGGAAATGACATTTGCAAAGCCTATTAACCGCATATAAATAGGGAAAACACTGAATGAACCGTTAAGAAATATTGATGTTAATTTTTCGTCTTTTTCTTTATGTTTTCTTCGTTTTTTCAGTTTTTTTTTTATTTTCCAGGGGAGGGAAAGTTCCCCCCTTGCCCCTACCTGCGGACGCGCATGTTTCTATTCTTCTCTTCCACATTCTAGTATGAAGGCAGTCATTATATTTTGTGTGTTATTGTCAGGTCTCGATTTAAGATTTTAATGTAATAATGGGCTACTTTTTGAAGGTAAAGATTTAACCTGCTAGAGCTAAATAGCAAGCAATCTTACACAGGGAAAAAGTTATGGAAATTAATCACCGTTAGGTGTACATTTTTGGCACCTGGAAATCAAGATAAGTAGGCTACACGAAGACACATTAAATGAGGTATTTACATCATGCGACCATTTGAAATAGCTATTAATTAAGTACATTAAAAGAAATAGCCAAGACAATAGGTCTGCTTGGCTTTCTAGATACCGAATTCATAACAAATAAAAGTAGCCTAAACTTAGGCTTTTTGATGCAATGTTCTGGCATTTTAGACCACGGAAGTACAGAAATAAGCATTTTCATAGAATTATCGCGCAGTGTCAGAAATAGCCATTTATTTTAATAATGGTCACTTGAAGGAAAGCAAAATGGAAACTAATCATTACAATTCTTAAATCATTACCACTATGATAACAGCTCTGTTTTATTTTAACCTGAAATTTCTCTTCAAATGATTTTGAAAATCGTCTTTTTATTGTCTGTGTTGACAATCATCCCCGACAACAAGAGGGCTATTTGCGCTACAGTTATTGCTGCGCCCTTTGCAACATCTTTTACTGGCCGAGAGAGTTAATTTAATGTCAGTATGTGTATTTTATAAGCTTACAATCACGCTTGGTGTGAAAGCAATGAACCTAGCACTGGCACAGCGACAACATTCATTAGTGCGTACAGGGAGTTGACTCCCTGGTGCGTATAAAGCATGAAGATACGTTTGCGGCAAAACCTATCCTTAAATTACAGAAGATGACCTTTTTCATCAAAATGAAGTGCAGTTAGTACATTTATTGGTGGCTGTTTGAGCATTTTGTTATCTGGGCCTTAAAACAACGCTATTAAATTTTGTCTTTTGCCAAAAATGGTGCAAGAGTAAAGTATGTTGAAAACCCCAAAAGGGCGCCGACAAACGATTTTGGTCCGTCGGGGGGGGGGGGGCGACCGCCCCCCCTGACCATATGGCAGCTCCGCCACTGGCTCCGCGCCAATTGAAGATAGTCTTTCGAGAAAGACCTCATATTCCAGGCAGAGAAGCTTTGGCCTACCGCAATTAAATGTTCCAATACACACCGCATGCGAAACATCGAATCCAGAGTAGCGCTTGCAGTGACATTCCGTATATCTTTGCCGCACCCGCACCAAGTTCAAACGAGTTTCAAGGATTGATTTGTATCTGACTTTGGACGGCATCGAATTCAGTCATAATTAAACTCCAAATGATCTTGAACCAAGGAAGTCGGTCCAGCTTTAGTTAAGTTATGCTCAACTGAAACTAAGAGTGAAAACGCGGAAATAGAAGGTAAAAAATATTGAAGTTGATATATTTAAAAGAAAAAAAAAAAAAAACATATCGGGTACCGTCATTTCAAAAAATCCACAAAGGCGTAGGCTACGGGAAGAGGCGGATCCTGTTTGCCGTGAACTGAATATTTTTCAAGTCCTTTTTTGCCCGGCCGTATGTCAACACGGTCCGCTGCAGGCCGAACTGACTATTACAGGCTGCCCCTTGCCCTTAAATGCAAGTAAATGTACTAAGTGTCCTAAAATAAGCACTTCCCTGCTCTGGGAGGATTGCAGCCCCCCCTATCCACACCTGAAAGGTCTACGCCGAGTAGCATGCGGAAAGATGCCAAGGTAGGAATTGCGATTTTCTATCGAAAAACCTGCTCCTGTCTAAAGCTATCGGCCATGTCATAACACCCAGTCTCCAGGTGCAGGAATTTCTGATGAGATTTTGTGCCAGAAAGATCAAAATTTTAGTGCATGGCTACTTCGTCGAGTGTGGCAACAAGCATTTCATCGGGAAAAGCTGATGGCTTTTACAAAATGTGGTCAGTGTAACGTATTCAGTTTGGCACTAGTGCTGAGCTTACAGGCTCATTTTGGGACCAGAAAATTTAGTACACGAATTCCGATATTTTTTCGGAAGGGAAACCGTTCCCAGCCGCTAATAACAGTTCGACAACCAAAGTTTAAGTAACTTTGTGGCGGTTTAGGATTTTTAGATAGCATGTAAGTTACTGCTAAGCCGAATTAAAGCTACAACAATTCCATATGACTTGAGAATCAACACACCCCCAGATGCCAGTGCCTATTAGAACCTATTACACGAAATAAAGCTTGGTGACATTCTCGCCCGTAATCGTGTTGTTAATCTTCCCGATTTCGTCGTTCCTCGATACAAAAATGCCACTAGATGGGTTGAAGGGTATTATTCTTTTTTCAGAGATCGGAATGACGCAGATTATACAATTTGGATCGGTATCCAGCTCGAGTTACTAATTCGCAGTTAACGTTACGCGCGAAACGGACGTAGCAGGGACTTAACAGCTCCACGTTCGCGAAAAAGTGTCCTTTTTCTTTCCACATCTTTTTACCGGTTTAATCCCACGTACCCAAAATGACATTAAAATTTGTTTATTTTTTCATAAATTTCACATTGAAGCGCATTTCAGATAATTAAAGGGCCTTTGGAACATGATTAGAGGCGTCAGTTGTAGTTTCAGTGCTGTTCGAGGAAAAGTTAAAACGTGGGAGTTGAGTGTCTATCTCACCTTCGCCAGATTTTGAATTTAAAGGGATATTTTTACTTATTTTTTCTTGACCCATAGGCCAAACGGATCGCTTGTGGTAATTGCATGGGTTATTATTACATCTTTTCCCATCGATTCGTATTTTTTTTCAATCAGACCTTCCGAAGTGCGTCACGAAGTAACACGAAAAAGCAGTACAGATTTATGGTCTAATAATGTTAGGTCGTGTTATTAATGATACTTTTTAAAGGCATATTTTCATCATCCCAAACGGTTCCAATTCTCCCAACCTACTTACTTCTAACCCCTTCCACATTTATCTAAAACTCATCTATCCTAGTTTATTGCTTCATGGCTTGTCCCAGTGGCCATACAAGTCCATAATGTGTAATCAAGACACTCTCAGTGCCCATGCTGTGTAATTTAGCTATGATTCATTGTTTGAATGTGATGCCAATCAAAGAGCTGTACTAATTGAGAGTTTTGATATCTGTATACTGAAACTGTAGTTTGGGGTGAAGAACGACTGTTTTTGAGGTCTGGTAAGATAAACGTGGCATTTTCGTTCAGTAAATCCTTTACGAAACTTAACGGTACCTGGCGGAAAATGTCGTTATCCCTGTGCAACCCTATAAGGTGAATTTCTTTCTCATTTGCCGTGATAAAATGAAGGTGTTAAAGATGAAAATCTGTGACATAAGAAAAGAAATAGCAATATATGTGTCTTATATTACCCCTCTCTGGTTATCAATGTCTATATACGCTGTGTCATTTGCATTATACGAGATTTATATGCATGAGTGTGAACAGACAACTTTAAGGAGCAAAACATTAGATCGGTCAAATCAAGGGGACGTGCTTACGATTAAATGTTGGAACTTTTAGATTTACTAGAGTGTAGGCAGGAATTTTGCAAACAGATAAAGTCTTTGGACAGGCCATATATGTGAAGCGCCATGATGTTTGGCCAAAATACTTTCCAGATCTGAAAATAGAGCTTTCTATGCCTTTAATTATCTGTTTAAAGAACTTACCTTCTGAAAATTTTCTGGCTTTAACTTTAGACATACTTATTATGATTTTTCTTCTTAATTGTTCCTGCAATGTTTTGATTTTGCAGGTGAGAGACAAGCCCCCCTTGCCCCTACCTGCGGACACCCATGGATACATGAAAGTTGAAAATTGTGAATTGTCGTCGTCCGAAGCGTGACTTTCGGTACGCGGTCAAGTGATGCTGCATATATTTTGTTTCGGAAGATTTGAATGAAATGTTAACTAATTTTTTTTGTGACGTCACATCAACAAACAGCGAACTGCGCTTATTGAGCCATACAAATTACAAGATACAAAATGTAATGTCAGCAGAACAGGTTACCGTGCGGCAAATTTGTGGTTAAGTACACGTGTTTGCGTGATGTACGCGTTCCTTGGAATATTTTAATGTCCCACATACCAACGTACATTATCAACACTACGATGATGCCGCAGAATGTTAAGTAACACTTTACTAATGGGGGTCAGTGTGGGGTTGTATATGGGTTAGAATTTGGGTTCGGGTTAAATTTAGATTAGACTAAGGGTTAAGTTAGTAACCCTAACATTTTGCGGCTCATTCACCCTCTCAAAGAGCTCCACACTTTCCTGGGCATGACGTTAAACTGCATCCAGGTTGTGGCTTCTGTTCTATTCAGCCAGTCTAGAGCAGGACCACTCAGTGTTTGCCCTTTGGAGGGCGCACTTGTCCATTTGGGACGTTAAGCTCCTTGAGGGAGCAGAACTCCTCCGGGAGTAATCGTTTGGTTTTCGCCCCTTGGCTCTTCGCCAGAGAGTCGTGGGGACTTTTAGAAAAAAGAGCTCCACACTTTCACAATGGTCTCACTTACAAAATCTCATGCATTCCGAATTCCCATTCATTCCCGGACGAATTTTTTTTGGGACCATTTTTAGACTCAATGGTTTCTTTTTAATTAGCTTTTCCATGTTTGTTTTATAGAGGGTTACACAACATAAACTAAATATTACTACTCCAATTTGTAGTCGGCCTTTTCCGATCTATTTTCACAATTTCAATGTACAATTACAACTACTTATTATATCGAAATTTTAAAATGAAGGCATTTTTATAAGCACTGAATATAACCAAGAATTGCGGTAGTTATGCGTCAAGCCCATGATCTAAGAATAGTTGTGTATCCATGATTTCATTTAAAAATGCAGAATCATTCACTTTTTGCTCCCATATCCAGTTTCTTTTGCGGTTCATTTGGGGTTACTTCATTAAGGTGTGATGTCATTTTGCTTCTTTGCAGAAGAGCGCCACGAATCATTTTCCTCAGTCGGTGTAGGTCATCTTCTGCCATGCGTTTTTCTTCGTTGAGTTTTAAAATGCTACGATCCTGTGAGCGCTTCCGCGAAGACAGCTTTTTTAAGTTGGCACTATAAAAATCAAATGATAGTTATATACATTCGTTTGTTTTGATAAGTATACTTTGCTGGGTTTGATGATTTGATCTGGGAGTGATGTTTTCCAAGAGCTGGTGGCAAACATTATTTCGTTAATAACTCTCACGGACCTTTTTTGTACCTAAGCTTTTTATCTTGATTACTATAACTGTCAAATGTCTGGTGATTTTAGAGTGATTCCTAAATATCACCACGCACACTGTAAGACATGCAAATTAACTTCTCATAAAAGGAAAATAAATGTATATGACCATAACAAGAAAACTTTAAAAGGCAAGAGCATTTACCCCAATTTGAAGAAGTGTAGTAGACTATCCTGTTACATGACTAGCTTGTGGGAGTCATGTGACACAATATTTTCTCCTCAAATGTGAAATTTACAAGGAGCAACTGCTCGGATTACCTTGGATATGCAAAATTGGAGTCATAAAATATTATGAAAGGTTCTTTGAAGAGCAAAAAGGAAAACATTGAGAGGACTAGCTGTTGCTTGGAAATAAGTTTGAAACTATTGTTCCTGCTCTTCAACACGGTTCATATACCTTCTTTCTTTAACCTTTATAGGCAATCGATGATATTGTGAATAACATAGGACTAAAACATGCAAAAATTGTTATTGTCACTGTGTTTGACATAAAAACTGTTTTCATTTCAATACTTTAGCGCAAAATATTAAAATATCGTTCTTATCGGACTTAAATCTTAACAGTTAGACAGAAAGTAATTGAAATATTAACATCCGTGATCTTGCTCTCTCAACATATTACCTTAAAATATCGAGGTAACTAGATCTCGTACGTCAATATCTCAATATTTTTCGGGAGGGAAGTCGAGAAAATGAAGATAATAGCTTTGTATCTGCATTGCACTTAAGAAAATTCGCAATAAATACCTTGTGTGATGATGCTCTTTGCGTAGTTTCTCATTTTCAAGTTTTAATTTCTCCATCTGCTTTTCGACGTGTTTCATCTGCTCGACTGCACGCTTCGCCTGTCGTCGTTCTCGCTTCGATCTTGCTTGAAGTTCTTCCATCTCAGCTTCTAGTATAGAAGACTGCTTTTCAAGGTTTAAATTTTCTGACAAAGATTGTGAATGATTTAAATTAAGTTTGTTGTTAATCTCCTCAAGTTCTTTAACTTTTTCTTTCATGTTATCGTTTTCACTCTTCGCATCGTCTAACTCTTTCTGGAGGATATTTTTATCCAGTTTCAAAGCTTCGTTTTTGGATGTCATTTCTTCCATTTTTGCAGCAACCCCCTTTTCGTTTTCTACCAAAAGTAAATATTTATCGTATATTTCTTTGTACACAGCGTTGCTGTATTTGTCCGGCTCGGTCAGAATAGCTTCGTTTGAAAAACTTTTCACGGCTTTGACCAATGCAAGCAATCCACGCTCATTTTCCAAAATTTGTTTCCTCATGTCATTCATATTTTCAATAACGAGTCTCGTATGATCGTTGAGAATGTTTAACTTTGATACAAGGTCTGTCATTGTGGACAAGTGGATAGAATCTGTCCGTTTTTTAAAGAGGCAACCCTTTTGTGATTTACAGTGAAACCAATTTTTTCTCGTCATGGATGCCACAGTTGCGTTAATTCCACTAACAATGCTGTTCAGTTCTTCTCCAACGTCTCTCCCGACGAATCTTTTAATAAGAAAAATAAAATTGTTAATATAGCGGGCGTGTTAGTTGTATTAGTTAGTTTGTAAAATTTAAGTCGTGGTAACATCTTGATATCTAGAAAATGATGGATTTGTGATAGTACTGAATTGCAACTTTTCAAAAATTGTAGATTGAAATTGATTAATCTACTTAACAATTCTGAATGGTCCTAAAACGAAATTCAGTCCCGGCCAAACGAATTAATTTTGAAAGGAGAATACCCCACAATTATTCCAAAATACTCAAAGGGCTGGACTTAGTTTTGCGAATGCCATGTAATTTGTTTATAGTTTCCTATCCTGGGGGTGTGCGATATTTACGACCGTTGATAATACTGCAGTTATTTTCATCAGCAGTCACAGCTCTAACATTGCCTTATGTATCTGTTTGTTTCTACTTCGGATAAAACTATCAGCCCAATTTGGCCACGTTTCTGATATTTGGGGAGTGTCAGCCCGGACCCTGGAACGTTTGGCCGTGAACGCAGAATACAAATAGAATATCTGCTTGATTTGGTCAGGTTTCTGATAATTGGGGACAATCAACTCGGATCCTGGGACGTTTGGCCATGGAAGCCGAATAAAAATAAAATATCTGCACAATTCGGCCATGTTTCTGGCATTTGGGGACAGTCAAACGTTTGACCATGATCGAACGCTAACTTTATTGACGTTTCTTGATGCAGGGGGGAGGGTGAAATCAGGGCAAATGTCACCCCTAAGCCTGTAATGAATAAGGAGTGGTAAAGGCTATCAAACTTGTCAACAAAAAACTGGTTTTTGTCAGTAATAACTCATTAAAAAGCTAAACCACCATGTTCGGCAACGTCTAAAAATGTAATCTCAGAGCTTATACATTTTAAAAAGAACATCACTAAAATTTATGGTGCAAGAAAATTAGGGATTAAATAACATAGCACGAAATTTCACAATGACTCCTACCTTCAGTCTATATTAAATTTTATTTCTTCCTCAGTTTCTACCACACTTAAGCGTGGTTTTAGTCGCATGGATTAAAGATTACCGCCTTATATCTTAATTGACTGAAAGGGAGAGTTGCACGTTATAGACGAGTCCGTCAGCGCTTGTCGTTAGTGACTGTAGGCAACCAGTAGTGGGGTCCATCAGCCTTCAATCGTTTTCTTTTAAGGTCTACATGAATTTCAAACCCTCATTTTCAGAGAAAGTGAGGGAACCAAGATGCAGTTCAGTGTACAACCATCCATGATACAGGTAAGAAAGAAAATTGAAACAGGTAATGGACCCCAGTTAAGTCCGACTAAAGTCAGACCATAACTTGTCTATCTTGATTCGTCTTCATACAAGACAAAGCACTGCAACGCCCAACATGTTACATTTAACCATGCTATATATTCATTGTCTTGAAAAGGAGGAGGTCCACAAATGACATCTTTACGTAACTTGTTAATCGTCTAATTGCAGAGCAAATTTCTTGTCCTTTTCTTTTCGTTTTTTAATTCATGAAGACATATCGTTCAAAACATAATATTAGTGATCTATACATCTAACCGACTGCGTTTAGCTTGGCCGTGTTTTTCTCCGTCTAGGCAGTTTCAGTGTCCTCAATTATCTTGTCCACAGTCGTGACATTTCTTATTTTTGACAATTTTAATGAATTCCCTTTTTGTTCACGACTTACTGTACTGATCCAGATGATTTTTCCATTCTTTGTCGTCTCCTGGCTTGCATTGCACATTCAAAGTAATTTTGGATTTTCGGATCCCTTTTGCCATTGCTGAGGATGATTTTACCATCAGGAAGTACTCGCACCGGTTCACCATTGACGCAAACTTTGCCTTCCAATACGACCAAAACGACCTGCAAAACAATTGAAATGCTTTCATAATTTCACTTTCATTTCACAATTTCACTTACCTGTTCTATCATCATTCGTTTTAGACCAGGGAACCGCCACCTCTTACATCTCCCTGATTAAAATGAACATGCCCGCGGGAATTTTTTTTCGTAGGATAGTTATGGAAGATTGATGCGAATGGACCAACTAGGTACTTGGGAATTTTTCCGATCCTTTTTGTAAACTAATCCACACTAAATTATGAAAGAACATTTCAAATATTCGTTAACTTACGAAACCTTAACCCTAACCTAACCCTAATTTTGAACCTGTCTCTAATTTTGAAACATGTACCCCCCCCCCCAAAAAAAAAAAAAAAATTAGAAAATTGAGCCTAACATTGCCCCTTGCGGTTACTGCAAATGACCCACGGTGGCGATGGGAATTTAATCCACGAACTGCTTTAGTTTTAGTTGGAGTTTTACCCGTTCATCTAACCTGATGGCTGAATAAATTTAGCGGAACACATAGGTTTATCCTGACCAGCAAATTTATCCCTGTGGCAGTAAGGATGATAGGACACAAAATTTGTGTGACCCTCTTCTTAATTAGTCCCTCATGGGCCACAAAGACGGGATCCGCTAAGGTACCATGGACGGCACCATGGAGTCCCTGAATATTTTACTAGGGATAGTTCCCTGCATGTATTTTAACGAATAAAAATATGCAGGTAAAGAACAAGCCGAAATTAAAGCACAAAGACATAGGCCTCAAAAATTCATAATGACCGGTGCAAAAAGCTGTGACCAGCACTTCGAGATATTTCCCTTTTTTAATTAAAACTTGCCCCGTACCTGTTTACCATCATCAGCAGCACAAGTAATTACTTCAAATGCACCAAAGTCTCGATAAAACGTATTCACTGCTTTCCTTGATATATAACCGGACATTTCAGAAACTGATATTCCTTTCATACTTTTTCGTGACTTCATACGTTTTAATGTCCCATTGTTTTCGCGCTGACCTTGCGAGGATTGAATTTCTTCCAGCACTTCTTCCTCAATGTTCCGTGTGGATAACTTTGGGTAGATTCTGTCAGCCATCCCTATAGTTGTATGTTCACCGTACCGACCATCAAATCCACTGGCCAAAACAATGACAATCGAAATGACAGCGACAACACCAACTCTTGTTTAGTGAGACGATTGCCATCCGGCTTAAATTGTGACGAAACAAAACGATCCTGTAAAACTGGACGCATGCGCATTACGCAATCTTTCGCCACCGTCAATGCGCCAAGCATCCAGACTGAGTTCTGGAAGTGGTTTGCCTATGGGCCAAACTGAGCTCTGGAAGTGGTTTGACTATGGGCCAAACTGAGTTCTGAAAGTGGTTTGACTATGGGCTTGTAACCGAAAATGCGGGGAGACTGAGCGTGCTGGCGTGAGTGCGTGCGACACGGAGGGATCAGAGGGAGTGCGTGCGTTTTTAAGGCGCACACTACTTTCCTCCTTGTGAACAATGGAACACATGGATACATGGATAAGTATTCACCCTGCGTGTATAGCAGACCATGCGCGTATTCGACTCATTGACAAATCAGTGTCTGCATTTGTCTGTGTTGATTTGTTTTGCCCTCAATGGAGGGAGTACCTTTTGCTCTGTGACATCATAAGCACAAGATCTATAATTTAGACTGCCATTGTCTGTATGTTTCTGATTTGCCATCCAAGCGTCCATTGAGCAAAAAATGTTTTTATAGACCTTATGCTCAGACCTTATAAAAGAAACCCTAATTAGTTTACGGTGTCTGTGGCCCTTATGCATTTATGATTTCACAGAGCAAAAATGTTTCTATCACTCGGTGCACAACAAACCAACTCCAACAAATACACTCAGCTAACCTGTCACCCTGTGGAATACGCGAGCACAGTCTCCTACAATATTGAGAGGCAAAGTCTTTTGCGTGCGGCCACGTGTTCTATTGTTTTGCCGCCAAGGAGGACTCGACGCCATCTTTGTCTTCAATGCATAAGGTCTATTTTTCATTCATTTTTCATTCATTTACTTTTTTTCCACATTGTCAAAAAATATACAGACAAAAGGAACATAACAAAATAATTCTGGGTGGAAGTGAACTTTAAACCCTTAAGGGCTTGACAGCCAACACGCCCATAAGTGTGGTATCGGCAAAGATATTATAAACATAGATACCAAACTTAAAATGGCGCGGTGGCTCCTCACGGAGGCCGATTCGGAGGGGAGGAAGTGCTGATCACTGATCAGTCGTTTTGAAAGCTAACTGTAAATTGATATCTTCCGGTAGTATAAATACGTATGATTTTAAAACATTGCAATTCTTACAAACACCGTTCTTCAATGAATTACACTTACATGAATCAATTTTAGGCTTCTTCGACAGCTTTCTACTGAAGAATATTTAAACATTAACGCACAACGACTGGTTTGAAGTTCATTGGCTTACTGATTGGTCAGTTTCTATGGTATCTTTACAAGCGCACATCTATACACGCGTTTACATTCTTACGCACTTACAACGAAAAACCAACCACTGCGTTTATTTTCCCAGCACTCTTTTACTCCGAACTTTACACACAGAAAAGTTTTTGCGCGTGTATAACTCGTTTTGAAAATGCACGCATGCTGACATCTCGTCACAATGGAATTTTCTGTCATGTATCCATAGTTATGCACGCAGATCACCGAATAGAACTGTGCGCATGTCTAATAAAACACTTCCGCCCCTCCGTTTGAGCCTCCGTGAGGAGTCAGAGCGTCTTACAGTGTAGGGATAGGAGTTTGGTATCTACGTCTATAATATCTTTGGGTATCGGTTGGTTACACACCACTTTCACGTCTATGTGCTGCCGTGCGTGCGTATCGGTACCACATCTAATGCGAATGATTTTCAGTGGCATCTACTATTGACGACACAATGACGTCATCCTTTGGGCAGAACAATGGAACACGATGCCACGGGCATGAGAATTTCCCCTGCATGTGTACAGTAGCAGACTATGCCCGTATTGGACTGGTTGACAAATCAGATGTCTGCATTTGTCGGTTTAGTTTGTTTTGACCCAAAGGAGGAAGTACTTTCCGCTCTGTGACAAAAATATTATAAACATAGATACCATACTCCTTTCTCTACACTGGTGGACGCGCTGACCCTCATGGAGGCTCAATCGGTGGGGCGGAAGAGTTGATTTGACATGCGCACAATTCTGTTCAATGATCTGCGTACATAACTATGAATAGAGGCTTTGCAATTGCGTCCCTGAACCGCCATGCTGGAGGACATTCATGCCAAATACACGTGGCCTTGTGCCGAACGCACAGCACAGTGTGCACTGTGACATGCACGGTGTATACAAATTCAACGAGCAAGCGCGTCCCGTATGGTTTACTACGTAGTTACATGTACTCCAACATGGCCGCCGGAGAGTATTATGACGTCATGTGAAAAGCCCCTATACGTGAGAGAAATTCATTGTAATGAGAGTTCAGCGTTCATACATTTTTAACATGAGGGCTATACGCCCACAATACATTTCTGTGTGTATAGTCCGGGGTAATGGACGCGCACTTCTGCGTGCTTGGGAAGTGAACGCATTAGTTGATTTGTCGTTGTTAGCGCGTTAGAACGTAAACGCGCGTATAGATGAGAGCTTGTAAAGATACCATAGCAGCCATCGGACAACGGGCGAGTCAATGAGCTGAAAACCAAGTTTTCTTGTAGCCCCGCCCCCCAAAATTGAAGCAACTGATGACATTTCGCGGAACTAATACTGGATGTATCCTTAGGTTTACGTTGATGAATAATGCAATAGAAGGCGTAACAAAGTACCAAAACATGATAATTCGAATTTCGAAAGTCTTATTTTCCTAGAAAGACTTTGAACATTTTTCGATTGATCGTAGTAAGTGAAAAAACAGATAACGAAATAAGCTTAAGGTAGCCTTTTTCAAGGCTTAAAAAGTTGCTGCATATTTGCCGTGAACTTGACTTCGTTAAAGAATAAAAACAGATAAACTTGGTAAAATCAGTTAGAAAAGAGTCTTAGCTTCCTATTGGTATCAATTTTGCGACTGGAAATGATCATGCAATGGTGAAACGGTGCTTAGAAAATTCACTTGAAATTCGATAGTTTTGCGTGTACATTTGCACAGGTTTGTATGGGACGTTAGTGGTGAGCCAGCAACGCACGTTGTAAGTATGCAATTTTATACACGGGAGCCTGATCGTACAATTTACTATTGAACACTGATTGAGTCATAACAATACACGATGTTCATCTGAGCTAGCTACAGGCCCTCACTATACTAGTTTTGTGGAATGCTTAGAACAGTTGTTCCAATGGTTATAAGGTGCATGATCATTCTTTCTAGTGTCTTTAACAAGGCGCCTATTTACACAGGAATTAAATGTCCAGACCCAGTGCATGCAGTGCTATGTGTCACTGTGTGTTTGTTTGGTACAGTGCATTGCTAAATCTCTACTTTTCAGTAGCCTGGGGATAAACAGAGGACTGAATTAGTACCATTTTTCAGTTCATGTGCTGCTAGAATATTTCTTGTTAGTTTTGCTCCATGCGATAAATTAAGGTAAGTCTTCCAGACATTTCGGTGATTTTCTCAAGTCATGATGCCCAATGAAAATTCTATCAATAAGTTGCATATCATGACTTGAAGATCTACAAGATCTAAAGGCCATGCAATTGTTGGGTTTATTTCTTACCATGATATAATGACTCATCATAACATTTTTTAGAAATCCGAACTTTGTCTGTGGGCAAATGTGAGAGTTGCAACTAAAATAGTGTGCGCTTGAATTGCATATTTTTGCCTGTCATTCTGGAATGAGCATTGCACATTGCAACAGTCAGTCTGATGAATTAAGTGGTATGTGGATATATTTGTGGGAAAGTGTTTTACACCCTTAGCTAGTTGCTGCCCAGTTCAGTCCTGTAGAGGCCTAGAATTTTAAAGGGAACAGCTAGCAGCAATGAACATAACATAACAGGCTGAAAGGCAAAGGACTCTGGCCAAGGTCCCATAAGATGACCTGAAGTCCAAACCCTATCAAAAGTCAAACCACCAAACCTAAACAAACAGCCCCAAACAATCAGATTCTACCAGTCATGGAAGAACTTGTCAATGTTAACCTTAAAACAGTGTACTGACAGGGAGTTAACTACCCTGCTGGTACTTTTCAGTAGAATAATATATGCAGTAGCAGGATTACATGTCATACCGAGAAATAGGGGGTAGAGCCTGATATCCTAGCCTCAGTCAGTGAAATATAGTTTCCCCATTAAATCCTAAGACAAAAATCCTAAGGCAAAGACTAATTTTTCATCGCGCATATTCAAGTAATGAAGTGCATCATTTGCTTGCATCGATATGTTCCTCCAGGTTTATTTACTGAGATGTTAATTTCAATATGAATATAGACTTCCAGTGTTAATTTGGAAAATCCTTCCCAAATGCTTATGCATGAAGTGATCTCCCATTAAACAGGAAATCTAGGAGAGTCTAGTATAGCCCTTTTTCACACGAAGCACCCTACCACCACACTCAATACCCCCTCCCAAAATAAATAGGGGGAAACATGCTAACTGGCCTGAGAGTTCTACCTGTCAGGGCCTAGTTACTCTCTACTGAGTAAGATCAGTCAATGACACAGTTCTGTCAGTTGCTTACTAGAAATCATGATATTTGCTGTTAGTTCATTATTTTGAACAAAGCAAGCAGTACATGGAACCTTTACTAGCATGTTTACATTTATGAATGTACCCCTTGATTGAAATAAAATCACATATCTTCTTTTAAATTTATATTTTATACAATGGATATTACGTAGCAAAGGGCCACCTTGAGTCGGTCATGAAACAAGTGTAATCCCCTCATTTGATTATTACCAACGTGACCGATTTATGGTACCGGTTGACTCAACGTACACTCGTTATATACTGTACGCATCGAATTATTTCGCACAATCAATACGTGCAGTACAATGGAGAACAGTGTGGAGGTTGTTGTTCACGAAGCCACTGGTCAACGAATCGCCTTGTATTTGCCGTGAACTTGACTTCGTTAAAGAATGGTTAAAAAAGAAGTTTATTTAAAATTGAAGATTAAGAAAATTTTTCATCGAATATGCAAGTTTTTAAAATTGTAAATAGCGCGATTAAATAACAAAAATCGAATTTTTTGAACAGTTCAGAGGGAGCTACGTAACTTTTCCAAAATTTGGCCAGAATGCACTTTGCAATGTATGAAGTTACCTGTAATTGGCAAAATTTGATTTTCGCATTTCTTATTAGTAAAATGCAGCCATTGGTTTACTTTAAAACAACCTAATAACTGATATATAAGCCCTCGAAAATGGCAAGTTTTATCTAATTATGTATTAATAAGCTATGACGTCATGAAACGTCATGCACACTCCCACAAGAAAAGAAAGGCTTTTTCGTACCGCTGTCTACTGGCTGATAGAAACTGGCCAATCAGCAAGTTCATGAACTTTAAACCAGTCGTTGTGCGTTCATGTTCAAATGTTCTTAAGAGGATAGCCCCGAAAAGCAAGAAACTGTTCCATGTAAATGGAATGTATTAAAAAACCGCGTCCGTAAGATTTGAGATGTTTTGAAATCACAAGTATTTATTCCACTCGAAGAATGATATCAATTTACCTCTTGGCTTCCAAAACGACTGAACAGTGTTCAGCACTTCCGCCCCTCCGAATCGGCCTCCATGAGGAGTCACCGCGCCATGTTAAGTTTGGTATCTATGTTTATAATCTTTGCTCTGTGACATCATATGCACGAGGTTTTTGCCAGACTGAAACGAGTTCACGTCACGTCCATGACTTCTAATTCTATAGATGGTTGTCAGTGACGTCACAAGTAGACATTAGCAACCGCCATGTCTAAGGGCTAGCCTGTGCGTACATATAGGGGTTGCCATACGCCACGTGAAAGGCTGCTATGACGCGTGAAAATTATTCATAGAGTGTTTTCACGTTACGTCACAACTGATAAACCACGCCCATTGCAGGGCAAAAGCCAACAGTTTTTAAATTCTACAGTCACACTAGGGTCGTCAGTTTCTTCTGTGGGAGCAACACTAGCTAGCGTACAACACTTAATTTTGCCTATCAAATGGGGCGGGGCTTGTGACGAAAGTGAAAAGACTCAGTCTAGATTATGCACGTGACGTCAGCGCGTTCCACTAGATGGAAAAGATCAAAGGCAGTCGTGGTCTTATCGAAAACGGGCGCACAGCAGCACCTTAGTAACAATTGTTGTAAAACGGACGCATGGATGGAAAAACAGAGAGATGCGCAACGTAGTGACGTAGGTGCATAAAGGTAGGATTCCATATGTACGGATGCGGATACGGAATGCGGTTGCGACGTCCGGATGCGGGGTGCGGATGCAGACTATTCTGATTCCATCAATGCGAATACGGATCCGATGCAGATCCGGACGTATAGCGTGGATGATTTTAGAAACGAGAGATAAAAGTAATCATGAGAGAGGATAACTTCGGATGAAATGGTATTAAACAGGGTTCAACGTTCCAACTCAAGGGCCAAATGATGCATTTAACGAAGCTTGAGAACACTGAGGTAACAATAATCTGTGATAGGGTATAAGGATCGACAGCAAGTCCTAACACATGCTGCAGATAAGGACCCTCAGTCACCAAATATTAAATGCAATACGTGGAAATATTGTCTTGGAGGCTGCTAGACTGGTACTAGGATCGGCAGGCCCTAATTAAACCACTTGGAAATTTTCTGGTTACCAAGTTGACTTATTTAAGCAATGTTGTTTGCAGAGATAGCAAAAGGGTTTAATTGGGAAAAAGGAGGTGTCTGGTTTTTCCTTCAATTGTTCAAAGATATTGAACAACCTTTGACCTCAATTTGTATTGAAATTTGAAGCAACACAGCCTTCAGGGGTATACCTTATACCTAGCCAAGGCATGCAGTAACCCTCAAATTTTGGGCGATATTACGAACTCCATTTTTTATATAACCTTCAAAGTGCGTTTCGGTGTAGAAAGTCCAGTGTCGGTACCCGCGGATGGTCCCTCAAAGGCCCTTCCCAGACACAAAATTCAAACTTTTCTCCTTCAGCAGATGAAAACTGCATCTCAATTGCATATAGCATTCCAAATTTATTTTCAAAGTACTACAAATTTGGGGGAATTAGTCCATTATGGGAAATCTGCGATGTCATCATGGCACATTAATTTCACATTGCATTCAATTTATTTATGCTTTTGATGCCTACACAGAGACAATTAAGCAACTTTGTTTGCTATTCCCAACATATTCTAGAGCTACAGTAAAAGGTATCTAACATTCAAAGAGTATCAAATTTCAAGGTGAAATAGGACATTAAATTATAAAGAAAACCAAAGGGAATCTGACACAATATACCCACATAAAAACATAACTTTCTGTTGCTATGTTGAAAAGTGAAGGTATTTTTTTTAACAAATAACCAGTCAAGTGAAACATTTTGAGTTAGTAAAATGGTATTGCGACAGGGTTTGGAGGACATGGTGTTGGGTATTTTTTTTTTTTGCAAGACTTAAATTAAAAACCACTGAAATATGCTTTTAAGTCACACTTCAAACAAATTGAAACACTTGGTCATGATACTATGAATTTGATCAAAGTTGTGAATATTTTAACCCTCCCAACAGTTTCCAATTTATTTTGAATTATTAACAGACCATTCTCACTATAAATTCTTGTTTTTCTTTATCCAAGTAAACCCTCATCGTTCATTATATTTTAGAACTTCAATATTGCAAATCCAATGCAAACAATGAGTCTCTCCTCATAAATATCCAAATTCAATGTAAGAATTTATTGCCACATGATTCTTAAGATTCATGAAATAGGTAACACTACTAGACTAACTTAAGTTAGGATAACTTCACTTGACCTTTACGCTGTCAGCAGTCATAGTGAAATAGTCATGTGATAATGAACAAGTTTAAAGGAATGACTTGGGGAATGACAACTGCTAAGGTAGAGACATATGATAACATTAAGAGAGACTTTTATTGACTTATTTGTATAGAACGATAAAAAAAAAAAAAAAAACAGTTTCAAAATGCTGCGAAGTTGTTAATAAGTGTTGTGTCATAGTACTGAACTGTTGCATATAGACTGTCATTGAAAACATAAAACAAAACAAAACTACTGAGTAGTGCATCATTTGATTTAAATGAGTAGCTCTCGGGAACATTTCTGTCTATTACAATAGCAAGTTCAAAGTCCAAAGGCAACATCTCGGGATCATGATCATCCACATAATGTAAGGTGAGGGAAGGAGGTCTTAGAACAGTAAGAGAATTTGAGAAAATTTATATATTTCTACAAGGAACAAGGCAACAGAAAGACAAAGTGAATTGACACAAACAATGCAGTCACCTCAACAACCAAAACAGAGGTGAATTTCAAGGGAAAATGCAGTAACCTGAACTTAAATTTGTAAAGTAGACTCTCCTGTCCTGTTTCATGATTGGTGATTGAGAGTCATTTGAGAATGTTTCTTCCTCTCAAATTAGGAAATTACTTGGTGTTACTGCTAAATAACCTTGAGTATACAGTAATGAAGTCCTAAAAGGAAAATTGTGAGATGTATCTGTTGCTGCAAATTAAGTTTGGGTGACTGCTCTTGCCATTTAAGTTTAATGTTTTGAAGATCACGCGGCTAAATGGCTCATCCAGGACTTTATACTTCAGTCGGTGAGCATCTCTTTGTGTTTCCAATTGTACACAAAAAAGAAGAATTAATCTTATTATTCTGAGCTTTTGTGGGTTGCGTCCAGTTTGAAAGTCAACAAAACTGTATGAGCCAAATTTTCTCATGAATTGTTTGGTGAAGCGCCATCACACTTTAATAATTTAATATAAACTATTTAGCCAATGGGCTAGGTGGACTGTAATACCGTGTCCCTTTATACACTTGCACCAGAAATAGAATGATTTGACTTGAATGATGACTTACTAACACCATCCACAACACTATGGAGCATCGTATATCCAATCATGAATTCGTTAAATGGTACGATGCGTAATATGTGTAAAGTAAAACCATGGTTCGTTACTGCATACCCTCCAAAGGGGTCATCTCAAAGTTTCGTATCCACATGTTGTGGCGTAACTGGATTTAATGTGAATCAAGGAATCAACAATGTTCAGCAGAAGTGTTGTCTCTTCACATTAGGACACATTAGGAACCAAAGCATTCGATATATCCTTACATCATTTTAGGCTAATGTAGCAAAAGGAAGAATCATATAATGTCATTGTGACGTCAGATATATAAATGTCTGTCAGTTAGTTAATTAGATGGGAGTTTTATGGCCCAGTTTCCAAACTACAAATGTCTTCCAAAGATGTCAGCAACCTCGTTAGATCCAATTCAACATTGGCACAATTAGTAAACATTAATTTCCCAACAAGGAAATATATTAAAAAACACTCCGAAGAAATAAAAAGGTGACTGTTGTTTCTACACTCGATGGGCTTAAGTTTAACCAGGATCTGTGTTCTATTTACTCCAACACAATCCTGGTTAATTTTCCTAGTTAAACTAGTTACTTCAACCAGAATTTGTGTGAGTGTTACCAGGATTTGCTTTAGTTTAACCGGAATTTCATGGAAAATTTAACTAGAAGTTATGTTGGAGGAAGCAGAACAGCAATCCTGGTTAAATTCAATACCAGTGTTTTATGAGTGTACTAACAATGCAACAATCGTTAGACCAGTTCTTTATCAACTGATGACTTTCCTGGGAATTGCAGAATGATGCTTCAAACTTGTTTGTCTCCAAGTTATCTTCTCCAGATGGCCTACTAATATCTAATTTCTTTTCTTACTAGATGCAGGTCTAAAATTTTGAGTCCTCCTCTAGGTGAAAAAATTTAAACTGCATGATGGTAATGACCTTGAAGGCTGGCTGATTTTCGTCCCTGTGGGGATGTAAAAGTTAAATCATCATTCAGCAGTCAAGTGTGTATAATTGAATACATAACTAAAAGTCAAAGTTATTAAATATGTAGATTAAAGACATACTTAATGCTAAATAACACATTTTGCTCAGCAAATGAAAAAAAAAAATGTATAACCTCTATCTATAAAAAAAAGTTATATTGCTGATATTTAGGTCTCATCAAAATATTATTTACTTTTTTCTCCCTTTTTTAAGTAAACAATAGGCCTTACTCATTGTCACCATAAGGTCAAGAAATGTAACAGCTCAACAGACTGCTCTAACATGACATACTTTACAAACACATATCGATTGGATTTCCTTCATACAAAAAATTATCAGGCAGATGAATACTCAAGTAGTGGGTTAACATAGCTTTTAAAAGAGTTGGAATATTTTGCCAGAAAAGTGGGGAAATACATCATGATGATATATGTGGGTAATAAAAATTTGTGTCTCTTGTTATTTTTTGGCGGGAGGGTGGATGAGGGGGAGAGGATGACGTTGTGGGTAAGTTCCACAGGGGTGTGGGTAAATCTCACAGTGCCCATTACTACTTTGGCCTGCTGAATAGCTGAATAGGAAGGTCTAATCTTATACATTTTCTAAGTGTGATCTTGGATGTGCAACAAACTTACTTTTTATGACAACAACATTAGATGTCTTCTACTGTAAGATTTGATGTCTCTGTTGAAGATGAGTGATGCAGGGGTCTTCATCTAAATACCAGTACCACAGGTACTGTACATGATGATGTCGGCAGTCAGGGAGTTTCCGTAACAGCTAATTCCTGAATCTCATGACTAGCACTGAAATTACACTTTCAGTTTGATGAAATGTACTGACACAGCCTTTCTAATGTTGTATCTGATGGGGAAACATGAGAAGTACAGACTACAGTCACAGTTTGGGAATACATACATGTATAGAAATTGATCTTGCTTAATGCAGCACGCCTTAGCACTAACAAAGACTGATAGCAGTTGGGGCTTTGAGAGCTTCTAGGAGAGTACATATATGACTGCTCTTGCAGAATGTTTAAGTGATCAAAAAGGATTACAAAAAGTTGTGATCATACCTGTATCTTCAGTTAGTTAGGTAATGTATCAGCCCAATTACATTCCAAATACATTAAAAATCATTATTAATTACTCATTCTGTCTAAAAAGTGCTAAGCAACAGCTGTATCTCTTCAAAAATGAATAATGCTGGAGATGTTGAAGTTGACCAATTTGAACTTTTTGAAAGTTTTGGCAAAAAAAAAAAATTTCCTTGAACACAAATTTTACTTACTAACTTTTTTCTGTAACACTGTGAAGGTGAGAACTAGTGAGAACCTAATTTTTGAAGAAAGATGTACTGCCTCATCTTATCATTTTGTTCTTAGAAATGTTGATATAAAGATATAAAAAAAAAATCTGTAAAAAGGTGTAGAACTTTTTTTCAAGTTTCAACCCAAACCAAAGAAAACTTAACACTACCTTGCTATTATACCTACTAACCATTCCAATTCCATTTCTTGGAGCTTGGCTGATGAGTGAAACTCTTGAGACTTTTCCTCTGAACTATTTGATAACCAGGATAAGTCATCAGCCATCCAGGTATGGTGCACTGATGGTGAAATCATTGTTATACTTCACAGATAGTCGCTGAAAATTAATTAACAAATCAGGTAAATTATATGCTATACATTTGACCCTGCAAAGGTTGATAGCATTTAATTCAAAGACAAACAAGATTCAAAATAAAAACAGGAAATCTGACCTGTGCTGGAACGCTTTGAAAAGTACAGTAAATGTATTTAACAAAAATAACCTATCTTTAAAATGATATATATTTAAGTAAGCTAAGCCACGGTTTCGCTACATTGATCAGAGTACATGGTCTGGAATATTCTTCTTTCATATCACACGCTAGTAAAAACCACCAGAAAATATCTCTAAAAATCAACCTGTCACACTCATTCAGTGCATATTCACTTGTCATGATGGTAATTTTTAATTGCATCAGTCAAAAGGGTAAATACTGTAGCCCTGATGGCTCACACTAGACTTTAAGTGCTCTCATTAAAGGGCCAAACCTCCCACCCCCCACAGTTTTGGTGCGGGGGTACCGAAATTCTCAATTGGCTCAGCTCTTTGATTGGCAGCTAATTCAAACAATGCAGAGTACCAAAGCATATATTACACAGCATGAACGGTACTGAGAGTGTTTTGATTATATAAATTGAGTTTTTCTGTACTCATCTTGAAGCAATAAACTGTGATTGTATCTGGATGAGGATGAATTTCAGACAATTGTGGGATGGGCTTAAGTAAGAAAGTTAGGAGAATTGGTACTGTTTGGGGTGAGAGAACTGGGCCTTTAAGTGACAAATTTTCTGCGGTAGTTAACATGTGTACATTGCACCTATTGATTGCGTCTCTGTGAATTCTGATAGGAGTAACAGAACATTTTTATTCAAGTAATTGAAGCAGTCCATCTGTTATACAATTGACTCAACATTCCATAGGATTTTCCGCACGTTTCTTGTATGACGCATCCATGTTGCACCAAGAAGGGAGTTGTCCCTGACAACTTTCCTGCACCAAGCCTAGGCCTAGGTTGCATTAATGCAACATATGTAGAGCTTTGACCCAATGCTGCACCACAACTTAGATGAAAGACACAGATTTATCTTTCCATGGCAGTAGGACTAGGAGGCCGGTCCTGTTCGGTTAAGAACTGAGTTTAACGTCATGTTTGTATCCTCTGTCTAAGCAGGCTAGGCAGATCTAGGCTAGACTAGGGCCAGCCTATGGAATATACATAGGCCTAGCCTAGCTCTTAACTTGAAGATGATCAGGAATTATAGGCCTAGGTGTTGGCCTATGCTACACAAAATGGACGTTATACTTTGGCAAAGGCTACTCATTCTTTTCTGCAAATGAATCTGATGGGACCTTAATTAAGTTCACACTGGGGCTACCAGACGTTTAAGACTTCATAAAAAGCCTTTTTCCTCTTTTTTTAGCCTACGGCATTAGTGGTAGTGACTGATACCAATTTAGAGTCAATCAAGTTAAAACATTGTGTTACATGCAGTGCTGCCTAGGTCGAGCGTAGGCCTATACTAGGCCTTGGCCTAGACTATGTAGGCCTCGATGCGTCATACTACTTACTAGGCCTAGGCTATGTTTTGTAGGCCTAACGTTAAGTAGGCTAGACAGTACAAAGTAATGACTGACTCAAAATCAAAGACGATCAACTCAGGTACCGACCATTGCTAGTCTTGGAAAACTGTAACGTATACGTGGCCAGTTTACTTCAACTTTGTTTACTCCGCAGTAGACGTATGCCTAGTAAGTTCTAACGCTACTCTTTAAGCGAAGTAAAAAGCCCTGTTCATGGACTAGGACTAACGTTAGTATTCCGACTCACTAAAGGTTACAGCCTATACTGTGCACAGGTACAACGTTAGGCCTAACGTTACGAAAAGTGCACACTTTTCTCATTGGCTCAACACACTCTGCTGTGTCCACATTTACAGCACTCTGTCACATTTAAGTATAACTTTTTTATATTTGTACGGCCCAAAAAGGTCGCATCATAGAAAAAGAATGATCCATAACCAAGCTTACATAATAAATTTATTCTCGATCCAGTCAAATACGTGTTTTCCTCGCTGGATTGTGAGAGCACTGCATGCCTGAGGTGGTCGCAAGTTTACGATTGTCTCTATCATGACGTCATTTCAACTGTTTACCGTATCCGATTTGCCGTACCAATCGCTACATGGTGCGGTCGAGTTTACCGCATGCGTTTCCGGATCCGACAACGTATCCGCATCCGTACTGATGGAATCAAGCTCGTTGAAACCATGTATGAGCGATTTTTGCCGTATCCGCATACGCATCCGTACATATGGAATCCTACCTTAAGCCCTATAGACGAATCCGATTAGCGCTTGTTTTTAGTGACTGTAGGCCGCCATTAGTGGGGTCCATCAGCCTAAAACCGTCTTTCTTTATTGTTTACATAAATTTCAAACCCTCATATTTAGTGAACTTGGAGAATTTAAAATACAAATTAGTGTACAACCATCCATGATAGAGGTAAGCAAGGAAATCGAAAGATTTAAAGGTGATGATCCCAGTTATGGCCGACTGATATCAGACCATCACTTGCTGTCCGGATTCGTGTATAGACGAATCCGGACAGCAAGTGATGGTCCTATTTCAGTCGGCCATAAGTGGGGTCTATCACTCTTTAATCGTTCAATTTCTTTTCTTTCTTGTATCATGGATGTTGTACACAAAATGGTGTATTATTTGGTTCATTCAATTCCTCTGCTGCCTTCTGTCACTAAACACAAGCGCTGATCGGATTCGCCTAGAGACACTTTAGAAATTGGCCAGGGAGTCTATAAATTTACACTTGTCGTTGTGCGTTCATGTTCAAGTCTTTAATGTGGAAAGTGTCGAAGAAGGAAAAAAAAAAAGAAGAAAACAATAACGTGGCAGCTATTGAAGAATCATCATGTTACTCAGATAAGAAGCGCTTGATATAACCAGGATTGTTACTACCGGAAGGTGTTTATTTACGGTTTGGTTTCCCAAAGGTAGGAATAGCCACACATGTTCTTCCACCTCGAGCTAAAAATATAATTACACAAAACAGCTTAGTGTTTTCTGTCAAAATGCTCCTGAAATTATCACTGGCAGTTTTGGTGAGCTTCGCGTACTCGAGTCTGTACTACTGTTAGTCTTTTATTTCTATCTTCTCAATCAAACTCAGACTTTTAAACGAAGTAAATTGTACAACTGTTGTAAACTTCGATCTGTTTGCTTGCAAATGACCACGGTTTGCACCCGATATGCTCTCTCACAGATGTAGGTGCACATGCCCTCCACCCCGTCGTCTGTCGAATCGATTGTAGCCATGCTGAGTGGCGTAGCTAGATATGTTTCGGAGGGGGAGGAGGGGGAGAAGGGGGGGGGGGGGCAAGCACCCAAATTTTCCATATTTTGACAGTGTAGTAGGTACGTAATTTGAGGCGTACTTTAAAAAAAACTAATTGTCACACTTAAAAAAATATTTGAAAATATAGAGCTTGTATTTCTGAAAAAATTAAATGCTTTACTTCGGTTAGGAAATTTAGAAAGGTAGGGTTTTATTGAAAATTTGTACTTCCTGTTGGCAAATCTTAGATTATACACGAATCCAGACAGCAAGTGATGGTCTAGATTCAGTCAGCCATAATTGGGGTCCATCACCTTTAAATCTTTCGATTTCCTTGCTTACCTCTATCTTGGATGGTTGTACACTAATTTGTATCTTGAATTTTCCAATTTCACTATACACGAGTGTTTGAAATTCATGTAAACAATGGATGAAGACAATTTAAGTCTGATGAACCCCACTAATGGCGGCCTACAGTCACTAAAAACAAGCGCTAATCGGATTCATTTATACGGCTACTGTAGATAATTGATGCAACACATTGTAACCTAATTGGCCTACGAAATGAGTCTCCCTAATGACACAATAAATTTGAAAGTTTCGTCAAACTTTGTTGTGTTTTTTGATAGAATATTTCAAAATCATGAGCCTGTATGGGCGGAAATTTAAATTTATTGAAATAAAATCTGTAAAAATGTACAACAAATGGCAAATTTTCGATTTTGTCATTTCCAGAACTCGGAAAAGTCACCAAAATTGTTTATGAAAGAGCCTACTTTTGTGCATTTAAGGAAGAATGCCTACACTTTGCTGCGTGCCAAGCGCGCCGAAAAGTTTGCTTTTTCGAAAAAATATATACAAATTTACGAATTTTTCATTTAACTGAGCGGGGATGGTTAGGGGGTACCGCTTCTTCTGTCCCCTGTAGCTCCGCCACTGGACTCGTGCTCTTAAACAAACAGTGATCAAACTTATCGAATTTCCGGGCGTCCCGCACTTTATAATGTCATTTACATCAATTCCCCTTCTGATAACAACCCACGCAGATGCATAAACGTGGTTTGCCGATAGGCGTTGTTGAGGAATAGAGATTCTCTATGCAAGTTATGTCAATGGCATGCAAGTCCTGTTCGTCATCATGCGTGTGAACACATGCTGTAAAATACAGCAAAATTTTGCACAAGATCTCTTTGAAAAAAGCAAGACTTTTCATTGATCATTCAAGCAGCAATCTATTAATAATTGCACTTACTCCATCGAAACATCATGGAAACACTCTTGGCAGGGTCGCGCAAGGCGCACAATTTCTCTCTTGGTCGTCATGCGTATTTGAATACACGGTAATAACCTTGTAAAGCCAGGGAGGTGTTATTTAACGCGTAAAATGTATAGATAATTAAAAAAAAAAAAAAAAAACAGGGACACCTCTAGCATCTTCCACAGTTATGTGACAATCTGCGACGCAACTACTTGAGACTATTCAAACACGTCCCAAAGAATTGCACGCAGTTGCCCAACCCGGTCACATGCGACCGAGCATGTTCGGTAGCAGGAGACCGGAACGATCACAAGGGAGGACTTGGCAGCGGAACAGTTAATCGAAATGTGGAAAACTAACTCTTATTTGTTCAACATAACGAATTTAGAGTAAATTAAAAGTCACAACTTCACGGATATCGCTTCTTCAATCTGCGACTTGTTGCATCAGGGAGGTGTTATTAGACACCTCCCTGGTTGCATAGTGTGAACACCTTGCTCTTAACAATACTAAGACGTAATAGTCACTCACTGCCACGAGACAGTTTTGTCTCACTTCTATTGCGTCGCAAGGTGGAAGCGGATTTAAACAGCTAAAACACGGAGGTGTCACCTCTCTGGTTAAAACTAACGGGCACACGCCTCCAAAATCTCAAAAACGTTTATAGAGGTATTGCAACATTCGGGTCACCATTTATAGTTTTCATTGACTAGAGCAAGAAGATTTATAGCGGGGAAAATATTGTGGAAAATTTAACTTCCAAGTTGACAACTCCCTGCTCATGTTGCAAACTATTTTAAGTTATCAACGTCTTATTACACACGAAAGCTCAAAATAACGACTGCTATAAAGTCTGCTTACAAACTTGGGAAATGCTCTTTCCAGTTGTCTGACGATGGTCGCGGCTTTAACAGTTTTTCTACTACGCCCCTGGCCCTTGAAACAAACTGCGTTTACATCATCAGGGAGATGGTTAAATAGGTTGACAGAGAGTCAGAGGCAAGCTCAAAATAACGGCTGCTATAGAGAGATGGAGTCTGCTTACAGATTTCGGAAATGCCGTCTCTGGTTGTCTGACGATGGTCGGGGCTTTTCAATTTTTTTCTACGCCACTGGCTCTTGAAACAAACTGGGTTACATCTTCAGGGAGATGGTTAAATGTGTTGACATAGGATCCATTGCTCCCCAAGCTATCACGAACATGAATTGAGCCCACTAGATAATGTTCTTAACTTTTAAGTCCGAGGCAAACTTGGCACAAGTACCATAGTTTCGTGATTTGGAGTGTCAACTAGTATGGTCACCAATACTCCTTCGCCATGCTCTGTGCAGTGTTTGAAGATGTCCACACGTTTAAATACACAACATTTCAGCAGGGAGGGGTTAAATTTCCTGATCTTATTATAACCAACACCATGTACGCCCTTTAGTTCATTCTGACGAGGTCAGTTATGAGTTGGGTTGACCGAAAGAAATAAGAATACACCTTTCGGAAATATGCTAGAACGTCAGAGCTTCGGGGACCCTTCACCCCCACTCTCGGGGACGAGAGCTTTGGACTCGGTGGGATTTTTTCTCAGCAAGCACTTTCAACTGCTATACATAATCAGTAAATGTTGCTCTTCAAAAGAGACCTTGCATTAAGAAAACGAACAAGGTCGGCGTGGTTTGGTAAAACTGTTTTTCTCCAATGGTTCAAAAAAAATTTCTCAAGTCGAGTCAGATTGAGACTGTACCAACAAATAATCCGGCAATTTTCTCCGATAACGAACAAAACACTTTTATAGAAAGACCTCACATGACGTCATAGCTTTTCGACATATTTCAGTCATGTTTGAGAGCAACCTCTGTAAGTATGTACAGGGTTGCCCTCAGACAAGCAAGCTGCTAATGCCTAGTTGTGACGTCACTGAAAACTTATCTAAACAAGGGACAAGTTCATCACTTCCGAGGATATACAACAAATATCCTAATACAAGCAATGATAAAATACACACCGACAAAATTATACTTCTCTTGTTTATTACAGTTTAGTTATGATTTTAAGTCAAGTTGAATTCAGCCTGAGCTCTAAATAATGAAATTATATTCTTTAGTTTAATTCCTGAAAAGTTATAATTACAGTTCTACAAAAGCCTTTTTACAAAATACCATTCACCTTTTATGGCAATATTACGCGCATATGATGTAAAGAAATTTAAACTCTGTGTAAGAGTCTTAAGGGATAGGGATGGGGACAGGCAAAATTCTGTGCTTCTGAAACCATAAAAATTAAAACACTTTAAATAACTAATGTTAGGGAAGAATTGAGTTCTATGTTCTGGTTTCTAACCAGCTAGTTTAAGCAAATAGTTATAGTAACAAGAGCCCAATGGGCACTGTGGATCCTTGCTGGATATTATATGAACTAGTGTACAGCCAGTCTTCAAAATAGAGCGAAGCAAAAGCTCATACTCAATGTTTGTAACATCTTCACAAGGGGTATTTTAGTACTTATATTACATGATATCCATGATTAAATTTTTGTGGCCTTACTTACATTCAACTTGTATTATGCTTGGTGATCCTTCATAAACATTTCCTCATTTCCATATGTATTTATGTTTGTAATCAAACATGATATTATCACCAACAAACAATAAACAAAGTGGTTAGAGAAAGGAATACCCTTTGTACTTCTCCCATAGGTTATTTTTACCTGCTCTCAACAAAAACTTGTTACTACTTTAAAACAATCTACCATTTGTCCTGTTTGCTATCTCTACACAGAAAACAGGGTTCATTCAGCAGTTAAGCAAAAACCAAGTGTTTAATGGGGTGTGACAATAGAATGAGGATTAGGTTACCCTACAGAGCACAGCAGTATTAAAGAGGCATACTGTATAATCCGTACATTGCTTCCACTGGCAGAGAGACCTGTGCTCATTGAAATCTACAGATTTCAGTTACTGCCCTCTTACAACTTTGAATGATCCAAAACCTGTGTACAACCCGAAGTAATCATTACTGAACGAATGTAAAGGCCAAATTTCTAAGGTGTTTGGGTGTGTAAGCATGCAAAACCATGTGAGATAGAAAATGTATTGAATCTATCTTTATCTAGCTTACAACATTTTCTAAATAACATTTCCAGTGGTTGACCTCCAGTGACCTTGATGACCTTTGACCTTAACCAAACACAGACTGATTTGAAATCTGTCCTTTTTACCTTAAAATACTGTGTTTAAACGTTTTTCAGTGTTTGACCCCTGGTGACCCCAGATGACCCCTTGACCTTCACCAAACATATCAGATTTCATTCTTACACAATAACACACCAACACAGTATGACATCTATCCATGTTTCCTGCCTTGAAATATCATGTTGAGAAGGTTTTTAGTTTTTGACCTCTGGTGACCCCAAATGACCTTTGACCTCCACCAAAAACGATAGGGCACACCTTCAAACTATGGCACTTCTATATACCAAGTTTCAATTTAATCCAACTTTCCCTTGTTGAGTTACAGCGTACCCAAGATAGCGTCACAGACACACACACACACCCTTACGCACACACACACACACACACGCCAAGCTGACTACATAGGTTCCTTTTGCTAACGCAAGGAACTAAAAACTATCAAAGAAATTTAGCTTTTAAAATAAATCTAAAGAAAAAAGTCTGTGTCCTTGAAACATAGCCCTGAGATAGACAAACACAATACATATCTTCCCTCTGAAACCCAAGATGTAACACAGTCTGAGGAAGTTCAAAGTTTTCAAAGAAAACCAATAGTAAGGGGTGGAACATTCAGGGTGTGATCTACAGCTCTTTGGCAAAAACATTTGCCAGAGTCCCTGTTTCGGGCAAATGGTTTACTGTTTACCATGTTAAATGCCTCATTTACGACGTTAAACCGACTTCATAGTGTACTCAGTCAACAATTAAAAATAAATGGGGATTGTCAAAACTACTGTCCTGAATAGCCAACCCGGGGGAGGGGGGGGGGGGTGGTGATTTGAATCAAAAAAGGGGGTGATGTCCCTGACTCACAAACATTTAGAGCAGCTTGCCACTCTTGATCTTAGTAGCCTACTTTTCAAAGACTTAAATGTTCTAACTTGTTCAAGTATTATCATAGTTACTATGTACTAGAAATGCTAACTTCTTGTAATCATAGAATACTGTATGCTACCATTCATCACATGTATGTATCATGCATGTGAAGCTATCATTTCAAAATTAAACGCTGTAAAGAAAAAACGAAAATGGACAAGCAATCTGGAATGTGCCTTACAGTTCATCCTGACAGGAACAAATGTCTAGAGAGCAATCTGAATTCTGTGAAATAACATGAACCCATAATTTTAGTCTGGGTCTTTTTTAGGCCACACATTGTAATGAAAATTAATTTCTTAATTCTCAATGTCCTCTACCATGCGTTGTGATTCTACTGCCCAGGTTATATGAAAACGAACATTGGCAATAACACCAAGCCACAAGCATTGCATGACTTCCCAAGACCTTCACAAAAAGCATTGCATGACTTTCCATGACCTTTACATTAAGCATTCCATGACATTCCATGGCCTTTATAATAAATATTTTATGGCTTTTCTGTGATCTTTCCAGGCTGAATATTTTTCTCCTAATCTTTTAGGGCAGCATTTCAACTAGAGCAAAGTCAGTCAAGTTTAGAAAGTTTCAAACAATTTGTTTTACAAAAACTTGAGACTTTTCCAAAACTTTAAAGGTCTGGAGAATGCTAAGTTCCATGACTTTCCAAGTTTTCTGTGATTCCAAGAGTATTCATCATTTCAATAAGTACAATTTACAAATCCTTGAAACCTCCCAAATAAATCAGTATAAGTACAAGGGTAATGTTGGTTACACCTCCCAATGGTTATGAGTACAGTCAATGGAGTCAATCCACACCACGTGTTTGGTCTAATAGTAAGAGCATACGCCTCTTAAGTGCAAGGCCTGAGTTAATTTCCCAAGTAGAGTCATACTTAAGACTCTAAACATGGAACCTACTGCTGTTTTACATGATGCTCTGCAAAAGCCATGGAGTTGGGGAAACAAGCCAGTGAGCCACAACTGGAAAAACGGCCATGGCCAGATCAATTGGCACCAATAGGTTGGAAACTGGGCCTTAAAATTCCATCTACCTAACTAACATAAGTACACGCTAAAGCTCTCTCAAGCAGTCTGCACCATATAAGGAAACTGTCCATTTTACCTTGTTTCCATTTTTGGAGCCTTTTTTAGATTTTAAAAGGCAACATAAGTACATTGAGTAGCTTGATTTCAAGTACACTTTAAGTAAACTAACTTTATAAATTAATTTTCCATTTTCAAACAACAAAGCACCTTTTCCAACAAAGAATACATATTCAATTTACAAATAAAAAATTTTTCCACCTTTAGTATTAAATAGGATGCCTCTATGCTATTCTGTGATAAATAAAATATTTATATCATATAAAACTCTGGTATTATAATATTCATATTTACTTGAAACGGAAGTCAAATTGTGGTACTTCTCTACAAATACGGCTTCAAAATTACAATGCACTTGAATGATCCCATGCATTTTGTCAATTTATGTCACAAAAGTAAATAGCATGGTTGTTCCACGAGTCTGTCACAAAATGAAAATTTCACCATAAAGATAGTTTTCTAAAAAAATATTTAATTCATATTTTATTTTCTAAATTTTTGATTAACCTTCCTTTCTACACATTCCTCCAACTTAAAGTGTATTTTGTGATTAAAAATTAAAGAAACATAAAAATTCCTACCAAGGTTGAGACGCCTTTGGTTCAAGAAGTGTATACTTTGAATCTGTCACCCAAATATTACTATACCATTTGAACAGAAGGGTGAAAATAAAAATTAAATCAAATCAAAATAAATTTAATGAAATAATAATGCCAAAACAAAGAAATATCATCAAACCATGGAAGAATATTGTAATCAGTGAACCACAGAATTAATTTCAATATTTTTTGCCACTTTTTTGAGTCATGTCTGAAGCCTTACTAGTGTAACAAATGATAAAGACTAGGCTGACCGAATTTGGTTTTAAAAATGGGGCAAAATATTTATTTCTGACAAATTTCTAGCTGTTGTCATTTTCTTCTTGAGTTTCTGAAGTAAAATTTGCTTCTAAAAGTAGCAGAGAACCGCGATGGTACTTCTGGTGGGCAGTAGAAGAATCAAGGGAGTAACTGACTCAATGAAAAAGGAAAAAGAAAAAAAGAACACCTTTAACAAGATTATAAGTACTATATCAGCAAGTTGAAAGTTGAACAGTAAGTGGTTGAGAGGAAAAGCAAAAAAAGAGAAAAAGAACAAAAAAAAAAAAAAACTTAAGCACTTTTATTTTCAGCTAATTTGAAATTTGGAAGTACTTCCAACAGGGCACCAAAGAATGCAGGGGAGTGTATACATTTTGCTGTGGGTGGGGTACTGGAGAAGGAGTACTGTGCCTGAAGATATTGTAAATGGTGACAGACAAATCTGGAAATGTTCACAGACAACGCATCTTTGGATGGTCAAAGTGAAGCTGTTGTACCTATATCTCAAAACAGTTGTCCACTGATTTGTAATATATCACATTTGGACTGTTTAATATTTGCATAGTAGCCAATGTAGTGTAGGAATTATATACTTTGCTCAATGGACTGGGTAATTATGCATACTGTGCACACTGCAGAAACAGTTGTAATATTTGACCCAGTCACCGAGCCAGAAGTGCTGAATTTCCAAGTTTCCCAACTACTCTGATGCACAATTATGCTGTAACATTACACTGTTTGTCTTCTCAATACTGTAAATCCCTTGATGATCAATTTTGGTAAAAAGCAAAACTCAGTAGATGTCTGATGTGAAGCAAAATATACTGCAAATGCTAAGAAAATTCAAAATTGAAATTAAACCTTAACATAAGAAATATAAATTTTTCAAAACTTAACTAACAACTTTCATCCTGATATTTGGTTTTTTTTTTGGCTGTTATAAATTTTAAATCTTTTTAATATGCATCAACTCTTTTTTTAATATTACTAAATGGAATGTACATACTCTAATTTGCGAGGTTGCTTGGTAATTTGAAAAAAGAAAAAGAAGTAACTTCCCTGATTAAATTTCCATGATTTACTTTGTGCTGAGCTCAGTTCGTGTATCCCATGCTTTGCGTCACAATTTCATACAATAAAGAATTACTGCACAAGCTTATTCAATTCACCATTCTGGCTAAGTCCCTGGTGTAGCATATTTGCATTGAAAACATACAACTAAAAGCCAAGAGGACTAACACTTAGGTGGCAAAATGTTTCACTGCCTCATGATAAAAAAGATGAACCAGATGATGTAACTTCTCATCTCACTTTTGAAATTATACATTTTCTGCCTGATTACATTACTCGTCTCAGGGAGGAGATGAAGCACACTACATGCATACTTGATAAAGACAGCTTCCACATCTGCCTACCTGACTGAGAGTTCCAGATATATCCAAATATCCAACAAGTTATGTGACATTTGTGGTTAGCTATCACACTAATCAGCTACATGTTAATTGGCAATAACTGCTTTTCAAAGATTTTGAACATAATGAAAGGATACCATACTTGGGGAGCACAAAACAAAGCTGGATACCACTTAAACTCCACAATGCCTTTCTTCTCATGGGTTGCATTGTTCAATTCTTAAGAAGCAAAAAAAAAAAAAAAATTAATAGCATGGTATCTTTTTTGAATTGGACTGCCAACAACATCTCATTAAGTTGCATCATTTAAATATATTCCTTCTTTTAAAATAAAAGGAAAATGGATTCCAAACCTGTTTGGTCTGAAAATCTCTTCCTTCTTTAAGCTATATCTACTAAACTCTTATCAAAGTTTGTGGGTGTAAAGCTCTCTCAGACACTGACCAACAAGTTCTGTTGCATCTTCAGCACAACCCCAGTGAAGTGTTACACCGCCACCACTATGTCCATAGTTGTGAACAACCTGGAAATTTAAAATCAAGTTCAAGAAATTTATATGGCGCATTTTTTAAATAATTATTCTAATTTATTTATTTATCTATTTATTTATTTATTTATTTGTTTATTATTAATCAGAATCCAAATGAAAGTAGCTATGGGGCTTAATCTTCTCAGCATGAATTCCTTTCATTTACAATTGTATTGAAATGTTAATATTAATGACCAGTGTAAGAACTGCAACATCATCATTGTCAATGGTGTAGTTGTGAGTTGGTGATATTATTGCTAGTGTTTTCAATATTTTAAATTAGCACAAAAAAGGTTTTGTCGTGTTGCATAAATCTTTCGTAGCAATTATTGCTACAGTGAACTAGGTTGGTTCAATGTTTTATGACAATCTTCCATGCTGGTAATGAATGTCAAAAAGGTCCTGGGTTCAGTCAAAAAAAAAAGCTCTGCAAACACCAATTGGTTCTTGAGTAAGAGCTATTTATCTTTGCAGAGTATACAGACTTAGAAATCTAGACTTGGAAGTCTGTATATGCATATCAATATACATTGTGTTCACAATCATTTGGTGCCAAGCAGGTAGCCTTCATCAAGTCAATTCCTACAGAAAGACAAGCTTGGCAGAATCATACTGCAGAAAGTACTTTTGGATGCTTACATAACCTCAGAAAAAATTAAAACAAACCAAGGACATTCTATTCATTTGTAAAATATTCATGTGTGGTAAGAAAAATATAACAAAACAATACTTCCTACTCACATGAAGTTTGGCAGGACCAAATCTCATGACCTCCCTTTCTAGACGAATTCCCTTCGATCTCCATGGCCTTAGGCCTGTCCATTCCTGAAGGATGGTTGCATTCTTCAACAGGAAAATATACACATGTATGAATAGCAAGAAAGAATTTAAGACCAAAATGTTATCAAATACCTACCTTGTACTTACAGACCCCAATCCCCAACTTAATGCCCTCCCTAATGCCCACTCTCCCACCCCAAAACAGAAAAGGGCACTTTGGTTTTCAGGACTTTTTTGAGTGGATGTAAAGTACTCAATGTGCATGGAGAACTAGGAATTGTTATTTGGTATTATATGCATTCATAAACTTTATCGACAAGCATGACAGTAGTGGAAAGGATGAGTATTAACATTAAAACAAGCAAAGCACACAATTTTGATTGAAAAAGGCTGGAAAGGTAAAAGTGAGTTTTCAATAATAAATGATGGTCATAAAACAGCATAACCCTACAAGAATGGAGCCTAAGAAGGGCATGTTATTCAACACTAAGAGGCTATCATGGGATATACCTACACAGTCACTGGACCATAATGGACTCAAAGAAGTTGAGGATATTGAATTCTGCAAAATTTAAATCTGAAGTTATCTTCATGTTTCTTCCTTGCCTGATCTACCATGTAAGCTATTTCAAACAAAAAACTACCAAATCAAACAAAAGCAGACTATTCTGAAAGACCGAAATTATCATGAAATTTCTCCAAAATATACATATTATTTGAAGCCAATTACAGTAGACTTACCTTTAAACTTGGTACAAGTCTGCAACATCTTTGGAAAATTTCATTTCTGGTTTTTACGTTAGGAACTTCACCCCAGGCACCTTTAACAGCTGTACCACCTAGTACAGCAATATCTCTCCTGAACAGATAAACAGAAAGTCTATTCATGTTAAATTCAATGGTTACAGACTGTAATTGTTAAACTCCTGACAAAATCTAGCCCAATGCTCTCCACATCGCTCCTTCATGGTTGATTAAGTGAAGTGTAAAAATATGGTCTTGTGTCACACTGACCCAATCTTCATTGTTTGACTACACTAAAATAGCATGCAGCAAAAAGTTTCCTTATGTAGTCACACTGTATCAGCATGGATAAGAGTCTCCTGGTACCCTATCTGCAGTTTTATGGCCCACTGGGCCAGGGATTCTGTTTAGGCCTGTATACAAGGAGCAACATTTGTAAAACATTCTCAAAACACTTCAACTGCAACAAACCCAAAACATGCTCATGAGAGGAAACCCCCTTAGCTCATTTGAAAAAATTGAAGTACCCAAGCAGAAAAAAGACAAATCATGAGAGCCATCACTGCTTTTGTGTTCAGTGTCATAGAAGAATACAATCACAATGCCTCTGCTGTGCTGGTCACCAGACATTCCCTGAGTAGCTTCATGGATCAATGCACACACAATACTGCATTGAAATTGACTCAATCCATCTTTCCTGCCATGTGCCTGCTATGGCGGTTACCAAATTTGAAAAGTAGCATGCTTGTTTTCGGTTTGTTGCACAGTGTAGAAAGAGCGAAAACAATTTGAAAACAATTTGAAAATATTTTGAGAATATTTTGAAAAGAATTGACAGGACATTTCTTTTCCATATTTTCAAAACATGCTGTATTCCCTGTCTACACTGTGCAACAAACCGAAAACAAGCATGTTTCTGGTTTTGTCACCAGTGGATATCGATGTTTTGGAAATGTTTTGCAAATGTTGCTCGTGTATACAGGCCTTCAATATGCAATCCATAAAGTAGAAAACTCTGGAAAAAGACCTCAAAATTAGGGTTTGGAGTATTGGGTTAGTTAGCTTAATGATAATTGGAATAAACCTTTTGTTTAAAAATATGTATATGTATAAACTAACGAAGTGTCCCTCAACAAAAATGTGCTGACTTGCATACAATGAATTTTGAACCTTCTGACCAGTTGTTCTCATTTCTCATCTGCACTTCTAATATCTCTGTGCCAATTTACATACAGTCATCCAGAGCTGCTGCCTGAGATGGCTACTAAGTGGTCTTTTTGCTACCAGGGGTAAAAGCTGTATTTGGTATTATGCTGACTCCCTTTATTAATTCAAGGGGCTCACTAAGTTGATATTAGTAACCTAAGGAGAGTGTACAGAAAAAGTAAATATTTTGAATTTCTTGTGTCCGAACTTGTAACAGTTTTGTGCATAATTTGTGTCTGATCATGAATTTTTGAAAACCAAATTGAACCATTAAGTACCCACGAAATAAGAAGTTCTTTGTATGTGACATATGAAGGTTGTCTAAGTTTAACCATTTGTGTTTGGAAGGTGAAAAAAGCTTAACAGGTTTGGAAAAATTTGTTGAATTTCATGGACGAACTCAATGAGCTGCTTAAAGCAGCTCCAGCCAGAAAGTATGCCAACAGTGCATGTACATGTAAAAAAACCAACTTACAAAAAGCTTAAAATGTATTTAGAGGTTTAAATAATCAGAAATGTACACAGGCATTAAAACAGCAGAAATGAAGTGGGATTTGTCACAAACATATCGCTGTAGGGCATGTTGGTCAAATGCAGCACCTCGGCAGTAATACCCATCTACATCAAGAGTTGTCATCTTTACTTAATCTTTTGACCAATGAAGCTCCCGATTGGGTCCTATTGAACACTTCCTCCTTTTGAACTAGTTACCAGAGCCGCTTGATGGTAACTATGAATAGAGTCTATGGTTTAAGAGATAAGGCATGCCCCACTGCACAACATTTCAGAGTAAACTTCCTTAATAAACAAACTAAGGAAGAGAAATGCTGAGACAGCCACATGTGGGACTTTTAGTTTCCAGAAGGTGCACTGCATTTCAGAAGCAAGCATTGTAACAGCATGAGATACAGATACTGTATGTGGCAACACAAAGAGGATTCACATCGTAAAGACTAAGGACATCTTCATGTTATAAGAACTCTTGATTCCACTCCTATTCTAACATTGTAGCCTGCTCTTAAAATATCAATTTGCTTACATATTGTGTTTGATTTTTCTAGTGCTGGAACTAAACTCTAAACAGGTTTAATGAATGGATACATAGTCCTGATAACATATCATGGCAACAAAATTGGATAACGGTTGGTCCAATGTAAGCAGCTGATTTGATGCTCACTGCTATGACAATGGCTGCTGAGGAAAATCCAACAATAATCCAAAAGTGACTAGTGAGGAGTCTCTGTTTGAAAAGAAATATTTTTTTAAGGGTTAATTTTTTTTGGTCTTACAGCAATATGACATGTCATTTTCAAATCTTACCATGGAAATACATATGCATCTGCTGAAACACAATCATCTTCAAATTGAATCAGGAAAAGCCTGGCAGATGTATTCTTCACCTTGAAAATAAAGAAACCAATCACTTTTAGAGATGGATTATGTATGTTTAATGAAGCTAAAGAATACTTCCCCATCTTGGAAAATTTAAACTTATTTCCTCTTGTCAATAACTGTCATCAACATCAATTAGATGCCTATTCAAGCATTTGACAATAGTCCTGAAGGTTGACACTTGATAGCAGTGTATCTCAGATGAGACTGAAAAGGGATCTTACCCTCCAATGTACCATGAGTAATTTGATCCTTTTTGCCAGCACTTATTTGAACCCATAACTGTTTGACTTCTATTAGACAAGAATAGTAATCAAAGCTGTTGTTCATTAAAGCAGCTAGTTCATCTAATGAACCAGTGGTCCGGAACTATGGTAACCGCAGTTTTTGTCAAAAAACTGCCGTAGTTATAACAGATATCCCTAAAGGTTAATATTTCGACATGCAAAATTTTTAACCAGAAAAAAGTATATTCACATAGAGTGCAAGACTACTTTTGCGAACTCCGGTAGTGACAAAAGGAACCGTGGGGCCTCAAAAAAGGGGGCAAGGGAAGCTACAAATGACTTTTTTTAAATGTGGCCTTATTATATCTAATCCAGGTGCAGGTCCAAGGAATCTCCAGCAGGACCCAGGGGGTTGGAGTGTATTTCCATCCCCTTAGGCACATTAGCCAGGAAAAAAAATGAGCTTAGCCCTTCACAATAGTGTTGCCACTGTATGATGTCTCCAGGCTTTCTATTAGGCTTTTAAGGGATTAGGAAGTGAATATAAAAGGTGTTTGTCGTTTGCTATGGTTACAGTAAGACCAACAGGTTTTTTCAGCACTGCTACAGCATTGCCAGTCGTCAGAGAAATAAAAGTAATATTTGATCTTTCCAAGCTCTGAGAGGCATATGCAAAATATCAATTAAGTTCCAATCTTGTTGTTGAACAGCATACAGCTAAGTTGCATGTGATGCTCTGTTAAGAAAAGGGGCTTACATATAAATTCTTCTGTTTTAGTAAACAGTGTCTTTTAGTTTTATTGCATTTGCTTTTAAACTGTTGGCAGAACTTATCAAAGTTTTTTCTTCATAAGCAACAAGGATTAGTAGACTTGAATCAAATGGTGGTCTAGGAACAACATTGCAGTGAGGCCATGCGTAAAAGAAGGAAATACCTTAGTAGATTACACAGTTTAGAGTATTAGCACATCTTACAGCTTCTATTCTCTCCACCTAAATAAAAGTTCCCTGATGAAACCCCCCATAGCTAGGCAAAGGACCAAGTCTAAATACAACCTAGTCTAAACACAACCTATTTTTACAGCCATTAGTACACCACTTCCTTACTAAACACACCTTATCTTCAGCCTGAGGGTAATTAGCCTGTGTACTGCTTGATAGAAGATGCCGCCTATTGCTGAGAATTATTCATGCATGACAGGCTATCTGAATGCTGCACAGGCTTGACTACTTCTCCCAGAAGGTCACAAAACTTTTTGTGAGCAAAAGCAGTAAAGAAACTACAAAACTAACAGAGCAGTCATTCAAATTAATCCTGCGTTCTGAAATTGTCCCCATAAACTTAGGATTGCAGAATGGCATGCATGGATCACAGAGTGTATTCCCACTTGAGAATGACCAGGTAATCAGATCCTATCCATAAGATCAATTAGAAAGTGGAAATGGGCTCTTGTTCCCCGAATCAAATCCCAAGAGCTTGATCAACCCCTTCAGGGAGGATCAGACTGTGTGTGGGCCATCAAAAAAACAAGTGGGAATACAACAGGATCATGCAAGGTGACCTGAGATATCAATGACATATTTCCGCAGCGAACCTCCTCACGCCACACAAACTTGTGTAAACAAACCTGATCTGCTGCACACATGATTTTAATGAAACAACTTCCTATTACTTGAACCAGAAGAGGGAATCATATCTCGTGCAGGCGATCAAATGGGCACACTCTTGCCATTGGTCACAAAATTTCCAGTTGATTGAGCTTCATGGGGCAATCAGCATAGGGGGATCAAGTGGAAACACGCCCAGAGTGTATAGAATGAAGATGTGCTTACCCTCATAACCTGTCCCTGGACTGGTGCCATTGACTTATCATTAGCTAAATGGTAGGAACCCAGGCCAGAACAATTTATTACAATGTCATAATGACCTGCCAGCTGAAATAAAATAGAAAGACATGTTATTGATATTGTTTTGGTGATTACATGAGGAATTTCTTACCCTATAAGATATTTCACCCGAGTCCCCACCAAAAGGGAGGTTTGGTGGGGTAATCAAATTTTACCTGACTCCCTGCTTAACTCATTCAAACAAGCTCCAAGAAAACACAAGCTTGATCAGAGGCAGCTAGAGGAAGATGTGAACAAAGGCTGAATAATACAAGCCAGATGTGCTGCTGTTTGCAAGGTGTGAAAGGCAAGCAGTAGGGCAATTTCTTATCTGGTTTTTGTTGCCTTCGTTCACTGAAGCAAAAAGGTGTGGACAGGGTTTTTATAGGCAGGGAAATTCAACATGTAATTATTTAAAGTATTTCAATTTGTTGCTTATCATGATGTGGCATAATGAATCAGTGATAAACATCGATTTTGACAGAAACCCAACTTTCAAAACTTGACATTCTTCAGCAACCCCCTGAAATGAGGGCTTGTGCAGCTACTTCTCCATTAGTTAAAGGCCCAGTTCTTTCACCCCAAACAGTACCCATTCTCCTAACCTTCTTACTTAAGCCCCTCCCACAATTGTCTGAAATTCATGCTCATCCAGGTACAATCTCAGTTTATTGCTTTAAGGTAAGTAAAGAATGACTCAATTTATATAATCAAAACACTCTCAGACGTACCGTTCATGCTGAATAATGTAAGCTTTGGTACTCTGCATTGTTTGAATTAGCTGTCAATCAAAGAGCTGAGCCAATTGAGAATTTCAGTACCTCCATACCAAAATTATTGTTTGTGGTGAGAGGTTAGGCCCTTTAAACCAGTTAGTTAAATCAGATTCTATACTTTAGTTTCAATTAAACCAATTGTTTAAAGTCAAGGTGACCACTGAGTGTTTTCCAGTTATGGCTCACTGGCTTGTTTTCCCTACTTCATTGCTTATGCAGAACACCAGGGACAGTGGTAGTAGGTTCCAATTTTTAAAGTCTACAATACTACATGGCCAGGAGACCTTCTAGCGGCAAGTCAGTCCAGCAAGTGGCACATGTACAGTATATTAGCCACATCCTCCTAAAAAGAAATGCAGTCAAGCATAACCATACTTATTTGTAGAAATACTATATGGTTAAGCAAGCATCTGTTGCATGACCCATTTTATTGGTCAATTAAGTGAGCAGATTGATTACCAGGCAGAATTATCAGCTAGTTTGTATACTCATTAGGCATAAGCTACCTCTATGAAGTCTGGGCAATGTTTGTTTACACAATTCATCACGCTTCAGTGGCAGCACAACCAGCCTACATGTGTCCAAAAAGATAAGCCTATTGTCCTGGTCTGCTGAGGCAGCTCTGGTTGCAAACTTGGCTTGCACTGATTAAACGGTCTCTGCCTTTATGAATGAGGTTTTCAATGGGACTCTTTGTTTACATAGTGCTGGACATGGCAGCTACTATTGACAGAAAGCTGATAATAGGAAGTCGGGATGACCTTGGTGTAACATCACTTCTTCAACAAAAAGTGGGGTGTTGGGTATAAATTGTATAGAGGCAACCTTATGCCTAATGTCTTGATTAAGCAGGGCCATGAAAACACCAAAAAGTCACAAAAATGGTTCCCTTTGGCCTGTTCACTTCATGATACACATTAACATTTGAGTTCTAAGGGAGTTTCCTTTGTTGAATCAGAGATATAGCATGCACAATGTTTTCCAATTTTGACCCCCGGTTATCTGAAATGAGCACTGAGCTTTAGCACATGCACATAAACTTTCATGCCATCATGAATGTACAGGTTTCTCTTTTAAAACCAGAATAGGCAGCAGGTTTCATTTTTAAAGTTTGCTGGCATGAATTAGTCTGGCCATCCCACCCCCCAATTGCCCCCTTAACATTTATAAGCCCATTTCAGTTGCAAATGCACATTCAAGGACCATTTTCAACCAACCAATGCACCTTCCTTTATTTCATAATTCGCCTTTTTACTGTTAACTAGCTCTGTCCTGTGGCATGGCATCTCAACAAAGCACAGCTGTATATGAAATAGTATTAACATCTTGCAATTGTGTATGTATATTACACACTTCAGGACTATTCTCTCTAAAGGCCTAGTCCTCTCACCCAAAATGGTTCCGATTCTCCACCTTCTAACTGAAGACCCTCCCACAACTCTCTCAAACTCACCCTCACCCAGACACAATCTCAGTTTATTGCTTCAGGGTGAGTACACAAGACCCCAGTGTGTAATCAAAACACTCTAAGTACAGTACATGCTGTGCGTACATATGAGCTGCAGTATCTGCATTGTTTTAACTTGCCGTCAATCAAAGATCTCCGCCAACTGAGAATTTCTGTGGAACACTACAAAAAATGAGGTTTAAGGTGAGATGATCAGCCCTTTAAATAAACATATTGCAAGCTGGTGTGCCGAGATTTGTCAAAACTCTGTATCTACAATACCTTGGGAAGATAGGCAAAGCGAAAGAAAAGATAAGTAATATAAACAGACCTCTGCAAAGTCTTGAACTTTCCTTTTTACAAGCATTCCACCTCGTTGTCTAATTCTGTAAATAGAAAGAAAAAGAGAAATGCAATAACTTGCTTGGATGATAAAATTCCATCTCCTTGTTGTTTGATTGTTAAATTTGTATTTAATTAAATTGTAAACAACAGATAGCTAGGAACCACACATGTTTATACTGAATACAATGACCAAGTTCAATTACAAGAAATGGAAATCACTTTATAAATATTTAAAGATGAAACCACATATGTTTATTTCTATTGCTTGCTTAAAATAGATGCCTATGTTTTTACTGAACCTAGAATGTCTCCTTTGTTTCTTATTTTCTTTTTTTTGAATCAAACTGATTACATATGTGTAAAAATGCTCTATTGTACCATTTGAGGAGATACACATTGTGTAGGGGATAGCATTTTTGTGTAATTTTTTCATTTACTGATGATACTGTACATTAGATCAGCAGAATTTAGGATTGCTACACTATGGCAATATCAAATTCGTTGCTTCTAAGATATGTTTTTCGTACAGATTATTCCACTATTTTTATTTTAGCAATGCAATATCAGGCTTATCAGCCTATTAAGAGCACAGCAATAACTAAAGGAAAAAAAGTCACTGAGACATATCCACAATTTCCATCAAAAATTGTAGGCAAACTTTAAATTAGCCCTACCAGTAATGTATTTTGACAGTGAGCACATGACTCACCCTGAACAAATCCTACTCGGATGTTTTTCACCTCTGCACTTTTGACCGCATCTCTCCCCCTTATGGAATTTCTGCCACGCAGCTAGTCCGCTAATAACTGCCACCCTTGAAAACTATAGTAGCAAACCCATGCATAACTTTAAATTTGCTGTTTGAGGTTGTGCACTGTTCAGGGAAATATCAAAAAATAATGCACACTTCTAATTCCAAATACATGGGTCCTTGATTTTATTTTTGGCAAAACATTAACATTCCGGCATGCACTTCCACACAGAGTCAAGATGCTTACCAGGACCATGTACACAAGTTGCGCAGCCATACAAGATCATTTGGTTAAATGCCCATGAGCAATTTCAGCAAGAGAAATAAGTACAACAGGCAGTAAATAAAGTACTGGTCCAGCAGACTCAGAAAATTAAAAATTGTGTGCATTTGCAAACAATTTCTGTAGAAAACTGTAAGGGGAATTTCTGTACATGCTCCGAATGAAAAATTCCAGAAACTGTACACATCAAAGTTTGGTTGCCCAGTGAAAAATGGGACGTTTTTGAAATTTTGACAGTGTTGCTAGTAAAATGTACTCATTTATTCTTCCTAACATTGACTTATCTTCCAAACGCAACATTTTTCACTACCAAATGCATCCAAAAGGCAAAGCTGACTGAAACTGAACAATGCAATGCGTCCCTTTTCTCATTGGGTGCACATGCATATTTGAAGTCATTGTAATCACAGAAAGCAGAGAGTACATGTACAGTAAAGCAGATTATCCACTATGAGCAAGTGCAGATCCAAGGGGGGTTTTTACGGCTTCAGCCCTCCCTTTCTCGCCAGATCAACAGTAAAACATGCAGGAAATTAGCAGTGCAACTTCCTCACTTCCCTGCGTTCTCTTATGTCAGCCCCCCCTCCCCCCCCCCCACTTTGGAATGTCTGGATCCGCGCCTGCTGAGCACCTGTAGTTCTCTATTTCTGAATGTTAAGCTCTTATAGTCAGAAATCCGAACATTCTCTGGATTTTAGAACTGAGAAATTGGAGCTTTGCACCAAACAGGGCAATTGGCAAGTTTTATCACATTCTATAACTCAACTACAAAATACACTATCAGTTAAGTAGCATAGTAGAAGGAGCTGCACAACTATACACCCTGAACCTGTTCTGAGGGTCATTGGTAAGCATCAAACAAAGATGAGCTCTTTTACCTCTATTGATTCGGCACGAGAGAACATGCACAAAAGGAACTTACTTTTTTTCTAGCCAAGGAAGATACCTGACACATCCACACATAATTGAAGAATAGAACCATCCATGCCTTCAAAAGAAAGATTAAAGGGTAAATTTTAGTGTCCATAAGAGGGAGACGTGTGCATTTAAACAATAAAATGCGATTTTGTATAAATATCAACAGCTTCTATAGGACAATTAGGCATACAAAGGCAAGGAACTGAAAGAGATGGAGATTGTTAGCTAAAGTCTTCCAGACAATAAGTAATTGAAAGACACTTAATCCTCTTCAAGAAAAAATAATTTGATTGACAGGTCATTTTTTCTATTGCTTGACTTTTGTTGCACTTCCTTATTAATGATGATCCCCTTCTTCAAAGTCCAGTAATCCTGTAACAAAGACCGTTGTCAAGATACTGCTTTGATCTTCATGTGGTTATCCGAAACATGTGAAACATTTTCTATCTTTTGATTAAACTGTTCAGCCACTTTGAAGTTGCACAATGTCATTTGTATTCTAATAAAGAAGTGTATCTGTTTAAAATTCTACAAGAGTCTCAATAACTGTGTTGTCATTTCAAACAATTATGGCTTGCTTATGAAATGGCGAAAACAGTACTTTTGCTTAAGAAGTAAAAAATAAGGTGTACCCTTTTAAAATGTTACACCTGGCCACACCATGTTGAAACATTTTTGTCCTTTTTTTTGTATTTTTGTCAAAAAGGAGGGAAATAATCCTCTGATCTCTCTCAGCTGTACTTGATGACCAGAACAATTGTCCCTACTGTCTAATTTACTATTAGTTCAAGGAATAATAGTAACAAGACAATGCAAGTCTTAACGGTATGAACATACAGTAGGCCTCTTTCCCATGTAGGTGAGAGCATGGGATCATAGTTTTCAGTATGCTTCATGGTTGTTGATTAACTTTACAGTATTAAAGTATTAATATATATTTATTATTTTTATATTTATCTTATATATTTATAATATATTTTATAAAAAATTTTTTATATTTTTTTTTATATATTTATTATATTTGAGTTAGATTTGTGGATCAATGTGCTCTATGAATACATCGTGCAAATGTAAAAGGGTCACCATTGTTAACAAGTGAGCCCAGTGGCCATCAACTTCTCCACCCATTACACAAATGTACACCACAGTTCTATTGTCACACCATCTACTCAACTCTATAACAAACTTTGATCCAGTGTAACAAATCTAATCTACCTGATAGATTGATCAAAATTTTTGGATCTTGACCTTAAGTGAGTGTCGTTGATGTGAATTCTCATTAAACATTTGACCTACTGCTCTTACTCAAATGTGAACATTGTCATGGTAAACAAAATGATGTGGTCTTCACTCTTGATTTGGGAGTCTATGGCTGTTTAATAGTATTTTGAAGATATACATCACGCATGTGAATGATGTAAGCCAGTGTAGCCCATTGACAAATGTTTCTTACTTCTCTGAAGAAAAAGTACTGGGCCTTTTCACAGATCTGATCATGTGTAGCAGATCTGTTCTTTTCATTCAGTTTAGCCTAGAATGGAGTCATTTGCATAAGAGTTCAATGACCCAAAGGTTCTGGAGACCTTGAAGTTGGAATCAATTCATTATTAATGTGCTGTTCCTTAAGGATGTACCATTCAAATTTGAAGCAGACCTTCGAGATTACAGTGTTAATGTTTAGTTTTGCTGTATGACTAGTTGACTATGAGCCAGGAGGCCTTGAGTAAAACGTAGTGATAATTTGACCTTGATTAGTCTACCAACAGATATGCAGAAGTAGTCCGATTCACCTTGACTGTGTGTACTACGTACAGTGTTTAGTTGACATACATAATCCCTGTGTACTGTAACTGGACACTTCCTGCATCCTTACGTGTTTAGCCCGATATGGAATTCTCTAGCAAATACCGCCGACCAACGGTCTTTTGCAGTAAACAATACTGAGTCAGATATCACAGTACTAGATAACAGCTCTTTGATCCTGCCTGCCTGGTCACACCAGCTCATCTCCATTTACAAAACTCGTGAAGTGTGAATAAACTTTTAAACTGTCTAGTGTCCACGGAGAACTTTCTCTTATCAGAAGTTGTTCGCACTAAGAGAGGAGAGAACACGTCATGTGGTCCATTTGCACCAGCAATTGAATTGTCTAAATACTTGTATTATATTTCAATATGTAGTCGTTTCAGAGTATTTCTGGAAACTGATTGCTGAACAAATATTTAAGACCCAATTTGCGCTATGGAAAATTAAAAGTTGCTTGTGTTACAAAGCGGGTTCTTATCACAAGTTTGAGCAGATTCCAGATGGTATATAGGGAACAGTGATTAAGTAATTTCATGCAGAGAAGTACTGTATTTTCTTTGCGGGACTTGTGAATTGTGGGCAGGAAATGCATAACCGTGCACTTTATTGTACACACTGGTCTACATCAAGTATGACAATCAACACTCACCTTGCATGCGGGGCATACAGATCCAACTCTTTCCTTGTTGCATGTCTAAACCCAAATGGCACGTGTTTCCATGACGGGTCTTCCTAGAAGCAAAACATTATAAAGGTTGATAATGGCGCTTAATTGTAAGGTGGATGTTGTAAAAAAATTCAAATATTTCTGCCTTTTTTTCAAAAGTGAATCAAAAACGAAGTTGCATTCTTGTTTCCTTTTTATTCTATAGTTTGTATGTTGAGCCACCAAACAAAGTTGTTCTCTCATGTACATCAAATTGGCAACAATCTTTTTTTTCAAGTTGTGGCTCACTGCTTTGTTTTCCCTACTTCAGTTGCTTACACTGAGCACCAAGCACAATGGCCATTGGTTCCATTTTGAACTTTTTGGTATGACCCAGACACGACTAAAACACCAGACCACCAGACAGCAAGTCAGATGCCCTTTGAGTCTTATAACATGCAGTGGCATGTTGAAAAACCCATGGATGTATTTAACAAAATTCACGAAACTTCTTGCTCAGCCAGGCCTCGACAAACCACTACCAAACTGACATGAATGTGTAGCTAAATGCAGTACAGTTTGCCATCATAAGAGTGCTTCTCCCTTATGAAGAGGAGATGAGCAATTCTTTTCGAGGCCTGCCTCAGCATATTTCAAAGAAAATGGTACCTCCAGTCAAGTTGTGGAGTACAAACATATTAACAAACAAACAAACAAACAGACATACAGACAGACAACCCCACAAAAACAATGACAATGAAAACAATGACTCTGGAAAAGGTGACAAAGTATTGAGTAAGGTGTCACAGGAAGGGGACAAATCCCAGTTTCAATTAACATACTGTACTTATCAAGGGTACACGTTTCCAGAGGCAAAATGAACAGATCCATTAATTTTATGTATGAGCTCCCATATAACGACAATCCAGTGAAACTTGAAAGCAATTCTCCAAAGTTGAACCACAAACCAAAGATCACTTACCGTGTACCTGGGAAACAGATTATATCCGCAGACTGTTTCTACACCAGCTTCTTCTGCCTCTTCACTCATAATAATTGAGTTTAAGTAATGATAAGTTGAGCCGGACCATTTGCTGAAAAAATGCAAACAAACAAACAAAATCAGACATTTTTCTTTCCTTTCTACAAACAATTTTTTTTGTCCCCTTAAACAGAAACTTACTGTACCTATCCAGTCTTTTATCAAAATGATTTGTAGACAGGTACGTGTTTGAAACAATACATCCCTGGATGAATACCTTGCATAGAGTATAGGATTCGCACTTATAGCTATATAGATGATACCAACATTTTCAGTATAGGATTGTGAACAGTAACAATCAAATAGGTCAGTCCATACAGTAGGCCAGCATATGCAGTCCCATATAAATACAGTATATTTCCAAGATTAAAAAGGGGCCCCATGTGAACCAGACCACATGATCCATACACAGTATGTCGTCCTTGGACCAATGTAGGCATTTGATATACAGTGCTTATGTGGGCAAAATATGGGTAAAGTGCAATACTGTATATCCTACAAAATGTGGATTGGGCCACATGGATCCTCAGGGGTTCCACCAGAAACTCAAAAAGGGGGGAGGAGTAAATATGAGAAAAGTGCATTACTGTATATCCAACAAAACGTGGGTTGGGCCAGATGGACCCTCTGGCATTCCACCAGAAACTCAAAAGGATGGAGGGGGGTTTATTACTGCCAACCGCCAGTCCAATTTGATGGTGCCCAGGTACATTCCTGGTACAAAGACCTCCTTCAAGGCTTCTCATTACGTGTTAAGCCCGATGTGGAATTCTCTAGCAAATACCAACCCCCCCCCCCACGGTCTTTTGAAGTAAATAATACTGAGTCAGATACGACAGTACTAGATAGTGGCCCTTTGAACCCGCCCGCCTGGTCACACCAGCTCATCTCCATTTACAGAACTCGTAAAGTGTGAATAAACTACTGTTCTGTATTAACTGTCTAGTGTCCACAAAGAAAGTTCTCTTCACAGAGGTTGTTCTTAATGAGACAATGGACTTTTCTGTGACAAAATGGGGCAGCAAAGCTGCTTACTCATTGCCGGGTGAACTGTGTGCTAATTAAATAGAATCATCTAACTGAGAGTGCTTTCTTGATTAGATGGTTTAGTGAAGACAAGCAGAAGGTGCAAGCTCAATGTCCTTCGGAGAGAACACATAATGTTAAAAGTGCAATCTGAAGGGTTTTAAAGTCTTCTGTATGTATACTGTATATTCAAGTTCAAGCATTGCTGCAAAGGTTTCTGCTTCTTAAAAAAGAAACCAAGATACTTACACTATTTTATTGGCTCTTGGGAATCTTCAATGGGCAGGTTTGATGCATATGAAAATTTGTGGGCACATCAGCCTTGGACACACAACCCATCTCTGCACATGACATACAGTACAACCTTTCCTTGTTTTCCACAGTACCTGCATAACACACTTTCTAAGTGTCTAAGCCAACCCAAATGAATATAGCTAGGGGTCTTACAAATTAATTTGCAATTTTTTACACCAAAGACAATTTCAACCCAATCCACCATGCACACAAAACCATACTTGAAATCCTTATGATATGGATGGATTTAGAGAGAATATTATGATTTCACAAAATTTTCAGGTGCCGTAAATTCAAATTTAGTAATGAATGTTGTAGGTGAGGGATTGGTTTATTTTTTATCCTGATATTTTGGAGGATGTGCATACTGTACAGTACAGCAACCACCAAAATGAATTATAGAATTTTCTTATTCAAAGTTTACAGGTATCAGTAAAAAACTTACAAACAAGTGCCTTACCCCCCCCCAAAAAAAAAAAAAATACAGCATGTCACCTACTGTATGTACACAGTTGCACCACAATATTATAATACTCAGTAACATGTATTTTATCTTTGTCAAAGTTTGAAATGATTTCATTGGCAAATTCATCATTAAGTTACATAACAAAGATCAGGGATTCTGCCAGCAACACAAAAAGGGGGGGGGGGGGGGAGGGGGATTCATTACTGCTAAATGCCTAAGTCCAAATTGATGCTGTCCTGGGCTAAAGTTATGAGTGGGTTCAGGGGGACAAAAGATTGCTTCAAGGTCCCTGTAAGATGCAATTTAAAGGTTTTAAAGGCCATTTATTTGTGTACTGTAAGTTCAAACATTGCTGCAAAAGTGTTGTCTTTTTATGTAAGCAACCAAGATATTCACAATTTTCTAATTTTTGTGGAAATGAAAAGGGAGGGGGGGGAGGGATTTTACCCACCTTCTTCTGGAAAGAGGGGGGGGAACAAATCCCCCCCTCCTTTTCCCCTCTGACAGAAACCCTGAAGATGGATTTGACAATAGACAGTGAACCAACTGTACTGTATATGTACAGTATCCCAGATATCTTACTTGATTAACTCTGGTGAAGTGTCACCACACAAATAGGGTTCCCAATAGCCAGCCGAGCCATCACTTGTAGTGTTGGGAGAAAACTTCTCTGCAACAATGGTTAGGTCCACATTTGGATACTTTTCTAGGACTTGTATTGCACTGCTGAGCCCTATAACACCAGCTCCTATGACACAGATCTTTGGTCGACTCATGATGTCTCTTCTGTTCTAAAAAAGAAAAACAGTGTACTGTAATGTTCATCTCCAAGTTATTGTTGTTTCATTCATACTTGAAACAAAGAGGAGGTGGTGTCAGGAGTTGCTGGGCAAAGCTTCTCTTAAATTCACAAAAAATGTGAAAAGATATACTGTACATACCAAATATGAACTCTATCCATGTTAACATGATTTTCAGACTGTGACCCCTGGTGACCCAAGATGACTTTTGACCTCCACCAAAAATGATAGGGTCCATCTTCTGACCAATGCATCTACATATTGAATATGACATCTATCCAAGATTCTTATCTTGCAGTATGGCATCAGCAAGATTTTCAGACTTCGACCCCTGGCTACCCAAGATGACCTTTGACCTTCACCAAAAGCATTTGGGACCATCTTCCGACCACAACACATCCACACACCAAATATGAAATCTATCCAAATTTCCTACAGTATCTTGAGATATATTGCATTTAGCATGGTTCTCAGATTTTGATCACGGTGACCCCAGATAAGCTTTGACCTCCACCTAAAACAATAGAGACCTATCTTCTGACCATAACGCATCCACATACTTATGAGTTCTATCTAAGTTTCCTACCTTGAGATAATGTGCTAAAGAGATTTTCAGACTTTGATCCCTGGTGACCGCAGATGACCTTTGACCTCCACTAAAACCATTAGGGACATTCTCCTAACCATATTTTATCCACATACCCAAACAAGAAACCTTTCCAAGTTTTTTATCTTGAGATATTGGGTTTAAAAGCTTTTCAGACATTGACCCAGGGCTGGTGACCCCAGATGACCTTTGACTGCCACCAAAAACAATAGGGTTCTTTCTCTCAGTATGGAGCATCTACAGTATGTACCAAGTTTGACAACAGTCAGTTTCCCTTCTTGAGATACAGTATCGTGTTAACAAGCCAAGTGTCACAAACAAACACATACACACGCACACTTAGTATTAGCGCAACCTGAATTAATTCTTGATTGAATAATGAAAGCAATCAGCCTGCCATGCCAACTTAAGTTTATTATTAGTTCAGTACGACTCACGTTTACATTAGTTCAGTACAACTGTGCAAGTAACACACACTTACACTGACTGATCGTCATAGACACTTGAACTATATACTGTATGTTTCCACTCTTTCCAACATCCATGTGCAATATTCCTTGGAGTTGACAACTTCATTTGTAAAATGTACCGTGTGCATTGATATTCTCTTGTCCCAAATAAATGACTGATACAAAATACCATGTACAGAGAAGTGAGGAGTTTTCTATGATTAAACTTCAGGAAATTGCAGATAATATCTGGGAAATTCTGTTGGCAATGAAGAAGCACTATATAGTAACACTGTATTTCACTTAAATACAGTACTGTGCTTGAACCCGACTTCCACATTCTGAAGCATTCAGGCAGCGTTATCAGAAAAAGTTTGATAGGGCTACAGTATTAGATTTGTTTACAAATGAACTACTCTGTATATAGCCTAGCTAGTACAGTAACATTTCTCTTCTTCTAACCATTGAATAGTACAGAAGAAAGTCTTGAGAGCATCCACAATACTGTATAATTATGAAATGTACACCTCTAGAGACATTTGTTCCTGCTCCAGAAATATTCCTTCCTTTCTTCATTCTTCTTTTTTTTGTTTTTTTTTCTTTTGTTTTGGAGTATATTGTGTTAGTTCTTTATTTCTGTGTTGTTCATCAGTCTTGGTCTGGTCATGGTCCCTGATCTGAGGCTGTACAGAAAATTTTATTGATTTGTTAAAATACATTTTATGGAGCAATTAACTGAATATTGCAGCATGCATTCCATGCTGCTAGAATGCCCATTACTGACCTTCTGGAGATTCAAAATCCCGTTAAGCGGCTGTCTTGGAAGGTTTTTTTTTTAAATGTTTGTTCTGAAAGGTTGTGCAGTGGTGCAACTTGTTGATTAGGAAGTTATGGTCAATGGGAATTGAAAACTAAGTGAGAGCTTGTTTGCTCAGTACAGTACATTAAGGGGAGATAACAACTTTGGGGATAGGTGGAGAGAACTGCAGAGGTGCTGCATTTGGCTAATGGGTCCTCTTGCAACATGTTCTCTGCCATATAGTCAGTCATTTTAATACTCAATCCCCTACTAACTCTGACTCCTACTCCACTACTGTAGATTAAGAGACCCACCAGTGATGTCAATATTTAATCCCTTCCCCCACACTACACAACAGTAACTAAACATCAAACAGAATTATTGAACTATAGTTAGGGCTAAGTTGGCTCTCAAGTAGGCCTCAAGCCTAATCCCACGTAGTTAAAGTAAAACACTGCCTTTGAAAATCTATCACAAAGGACTCATAATCTCTATGTGGTGTTCTCAATTTCCAATAAAAAACACAAATTGTAGCAGATCAATTACCTAACATGGACTGAAAAATGCAACCATTTGCTCAGCAAACAGGACCATTATCAAAAAATAATTAGTCTTGCCCCACGCAAGTGACAATCTCTACTGTATAATTCTGCTAATATTTCAAAAGCGAACAACCTGCTATGGCCAATGAGCTGGAATCTGAATTCTACCTGTATAGGCTACCCTGAGAACAAGATTAATTTCATTCAAACAGGTATTGACTGAATAACAACCATTCCAACTACTTACAGTAAGCAGTGAGGAGTATGTACATTTTGCAATGCAGGAAGTGTCTTGATGATGTTCGTAACGGCGTAAAGTCTGTTATGAACATCATCACATGTTGCAATGCCACTCAAAATCCTCCACCCAGTGACAGAGGGGGTATACATATATTTCTGATATGCACCACCTATCGTAGAGTCCAGAATAACATTGGAAACTTGATGCAAGAAAGTTTCCAGTGGCTTTTTTTGTGGTGTCAACTGAAAATTGGAGCAGTGTGTCTTGTTACGAACATCATTTTGAAATATTGTTGAAAAATTCAAATAAACTTACTTATTTTGAGACCACGAACATATATACATGGACAGAGCATGTAATGTGTAGGTCCTATCTGCAGATGGTCACCACCGACTGAGACGAAAAAGGCGCACCAAGATGGCCCCTGTGAACCTATCAATCGTCTGATTTGATGACGACTCTGTAATATTTTAAGCAAAAGTTAAACTTGAATGGGAAACAATATCATATTCCTGCAATACGTGAAGTGATTTTGACCTTACCTTGCATTATTTTAAATATATTTCAACTTTCTTGCTAAAAATATGGTAATATACTAGAGCAAGTCCAAGCTTTCACACAAAACCATAGCAGACAGCCATTTTGGTGCACTTTTTCTCACAGGTACGTAGCGACAGTGTACCGTGCAGTATGCTCTGTCCATGTGTAGGAAGTCTGTGTTTGAGACACCCATTGCTTCCCTCAATAACTGAGTTGGTTACTTCCAACTGCTACTCATTTCAGTGATGCCAAAAGAATGTTTAAGATATGTGGGTGATGTTTGTAACGATGTCAACTTGTCACAGTGATCATATTGTACAGTACCATAAATGAATCTAGCAGGTTATTTTCCAAGGTTAATGGACTGATTTTAGTATGACCTCAGTATCATTGCTAAATATAGCAGATGTCAAGCCACATCAACATCCACCAAAACTGGCAACTTGAGATCACTAAGGGATGGCAAGGTATGCATGGTGTCTTGTTTCGAACATCTTCAATACTGGAAAACTGTTGGGAAAAACGTTTTAACCCTTTACCGTTGTGCTCCAATCGGGGCATATTTGCACGCCTTGGGAGTGGGCGGAAAAGTGGACGTAGCACGCCCCGCATCAGCTTCTGTAGGCTATTGACCCCATGATCTTGAACTATTGTCTCTCTCGTTGTTGTGGCCAAATTTTCGGGTAGCTACTCCCAGTTTCGAGCTCCGCGTGAAACAGTAAAGATGGGTGAGAGCCGAACTCTCTGCATGGGTCCAAAAGGACCCAAACAATGGTAAAGGGTTAAGTTCCATTGTTTGGTGGCACCCATTGCTGCCCTCAATAAGATCAGAATAGTGTGCTCACACTGTGCTGGTCCAATCCCATTCCTACTCCTTTCACAACTACAGAAAAAATGTTCAAGTTATGTGGATTAAGGGTTAAAATAAGCATGTAGAGTGTGTTTACTGCAAAGCTGATGCCACTGTCTCCGTGTGTGTGCACAGCCCTGTGGTGCAGATACTTTAGATTAACCCTTTACGTTGTGCTCCAATCGAGGCATATTTGCACGCCTCCGGAGTGAGTGGAAAAGCGGACGTAGCAGGCCCCGCATCAGCTTCCGTAGACTATTGACCCCGTGACCTTAAACTATTGTCTCTCTCTTTGTTGTGGCAGCCGCACTCTCCGCATGGGTCCAAAAGGACCCAAACAATGGTAAAGGGTTAAGTTCCATTGTTTGGTGGCACCCACTGTTGCCCTCAATAAGATCAGAATACTGTACATACAGTAGTGTGCTCACACTGCGCTGGTCCAATCCCATCCCTACTCCTTTCACAACTACAGAAAAAATGTTCAAGTTCTGTGGATGATGTTCATAACGGTGTCAATTTGTCCCAATGATCAAGATACATTATTTCTGAATCTTACATGCTTTTTCTAAAGATTGATGGGGATACATGAAGTTAGTTTGACCTCAACATTAAATCTGAGAGACACGTTTAGATTCAGGCAGGAAATCACAGAGTGAAAATTTCATGAAAGACACCATGTTACATACATCGTTCTTGCAGAGTAAATCTGGACCATGCATTTCAGTTGTAATAAATTTCTCAACTGTCTGTTATCTTATGCTTCTTGATTTTTTTAACATTTATAAACATACCCACTAGCCAGAAAGCCCAAAAACCATCATCTATTGCATCCTCCATTAACAAGATATTCTCACCAAACTTCACACAGATGATCTCTGGCACTGTATTTACCTTTCCGCAAAAGATGTTCACAAAGTTTCTTCAAAGAATGAGTGAATTTTCGCTGTTAAAAATACTGCAACACAATACGCTAGAAGCGAATAGCAAGTTTTAGCCATCTCAAGCTGGCAACTAATAAACCAGCACTGTATCAGTGAACTTCCTGTTCAGGTATCTTGAGATCAATAAAGTTAAAGGTGTTTGCCCCCTGAAAAGACTATTTGCACAATAGAACAACATGGTTGGTTTAACAAGGTTGGTTAACTGCTGCAATTACAGAGGCAATCTTCTCCCGAGAAAATGCCTTTTTCTCAGGTAACATTGGCTAAAACGTCCTATTCAATTCTAGCAGCATGAGTAAGTCAATGCACCATGTTTTCGAGTTCCCTACAACTGCTCTCAGAAGAGCTCAAAGGTCACAATGTGAAAACTTGTCAAAACTTCATACTCCACCAGCGTAGACATCTTCATAATACCATCTTTGATTCAGTAAGAATAAGAAGAGAATATTATTCTGAATGCCGCGCGTATGCTAGTGCTTTTGTCGCTTAGCAACTGAACTCCCTTCCCGTCATACACCGAAAGAAAAAGGTCCCTACTCATGCAGACCATGACACGATGCAACGCTACATTTTGCTTTATAATTCTTTCCAGGTGATCCTAATTTTCAGTTATTTTGGTGAGATCTCAACAATAATGCATTTTTTCTCATCACTCTGTGAGGAGGATGAGATATTGTAGTCACTTTGCCTATGGGGCTATATATGGCAATGCCAGCCTAAATCGCAATTGTCACCATGGTGACGGTAAATTTTCCCAATTAACTACTCTCAAGGTCTAACCCATGGTGAGGTACCCTGGGGTGATTAAAGGTTCAGGGCTGTCGAGAGAGGGGTCAAAACCTGTCTGTGTGTGTGTGTGTGTGTTGGTGTGGGTGTGTGTGTGCGTACGTGTCCAATTTTGTTTTCCTAATATCTTGTAAACGGCTGAACCGATTTTCTTCAAACTTGGTAAGATGGTACCTCAGGTGGAACAATTGCATTTTAATACACAACCGGAAGTGAAGGTCAAAGGTCACAGGCCGAAGGTCAAATTTAGTGAAATCACCTTTTCTGCTATATTTCCAAGACGAAACGTCCTCCTGACACGAAACTTCACACATATGATGATTATATCTAGACCTACCAAAATATGTGGTTGCCATAGCAACAGAGTTCAAAGGTCAAGTGTAGAGTGGAACAAAAATTTTTTAAGTGATAATTTGCTTGTAAAACCTTTTTGCCCCTTAAACTCTTCCACCGATTCTTTTCAAAATTGTGAGGTGGCTACCCCAGGGGTGGGAACTTATGTCTCCCAGACCGTCGGAAGTAAAGGTCAAAGGTCAGAGCTCAAAGGTCACATTTTGCAAAAGACCACTTTTTTACTATTTTGTATTAAAACTTCAAAAGGAAACATTCATTATAATAGGGAAGACCAGTTCTACCAAAATATGTAGTTTCCATGGCAACCAAGGTCAAAGGTCACTTGACAGGAGGTCAACTATTTTTTTTTGTATTTACTATAACCCTTAACAGAAGCATCCCACAAATCTGAAAGTTTTAGTGTAAAAGCCTAGGCATGACAAGTTGTACTGATATGTGTGGTTGTTTGTTATGGCAACCAAGGACATAGTTCACGTTACAGATGGTCAAAGGTTAATGTTTTGTAACTAGCCTATTTTTCATCAATTAATATAAATATGCTAGACTGAGCTCTTTCCATGCCATGTGCTAGAATTTGCCACTGGCCAGCATGCAGAAAAGGTTTGTGTGTTGGCCGGAAATCTTCTGGCGCCATGCGTTTAACATGGCCCACAGGCAAAGTTTCTTAATTGAGACGCACTTGATGTGCATATCAACTTGACGCACATAAATTTTACTGTTGCATCAAAATGGAGAATACGCCCAGTTATGTGTGAATAATAACAATTATGCACTTGTCTAAAGCGTCCCCGAAAGCGTCTTACTTTTAAAATCGTTGAGTCCATATCCATATCAGTTAAGTGAGCCATATCCCTTGCGATCATGTTAAGTTCTAACTTACAAACTTACTGAAGGATCTGTGCTTTCCTGTATCCGATACTTTTTCTTTGGAATATCGAACGGATCTGACTCTCTGGAAAAACAGCAGGCCCAGTGGACACATCTAATATTGCAATGTCTCTTTATATATGTAGCCTGGCTTATACAGTGCATGCTATAAACACACATACATACTGTATGTGTAGCTATTTCGTATTCATCATTTCCAATCCGCCTACGCCTAACTGCACAACATGAAGCCATTGATGGATTTAGTTTGTCCGGAGACTACTGTAACGTACGAAAAAAATGTTGTGTTCAGTCTTTGTAGCCTTTACCCACAGTCAGTGACTGATGTCAGACTACCTTCAGACAAATCCAAGCGTGGAGTGAAATGATGGTGATGGTGAGATTTAAGTCCGCCATTACTGGGGGCCATCGAGCATTTATCTTCTATTTTTGTATGCCTGTAGACTACCAAAACTTTGTCCCACAGGTCCTTTTGAACGCTTATTGAAAACGAGTATCAGGTAAGGGCCTATGGTACAGTTATACAAAAAAAAAATAAAAAGATTAGGAATATAAACCCTTGTGGTCGCCACTGACGGTCATCATATAGGCTGCGCTTGGATTAGTCTATAAAGAATCAACCTGAGACTGTGTGAACTGAACACATCACATAGTACATTGCCTGATGAACTTAACCACCACAAATAACTTTTCAACTGTGTTTCCATGAGGGGGACACGGGCGCGGGCACAGACATGGACCCAGGCGAAAAGAAAAAGCTCACTGTTATTTTCAATGGAGCCATTTCCATGAGGCTGACGCGAGAGGATAGGCGCAGATGCGGTTTTTCAAATCGTTGTTTCAAATGTTGTTTTGGAATAAGGGGTGCGCCTATACTGCTATACAGTAGTTCCAAGAACTTGATTGGTCTGGGCTATATTCTTTCGCCTCGCTATCTTATGAAAAAAACTTCCATCCCTTGGAATGAAATAAAAACCCTTCCCAATTGGACTTCAAATAGGAATTTCAAAGGATTGTGGCATAGACTTTTAGTATGGTAGTTTTTGTCAATGACATTCTACTGTAGCATACAAACAGCACAGATAAAACTTTTAACATAGTTCCAGTTCTATAACCAACTTGCACACATGTTAGCGATGAGACATGCAACTCCGTGGATTGCCCTCTTGTTTGTTCATTGTATAAGGGTTGTAGCATGTGCACAGAATGTTTCTCCAAAATTCTTCCAGAACTAGTCACATTTAAACACACAGGCGTCGCTAAAACAGCTTGTTTAAAATCTGAATTTACAACACTCAAAATTGCCAAAATTTTGCCTACACAGTATAATTTGTACACCAAAGACATAATTTTATTATTTATATTTCACCAAATAAGCTTTAAAGCGAGGAGGAGAACAAGTACTTTACAATTTCTAACGATCCCTTCGAAGCATCGTTGCAACGGTTCGCAGTCAAAAAGTGTGTTCTGGTCATACCAAAAATCCCACACTTAGCCTCCTTCGACTTGACCGTGCATTGGGGCTGAACCTTTGACCCCTACAACTATATCATTGAAAGAAGAGGAACTCTACATTATAATGGAGGGAAGTGATCGCCAAAAATAATCTTCCTTTACCCTTTTTGGGCTTAAAACAATGGTAACATGAATACAATGGGTTCCGGAAATAACTGCAATTGCCTCCAGGTATCATGTTGTAGTATTTTTTTATGATCTTTCCATTTCCCAAGAAAAAAAATTGAATTTTTGCTCAGCCCCCATGCACGCTCGATTTGAATGAAACAGCTCATTGATCCCTGCCTACATCTTTTGTACCGAGCCACCATTCGTATGTTTATGTATGAGGCCATTGTTCAGCTTAGCAAAAAGGGATTTCCCGCCAATATGCTTACGTACAGTACTGCATTGTATATACTGTACCTGTGCGTGCAATGCCGATGTACAGTACGGTTAGTGAATCACTTACTTGCGGTGTATACATAATTAAGCAGGTATACGGATTGCTATAGTGTAGACGGGGGTTTCCCGCGAGACCGAAGGCCCGCGAGACCGAAGGCCCACAAGACCGACGGTACCAAAGTACATTTTTCATCGGCGCCAAAGTACATTTTCTTACATCGGCGCCAAAGTACATTTTCTTACATCGGCGCCAAAGTACATTTTCTTACATCGGCGCCAAAGTACATTTTCTTACATCGGCGCCAAAGTACATTTTTTTTTAGTAAGGTGAGTGTTAAGCAAGGTGGTCGTTTGCAGGTGTCGTCAACCCAAAGGCAACTCATCTTTTAATGAATTGGCAACTAAAGAAGCCTTTGCAAATTAGGCGACGACCCAATGTGCTCGCCCTTTGTGTCGGCTTCGATTATCAATTTTTCGGTTAAACATGGATAACTCTATAACGGTACATGCTATTGAAAAAGACACCGTCATTCGATTAAGACAGACATTTTCCATCAGGAAATTTTGTTTACTACATATGGCTACTTACCCTTCGTTACCCTAGCTCTAGTTTCAGACAGCCCTGTGTACTAAGTGTTGAAAAAGAAACCGAACTTTAAATTTTATTTTTTTTAGGCCCTTGATAACATGAAAAAAATTGTACTTTAGCGCCGATGTAGAAAATGTACTTTGGCGCCGATAAAAAATGTACTTTGGTACCGTCGGTCTCGCGGACCTTCGGTCTCGTGGACCTTCGGTCTCGCGGGCCTTCGGTCTCGCGGGCCTTCGGTCTCGCGGGCGGTAACCAGTGTAGACTGTGTGTAAGCAGACTGTGTGACTTGTTAGTGCATTGTACGTACACAGAACGCAGGTTATCTTAATGCGTGACCACTGAGTGTCTTGCCCTGTCATGTTGCATATTCATGCCAGCACATCTGGGATATGTAACACAGTGATGAATAATCAAAGCGTCTGAGTGAGGAGGTAGGATTACGGAGACATAAAATCTCTTATATTTTGAAAAGTACTGGTCGGATTTTGGTAAAATTTGGTATGGTTGCATAGAAAAGGGTACTTAACAATGTGAATCACTCAAATTCTTGAAGTTTGATGTTTTTTCACAAAGGGATATTTTTAGTGAGACAACCCTAATCGTAGGCTGTAGTAGTTGAAGTTGTACAAATGTCAAACTTGGTCAGTTATTCCGTAATTTGTGTTTCCTGGCTAGTGGGTACTTTCATATGAAAGCTGGGCAAGGGCTAGCTGTGTTGTGAGCAGAATGAGCTTAACATTAGGCCAAGGCACAGGCCTTTGAAGCGTTCAATATACACTAACAAGGTCGGACACTCCACACATGAAACCTACACACAGAGAGCACACCTGGGCCTACTTTGACATCTTCAGCCTTGCTGCAAACCTCAAAAGACTTTGTTAGTCCATGTCAGAAGTTCAAGGTGAACCTCACCTGTGTTGGTTTCATGTGTCCGACCTTGTTAGTATAGGCCTACAGTATATACAGTATATAGGCCTAGGCCTATAGCTATGGCTCTAATTTAGAATCAGTGCCCACAAGTCAAGGTTATTGATGAAGGTTAGGGTTAAGTTTGTGGTTAGAATTAACCAAATTTGGGTTCGAAAAGCCACTTAGGCTGTAACCTATAATAAGTATTCCAAAACCATTGCTTATTTTGAGGGTTAGGGATAAGTTAGGGAGAAATTCAGCCAAAATCATGATTTTATGAAGACTTAGGCCTACCTCACTTCCTGGCACCGATTCTAAATTAGTACCATATATATATATATATAGTGTAAAATATATATAGAACGCTTCGAACGCCTGTGGGCCTAGGCCATATATAACAAACACACAGCCCTGTTTGAGGGCTGTGGCCTATAATCCTGCAATGCAGTCTGAGTTAGGCCTACACCATTTGGTTAGGCCTAGCCCTTGAACAGGGCTGTGGGTTACGTTACATGGCCTAAGCTCATTACACTCCACATCACAGCCCTTGCCCTGCTAACACAGGGAATCCCATCATTAGGCTTTCAGAACAAAATATGTTCTAAACTGGTAAATATTACACACATCGAACTTATATTACCTCAAAATGATGTGCAAGTTTAGGTCCTGCTGAAGCTTGGAAATTTTTCAGCAGTACTGTTTCTGATATTACAAAGTTATGTATACCACTCAAGGGGAGGTACTCAGGGCAACTAGGAAGAAATGTAAGTGTTGGCGACGTTATAAGGCCAGCAAGGATTCTGATGACTTAAGTGCCTACAAGAGTCAAAAGGTCTTAGTTAAAAATTTGGTTAAGGACACTAAAGCTAGGTTTGAAAAAAAGTTGGCCAGTGAGGTTAAGATTAACCCCAAATCTTTCCATGCCTATGTTAGGTCTAAGCAGCATGTTAAGGAGGGGGTTGGGCCACTTCATGATGTGAATGGTTCATTAGTTAGTGATCATCAGGATATGGCTAATTTGTTAAATGATTATTTTGTATCTGTTTTTACCAAGGAGTCATCTGTCATGGGGATTTGTAGGGGTTCTGATATCCCTTCTTCAATGAGTGACATTGTCTTCTCTGAGGAGCTGGTTCTGAAAAAATTAAAGAGTTTGAAGACAAGTAAGGCTCCTGGGCCAGATGGGATCCATCCCGCCATCCTTCATGAATGCTCTGAGGTTTTATCAGTTCCACTATCAATTATTTTTCAGAAATGTCTTGACTCAAATTTTGTTCCTACTGACTGGCGGGTTGCTAATGTCACTCCAATTTTTAAAAAGGGGGATCAGAGTTCACCTTGTAATTACAGGCCAGTCAGTTTAACTAGTGTTGTGTGCAAAATTATGGAATCCTTAATCAAGGACTGTTTGCTAAAGCATCTCTTAGATAATGGGTTACTCAATCTAACTCAGCATGGTTCCCTACCCAGTAGATCTTGTGTTACAAATTTGCTAAGCTTTCTTGAGGATGTTTCTTTGTCTCTCGATTCAGGTTCCAGTGTGGACGTCATTTACCTTGACTTCCAAAAAGCTTTTGACAAAGTACCTCTACTGTAGGTAGACTCATGGTAAAATTGCATAGGTTAGGCATCATAGGCAAGTGCGCTCAGTGGATCAATTCGTGGCTCAATGGTAGGTCTCAGAGAGTTGTTGTCAATGGCAATTTTTCTTCCTGGAAAGAAGTCTCAAGTGGTGTACCACAAGGTTCTGTTCTTGGCCCACTTCTTTTCTTAATTTTCATAAATGATATTGATAGCTCTATCACTTCCAGTATAAGTAAGTTTGCTGATGATACAAAGCTCTATAGGAAGGTTGGAGGAAAGGATGATTCTTTATTGCTTCAGAAAGATCTGGATAGGTTATTTTCATGGTCTCAGACTTGGCAAATGTCTTTTAATGCTGATAAGTGCAAAGTCCTCCACTTTGGTTCTAAGAATCCCCACCATGATTATACTATGAATGGTACTGATTTGAACAAAGTGACTTCTGAGAAAGACCTTGGTGTAGTTGTTACAGGACATTTAAAGTCATCTAGGCAGTGTGCAGCTACTGCTGCAAGGGCAAATAGGGTGCTTGGGTTGATCAGGAGGAATTTTAAGAGTTTTAGTAAAGAAATTGTGCTAAATTTGTATAAGCAGCTGGTTCGACCCCATCTCGACTATGCTGCACAGGCCTGGAGTCCCTTCTTTGAAAAGGACAAATTGCTTTTAGAGCAAGTTCAGAAGAGAGCTACCCGACTCATACCTGAGGTTAAAAATCTACCTTATTCCCAAAGGCTTAAGCTGCTTGGGCTTACCACTTTGGAGCTGAGAAGGATTAGGGGGGACATGCTCCAGGTATACAAATTTCTATCTGAAGGGAATCCTTTGTTAGCTTGCAGTTATTTAAAGGTCCAGAGTAATCCTCGGGTTAGAGGCCATTGCAAAAAGCTTGAAAAGTCTTTTGCTAGACTTGACATTAGGAAGTTCAGTTTCTCTCATAGGGTTGTTAGTGAGTGGAATAGCCTGCCTGAGTGGGTTGTTAACTCCACATCAGTGCACCGTTTTAAGGTTAACATTGACAAGTTTTTCCATGACTGTGGTAGAATCTAATCTTTCTGGGCTCTTTAGGTGTTGGTGGTTTGCTTTGTTTTGGGGGTTTTTTGGATTTCAGGGCATCTTATGGGGCCTTTACAGCCCTCCTTTGCCCTTTAACCTGTTATGTTATGTTATGTTATGTTATGTTAAGTGACTTTCCATCGAAAAGTTATCAATAAATCGGCTTTCATGGACAGTCTGAGGTCAAAATGCAGCAAAATGACACTTCGATTCTGGTTAGAAACTCCGTCGTTTGAATGAGCCCTCGTACAATAAGTGTTTCTACATGAACTTGCAAATAGTCAAAAATCATTCCTAGAATGTTGTAACCATTTCACCAAATCGATAACTTTAACCATCATTCCACCTAATGAATGCAAATTTCCTATGAAAAATTCTTGTTTGTCCTTATTTGAAGCTTCTACAGTAAGTGTTTTTGAAATTGTTGAAACGTTGTCAAAATTTCTCTAGGGGTGAAAACTTTTTGAATAAGTGGAAACCTCTGGTATGACCTTTGACCCCAAAGTGGATATCACAAAGACGACGAGCCCTACTATTCCCCGTGCTGGCACCCGCTGACACCCGCTGGTACACCCTGTCTGAAGTTCCACGCGCTGCCGTACAATTTGTACAGCAGCACGTGGAACTTAGTTGTACGACAGCGCATGGCGTTTCGCGGAACTAGTGGAAAACTCAGGGATCCATTCTAACATGTGTAATGATTAGCAACATTTTGTGAACAAAAGTAAAAAATTGGCACAATGGTCCTTTGTATTTTACTTCCTAATCAGTTATGATAACATGATTAATGATAGCATTTAATGAAATTAATATCAGCGTTAACTAAATTAACATCCATCGTGTCAGCGCATGCCCTGGTACACAAGGAATACCCAGGCATGCCAGCGCGTGGTTTAGTAGGGTCAAAGAACGACTACTTAGTCGTTCGAAAGCTTGCAAACATGGCGCATTGAGTTAGTGTTACGTTCAATTTTTCGAGGCAAAATACACCATTATAACATCGAATCTGGGTGAACAGCTTATGCAGAAAGGTGGATGCGGTGCCAGAGGTCATCTGTGTAAAGTTTGGTGAGAAAACATAGGAATTTGTGAACGTGAGAGATGACGACCCTGGCCAAGGTCGCCTAGTGATGGGATTCCCTGTGTTATCGGGGCAAGGGCTGTGATGTGGAGTGAAATGAGCTTAGGACATGTAACGTAACACGCAGCCCTGTTCAAGGGCTAGTTAGGCCTAACGTTAGATTCCATAAAATGTCTGACAAACGTAGTTTTACCCGTTAAAATCGGGCCATTAGTCTACCATTTTTTGTCCCCATATTGGCCTAGTTCAACTCCTTGTCTAACAAGTAAAGGATTGGCCTATGGGCAGATCGGAAATTTAATCAATGGACTAACAGTTGGGACTACGCTAGCCTACAGTAGGATGTGTTTAATACCTTGCCTACAATACACAATACTGTACGTTCAATCACATGGAATAGGCCTAACGTCAGATCACACCAACACGCAGAGCAGCTGTCGTGTTGCGAAATGTGGAACAGGCCAACCCAAAACAGCAGTCAAGGTTATTAATTGGTCATAAAAAAACTTCAGTTCTGCTTTCCTCGTCTGCATTTTCAAAGCAAGATTTTGATTATTACCTTGTCATTGGTTGAATTAGCTTTCTCAATGCGTCGACAGCAGTCGTCCCGTTTGAATTACATGTGTACGCGTCCATAAATTCAACAGTGTATGCTGGATTCCCAGGGTACTGTGCAGGTCCGTGTATCTTCTCACGAGCACCCAAATCGACGACCTTTGCATAACGCCAATCATTAGACAAAAGAAAACAAAAATCAACACACACTGATGAGGAGTGACTTATTGCTCAAGGGACTATGTGACACAATCTAACCTTACTTATTCAAATCCAAGATAAAACTGTGATGACTGTAGAAACGTGTATATTGTCGTACGAGGCACTATCATCAGTATCGCTGTTTCATCGTAATGGTGCAATAGTGAAGCATTTGGGAATTCCCCTTGTACGTTTCAGACTGGAATTGGCAGGGCAAGTAAAATTAACTTTGGTTGAACCCGTTACATGTACAAGGTCGGATATAAGGGATTTCTTTTTTTTTTCTTTGGGAAGGGGGGGGGGGGGCTTAATTTGCGACCAAGAAGTTTCACCTAGTATCAGGGGATGTCGTGCAAAAAATATTTGGCAGGAGGTGGGGGGAGGGGAGCATTAGAAGTGGTTACTGACCACCCGAAAGTCCATCCAAGCGGAGCAACCACCATTAGTTGGCGCGGAGCGCACAGAAAATTTTGAAAAATCGCAACCTCTTAGATAGCCGGAAATTCTATTTGCCAGGCTTGTAAGTAGAATTTAAGCAGACGTTATTTTGGGCTTTTCTTTGCAATAAAATCTTCATTTTAATAAAAATAAAATGATGAAATTGCGAAATGATTCAGAAAATTGACAGATAAAATGCACTGGCTTACAGGACGATGTGACATTTTATCGTTTTCTTTGTCGCAAAGTAGGATCTCCATTAAAAAGAATGGACCAGAACCAATTTTGTTTAATATGTTAAAGACGACTATTCTAAGCACTCTGGTGAAGTTTTCATTCATTTCCCATGTTCGGTTCTCGAGATATTAACAATTGAAGTTGACATATTTTCTACATAAAGTATAGGCTACGGGAGCATTTCAATTTGGTGGCAAAATTTACTTTGCCCGAGAAATTTTAATTCTACCCGAAAGAATCTTAGCGGAGAGCCACCATTAGTTGCACGGAAATAACACATAGGCGGCAGAAGCGGGGACCAGGGGGTTCTGCCCCCAATTATTTTTTATGAGATTTTGGGGGGCATGGTCCCCCCATAACTGAATGTCGCAAAATAAATTTTTCAAAAGTAATGAAACAAATTTAGGTTGCTTTTATTACATTTCGGCTATTCTTTGGCTTAAATATTACTTGTCAGAGTGCAAAAGTTGCAAAGCTTCCCCGGGGTCCTCCCCCTAAACCCCACATTAACGATAACCTGTAGGAGAGTTTATTTTCGCCCTTTAAAAGGTTGCAGGGTATTCTGAGATTGTGCCCACTCTGAATTTTGGAATAAATTCACTGTAGATTGTGACAAGCTTCATATCTTTGGAATCTCTTGACCTTTTACTCGTCGGGTTTCTGGATGGATAATTTTCTAACAGATTTGGGAGTGACCAAAATTTGCTACCTTGGCGTGGATTAAGTGTGGTCCTAGCGTCTCGCATATTTCTACCTCCTGTAAGATTTTTTTTCAATTCCTTGGGATGCAAAAAATCGTTTCAAAATCGTACTTGGTATGGTTTGTGGAATATTTTGGTTTATTATGGTTGGAAGGAATTTGCACGGCCATTGCTGCCAGGCATTAGCCAGTGCGCGCAACCACCAAACCCATGTTAGTTCAATGCAGTCTCAAGGGTCGCAACCTTACTGCCTTACCACTATTACCTCACAGGACCTCACTTAGCTCTTGGCTGAAGTGGAGATACCCAGTGGCATATGAGACGGGGCAGGGGGAAGACTGCCCCAAATTTCCGCAAAATCTATTTTCGGGCAGGAATTTGGGTAAAATTCGGACAGCCCTTTAATTTTGATTCTTTTTATCAAAATAGCGACTTTCTAAGCTCCCCGTAGGCCTACTTTTTTCAAAAGTAAAATCATATACAATCGGAAGCTCGGGCATACATTTCTTCCAATATATATTGAACTTAGCCAAGAGTCGCAAAAGAGTAAAATTCATTTGCATGTTTTCACTCCCGTTTTGTAGTTTTCCCCGAAAATATGCGGGACCATTTCATCGATTGGTACACTCTAAAATCAAAAGAGTGAACTTAGTCACTCTTTGATCGAGTGAAAAGTGTAAATTCACTCCATTAGAGTGATAATTCACTCCAAGAGGAGTGAAGTTCCCTCCAAAAAGAGTGAAGTTCCCTCCAAAAAGAGTGGAATTCACTAGAGGAAGAGGGAAAATTCACTCTTCCACGAGTGCCTGCATGCAATGATCGCTCTTTTTTAAGAGCGATCACTGTGGGCACTCCATCAAGAGTGAAACTTCGCTCGTTTCAAGGGAAGTTCACTCTTTTTGGAGTGAACTTCACTCTTTTTGGAGGGAACTGCGCTCATCTTGGAGAGAATTATCACTCTAATGGAGTGAATTTACACTTTTCACTCGATCAAAGAGTGACTTAGTTCACTCTTTTGATTTTAGAGAATAGTGACACATTTTATCTCTGATCAAATAACGGCTGCTTAGATCCCCCTATAAGCCTGGGAAATGTCATTTTCTACTGTCTCAGAGGTCCGAATTTTCAAAATTTTCTGTTCGCTTCGCGCCAACCTGAGGTGAAGCTCAGCGCAGATAGTCTTCCTGATAGAATTTTAGTTTCAAGTGAACAGTTTTTGTGCAAACAGTACCTCGAATAAGCAACTTCTAAGACCCCCTATAAGCATAGGAAATGACATTTTTGACTGACTGAAGGGTCAGATTTTTCAAAATTTGCTGTACCTTTCGCCCCAACTTATGGTGGTGCTCCACTTAGGCCGCTTCATAGCAGAATTTAAGTTTCAAGTGAACATTTTTTCAAAGGGAAACTCAAAATAGCGACTGCCTATATCCCTATATAAGTCCGGGAAAGGTCGGATACTTAAAAATGTTTTGCACGCTTTTGTACGCCAACCGGTGGTGGCGTTCCGCTTAGTCTTTCTGACTTAATTTTGGTTTGGAACGATCGTACGTTTATCTGCAATTGAAACTTAAAAAAAGCGACTGCTTGGGTCCCCTTTACAAGCCTGGGAAATATCATTTTCGACTGTCTGAGAGGTACGAATTTTCAAATTTTCTGGACGCTCCGCGCCAACCAGTGGTGGGGCTCCACTTTGACTGTCTTACGGCATAACTACATCTTTCCGGCAAAAATCTTCTGATCCAAAACTTAAATGCCCCCACGCCTATTGAAATACCCTACTTAGGCGTGCACTGGAACTTGAACAGCTGCTTGCAACATTCAGCAGGAAGTTCCGGTTTCGCGGTCCTAGGGTACAGAGTCGGCCAGTGGAGTAATGAACTGAGCTAATCAGAATCTCAAATGTGTGGTTTGATCTTACAAAAGTCAAAAATTTTTCTCACCAGAATTAAAGACAATTAAACCTGGCAAATGCCATTTCCAGCCATCTGGGAGATTTTAAAATCCAAAATTTTCTTTGTTCGCTTCGCGCCAACTGATGGTGGCGCTACGCTTAGATAGTAAACTCCAGCCACCCCCTACAAAATTATCCTCCCTCATAGCCCAACACAAAAATCGTAGCTATGACAGTGCCCTAGATCCCGATACCAGGGCTTCGCCCTGAAACCCACCAGTGGCCCTTAAGCGGGCCCCTGGACCTCACGCCTATGGGGTTTTGTGCTTCGCGCAAAAGCGCACCCTTACGGCGTCACCATAATGTCGGCTGCCGAAAAATTGTGCCCCCAATAAAAACATTTTCCGCCGCCTATGTAATAGGACATTTTTAAAGATTCACTTCCGCTTAAATGGATGGAAATAGCATACGGTGTCTTAAGAAGTTTTAAGGAGAGTCTAGGGAGTCGTTACTTTGATTTTTTTTCGCAAAACCGAGAAAAACGTATCAACAACTTGCTAAATGTTCAAGATCACCCCTCCAGTGGACATATGTTCAGTCCTTGCAGGTTTCTTTCAGACCTTCCCGACTACGAAACTGCAAGTCTTTCTTCCCCAACGGGCGCAGCCTTACCGACCGTAGCCGCCCTACTGGGCAGGGGAATCGAAAAGCTATGTTATAGCCATGTTTTACATCAGTCTTCACTAGTAGTCCGCGTGTAGCCGACACGTAATACGGGAGACGCACCAAAATTTAGGAACGGTACTATATTTATTTAAAAATGACGTCATAATACTCTCCGGCGGCCATGTTGGAGTACATGTAAGTACGTAGTAAACCATACGGGACGCGCTTGCTTGTTGAATTTGTACACACCGTGCATATCACAGGGCACACTGTGCAGTGCGTTCGGCACAAAGCCACCTGTATTTGGCATGAATGTCCTCCAGCATGGCGGTTCCGTGACGCAATTGCAAAGCCTCTATACAGTAACAAAAGCCAAGCAATACAAGTAAATCCCTGCTGCAGATAAAGCATATCGAAAAGTTTTGTACAAAACCGATCATTTGCACATTTTGCACCAAAATTTCTAAATTTTTCTAATTAAGGTGAGCTTAATCAGTTATGCTTCGAAATGATATGTCTAGGTGGAAGCAACCCCTGAAACGCCGATTTTCATTCAAAATTCATGATTTTTGGCGATTTCAAAATTTTGTTACGTCATAATTTGGGGGAATTCCCCCAAAATAGTGTGTCATTTCATGTCACGCACAACGCGGTTTACGACAAAATTATAGATCCAAATAAAACCAACTCTTTACTCCCTGCTACATATGACATGCAGCTACCAGAAACGCCTTTCGCCATTTCGATATATTTGTGGCTAGAAGTATTGATCCTTTAAATTATGTAAATTTGGGATGAACAACACATTTTTGCTTCAAAACATTAATTCTCACATTAACGACAAAATTAAAGGGTGTGAGCAATCAAAAAAGTATTCACTGGGTATCTAATAGTAAGAACATCACAAATCTAAACTAGCCAGACCTTAAAACACAACCCCGAGTACTAAATTAAGCGAATACTGAACAATAGACCATGCGCCCATACACGTAACACATTTGTGAGGTTTATGATCGAAACTTTTCGATATGCAGGGGTTCATTTCTTAAGTATTTCTTTGTTTGTTACACTTATTAAACTAGCGTTTTTTTTAAAGTGTACGGTGGTTCTGGTGGTTATTTTACCCCCTATACCCCCCTCCCCCACAGCAAACAAAGGCAATAATCAATGTGCTACTAGCCATGCAAACAGATTCAGATACGGTGGGTAAGTAGGCTTCTTCTCCAACGGCGTCGCAGGTGACGGGGATTACTATACTGGCAGGTGTGTAGTGGCCTATATGAAATTGGGAACATACAAGACGCCAAGGGTGGTGCAACCGGGAAGACTGCCCCCGTAGGACCGGGAAGCACGACCTTCGTCAGAAGGAAAACAAAAAGAAAAAAACTACATATAAGAGTAGAGCTAGTTGGTGATTCTAAACTTTTTTGAACTCTTTTTCAACGCTGTTTTAAAACAAATCGGTATCGATTTTATTCACTTCTCTCTCTGTTCTTTAGCTCTTTCATCCCTCATCCCATTGATGACGATTTGTTAGTTTCTTCTTCTACTCAGTTCCTTGTTCCCATTACACCTAGTCTATATTGAGCCATCTATTTTTAGGTTTTAATATGTCACACCTTCTTATGCAGGGGCGTCTCTGAAGGCAGGAAGGGGGGGGGGCGGGGGGGGGGGCAAGGGGGAGATTGCCCAACCAATGAAAATATTAGGGGCAAACAAATCGTTTTGGCCCTCTATAGTTCAAAACAGATTAAAAATAATTACATGCAGGCACAGAAAATAAGATATGACATTGTGGTGTAAAAATGCCTTTAGGGCTTCGATAAAACGTCAGTTTGAATCTTTATAAGTTACATAATAATTAGAAACCTGTCTATCTAGCCCATGTTTTGTGTATATGCCGGTTACTTGAGTGTGTATGCATGCTTTTCATTTTTTTTATTTTCGTTTTGACCATAGATCAACGCAGTCCTAGACACGATCTAAGGTTACGGCTTTTGATATTTTTTTGCCCACATCCACAAACCAGATCTACATCTTCTTGTGATATTTCACTCCGTGGGATCCGGCTTTGACTTTGCTTAATTCACACCTATCAGCCTTTGCTAAATCAAGCACAAGTGCAGTAGTGCACGTTCCGTGATCTGGTCGGGTCTAAACGCAAATGCTCGTTTTGCAGCAGATTTCGCAACCGGCCATTGTCTGTGGTGTATTGGAGAGTGTAATAGGACGCCCTCCTCTTGAGCAATTTCTTAGTATAGACTTATTTTATGTTCATTTTCACAATCATACTTCCCCAGTCGCCAGTACTATATACGGTTCTTGTTATATAGGCCTTTCAAAGGGGGTGCTGTGATCCGGGAGGCGTTTTCCACCAAACTTTTTTGCCCTTCTCACCAATCTTGATAGTGGCGCTCTGCTTATTTAACCCCTCCCCAACAACTTTTCTTCTGCTTATATGCAAAATAAAAGGCCTGTTAAGTCGTATTTCCAACAATCCGGGAAGCGTCTTCGGGAAAAAATCTTGTCATGCACTCCTCGCCAGCTGATGGTGCACGTCCCGATAATAGGTCTTCCCCCACAATTTTAAGTTTGTAGTCAGCCCGAATCCTGGGTTCTTTTGTAAACTGTTGGAACAGGGAGTCTCTAACAACTCCCTGGTTGGAAATACTCTCTAAGTTTATGCAAGCAAAATGAGTACTCTAAAATCTTAGTACTCCGCTCAATGACTTAGATATTAAATGGCATAAATGTACTTTTACCTATGGAAAGCTTTAATTCTTGCAATTTGGGCTTTTCCTGAAAAAATGACTTCCTAAGTACATGCTGACTTTTTGTTAAAATTTTGGTCACCTTCAGGCTGGTCCCTTTTGTCAATTACACCCCTTTCCTCCCTTTTCTTTTTTAGAGGTACAGACGCCGCATGATTGAATCTGGCATTGTTGGGAATTGTAAAGGTGTAATTGATACAAACAGGATATTCCTCTCTCTTAAAACGGCTAGGAGCATATAGACTCTATGACAAATTCTTAGATATATTTATTACTGTGCGGTGTTATGATCTAAAAAATTCTTCTAAAACTCTTCTAAATGAAGACAAACACGGGTTAAGCGGACGGTTTTGTATTTATTTTTTATATTTATGTTAGTTCCGCGGAAGACCATTAAATATTTGGTTAATAGCCGGTTAGAGCAAAGCTTCCCACAATCCACCCGTACTCATGAGAGGAATTTGCATAAGGAAAAGTTGTGGTATATACAGTACATAAGAAAAGTCAAATGCTATTAGCCTATTACTTCTAGGAAAAGTAAATTATGAACTACATGCAGGAAATCTAGTGTATGCTGTGATAATTGAAATTTATCCGCGATAAACCATGATTTAGTTACATGAAGTTTTACTGCACAGTTTTCAACCAATTGGTTCAAGTCGAGCCGTTCGCGGCCTTTCTTCCAACAATCTTGCATTACAGGTCAAAAACATGCATTTTTAATTACAAAAGCGATTTTTTTTCGGGGGGGGGGGGGCGATAAACCATACTTTTCTAATAATTGAACTTGCTTTTCATAAAGTACCTTGAGTGTAAAGGCACGCCCATCTCTCATGGCGTCAATCATGAGCAAACGTAGCCTAAAAATCCCATTTGACTTAAGACCAAAATATGTCAGCCAATCCCTTCGGGCCGGTGGGGGGGGGGGGGGAGGGGGGAAGCCGTCACAACATTTCGAAAAATATACACAATGTGTTAAGATTTTACACGGCCGTAAACCTTTGACCGCAGTGGCCATGTTCCCTCCACATACAAGTAAATATTGATGATACCGTAGGCAAAAAGGTTATCGTCGTTCAAATAAAAATTTGTTTGGTAGGCTTACCGAGAAGTAACTGGGTAGCGTCAGAATGAGAATTGGGTCAGGACTCCCTCAGAAGACTGGATTCAGTCAGTGGCGTACTATCCAGGATTTCTCTCAAGGAAGAAAGGATGCAGTACACGGGCTCTCTATACATGGACAGAGCATACTGCACGGTAGATTGTCACTACCGTAAGTGTGAGAAAAAGCCCGTCAACTTGAAGATGGCTGTCTCCAATGATTTTGTGTAGAAGTTTGGACTTGCTCCAGTCAGTTCACAGATTTTGTGAGAAAGTTGGAATATTTTTGAAATATGGCAAGGTAAGGTCAAAACTACTTCCCGTATTGCAAGAATATCATATTGTTTATCATTCAAGTTTAACTTTTGACTAAAATATTAAACTGTCGTCGTCAAATCTTACAAATAATATCTTCACGGCGGCCATCTTGATGCGCCTTTTTTGTCAGAGTTGGTGGCGACAGTGTACGGACAGGACGTACACGTTACGTGCTCTGTCCATGTGTGTAAGTCCGTGTTCCTGTAGAATCATCTACCCTATGTAATCTGGTGTCACATTATCCCATTACTACGAACTTTTCCAGCACGGGTGGCCCCAGAATTTGCCCAACAAGGGGGGGGGGACAAGTTCCACGACCGGTCAGGGGGCAGCATTTCGAAGCTCCGAAAGAGACGATGAACTAGTTTCGTTGGAAGGTATCTTGGAAGAATTTGAGGCGGGCGTAACCGAAATATTTAGCTTTCCTTTTCAACAAGTTTTTTAAATATCCGGAACTCGTTTTGGTGAAAATTTCAACTTGTGAAAGAATTTTTTGTAAGAACCATTAATAAACAGGGCGCTTATCAAAGAACCTGTCTTTCATATGGGCAACATCAAACAAGTTATATGAACGATACCTGAAATATTTCGTTTGAGGTTACACACTTAAGGTGTAATAAAATGTTCTACAGTATGAGAGCCGTACACTAAGGCTCTCAGAAGAAACTGGAAATTTGCCCAAAATCTTTTAACAGTTTTATACAAAAAATTAAATTAAATTAACATCTTTCATTGGAGAAATTTGGCAATTTAAGGAAAGAATTTGAAAATGTTCCGCCAATCCTTTGCAATTTTTTAAAAAGTAAATATGAAGTTTGAAATGGAGAAAAATGGTAATTGTTTGTCACATATTTGGGTTTTCATTGAAAAATCTACCCTTCTTACGTGGAAAACCAAGCAGGTTTCCTGGCGATTTGCATTGTTTGTAACATCATGCAGTCATGCAGATTAAGTTCCTCGAATGATATTAGAAAATTCCCTGAAAAAGTTTGGGTAACCTCTTATCAAATATGTCTCATTTTGAGCAGGAATCTGTCATTTCCCAAGCTCCCTGTGTTGATATAGGTGTACGAAAGCGTTTCAGTTTTTGTGGGGCAAAAAAAGGTTTTGCCGAAAAATGTTATCTTGCCAGTAAAATGCCCAAGCGTAGCGCCAGCATTCGTTGGCTCGGAGCGTAGAGAAAATTTTGAAAAATTGAGAACGCCCAGATAGCCAGAAATGGCATTTCCATTCAGACTTCTAATAAAACACATAGCTGTCGTTATTTCTTGATTTCGTTTTCAATAAAAATTTCACTAAAATCGAAAACTCAGCAACGTGCTAAGTGGAAGGAAAACCAAATAAAATGCACTGCTCTCATTAGATTTTGAAGCTATCAAAACACTATTTAATATTGCGCCCAAAAGAATGATGGTCGAAAAAGCACTATCTTCTCAGAGCGCAACATAAGTCTGTTGGAAAATATTAAAAATTCGAAACTATTAAACAGACGGAAATAGCATCTCCCGAACTTGAAACTAGAAACAGTGGCATCTTCCTGCTTTAAATAAAGCAGTGATTATTTTGAGCATTCCTTTGCATCAAAATAAGTTCAATAGAAAAACAAAAAAACTTGCCAAGTGATCAGAAAGTTACCAGATTAAAAGTAGTATATATTCTACTATTATGGTGTTGTCACTTTTCCAAGGTAAAATATTACGGTAGTTTTACAGACCAACAAAATAAACAGATGAATAAGGATTACAGAAAATTTCTGGAAACTTATTACCAGAACTTTCCTGTAATCTTTATATTTCTCTTTAGTTTTTGTTCTGTAAATTTAAAGCGATTTTGAAGCAATTTTTAAACTGTATACGACGGTATTGAAAATTTGTTGATGTTTTTTACGCTTTTGCCACTGTTCGTTGTATTCGATTGCAAGATCCACTGAACTGATGGAATTTTTATTTCTCCCAACGTCGTTGGAAAAATGTCTCGTTACAAGATGGGTTCAAATGAATTTTCAGTCAGACTTAAGGGAACCATTCTCATGCTACTATATACCATTATGTGGAAATGAAAACAGTCTGGCCGATTTTCGTTACCGTTGCGCGAATTGGTCTCTAGGGACCGGGCAGATGGAAAACCACTGAGCTTTGCATTTATATACCTGGGCAACTTCCTGTCCGTCGTTGAAATCCCAGAACCCCCTTTTTCAACCTTTTGCCCCCTTTTTTACCATTTCGAGTAAAGTCTTTGAAAAACTACGGTATGAAGTGGGACTTACGAAACATTTTTCTTCTGTATTCTTTTTGACTGTATTTTTGATAATTGTACCTTAAATATAGCTTTTTTGTCGAAATTTTGCGGCAGCGTGCTCCCCCGTTTCGTACGCCTTGTAAATTGAAAGATGTTTAAAAATTAAAATATTTTATTTGCAAAGGACAATTATTGAAAAATTGGAGTCTTCACCATTTAACACTAATCTGCCCAAAATAATACTTAAGTTGGTTGAGGTATAATATTTTGTTGTACGGTTAAGATGGAAAAATAAAATAGTTTAATTTTCTTTCAGCATGTAAATTGGGAGTTTATATTTAAAAAAGAAAAGAAAAGGAACATTGTAAAATGTGAGAGTTTCCTTGACGAATTTGGTCCTCTAGTAAGGAAAATCAAGAAGATCGTTGGCGTGGCGGGGGGGAGGGGGGGGGGGGATGAGAGGCTGAAGTTTATTTTTTTTTTTTCGTGTAGACAAATCCTGACAGCAAGTGATGGTCTGATTTTAGCATTTAAATCCCTCTCGATTCCCTCAATATCACTTAACTCGAGGGTTTGAAATTTATGTAGACAATAAATGAAGGCGATTTAAGGCTGATGGACTCCACTAATGGCTGCCTACTGTCACTAAGCAGAAGCCGCCGATCAGATTCGTAAGGCTTCCAGGCGAAAGTGGATCTTCTCCATGACGAGTGGAGAGGGAGGGCGCCACCTTGTTTACAAGTAAGATTTTTGTTAAAATATATAATTTACGCTTGTTAGGGATTATAAAATTCAAAATGGTATCATGATTGTGAGAAGTGCCCTGGCTCAAATCTGGCCACTCCACTGTCTACCCAAATTTGTTGGGAAATCCCCCTTAACGTATAAAATGTGTTTCGAAATTGTCTCACGACAGAGTTTATTTGTCTGCTTAATTTGGTTCCGGAGCCATATTTTCAGAAAAGATCTCTAATCTTCGTTTCAAAACATTCTTTTTTTCAATTTTCTCTTTAAAAATTAATTTTTTCTAAATTTAAATTTTTTCCTGACATTGGCCAAAATTGCTTCCATGCTACTATCTGTTTTTTCATACTCCCACTGTTCTAGGACGTTCCAGGGCGAGGTCTTCGTTTTTGCGTCTTCAATTCAATCTTGATGTGTGGTTGCACTAAAACGAAGATTAAATAACTAAAGATTTGTTACGAAGACCATTTGGGAAGTCAGTGGTTTGTAGAGGACATCTGGGCAAAAATATTGGGACGTTAGCCAAGATATAACTCGCCTTTAGGCTTATGGACCTTAATGCATTGGAACATACAGCTGAAATGTATTGGAACGTCAGACCTAATATTATGCTATACAATCCCCGGCAAAAAAATGAACAAAATCGCTGAAGCAGGGACAAATACCCTTTTAATCCCTGAAAATCAATCTGGAACTGCTCGTCCCCTTTCAATGGCATCGCTTGATTGACCATTGAAAGGGAGGGGGGGGGGTGGGGTGGTGGCATGCAAAATTAGCAAGGAGTTACCATATATGCCCTGAGCGCAACAAAGCGAATGCATGAGTTATTGCGAACAGATTATTCTAGGAAGAAATTTCCCTCACTATGATTTTACTGGTTGGGTACAGATATTCGCAATTGGTTCAGCTCTTTGATTGAGGGCGATTTTAAAACATGGCCCATAGCAGACATTATACACTGAGAATGTTTTAATTGTACATTATTCCCTTATAAGTTCACCGGAGTACATGCCCTGGAGCAAAAATCTAGGAATGTGTCTGGATAAGAATAATTTGTAAACAGTTGTGAAGAGTGGAGGGGGTGGGGTAGAAGTACCAGGTGTGGGAGATTTTAAACTTCCTAGGGTGGTTGATAACTGTCTTTAATGTTTAACACATTTCCATCTTTCTATCAATGTATGCCATGTTTGTAGATAATGTGGGAATTAAATGGAATGAAAGGCAAAGACGAACATCGGAACTTGCAAGCCAAAATGATTGCACAGAACTAACGGTCGTCAGGGCTGGCACCGATGAATTGGCAAATTCTGACAACGAATTGGGAGATTTGTCCTCCACTTCAGTTTTTTTATGGACTTCTCAAGGGTATGCAATGGGTCATGCAATGGGTATGTTTTGATACAGGACTTTCTTCAAAAGAACGCTTTTAGCAAAAAAATTATCAATAAAAAAAAAAAAAACAGTTTCTATGGGAATTACGCCTTCTTTGATGTAATTTGGTCAAGTTCAAGTTAATGAACACTTTGGATGGGAAATTGGATTTATGACTACATACTTCGGTTTTGTTTTGAGCGTGTGTTCTCATGCAGGACGAGACACTAAGGCTATACGGAAAGTACTTTAATTATAAAGAACTGTAAAATTATAGACGAAACCTTCCGACTTTTTAATTGGGTTAAATATGTATTTGCTTTGCGTCATATAATACATGCCAAGCATTATAACAGGTAATGAATTATGTAATTGCAATTACAAGGACATTTTCCTGTATCAAATAATATGGGTGAACTCAAATGAGGTTAATTTAAGATTTCGCTCAAAATTTGTCCCAAATATCCCAGCCAACATCATGTGGGATGTAAAGCATTTCATTCATGTTCTCCCTCATAACTAATTGCTCACAGGGGCGTCCCAACTGTTGTAATGGGCATATGAGTCAAGTGGGTTGGCCCATATGGACTTCCTGTTATCCCATATGGGACAGGGAATTATTTTCATAAGTTATAAATTGATATTACTGAAATCTAGATACAATTTTGACAACAATTGTTCCTTGGTGAGATCTAATAAAATAAACTGAAGAGAATATGTGCAGCGCATCAATTATTTTATTTTAATTGAAATAGTGGAAATCCAATAAATACACAAAAAACAATCCATGGTAATCATCCAAAATGATTTTGTCAAATCTAATCATTTACAGGGATACTACGGGCAGTTACAGAATCATACATTTTACAAAAACTATTGGATTGTGGAAATGTCTTTAAATTTCCCTTAACATTTAACTTTTTTTTACCTTTTTAGAGAACACGAAACCTCCATTACTATTGCAGTTCTTCTTAGGGCTGAATAATGGTACAACATTTCACACTTGTAGGAAGTAAGAATTTAAAATAACATTTGAACTGAAGCATGCCGGAAAAAATCTGATGCCCTTACATTCCTTACAAATATCATGTGGCATGACATGTGAACACAAGTAATCACATGAGACAGTGCATGAGAAATTCCATAAACAGAAACGGACACTGTGGTAATAAGTGCCTCTTGTAGGATTGGAACCAATTTGACACATGGGAAAACACGTTTTCCTGTCTAAATTTCACACCTGGTAACGCTTGTAAAAGTGGGGTAACCTGTAAGAAGTTGACACAGGTGGCAAAACAGGACGAAGTGTGACACTGACAAACTGAATTTTACATGAAACCACACCTTTTCACTCGTTAATACACCTTCCTTACTTGACATCAGTTTTCCACATGTTACTTGGATCAAAACGTGTCTTTTTTTCTTACATCGCCACATATCCAGCATATGCCAATGCAAGACGAAACATGCTCTCACATAGCTTGACACGGTATTTCAAGTGTTGTATTAGAACTTTTGACAGATATGTTTCCTTTTGGCAGGGATCGATCCAGCATTGCAGGCATCGGTTTCTATCATTATGGCACATTCTAGTTTCACTTACCGATACAAATTTTTCTTTTTAATTTTAACTGCGAAATATTCAGCTGGTAGTAGCATTTTTCCTTTGACCAGAATTATTTAGTTGTTTCTCATAGGCTATGGCTTGAAAAACAATAATGGTTATCAGTGTTAAACTAGGCTTTGGGGTAGATGTCTTTTTTTGTTCGTTCGTTTGTATTTTACACCTGGAATAGTAAATACGTATCATTAAAGAGTTTTATACTTATTTTAAATATATATACTGTCACGCATGGGATGTCCTCGAGCTTAAGGGGGGGGGGGGCTGCTTTTTAAGTACTACATTGATTTTCACCGAAATAGTTATAAAGATGGTTTCCCATTGGGAAGGAAAACACTACTCATAGAATGTGTAGCAGAAATATCATGTGGCATTCAATATTCCGTCGAAAGTTGACATTGGAAGAAGTCATAAATAATTGGGGTTCTGCACAGACGTGGACTGTAATTGCAATCGTTTTCTGTTGGATAAATATCTCGACGTAGGAAACGCGGATCCTTATTGTGTCCTTTTAATTGAACGGTATTATTGCAATTACTGGCTATTGGGCATTTAATATGATTAACAATAAACAACACAAATCAATGGGTAAGCTTTGATTATCTCACAGAGACAGAAGGTTCTCAGGTATTAAATACAGCGGATTGGGGTTTAAAATGCATAACTTAAAGGGCTGTTCAGTTAACTTGATTCTGGAATTATATGGTACCAACCGCATCTAACCGCATCCAAACAGGGACCTGTTATTAGTAACAACTCAATCATCCAACCGCATTGTATCTAAACTGGAAAACAGAAATAGAACACGCGTAAATGAAGATAAGTTTGGAGTTTGACAATAAGAAGGACAATTTGAATGCTGCTACAGTGCCTCATATGCAAAACAAACGAAATTGCTTCCTCTGAGTGAGATGTTGAGGACAAAAGATGAGCTAAAAATAATGCGTATAATACTTGTTTCGGGAGAAACTTTAGTAACTTATGAAACAGGACGTATTTTCATCTCGGAGAAAGTGATCCCCGTTTCACTTCCCCAATGGAACTTTTCCTCCCCACTTCCAGTGTATTGACCATTAAGGTTAGCTATGTCGGCACAGGATCCAGTGCCATACCACCAACCACCCCGACAAGAACCGACGTCAACCTCGAAATCCGCGCCCTCCTGACCGGTCATTTCGTCGGTAGCTCCACCACCTGGGAGGATTAGAAGAAAGCGAGAGTATTTATACATTGCGATAAACTTGGTATAATGATTCCTAATTGTTGGTGATAAGTGACCGTTTAAAAATGTTCAAGACTGGAGTAATGAGTTATGGTCAATATTTGTCAGTGCAATTTAAGATAAGAAAAAAGGTTTTTTGGTAGTGTTTGAAGTTCCCAAAGAAAACCAGAACTGAAAAAAAACATGAACTATCGATATACAGAGACAATAAGATAATATACAACGCAATGTAATAAGCTAATAACGAGGACGAGGGCGACAGTTACACCCAAGTTCAGGATCGGAATCAAGGCCACAAAGGCCCACCTTTGAAATTAAAGACACCAATTAATGTGACAGGAAAGGATGTTAAAGACGTTGCTTTCATGAAAAATATGATAATCTGGTGCATACCTTGAGGGCAAAAGGAAGATCTCATGCTAGTAAATTTTGCTTATTTAGTGCAACCATTAATGATTACACTTCCAGAATACTCTATAGGTGCATTTGACTCGTTTACTCTAGTTGCAACTCGAGTAATTCTGACCTCATGTGCGACTTAACTACGCACAAGCGCCGAGTAGACAACGCGAACGGCAAATGAGTAAAAACGTCAGATAGTGCAGATCACGTGGGTATCATTTGCTATTAGGCCTACATTACAGGATCTTTCGAACGCATCAAAGATATCAAGTTTACACACTGCTCAATTCGAGTTTTGGCCCCTGTAGGGGCTAAACGGTGAAGTAGGGATAACAAGCAAGCATTGGCGGCCCATGAATGTCAAAATTGGGGGTGGTTAACTCGGGGCAAAGGATAATGTTGGGGAGCAAAATTCTTCGGACACAGCACTAAACATAGCTTAAAGCGGGGGCCGGGGTAGGGTGCTCTGAGGTTTAAGCTTATCTTTGGATGAAAAATTACGTCTCTGGAGAGGTAAAGTGTTCATTCTTTTTGGTTAAACCAACTCATAGCTGACCTAAGTTGGAGGGTTGGACAAGTGAGGGCAGGCCAAAACCTCGGGGGGGGGGGGGGAATCCCACGTAGCACCGCCACTGCAAGCAAGTTAAGTGCGCCAAAACTGGGAAGAGGCGGTGGCCGACTCGGCTAGAACCAATTGGTTCAAAATTTGGCTTTAAAACTACTAGTACATATATACGATCTAATTGCAACCTAAATTTTATTTTACATGACCGTCGAAAGCAGAGAACTGGGGCTATTGCTCCCAATAATTCTGTCTTGCATTTTGAAATGTTATGAAAACGACACAGAATCAATATTTGCAAATATTTTAGCTTTTTAGGACCCTTTCCTGCAATCTGGAAGGTTTTTTTTAAACTCCTACATAACCCGACCCATGATTGCGCATAGCGTATCTGCACTAAGCCTTTACCCGTCTTTTCAACATACTGAAGTCAGCTTCCTGCCCCCAACCCAATCCAAAATACCCTCCGACGGCACTGTTACGGTAATAACTTGTGAAAACGCGAATAGGCCTGCTAACATTTAAGCCTGCTTGTCCCACAGACATAAATGAACAAACAGCTGCACACAAAATGAGCTGTTATGCTGCCTTCGAAGAAGTCCTAGGAGTCTGAACACGTAATGTACTGTAGGCCTATATGCTGTAGGCTAAAGCTTACACTTTCTATATCAGCGAGTAGTGTGGCCACTTGTTTTTCTTCGCGCCTTGATTATGGCTTGAAACAGAAGGAATAATGTGTTTCGGTAAGCCGAATTCACCAATCGGTACCGTTACAAATAAATGATAAATTAACGTTCCGGCAGAATATCCCTCCTGTGTCTGTTTTAAGACAACTTTCACATCTTTTTCGAAGGAAGATTTACGTTAGGGGTTGCCATTTTGCATGTCGTAAGTTAAGTTGCGTCAGAGGCTTCACAAGTAACCGGCTCTAGGGGTAGGTTATTTCTTCTTAACTCGAGTATAGGTGCGTTCGACTCGTTAACTCGAGTAACTTGTGTTAAGCTAATGAGCGTTGACGAAACGTCATCAAAACCTTACAATTCGAGTTAAGAAAAAGTAACCGGTCCCGGGAGCTGGGTATTTTGTTGCCTCTGACGCAACTTAACCTACGTCATGCAAAATGGCAACCCGAAGTATGAGTGCTTTTCATTCCCACTGGAGTCATTATCACGTCACAGCAAACGATCTGTGCTGAATTTTTCCTGATAATTTCTGCTAAATTTTCCCCTAAAGTATGTTTTCTGCTCGGTGACAGGTTGTTTGATGGTATGGTTATATGTATGTATTCAAAAGCTTGTTCAACCGATTTCAAAAAATAATTTTCCAGCAAATATAACATAAACGCCAAGACTTCGATGTGTGCAATCCAAAATGTATAACTGGGAAACTTTGCTACACGAATTGTTTCCCTTTTGCTCAATTATAAAACAAAAAGCGACTCGTAACACTAATTCAGAAAATTGACCGTTGTCACGTGAACGGTAGGCTTTACTTACAAGGCAAAAAAAAGAAAAAAAAAAAAGAAAAAAAAAAAAAACTCCCCAGTCTCCACAAACCGTCCAATAGTCACTGGTAGTGAAACTTTGAAGGATCTTGTTGTCCATCTATTCTTTAATACATAATAAGTGTAATAATCAAGTCTTCCAAATAGATAATATACATATATGCCTTACTTCCATCATATTCCCCGATGCTGACCATTCTGAAGACTCCCTCCTCATCAGTTATCCGAAAATTGTTGTACGTGGCGTACGTGCTTGAGGAACCAGTAGACAACTCCACCCTAAGCTCGTATTGTTTTTGATTAGTCAGGTAAGCAAGTTTTTCGTTACCAAGCCAGTGTTCTTCATTGAGAAACCCAAAACCATTTTTGTAGTGAGTTGTATTTCGTCCAAAGTCAATGGTGTCATCCTTGCGCCGTTGGAAAACCTAAACATTTGGACAAAGAAATATAAACAAGTTTCCAGGATACAACGAAAATCGGGAATATCTTTACTGTTCTTGCGAAAGTTAACGTTTATAATGTCAACCAGTCGAGCTCTGCATCCGTTAAAGGGCCAAACCTCTCACCCCAAACTACAGTTTTGGTACGGGGGTACCGAAATTATCAATTGGCTGAGCTCTTTGATTGACAACTTATTCAAACAATGCAGAGTACCAAAGCTTATATTACACAGCATGAACGGTACTGATACTGTTTTGATTATATAAATTGAGTTTTTCTATAATCACCTTGAAGCAATGAACTGAGATTGTATCTGGATGAGGATGAATTTCAAACAATTGTGGGAGGGGCTTAAGTAAGAAGGTTAGGAGAATTGGTACTGTTTGGGGTGATCGAGAGAAATGGGCCTTTAAGTTCAAAGGGTGTATAACGATGTTTCGCTTTGATGATCTCTACAAATTGTTGGAGTCATGGCGTTAAATCTCCATTCTCTCTGATGTTAAAAGATGGAGTGTCGTCATGAAAAAAAATCTGAACACGGAAGCCTTCGGTAAACTTTTCATGGATTACGTCGCGACTACGTGACTTCACAACCAGTACCTGAAATATGAATATTTCAAATATTAATTTTGAAGTCACGTGCCGTGACGTAATCCGTGAAAAGGTTATCGAATACTTGCGTTTTCAGAATTTTTTTACATGACGACACTCCGTCTTTAATAATAAGAAGTTTGACCTCATAGTAGCATATCCCAGGCACGATAAACATTTGGTACAACGTCATAGAACAAAGAATGTGCCTTTTAATTATAAAAGAAAACGAACTCATCATGACGAGTAACCACTCACAATGTAGGCGGCTGGTTTGTGTAAAATCCAAATTCAAGCATGTGACAGTGTACAGTTTTTCATGTAATATAGCGTTCGTTCTGCAATCTTTAACGTAACCTGGGAAAATAATATGCATTTTAATAACTTCGTGATGCATCGCTCTCTATTTTAAAGCACGAATTCTGGGAACAGAATGGTAAATTATCTCTAAAAAGTTCAACTGTACACGGAACAGATATCACTGTCTCCTGTCACTTTTATTTAATATTTGTTTACCCCAAATGGCTTGTGTGTTGAACTTACGAAAATGATATATTAACGTACTGAGTTCGTACCGTTACATCACCAGACAGCCTTTATCGGAAACGCATATCAAAATCGGACAAATATAGCTCATATGAGCGCTTAACCTTATACGATGACAGCAGCACAGAAAAGGTAGAAAAATTCAGAGAGGGATTTGGGATTGAAAGTTCCTGTAAAGTGACCCTCATTTAAGCTTAGTTACATTTGTGGTTCAACAAAGATCCGTGCCCGTTTAAATAAATCCAAAGCAGTGACACCACGGACTTTCTATAAATGTACAGAGCATACGTACTGCAAGGTAGATTGTCGCTACCGTACGTAAGTTTGGACTTGCCAAGTGACAATTCTTCGATTTTTCAAGTAAGTTGAAATATTTTTGAAATATGGCAAGGTAAGGTCAACTTCACGTATTGCAGGAATATGACATAGATTCCCATTCAAGTTTAACTTTTGTTTAAAATATAACCTAGTCAAGTCAAGTCAGACGATTTATAGCTTCACGGCGGCTATCTTGTTGCGCCTCTTTTGTCCTTTTTTGCCTTTTTTTGTTTTACAAATGATCTCAATCTTTTTGTGCATAGTTTTACAAAAGCTTTAACTTAATGTGGATCTTTTATAGGGACTTTTCGAAGACAAAATTCAAAATATGCAGAGGATTTTATTTTCACTCAGAAAGTGAAAATTGCTTTCAACAGCATATAACTTTTGGATTTTTTTTTTTTTATTTCTTATTTTTGAGATTTATGTGTTTTTACGAATTGCAATGCATTCTGATAACACTGGGTGATGATTGAGAAAAGCGTCTTCTAATGTTGATTTTAATTATTTTTCTTTTTCTTTCTTGTAAATTTGAGATCGTACAGTAGACTTTTTTGTATCAAAAAGCCCTTCAATAGACTGAATGTATATGATGTCACAATGAAGGGAGCAAGGCCCCTTTTAGGGACAAAACAAACTAACACCGACAAATGCAGACAGCTGATTTGTCAACCAATCGAATACCCGCACAGTCTGCTACACGTGTAGGGTGAATTCTTTTGCGTGCGGCCACGTACTCCATTATTTTGCCCCGAGGATGACGTCACTGTGTCGTCAATGCATAAATTGTATTGCACTTTCTGCCCAGAAGGAGGTTATCCTCTCTCAGATCTCTTCCCATTCTGCTTCCTGATAAGTTCATGTTTAAGGGTTTTATTGTATTTTCATTTGAATCTGGCCATGTTCGACGATATCATGAAATGTTGACACTGCTCGAGTGATACCTGAAAGGATTTCTTGATATAACCGTCTGCTTCATTCTTTTGAGTTGCATAATTTTGTTCCTAGAATAAAATTCCATCACTGGAAAAGAGGAAACAAATCACCTGGTTTTGACAAAAAATGGTCGGCATCTCGAAAGATGAGTTACACACCGATTTTTGTCCGCATCGATCGTTCTTTGGGTTGGCGCGTTCTGTGTGGGCAGCTCCATTGATTTACGTGCAAAGTCTGTTACTTATGCATAACACATCACAACGCAACACAATGGTTCCCTGTGTGGACAAACCTTCAAACTGCTTTGGTTCGATTTTTAAAGTTTGGTAGAAAAATGCAGAAAAGCTGTTTACGTTAACTTCAAGCGATCGAATTAAGTATCATCATTATCAAACTACCACTTGAAAATTGATCGTAGCTTTCACTCACCGTCCATCCGCCATCATCAGTTGTTTGATCACAGTATACTTCAAATGGTTCTTCGAACCCTTCTGGTTTAATCACATATACCTTATTTTCACTTGGAGAGGCTTCCGTGCACTGATCCTTAATTTCCTTACAGTCTTTGGGATACTCCGCATTTTGGTAATAAAAGTATCCGTCTTCTGAAACCAGATTATAACAAAGAAAAATTAAAGTCCAAAACTGAAATGCAGTTATGGATATACAGACAAGAGTTTTATCACACTCGATGGGACGGAATGCATGTCAAGTTGTAAGAGCATCAGACTTGCAGTCGAGAGGTTGGGAGTTTGATTCATGGCCGAGTTATACCGAAGAATTTAAAAACGGAACCTCCTGCCATTATGCTTAGTGCTCAGCGGAAGAAATGTAGTAGGGAAAAGGGGCAAATGAGCCACAACTTGAAAAAGGTCGTAGCCGACTCGACTTGACCCACTGTTGGAAATTGGACCGTAAAACTCCATCTAACATAACCCACTCTCGATGGTGGTGTTATATGCCGTTTGGGCCACGTTTCCTTTACTAGTGGGTCCCTGCTTTGAAACGAAAGTTCTAACTTAGGCTTTTATCTATTTAACTTGAAACTCAAATATCTGAAATACTGGAGATTCGAAGAAAGACAAATATTTCGAGGGCATCAGGCTCACTGTCCCAATAGTTAGGCTCCTACGCAATTCTTAAACTAGCAACCCATATGCAGGGGTCTAATGAGCTTATACCACATTGATCACACAGGCACCGATTAAGCAGTTTAGGGGAGGTGAGAGACTGTACTTCCGCTGCAACGGCCTTCATCAAATATGAATCTGAAAGTCAGGGGCGTAGCCAGGATTTTCTTGTGGGGGGTGGGGGGGGGGGGGTGGGCAAAGTCGACTCATCGTCCCCAATCTTGACCGACAGGACTATCTAAGCGGAGCGCCACCATCGGTTGGCGCGGAGCGTACCAGAAAATTTTTGGTTTTAGAAACCCCTCGGATGGCCGGAAACGGCACTTCCCGAGTGTTCTAAGCAAGAATATGTTCAGCCCAACTTCGAAATTCTTCCCGCTTCTTAATTGGAGCATTTGACAAATATTGAGGGGCTGAACATACCTTTAGCCCAAATTTTTTCATTTTTCATCGCCGCCACTGGGGTGAGGCATTTTCTTGAGGGAGCGAAGCGCCCAAGTGAGGAGCCGAGCGACCTAACGGGGAGAGGGTGTGGTTTTTCCCCCTCCCTCCCCAAGGAGATTTTGCAATTTTACATCAAAATTGAGCGATCTGGTGAACACCTAAGTTGGAATTTTTGGACATTTTCAATCTTGTATCAATGTTTTCCTTATTCCCTCGAGAGTTAGCAGGGTTAGTGTGTGACTGTAAGAGGGTTACTCGGTACGAGTCAATGGGGCCCTGGGGAATTTTGTCGCACTGGAACAAAACAGCTACTCATAAGGCTTACATTTAGTTGGCTAAACCAGCGGAATTGACATTTTGCCCTGAAAAACGCCAAAAGTCTATTTAAATAAAAAAAAAAAACATTAAAAATAAAAAAAATAGGTATGGGCGGGACTAAGTGCCAACCCCCTGACCACGGGCCTATCTCCCTGGGTGTCACCTTCCCCTTTTGGAATGTTTTGCTGTCTCGAAGAGCTTAGATGCAATATGGTGCTATATTTTGTTGTTTTTATACTAGATTCCAGTGTTCTCCACAGGGGTTTTTAGAGGACCGACACGTCCTCCTAGTGAAATTGACCGCCCCTCCAAAATAGTTGCCGCTCTCCAAAAAAATGCAGCTTCCATTTCTAGTTCATTGCTTCATTACACATATACAAGTCATAACTGGAAAAATGTGACTTCCCTCCAGGCTTGGTGCCAGGATTTGCTCGACGAAGGGCCACTCTCCGAACGGGGGAGGGGCAGGGTCGGTAGCGACCCAAGCCCCGACAGCCAGGATGCCGTCGATGAGTTGGTGAGGGAGGTTTGAAGAAAACCTGTGCACTACACCTGCCATTGCGAGCCATATACGACATCAAACTTGTATATGCTAGAGGAAGATATTTCCGCACTGGTTTAACCGTGGAAAAGGGGGCAAAAATTTTTTGGGTTAGTACACTAAAAAGAATCTGTACTTATTTAAATCTTATATAGGTCAATAAATTGTCCCGGCATTTGGGCCCTATCGGACACAAATTATATTGTACTTTCTTCTTCGAGTCCGTACCGCACGACTGACACAAGAGATAATTAACTAAGTTTAGCGAAATGATATGAAATTCCCGATATGAACATTAATCTATTTATTCTACTTATTAATTTACATGAAAAGATGGGAAGGGTTTGTACTTTATTAGCTCTATGTAACGGAACTGAGGAAGAGTGTGCAAAGCGTACCGAACATTTTGGGTTTTATCGCAGAAATAACTCTTGTGAAAGCCAAAGTAACTAAACCGACCATGAGAAGGCGACAGATTATCCCCGACAGGGGGCGGGCCATGCCAGCGACCACAAGTTCCGACAGCCCCTATGTCGAGGGGGTGGTATGAAGGAGCCTAACTATCCCATGTCATTGCAGCCTTGGACACATTTTGCACAATGTTACTTAACATTTTAAAAGCCGAGTAAATGTTCTTTAATTTGAGTCTGAATCGTGAAATTGCAAAGCGCGCAAAGCGCGCGAAATCTTTTGGTGAGCTTACAAAAATAACATAGCCTATGTAATCATTAAGAACAAAAAGAAAAAAAAAAATAGAAACTGTAGGGGTTGTAGATCGTATTGGGGATAACATACATTGTGTCGAAACCACCTGGAATACCCGATGAAATAGCCAAACTATGCTCCGTGCGTGGCTCACCATCTGACCTATCACATGACACACACAAGAGAACAGCAACTAGGCTTTGTGATATGGGATAAAATTGACGACCTCTGCATAACCTGTGTACTCTGCCTACCAGTTACTTGGTAAGGTTGAGAGGACTTACCCTCTCTAGATATGTGGAATGGAAGTATTGAAAAAACTGGAGTGAATCTACAGCGCGCGTAGCGCGCCGAAAATTTGGGGTTCTTATTAGGGAAATTGTCCCTTGAGAGCAAAAAATGGGTAAACCATTGGGGAGACTAGTCGCCGTCGGGGACTGCATACTTTATCGTAACGACTAAGACCTCCCCCCCCCCCGAAAAACTGTAAAAAAATGCCCCCGATTCTCTCCCTCCTCTTGCCGTTTATTTTTTTTTTATTTTTTGGCTCCCCTTCATTTTTTCAACATCGCCCATCGCGTCCCCAAAATTTCTGTGGGGGGGGGGGCACTCTCCCCCCTGCCCCCCTCCCCGCTGGCTACGATAGTGCTGAAAGTTTTAAACAGCTCTTCTGTCTAGAGTGGTTCCTCCCAGGTTTCGCATAAGTTACTATGAGTTAAGAATTCCGAAAATTAACTGCCTACAAAGAGCAGCAAGTGCTTTTAAAGATTTGGGTTTCGTAAGAGTTTACTTACAGCTTGATCCGTGTCAGACATGTTCTTTTCTTTTAATGTCACTTATCTGATGGCCCAATTATTACATTCGCACCTTAAGAATGTTTCCGGCTAGAAAATGATCGAGGAATAAGCCGATTTTGTTTAACTGCCATAGGAATTAGCTGTTGAAGCAGCTTTAGACGGTCTGTCATATCGCGTTGTTTATTTATTTTGGTAAACTGATGTTTTTAATGAACTTCTCTATAAATATGACATCAAATTGAAGACAATGGTAGCAAAGGCGTTTCCTAAGAAAGACAAGACCCTAGTCAGAACCATCAGGCTAGTTGGTTCATGAAATTCAACAATTTCTTTCAAGGTTGTTAAGCTTTCTTCACATACTAATGGCAAAAAGTCAAACTAAAGGCCTGTATGCACGAGCAAAAGATTTCCAAAACATCCACTGGCAACAAATCCAAAACATGCGTGTTTTCAATTTGTTGCACAGTGCAGACAGGGTATACAACATGTTTTGAAAATGTTTTGGGAATGTTGCAGAAGAAAATGTTCTGCCAATTCTTTTCAAAACATTCCAAAACATTTTCAAAAGGTTTTCAAATTGTTTTTACTCTGTCTACACTGTGCAACAAACCAAAAACAAGCATGTTTTGGGGTTTGTTGCTGAACTTGCTGATGAAGTGTTTTGAGAATGTTTTACAAATGTTGCTCGTGTATACAGGCCTAGGCCTTAAGACAATCTCCATACCCTGCATACAAGTAACTTTTTCATGAGTTAGTACTTCACGGCTAAATTCGTTTTTCAAATATTGGTGACAAAACACCCTTTTTTCAAATTATGCACAAAACCGTTGCAATTCAGGACACCACAAAATTCAAAATTGTCATTTTTCGGGTCATATTTTTAATATGGAATTTGACTAAAATGTTCATTATTAGCATTTTCATATGGTAGTACCTTACACACTGTTAATAAGTTATGGATATCAACTCAATGAGCCCCTTTACAATAATGCACCGTGTAATGATGCAACACAATTCGGTAAGCATTTCCCCCATGGTTGGGTTGTCCGCCACTACCTAAAGTGTTAGGGAGAAGCTAACCACCGTTGACCCTAAAAGTATCCGTTTTGGGTGAGATGTCCCTCAAACGTTATTTTGTAACCAACTTGGGTAGTTTCTTACTTAAAAATTAAATTGGAGGCATATAAACTGTAAGTACCCATGCATGGGTAAAAGTTTACCCAGCTTTTTTTTGGATTGTAATGGCTCCTAAATGGGCAGTCAAAAACCTTGTGGGATCATATGCACCGTTCTCTATTTTAGACATATGTCAACTATCCAATATTTGTCATCTGGATCACATTGACAAGGCATCCTTACTAATTTAGGGGGCAAAATTATATGGACTCCGCATGCTGATCCAAATTCTGCCCTGAAGGATTTCTTATGGGTATATTACATGCGAGCGAAAAAATGAACTCCGTGGTAGCTCAAATCAGATGATACAGGAGACGGTTGTAAAGGCTGGTTAAATGGGCCGGAGGATGTTCCCGTACACTATCTCACTTAATTTCCTGGACTTCTTCAGTCACCACCGGCCCTCCATTATCAGCTTCTCTGTCGAATCGACCCCAAACCTGAACTCAGTGGCCGATCCGGGGGGGGGGGGGTGGGGGTATGGTAAAAATTGTATTCACAGCCAGGCTAATTGTAACGTAGGCCTAATTACATTTTAGAAATACAGCGATAGTTGTTACTTTATTTGATTACCGTATTTTTGAGTCATATTCTTCAATAAAATGAAAAACGTAAAGTATAATACACCTATCTTCCGTATCATTTAGCAAATTCCTGTTTTGTTTACACATTGCGCAATGACGAATTTTAAATCCAGCGTTTTCCGTGAACGGCCGTTGGTACCGCTGTTCGCGACATCGCACGTGTGTCTATGTCAATACGTGGTACTACGATTAATGTCGAATAACGGGCTAATCGTTGATACGGTACTTAAGCTAAAAAGAATGCATTTCCTATCGTGCGAATTGGGTGGTGCTACGAGTTAAGATATGAATAAACAGATGAGAAGATTTAGTTCTGATTCAAGACAATTGGCGGTTTTATTCTGTTCGATTAACAGCCGGCCAAAAAGAATTATTAAAATTTAACTATATGTAGATTGACGCAGGTGCTTGTCGTCTAAGGTCTGCTGCACCAGTGTGTGAGTGTGACCAAACCTTGCAGGCTCGGAGCTTTAATGTCTCGGGGAGATCGGAACACATGCAGTCCCCCGATTGGTTAAAAGTTGTGACGCACCAAATCAGATAAATATTAAGGAATGTGCTGATCTAAATGATCAATTAGGAGGCTATAGAGGGTGAAATTGGCCACACCTTGAAAAAATGGGATACAGCATACACGTGGAACTAGGGCGGGGTAGTTTGTCACGTTCACCGGTAACACGTTGCGAGAAGCAGGAAGGGACCTGGGAATCTAGGACAAGAGGAAGGGATAGTTGCTCGTAAATAAAAAGACGGCGTTCCTGTTAAAGGTCAAGGAGGGTACATCATACTAAATGACGATACGCACAGTTTACCCATGACATAGCCATGTTGTCTAAACCGTGAGACGGTAATAGAGTACACCCGGTATTAAATTCACATTGACCGTATTTTCCGTTGAAGTAATGATTACCCACACTTTCAAGGCCATGTTTTAAAAGCTTGGGATTTTCATAGTGGCGTAAAATGTTGAAAAATTTAGCACCATGTTGCATCTCGGTCCCCCTTTTCTTAGACACCCAGGCGGGGCAGGGGGTTCTGAAAATGAAGAATCCGGAAATTTACCAATTGTAGGACCAGTCTGTGTGGTTTTGACAACTCATTAAATCACGAAATTCGCAATCAATTTTCTATAATGAATGCTCCATACTCGTCATTATTTGAATCAAGAAGGCAAAATTTTCCGCGCGCTTCGCACGCCTTAGCAGAAGTGCTCCCTGATGCCTTCACTTTGGTAAACTTTTCCGAGCTCTGGAAGTGACAAAATCGGAAATTTGCTACACTTGTTACACCAGATCACCAAGTGACACCGTTAACTATATACGGTGCTATTTCCATAAATTTTCTCTCATGAAATTCCAAACTTTCTCCAATATAAGTTCAAAAAGTCCGCTGGAGAGCATCAGTACGTAGGCGTTGGATAAAATTATGTAGCAACAACGATCTTTGGTCGCCGCCCAACCTCAGATTTGCCAATAGAAAATGCAAATTCTTCAGTAATTCTCCAACTGTTAAAAATTTCCTTACAGGAAACCCAGCATCAAAACTTTTAAACAACACAAGTACCATATTTTCAAATATTTGAAATGGGCGGAAATTTCAGCGCGCCCCGCGCGCTGCACATTACGCCCTTGGTACAGTGGTAATCACACTGAAAAATGAAAAATTTGGATGCTTGCCTACCACCCACATTTCCCATTTCCTGAATTCTTATGAGCATCAGAGACTAAACAACATACATACCTATGGTAGCGCTTCGCTCGGTGTACATTTGATACCCAACCACATGCAGACCCCCCCCCCCCCCCCACCGAAAATTCCTGGATCCACCACTGTCTGAACTGGCTTAGCGAATCTTGAAGGCTTTAGTCATAAGCGTAAATTTCCCAAATTTGAAAACCTTTCGTAATTGCTTTCTCTGTTTGATTTAATTCGTGTACCGTCATTACAAAGTATCAGTACCATCATGCTTGCAGTTTGTAAAATGCTTTTGTTGTTCGAGTTGGTACTTCCTTTAGTACTGAATTACAATTTGACTGACCTTTGCCATTAAGTTACAAATGTTGCTAAAAGGATGCAAAGATGGAGGGAAAATTTTGTCTGTGATTGTAAGACAAAAAACAACCCGAACAAGTTTATTGGTTTAACAAGATAAAACATCTTAAACGTGACACCATACACCCGAAGTTTCAAATAATACAAACGACACAATATTTTCTTTGGCTGTAATGGATTTGTACGTGAAATAATATTAAATATTCATAGAGAGAGTGTTGCAACAAAGGGAGGGCGTGAGAATAGCAAGGGGTGTTAATGACCCCTGAAATCTGAACGGACAGAGGAACAGGCTGAATGAATTTTAAATTTGCTTTCCTCATTGTTTGAACCGTTTGCAAATTTTGTTTCATAGTAGCTACATCTGACACTATTCTAAATCTACAGGAGTAAATTTGGGCCGCCCATATAGTCCCTCTCTAAGAAGAATGACTGATTTACGACTGAAACTTTTGAGTCTAAATTTAATGATCACTAATTTCACTATAGACGAATCCGAACAGATTGTGATGGTCTGATTTAAGTCGGCCATTACTGGGGTCCATCACCTTTAATTTTTAAATTTCCTTCCTTGCCTGTTCCATGGCTGGTTGTACACTAAAGTGTATCTTAATTTTCTCAACTTCACTGAAAATGAGGATTTGAAATTCTAGAGAATAAATGAAGACGATTAAAGGCTGATGGACCCCACTTATGGCTGCCTACAGTCACTAAAAACAAGGGCTTATCAGATTCGCGTATAAGAGAGTGGATTCTTTCTAAAGATTCAGGGGTAAGTATGTGGAAGTATGTACTCAAGCAACAAGCTGAGCGATTTGGCACTTGAAACTTGTTCGGATTTGTTTTCAACTGTGACGGGTTTAATTTATAAAACTTACAGTCACACCTATCAAAACTATACGTGTTTCACAATCCTATCCCCCCATCCTCCCATGCATCACTGTAGTTAATTAATATAGCTGTTAAATTACACGTTTTGCTAGGATATCATTTCAGAAACATTTGCATTAACTAGGAAGTACGTTCTTGCAGTATAACGAATGTCATTAGAAACTGTCAAATAGTAATGCATTGAGGAAAAAGCTCTACGTGCGCCATAATGACATTATAATATCCCTAACATGTGCTAATTGGTGTCGATCACTTTGCCAGGGATCTTTGCACATGATGGAAGTTAATGCAATATTGGCGCGCGTTTGATTGACACGCCCTTGCTCGTAAGTCATTTAGGTGTTTCTTAACGGCCGTATTAACAAAAGCCTGAAGAAAAGGTCACAATGAAAATAAATGCAGGATGAAGTAAATATAGGGGCGTATATTAAAACAACAAAACAACAAGAAAGTCTATAACTTAAACCCGTTTAGATGCTAAATATAAGTTTGTAATTTCTAAACATTTTGTTTTAAACATGTTTCACTGCGAAACATTTAGTGTTTAATCAATAAACATGTTTGGAATTTAACCGTGTTTACAACGTGGGGGCAAAAAGGTGTTAATTTTTTACCGAGTGAAAGCTGTAAAGTTATTTCATTTTCATACCTAATATTAGGCCTTCACAAGTCAAGTGAAGCTAACGGTAAAGTACATAGGATTCTACCAGTGATAAATCTACAATGTTCCAAAATATTCTTGCAGCATCGATTGTATTCTTTGTTAGGGTTAGGGATTATGTTACACTCAAAGAAATGTTTAAACAATTTCGTTTGAAAATGGGATGCTCACGAAAATGAATACTCCTACTCGATATAAGTGAGTTCTTCAACTGAATTTGTGTAAAATTTTGAATAGATTCAGTTGAAGTACTCACTTTTTTCGAGTAGAAATACCCATATTTATGAGTATCCTAATTTCTAAACACAGTTGTTTAATTTTTTTCAGTGGAGGTATTTACCCAATTGTTAGCTAGTTAGGAATTTCTTGCATCGAACCGATCTTCGTTGCAATCAACTCATGTAAAGGAAGTCGATTCCTGTAAGAGCTGCAGTTGCAATGAAGATCTACTTGAGCGTGATAGATTAACAATGGCAGAATTATACAATATTTTGTGAGCTTTAAAGATAACCCTAATTGATTCAATTGTTCAAATGCTGCTTTACATTGTCAAAATGGTCTCTGGAAAGTATATTCCCCAATAAGCAGAATTTTGATTGCATTTTCTTGCAACAACCCTGAAAAAATAAAATTCAATAGCAATGCATTATATGGTTGGCTTTAAATTTTGTTCAACGGGCCAATGTTGTCAATGAATGGCAAATAACATGCAACCGGTTTTCCGGGTGGAAGCATTGTTTATGCAAAAAGGGCAAGACTGGGTCAAGCAATACTTCTTTCAAAATCTATTTCAGTTGTATACGTTACGTTTAGTCATATGCTAGTTAAAACAATATCGTCTATTAGACATTTAACACACTGGAATAAATTTCGTTTTATTAAAAATAATTCATCCTACAGCAATTGAATTTTTGCTTGATTTTTCTTCTTCAAATTATGTTAGAAATTACTTAAAGAACTTATTGCCGATTTTCTTTTGTCAAAATAATAGAATAACATGAAGGTACATTTTTATCTTGTTTTGTGTCAGTGAGGATTGGTATAAGCTAATTATCCTTATAAAGACGTTAACTTACCGTCAGTTGTTGATTGGTATGACTGAAAAACAAAAGAAAGAAAATAGTTGTCAAAGTTGGACTTTTATCAGGAGATCGCTATAAAAAATAGATGTTATCGAAATTTGTTTAGATATTATGCTTCAAACTTGTGGAAAACCTCTTCGAGTCTTCCACAAACTTTTAGGGACATAAACTACTCTTTATTGACCAACCTGCCGAATTTCGATATAAATTGACTGAAAATACTCTAGCCTTTGACTGTGATGCGTCATTTGTTCTATAAAAAGAATTCTGTTTTGCTCCATCAACTTTCTGTAAAGACGGCAGGTTATTTGACGAAATATGGACTCATCCCACTAAACACATACACAATTTCACAATATAGAGTTATTACCAGTACATGCTGATTTAGTTCAAACTAATAAAAGTATGGTTCAATGCGTAGTTTACCTATTTGGGTGACTGTAAACTTTGGGTGAGAAACTTAAAGGGAAAATCAGATTTTACACAGAATATTAACCTTTTTTGTTCCAGCACATGGTTTCTTTTGCGAGATAATTATTTACCAGAATAAACTAAGAAACATTGAAAATGTCTTTCAGAAGAGAATAACCTCCGTTGAATAGATCTTCCGAAAATTTGTCGAATATTAACAATCCCCCGTTACACCAAACACGACGTTGGGCAGATAACAAGGACCATTGTTACTAGCTTTATAATCAATTTGTATATGTGGTGAAGAATTAAAGATGTTAAAACAAATATAGAAACAAACATATCATGGATGCCACTTTCATACAAATACAATTTTTTGTTTTATTTCTGAATTGGAATTACGGATTATAATGGTGAAGTGTGAACAAGGAATAACCACTGAGAACCACTGATTCTCACTCAAAGGAACCTAAATAAATAAAAATCCTTTAAATAACTATAAGCCCAGACATAAATCCTATCGTGTAGTCTTCAATGAGTTAAAGCATTGTAACTTTTGTAGTGGTTTTTTTACTATAAGGACGTGCGGAATGGGGATAAGTGCAGACTACACCCCTTCTAAAATCCTTATTTTACGCCCTTGGTCTCGTGTCGTTGTTTGTTCATCTGACCTCTTTCAGTGCTTCTGAAAGTTCTTTACAGTGGATTCAGCAGTGTGAGACTTGCTTTTTTTTGCTCCGACAACATTTATTTGTGTCATTCTCTGGGTTTACATGTAACACGATTCAGAAAATAATACAACGAATCAAAACTAAAGAGATACTCAGGAGGGAACTCAGAAAAATTCCATCGAGCTTGCTAAAGAGCCCTCCGTAAAAAGAAAAAAAAAATAACAATGACAAAGTTTACAAAAGGAAAGAGATTACAGAGAAACAACAAACAGGACAAATCAGAAGAAGAAAACTTGGAAGAAGGGAAACTGGTGAGAAGAGTCTGGCGATGCGCGCTGTTTAACAAGAAATTTCCTAACTGGCCAACGATACCCCTAATCCCTAACCTAATTCCTAACCCAAACAAAGAATACAATCGATACAATACAATGACAACAGCCAATCAAAAAACACCTTGTCAAACAGTGCGCATCTATCCGAAGAGTTGGCTACGTTTATTCATTCGGGATTTAGAGATTTCTTAAACAGGTTGAAAGAGTGACACCAATTGAAAGAGTGACTTTCAATTATTTACACTTTGTAAGGGATCTACGGAGTGATTACTACTAAGACTTTTTCCGGTTGTAATGAGTGACAGCAATATTTTAAAGAAAACATGTCAGCTTACATAATTCTAAATCATCCAGGGTATGACAATCTTCATAACGAAGATGAACAATGGCTCACATTTTTCATTTTTTTCCTCCCTTTTTCGAATTTTCAAATATTTAGCTTATTTGTAGTAGTGAAACAAAGGGTACTGAGAAATATGAACTTCTTTAATTGATGAATACTTAAAGAGTAACAAGCTGCACTACGGTATTATGTTAAGCTGAATAATTCGTAAGACAAAATAGAATGTAATTTATTGTCTTTACGAATTGACCATGATTCACCACTTATATTCACGCTTTTAAGTTACGTTAAACATATTGAGATAATTCATTACTAATATAAAATATGCACAAAAATCTACAAAATTTACACCAGAAGGTTCAGAAATTTTCAAACGCGGGCCATTTAAAATCAACGTTGTACCGAAAAGATGTTTTAGGTTTAGAGAGAAATATTGGTTTGCAATCAATTGTACTCTTAAAACAAATGTGCAACTGGCTCTAAGACATAAGCAGAACCAATTCTGCTTTGCTAAAGCCTAAACCTCGCGAAACTGAAGCAAATTTTGTGTATGACAGGAACTTAATGAATAACTTTTATTATTATTGAGAAGCACTGATCTAGTGTCACATATAGCAAATTTCGGACTTTGTCACTTCCAGAGCGCGGAAAAGTTTACCAATGAACAAGCACTTCTGCTTAAAAATTGCAATTTGCGAAGAGCGAAGCGCGGGAAAACCTGTTCTTTCTTCACACAAATAATGACAATAATGACTAATATGGAGCTTTTATTGGACATAATTTGGAATTTCGAAAGTTCATTCGTTGTCAAAACCACACACTAGACTGGTTTCCCAGTAGGAAAATTTCCTACTTCATTTTTCAGTGCCATCTGCCCACTGTAGCTACGTCACTGGGTGACTGTGTAAGACGAGGGGTCGTGACGCGAAATGGTGCTAAATCTTTCAATATCTGGTATTACTAGGAAACTCCAATGTTTTCGAAACATGGTCTTGAAGGTGTGGGTAATTACTTAAACGGACTACGGTCAATGTGAATTTGAATACCGGTTGTAGCCTACTCAGTAAGTAATTATAATCACAACGAAAATTGTGATAGTTTGCGAAGGATTTGTGAAAAAGTTCTAATAGTAAGGAACCATTTGTAATGAAAAAAGTTAAATAAATCTATTAATGAATCAAAAGCACACTTCAATTTTTTGCGAGGAAATCTCAAATCGAGAGGGGAGTGGTACCCCTGGTGCCACTAAGACACCGTTGCATAGGCCTACCGGTGTAAGATTGTTGATACGAAAAAGACCCCATTATACAATGTCCTTTCGAACGAAACTTCATGATACACTATCTGCAGACAGAGGATGTAGGTGTACCTCTAATTCCAGATTGAAGTGTCGTGTGGTTTTACTTCTCTGATAATGGTCTAAGTAAGAAATGGTGGAATCGCTATACAAAGGAATGATGTGATCGTGTGTAAATTGTGCATTGGAGATCATGTATTTTTCTGATAAAGTTCCATGCATTTCTACAGAAAATCGATCGTATTCGGTAGAGAACACGTGTCATAACCTACATGTATAGTCTTTTTGGTAGTAACCAAATTTAAGTTTCTGGTCACAAAAAGTTGAAAGAAGTTGAAAAAAGTTGAGGGCGAGGACTTTTACGTTAGTGTCCCCTCCACTCAAAAAAGTGGTAGGTGACATGTCCCCCTTGTCCCCCCCAATCGACGCCCTTGATCGCCCATGATTGGCGTGTCATCTTGCTCACAACTAATAAAAAACAAAGTCAGATGACGCTCCATTGATCACAACCTAAAGCGGGTAAATTAATGGTCAATCTTACCTTAAGTGTAGGCAGCAAATTAAAGCCTTTCCACGAATTTTATCCATTTTTATATTAGCAGTAACTGGATCCACGCCCTTAAGTATCAACCTAATTATAACACATGCAAAAAATGTGGTTTATGTACCTCCAAAGTTGCTGTGAAGGCATTACATCATTATATTCTAAAATATGTTTTTTCCAACTCTAAAAATGGTACTAAAACCCACATTTGGTGTCAATTTACACAGATTTCTATATTTTTTTTAAACTGGTGTAAAAATATACACCAACACCACCTAAAATATCATTTTTAAGGTAAAAATAACCACTTACGAAAACAAGTGTGACGTAAGCACAGAAACACCTTCATGCCAACAGTCATTTATTTGTAGACTTCATTGTAATGCAATGATCTGATTTATTTAAACTAGTTCTTTCATGCTTACCTTTCAGTGAGGTTACGATATATTCTGACTGCCATTAATAACATGACAATAGGTGTATCAGTTTGATTATTTTCTTTCATTTTGCGACCCAATCTTTAATTGATCAACATTTTTAATCAGTCATTTCGTACAAACGTCTTACTCGATCCATTTTTCGAGGGTCATATTTAAGTGTTTTTTCCATCCCTAGTGGAAACGATCCAAACACAGTCAACTAGTATAAATATATGACTTCGATCTGTGGACCACAAAAATACAATTTGAACTGAATTTTTCTTGGCTCCCACCCAAAGGCAGCTTTTATCGGATGCTCGTGGTCTAAGAAATGCTGCTTCTCAATTTTATGTTCTTTCCGACCAAACAAGGAAAAGCCTTTAATATGAAAGTAAAAAACGTATCGGAATCCGATCTTAATTTGTTCAAGTGTCACCGTGGCTTTATATAGTTGTTGTGGACGTATAGGTAAGATGGAACGTTATTTTCATCCAACCTTCGTACACCGACCGCGACGGCGGGGACTGGGGGCTTCAGTCTCCATTTTTTGGCCCTAGGCGTTTTGCGTCGCTTTGCATTGCTATTGTAAGATGGACATATTGGGCCGCTCTGGTGATTATCCCCTACATTAAAATTTGCTCTGCGATCCCTGTCGTAATGACCCCTAAAATTGAAGGTTGCATACAAGGTACCAAATGTCTATTCCGTTACGGATTTATATAATTTCTCCGCATGCGTTTGACGTCTTAATCATTGGAAGGGGATGGAGTCAAAGTGACTGTCACCGTTTAAGGATAAAAAAGAGATGTTAAATTTATTAAAGAACGTAGTGACTTTAAAAAGTGTAGTTTTATCTTAGAGAAAAGACAGTTAGGTTTTTCAGTTACTTATTCTTTAACGTCAATCGACGATTCCCTTAGATTGTGTTCAAACTAATATACTGGCAAAAAACTGCTTAGGTTATCTTACCTTGAATTCAACATTATTCATGGGGGAATCCGAACAGTTACGTGGTAGTCGGATCTAGTGGGACCACAACGTAATTATGGATTGGGTTGAAACACCCTTCTTTCTTTAGAAACTCTCAAGTTCATCGACAGTCATTTCATGATTGTTTAGCTCTTATAAATTTTAGAATACACCAGTGATAAGGAAGTAACTACGATTGTTCTTGTAGTCTGTTGGAGTAGAATAGTTCTTGGCATGAATCCAGCCATTTACATAGCATTTCCAGTCTTCAAAGAAAACAAAATTTACTCTATTGTTATACTCAGGTTCACTCCATGAAATAGGTCAGCTCAGACAGTTTTAAGAAGATCGGAAAGTTTCGAGATCCCAGATAAAAATCATAGTATTGTATATGCAACGTCTCTTTTAAAGTATCAGGGTTATTAATGGTATCAGGGAGTCTATATAAAGGCTAAATAAGGATGCGTACAGATTATATTACTAATGCCTTTGAAGAATTTGTTAGTGAAGAGTTGCATGTCGAGCAATCGGTGTCAAATCATGGGGAATTTTCACATGCCAATTAAAATCGACACATACCAACTAAAACCGACATATACCAACTTAAATCAACACATATCAATTTAAACTTACACATACCGATTTAATCTAACATACACCGGTTTAAAGTGACACATACCAGTTAAAAAGAAACCTAACGATTTACCTCATTAACATATTTGAAATCCTGATTTCGCAACGGCCGCAAAGAACATACTCTTTGCAATCCGCTAAGGCCTCACCACCGCAATGACTCTAAATGAAAGAGTCAAATGGAATCTACTGTGGTTGTGCTTCGTGATCAGTATTAGCAATGGAGTACTGAAAACCAGCCAGGGAGTCACAACTGAACAAATAGTCGGTCCAATTGGTCAGAAACTTCGGTCTACTGACATGTATGTATACGCTCATTTAGAGTGACTAACCATTTACTCAACAGACTGAGCATAGAGGCAATCGACATTTAACAGTGGCTAAATGCGTACAAAGAGGTGAGACCTTAAAGTAGAAATTATGACATCAGTACTTCCCACATCATGTTGGAAGGCAAACTATTGGAATAGGGCTTTTAAGGGTTTCTTTTTCTAATTCCAAAAACTCCCTCCATCAAAACTATTTGAATTAGCTCAAAGGTTTTTTTTTTTTTATTTTACTACAAGTTGATGACCTTTTTCAGGAGAGAGATTACAATTTCAGCATAAGTGATACGCTCATTCTCATCGAGTACCGAGATATAACAATTAATATCCATGCCGATTGCATGGACGCATTGATTATCTTACCTTAAAGGTCAAAAGTAGTCCTACAACCTTATTTTTAAAGAAAAGCTAAATATCACAATTTTCGTTTTATGTTTCTTCCAAATAAGTCTCTTTCGTAGCTTCGTTTTACATTTACGACTTCAATGTTGCATATTCAAGGTAAACCAAGCAGTTATTTCTTGTACATTAACATTTTGAAGAGAGAAAAGTGTTGTCATATGACTCTGAAGAGTCAATCATGAAACAGGACAGTCTGCTACACTACTTCAAGTTGCTTTGACTGATCTTGCCTTTCAGAAGATCATGCATTAAGCGACAGCTCGATGTATCGAGTGACGAGGCCACGTGCATGACCTTTATATAGTAAAACAACAGTCGTAAATGAAACAAAGCAAAGTTAAAACAAAAACTTTACACTACAGTGAATTTCAAATAAATCAACTAATGTTCATACATGATGTTTGTGGATCTGCATTTATCGAGTTGACCGTTTCCATGATATTCTATTTCTGTAGGTGGTTTTAAAAGCTTCGGACAGACAGAAGGGCCTGTTAAATAAATGCCAAAATAAAAGGGGCAATTTCGTCTTCAAACGTGCGAACAAATATTTCTCCTGCTTTCAGTGGCGGCGCTACCGTGGGGAATCTGCTCCACGGATTTTCCCTGCTCCACATGCCTACCCCCTCCAAGTCAAGCAGGAGTTGGATTAACAGAAGAGATAAATGATATTCCTTTCTAAAGACACCAACTTGCATCTATAGATATGCTAGGAACGGGATCTTTGGGTTCGGTTACCCGCTGCGTCCTTAAAGGTTTCCCCAGAATTGTCCTTTGCCGTTAGTTTGCCTCCCTTCAATTTTGAATTTTTTGGCGCGGCCACTTACTGCTTTGATGATACTGTTTTAAAAACTTAGATATTACAGTTCAAGTAAGTTTCGTTGTTTTTCAGTTTCATTGTGTTCTGGCAGACAAAAAGTACAATACAACCAATTTGAATGGTAATCCCATGTGCAATTGTCAAACGGTGCTTTGGGGTTTAAAGTTAGGAAATTATACTACGTGTGGTTTTAAGAAGAAAATGATTTAATACAAAAAATATTTCTGTAAAGACTGAAACTCAAGATTTATATATTTATTGATGAGAGCCCCAATAAAAAAGTACGTGCTGTCAAGCGAAAACCCCGGGATTTGTAGTGAGCAAAGGGATATACTTGCATTTGTGCAGTACACAGTTCTGGTACAATGGAGTGATAAGAATAAAAGTTAAAGAACCAACGCTTCAACAACTTTAAACATGAACCAAAATCCCGCGTTGAAAGGGAATTTGTTCTGAATACTGGGAAATGCCAGTTCCCAGTTCCTAGCAAATAGGGGTGGGGTTGACCTAGTAATAAATCTAAGCAAATGCACTTTCATTTTTTTTCGCCATTTTATTTCCAATAAGAATTTACTGGTTGACTGAACTCCTAGTCTGGGTTAAGCATACCCAACTTCCTCTGTATTATATTCGGTTACCAACAAAAAAAAATAATATTAATTGACTACATGATCTATTAATAGTCACAAATGACATATTGACAAAGGAAATGACCTGTTTATTTCAGGTTTGACCTTCTCGATGATATATATTGTACGTCACAAATACACGTCAAAACAGGTTACGTGTAGCTCTAGTTTGAAAAAAGTTAATAAGAGTGCCAGAAATCCACTTTGGTTAGTAGGTACAGGTCTACGACACCTTTTTATCTTTTTCGCAAATATGAAAAGTAACATGCTTGTAAGTTTTTAGCTGATGAAAGATTTTGTTAAATATGAAATGCCACATAAAAAGCAACAACAACCAACGCACAAAACGAATGTTAAAATGAGTGAAAAGTCTAGAGCCATTGCATGTGTCCCATCATTTTTCTCTACTAACTTTTACATGTACTTGAATATTAGGCAAATATTAAAAGAGAAGCAGGCACTTATCCAACAAACCTTGCGGTACCTAAATGTGCACTTCACTTACTAACATAAAGGGTGTAAAGTTGTAGTAAATTACCCCCAAATGTCAAAATCTTTGCAATATTGCGTAAATCATTATTATATACTTTCCAGTTGTATCTCAACATTTTTACTAGTGAGATATGGTAATGGCCCTTAGCTTAGAAAATATCCAAGGGGAAAATGACCATAGCTTCTTGTTAAGCAGCGCTTTTAGTGGAGGTACAGTACGGTTTACACTTTCTCCAGCATTATTCTGTACCACGTACTTGAGGGTTCCATAAAGGAACCCTCATCCGTCCGTATCCTTTTTATTTACTATTCCCCAAGTTCCGATGACGAGAGTGTTAATATAAACGCGCCTGCATTCGCTAGGAATGGTAACAGGTAGGGGCACCTCGCCTTTTTACCGTTCAATAGTATTCATTTGAACTATTCATTTGAAGAGCCGGCCTAGGTCGCCATATTAATTTTATAAACATTTTCCTTCTTCCTAATCAATTCTGCCCTAAACCAACTGATTTTCAATGGCGGCCAATCACCACCAGTGGATATTAATGCTGCTAACTGGGTAATGGGGTAATTTATATAGGCTGTTTGAAAGAAATGGTAAGTAACCCTTGTTCCGAAGAAGACAATCAATTTTTTCAATAGTTATACCAAAACTGTCATTGCTCTTCCAACATTGAAAATTATTTCAGTGTCCTAAATACTTCAATCCGACGTACCTTTATGTAGAAGTCCCCGTAGCCTTCACATTATGTATAAGTAGAGTGAACAGACTTGTATAAATCGGCAGGGACAACAAAGGAATTAAAGGGACCATCTAAGTCGATGGTGCCTATCAGAGGGCTCTTGCTTAGTAGAAATATTATTTAAAGAAGGAATCCCCGCCCAAATTGCTAAAAATGATACTCTCCACGGCTAGAAAGTGCATTATCTTTTTTTTTCATATAATTAATTTACACAAAAAGATGCAGAGTTTTCACCGTTGGTACACCGATTGATTTACTAAAGGTTATGTATTGTAGGGGACAACCGCTATCTAAGCCGAGCGCCACTATCAGTTGGCACGAAGAGCAAGAACAGTTTTGCCCTCATATCTCCAAGAATGCTAGAAATAGCATTTTGCAGGGTTTTTCTTTTAATGAAAACAGGAAATGCGAGTAATATTGTAATAAGGAAATTAAAAAAAAATCTAAAAATACGCTTGGGAGCGGTTGCCCACTGGGCAGCACGCATGGGGCAATTGCTGCTAATGCATCTACTGCAACGTTCGCGAGTCAAAAGTTTTGACTTTTTGTTTTTTAAAGAGTACAAGTAATAACGGAAACTACGGAAGCGTAGAAGGGACATGCGAAAGAAAAAAAGCTCTCCTAGCAAAATGACAATTTTCATAGAATTGACATTTTGAGGACTAAAATTATGTCTTCAAAATGACAAAAATCCGTAATTTGGCGTTTTAATTAACTTGTCAAAACGTTAAAATTCCGAAAGTTGTCATTTTGCCGACTTAAAAATTTCGACAAAATTACAAAATTCAGAAAGTTGTCACTTTGCTGAGTTAGAACATCTCCTCAAAATAGCAAAATTCAGAAAATTGTCATTTTGAAGAAATAGATCATCTCGTCTAAATGCCAGAATTAAGAAGAATGTCATTTTGGCGAGTTTGAACATCTCGTCAAAATGGCAAAATTAAGAAAAATGACATTTTGACGAGTTTAAACATCTCGTCAAAATCGTAAAATTCAGAAAAATGTCATATTGAAGAATTACAACTTCTCGTCAAAATGGCAAAATTCGAAAAATTGTCATCTTGCTGAGTTAGATCATCTCGTCAAAAACGGCAATATTCAGGGAAATGTCATTTTGCCGGGTAAGAACTTTTCGTCAAATTGGCAAAATTCAGAAAGTTGCCATCTTGTCGAGTTAGATCATCTTGTTTGAACTGCAAAATTCTATGGAAGCATTAAGGTGCCATCAAATAAAGAACTTAGTCACAAAATGATGAAATGTTTACTTATTTTCCTAGCATTTTGCAGATAATGATGAAATGCAAACTTACAATATATCAACGATTCAAAATTTCTCAGAAATTGATGAATTCCGCATTTAACTAATGTTATTTATTCCTCGTTTTGCAGAAAAATAATGAATTACTCATGTATACCAAATTTTTTGTATCATAGTTGTGTTCTTTCCCCAATTTGGTGAGTTAATATCGATCATGAGTGAAGGCGCTTTACGAACAAGAAGAAGAAATATGTAAACCGTGGAATCATTAGGGAATAAAGTTATGCTAAAAAGCATTCAAAAGTTTTGGACAGTTCATTATTCAAAGCAATATGTACATTCGGTCTCAGTCTCGGTCTTGGACTTTGTCGGTCTCGGTCCCGAATTCTGCCCTGGTCTCGGTCTCGACACGTTTTGGGCTCGGTCTTGGATATGCTGGTCTCGACTAAAACACTGGTTCAGATACCCTGCTTCTATAAGGGTAATTAAATCCAAGTTGCTGCTTTTGTCTTAAACCAACCCCAGACTTGTATAGCATTCAGGTAGAAATTATGACAAACTTAGCTGTTGTGTCCATTTTTAAGGGCGTTTAGACTTTGCTGATATTAACGTCCCAATAACAACGAAAAAAGCTATTATAGGGGTCCTTTTGAGAAGGTAGCAGTGAATAGAAAGGAAGTGATTTAATTGTGGGGTCTGATATGCTGCTACACCTTGTACACATATCACACTAGAAGCATAGCAAGAGGGGAACGGGCAAAGTGCCCCCGGAAAAAAGTAAAAGGTAAAATTGTTGAGACAGTAAAATGAAAAAAAGAAATTGCCCCAACCCCAAATTCGAATTTGAGGGGCTCTCTGAAGTCTGGAAGTTTTATCCCCGCCTCCTGCCTCAAGAGGTCAGATTGCCCCAAACAGATAAACAGAAATGTTTCGTTATGAAAACATGTGTATTAGTTTTAATGACGGCGCGCTTTATTCTACCCCTTTAAAATGTGGAAATAGGAATCTAAAGCAGATCCGTAATTCGTCATTTTTCTGCAAATTGACAATATACTAAATTTATCACTTGCAATATGTGAGTAATTCAGTGCAAAAATGTTGAACTGTTGAAATATTGTACGTTTGCATTTTATCATTTGCATGCAAAAGATTAAGATAATAAGACTCATTTCATTATTTTGTTGCAAAATATTAAGATAATGCGATGACTAAGTTCGTAATTTGATGGCACCTTAACGTTTCCTTACAATTGCGCACTGAAGGTTCTAACTAGGCGAAATGGCAATCTTCCAAATTTTGCCGTTTTGACAAGATGTTTTTTCTGGGCAAAATGTCATATTCTCCGAATTTTGCCATTTCGACGAGATGTTCTGAATCGGCAAAATGGCAATTTTCTGAATTTTGCCATTCTGACGAGATTTTCTATTTCGGCAAAAGGACAATTTTCGGAATTTCGCCATTTTGACAACATGTTCTTTCTCGGCAAAATAACAATTTTCGGAACTTTGTCATTTTGACGAGATGTTGTTTGGTCGGCAAAATATAAATTTCCCGAATTTTGCCATTTTGACGAGATGTTTTATCTTGTCAAAATAACAATTTTCCGAATTTTGCCTTTTTAAGGAGTCCATTAAGTCGTCAAAATGTCAGTTTTACGAAAATTGTCACTTTACCGAGACAGTTCTTTTTTCTTTTGAGTGGCCCTTCTACGCTTCCGTAGGAAACCCAAACATAACAAGAAAACACGACGCCTTTATTTCATATACGTAGTGTTACATGTCAGCAAAATGACCTGAATCACTTGGCAGTTACAGAATGAACTTTTCTAACGAAAGAGAAAATCTGCACTTGAAATTATTTCAATATCTTTTACGTTTCTTAGTATAAAGCTCTTCAAAGTTGGAATATTTCTACAGCAACTTGTTGCTTACGTTGTTTTTGATGCTTTTACATCAAATACCCAACTTTGTCATTTTCCATGTCAAACTAGCGTTAACCGAAATTCATATAGATTTCTTCCTTGCTCCCAAGTTGCCTCCTCTTGCGACTCCATTTTCACCTAGATATCTTCTTAAATTTCGGAGCTTCGAAGCCTACAGTTTCAATTGTTCGATTGACTCAGTGTGTGACATAATCTGTGCCCTCTGTTCTGGCTGGCGTATTTACATTTATCAGTGAAAATGACATGATGTGTGCTATTTCGTGCACCACTTAATAATCAATCCAGTTTCCATCCCAGTAGACTTGTTTTTCCAACTCCATTGGCTCACGTTGAGCCCCAGGCAGTGGCGAAGCCAGGATATTTTCCAGGGCGGGGGGAAAGCTCGAAAGTTCCCCCAAAACCTTTCAGTTTCAGTGTATTTTCAAGTTCAAGGTGCATGTATTTCATACAAAATACGTACTAAATTCATGATAATAACAAGATTATCATGACGTCATGTAATGTTACCAAAGTTATTAAGTTAATACATGGCTTACAAGATCCTGAAGCTGCTTACTATATGCGAAGAATTAAGAAAATGCCATCATGGGCCCGTTGTCACTCCAATCCCAAGTGATTAATTAGACTAATCTTCAGAACAGATTAAATGGATTAATTTTCCGAACAATCCTTTAAAATGAGGTAAACATCATACGTGTTTCCAGTTTTGCAGGGTTATTACAACCTTAAGCTACTGTTTTTAGCTCCATCCATGGTTAAACACAGAGTAAGATCAGTCTATAACCCTGCCCGGTACTAGCTTGTAGGATGAAAGACCATTAAATGCCTAAACTTAATCCAAGGCTCTGTCAACTCATAGGTTTGAAACTGCGCTGTTAAAACTCCCGTAACCCAACCTAACCCAGGCAGTGGCGGAGCTACCATATAGTGGCACGGGCGGTCGCCCCCTCCCCTTGACGGACTCAAATTGCCTGTCAGCGCCCATTTTACTCTTTACCGTATTGAGACATTTGTATCAACCTACATAAAAGCACCCCTACAGCCTA